>CP092873.1:18170143-18737531 GCA_030710605.1 Cordylochernes scorpioides | reverse complement strand
TCTCCTGTCCCAGAGGATTCCGTGGAGTTTCTTCCCTGCTGGGATTCGCTAGCCCCCCTGTCCCAGAGAATTCCGTGAAGTTTCTCCCCTGCTGGGTTTCGCTAGCCCCTGATCCAGACGAGCCCGTGGTGCTTCTTTCCTGCTGGGGTTCGCTAGCCCCCTGATCCAGAGGATTCCGTGGAGTTTCTTCCTGCTGGGGTTCTCTAGCCCCCTGACCCAGAGGATATCGTGGAGTTTCTCCCCTGCTGCGGTTCGCTAGCCCCTGTCCAGAGAATTCCGTGAAGTTTCTTCCCTCCTGGGGTTTGCTAGCCCCTGTCCCAGAGGATTCCGTAGAGTTTCTTCCTGTTGGGGTTCGCTAGCCCCCTGTCCCAGAGTATTTCGTGGAGTTTCTCCCCTGTTGGGGTTCGCTAGCTCCCTGTCCAAGGGATTCCGTGGAGTTTCTTCCCTGCTGGGGTTCTCTAGCCCCCTGACCCAGAGGATATCGTGGAGTTTCTCCCCTGTGGGTTCGCTAGCCCTGTCCCAGAGGATTCCGTGGAGTTTCTTCCCTGCTGGGGTTCGCTAGCCCCTGACCCAGAGGATATCGTGGAGTTTCTCCCCTGCTGGGGTTCGCTAGCCCCCTGTCCCAGAGGATTCCGTGGAGTTTCTTCCCTGCTGGGGTTCGCTAGCCCCCTGTCCCAGAGAATTCCGTGAAGTTTCTCCCCTGCTGGGTTTCGCTAGCCCCTGATCCAGAGGAGCCCGTGGTGCTTCTTTCCTGCTGGGGTTCGCTAGCCCCCTGATCCAGAGGATTCCGTGGAGTTTCTTCCCTGCTGGGATTCTCTAGCCCCCTGACCCAGAGGATATCGTGGAGTTTCTCCCCTGCTGCGGTTCGCTAGCCCCTGTCCCAGAGAATTCCGTGAAGTTTCTCCCTGCTGGGGTTCGCTAGCCCCCTGATCCAGAGGATTCCGTGGAGTTTCTTCCCTGGTGGGGTTCTAGCCCCCTGACCCAGAGGATATCGTGGAGTTTCTCCCCTGCTGGGGTTCGCTAGCCCCCTGTCCCAGAGGATTCCGTGGAGTTTCTTCCCTGCTGGGTTCGCTAGCCCCTGACCCAGAGGATATCGTGGAGTTTCTCCCCTGCTGGGGTTCGCTAGCCCCCTGTCCCAGAGGATTCCGTGGAGTTTCTTCCCTGCTGGGATTCGCTAGCCCCCTGTCCCAGAGAATTCCGTGAAGTTTCTCCCCTGCTGGGTTTCGCTAGCCCCCTGATCCAGAGGAGCCCGTGGTGCTTCTTTCCTGCTGGGGTTCGCTAGCCCCCTGATCCAGAGGATTCCGTGGAGTTTCTTCCCTGCTGGGGTTCTCTAGCCCCCTGACCCAGAGGATATCGTGGAGTTTCTCCCCTGCTGCGGTTCGCTAGCCCCCTGTCCCAGAGAATTCCGTGAAGTTTCTTCCCTCCTGGGGTTTGCTAGCCCCCTGTCCCAGGATTCCGTGGAGTTTCTTCCCTGTTGGTGTTCGCTAGCCCCCTGTCCCAGAGTATTTCGTGGAGTTTCTCCCCTGTTGGGGTTCGCTAGCTCCCTGTCCAAGAGGATTCCGTGGAGTTTGTCCCCTGCTGGGGTTCGCTAGCCCTGATTCAGAGGATATCGTGAAGTTTCTCCCCTGCTGGGGTTCGCTAGCCTCCTGTCCCAGAAGATTCCGTGAAGTTTCTCCCCTGCTGGTTTTCGCTAGCCCCTGATCCAGAGGAGCTCGTGGTGCTTCTTCCCTGCTGGGGTTCGCTAGCCCCCTGATCCAGAGAAACTCGTGGTGCTTCTTCCCTGCTGGGGTTCGCCAGCCCCCTGGCGCAGAGGATTCCGTGGAATTTCTGCCCTGCTTGGGTTCGCTAGCCCCCTGATCCAAAGGATTCCGTGGAGTTTCTCCCCTGCTGGGGTTCGCTAGCCCCCTGATCCAGAGGATTCCGTGGAGTTTCTTCCCTGTGGGGTTCTCTAGCCCCCTGTCCAGAGATTTCCGTGAAGTTTCTTCCCTCCTGGGGTTTGCTAGCCCCCTGTCCCAGAGGATTCCGTGGAGTTTCTTCCCTGTTGGGGTTCGCTAGCCCCCTGTCCCAGAGGATTCCGTGGAGTTTCTCCCCTGTTGGGGTTCGCTAGCTCCCTGTCCAAGAGGATTCCGTGGAGTTTGTCCCCTGCTTGGGTTCGCTAGCCTCCTGTCCCAGAAGATTCCGTGAAGTTTCTCCTCCTGCTGGGTTTCGCTAGCCCCCTGATCCAGAGGAGCTCGTGGTGCTTCTTCCCTGCTGGGGTTCGCTAGCCCCTGATCCAGAGGATTCCGTGGAGTTTCTTCCCTGCTGGGGTTCTCTAGCCCCCTAACCCAGAGGATATCGTGGAGTTTCTCCCCTGCTGGGGTTCGCTAGCCCCCTGTCCCAGAGGATTCCGTGGAGTTTCTTCCCTACTGGGGTTCGCTAGCCCCCTGACCCAGAGGATATTGTGGAGTTTCTCCCTGCTGCGGTTCGCTAGCCCCCTGTCCCAGAGAATTCCGTGAAGTTTCTTCCCTCCTGGGGTTTGCTAGCCCCCTGTCCCAGAGGATTCCGTGGAGTTTCTTCCCTGTTGGGGTTCGCTAGCCCCCTGTCCCAGAGGAATTCGTGGAGTTTCTTCCCTGCTGGGGTTCGCTAGCTCCCTGTCCAAGAGGATTCCGTGGAGTTTGTCCCCTGCTGGGGTTCGCTAGCCCCCTGATTCAGAGGATATCGTGAAGTTTCTCCCTGCTGGGGTTCGCTAGCCTCTGTCCCAGAAGATTCCGTGAAGTTTCTCCCCTGCTGGGTTCGCTAGCCCCCTGATCCAGAGGAGCTCGTGGTGCTTCTTCCTTGCTGGGTTCGCTAGCCCCCTGATCCAGAGAAACTCGTGGTGCTTCTTCCCTGCTGGGGTTCGCCAGCCCCTGGCGCAGAGGATTCCGTGGAGTTTGTCCCCTGCTGGGGTTCGCTTGCCCCTGATCCAGAGGAGTTCGTGGTGATTCTTCCCTGCTGGGGTTCGCCAGCTCCCTGGCGCAGAGGATCCGTGGAGGTTCTTCCCTGCTGGGGTTCGCTAGCCCCCTGATCAGGGAGCAACATCAAGGTTGAAGGATCATCTTGGCATCAGAAATCCATTGATAGGGAGGTAATGTAATTGTTTAAATATTAATGAGCTATTTTACTCACATATCAACTAGAGATATTTTAACCGCCATCTTTATAATAGAAAATTACACACACAAAGACCAATTAAATCTATATTACTACCAAGATTTTTTTTCAGTATCAATTTTATAAAAATTAATTTTGTGAATGAAATATTTTTATCTGAGATTAAATTTTATGTTGAGACCACCTATTAGAAATTTTCTCAAATGTATTTAGAATATAAAACTTACTAGTTATCTTTGTAGAAGTGTGTGAAATAATTACTAGCAAATTCCTCTTATTGAAGCAAATGATTAAGCATTTGATTCCAAGAACTGTCAAAAAATGTTTCAAATTGGGATAAATTTGTCTTTCTTTTTTTTTTTAATATTACCATATAATATTTAATGAAAAATATTGAGATTAGAAACACACCCTTTGAATTATTAAATGCTCAAATACAATAACCTCTCTGTAAATCATTGAAGGAATTTCCCAGTTCACCAACCATATGGGTAGGTAGGTATAGGTATCAGTATGTTGGTAGGAAATTGAAAGCTGATTTCTATTAGGTTGAGGGCACTATTGATGATACATATTACACATTGGTTATACATATTATAAATTCTTAACTTTAACCACGAGCCTTCGAGCTATCGCCCTTCAACCCGTAAAAAAAATGTTATTAAGAGTGAATGGGGAAGGAAGCTATATATTGTATGAGTATTTATATTTTTTATTATATTATTATATTATATGTATGTATATTATAGAGTAATTATTATTGTTGCAGACCACATACGGAATATATACTCGTAAAAAGGAGTCAGGGGAAAGGACTTACAAGAAGTTGGCTGAGAGTAGACCAGAGTCCAGCAATGGTACAGCTGGCGTAGTGACGGCGTCGGAGAGTTCTATTCACTAATCATTGAATCGAGAGTTTTCACAGAGTAATATATGCTGATTTTTTTTTTCTTTTTAAGAAAATGATTTCCGTAATATGCAAATATGTATATTATGCATTAGAGAAAAAACGGTTATGTAAATATAAAAAGGATATCTATAGGATATGTGTGCGCAGAATTTGGGATTGTATTGTCTAAAAAAAAGTTATATTCTGTAGTGTCTTAAGATTTTGAGGCAACAAATAAGTAAGAAACAAATAAACAGAAAGGTCACTAATCCAGCCATCTCAAGTTGCAAGAATTACCGGGTGTATTTAACTACCTTTATGTAAATAGGAAAGATATTGCGTCAGACAACGTGGTTTGATAAGGCTTAACTTCTTGCTATTTGAATCCTTTATATATCCTGACAGATTAGTTCCATTCAAAAATCATTATGAGGTAAAGTTTCTTATATAATATGATTTAAATCTATATTACTATTAACTCACATGAAGCTAATATTAAACCTTAGAAGAATAATTTTATTGTGATTTCTAAAAGCATCATGATCGTCTTTATGAATTCATGATTAGATTCGAAACATCTTTGAAAACGACCAGAAAGTCACTTTTATAAATTTATCTATTGAATGCTTAGTCTAGATACAATGTATGTTCTCTTAATTTAAAGTATATTAAATGTTCAATATTTTTTTGCAGATCGCATTGTGTCGCCAACCAGCGCAGATTGGAAAACAAATTGTTCCCTCTGTTACTGCGAGTGGACCGCAAATGCAGGTATTCAATTTATTTCATTTTTGAGAATAATATATCTCTTCTTTCTCTATTTGTTGGAAATATTTGAATTCCTGTAGTATATATCTATAACCTCTTATGTAGGTGTTTCTTAATAGAGAATTTGAATATTATATATATCTTATATAAAGAAAAGAGATTTTTTGCTTGTATTTTTTTATTATATTGAGGATTAAACTATGTTAATGCAGTCTTAGTTAACAATCTTGAAAGAAAATTAATATTGAAGATCATAGATTTATTTATTTGAACTAAGGAATATATATACTAGTATATATAAAAACATAATTTGATAAAAGTACTGCCTGGCTTAAGGCGAGTAGAACAAGAAAAACAAAATATTATTTACATAATGTACAAAGATTTGAGCCGGCCAACGGGGAAGAACAACAACGAGTTTTTATAGGGAAAGCATGACCTCTGGCGGTCGAGTTAGCAGTATTTGTATCTATGTAATATATTTTTAAATAGAATAATATTTTAATATAACATTTTAAATGATACACCTTTATATAACATATATATATATATATGATCATGTATGAGGATCATTATATTAAGAATAATTTTAGAGATAAAATATTGTACTATTTTTTGTTTTAAACACTATATATTATTATCAAGGTATCATAGATTAAATATATATATATATATTTTGTGCCTTGTGTTATATGATTATCTTTTATTGTTTTGTTGTCCAGGTTTAAAATACGGCTGGTCCCTCCAAAATCTCCTATGAATTTTTTTATCTTTACTTTTTATTTTTCTTAATTTTTTATTTAAACAAATATAACCCTTTTTTTTTCAGTTTTAAAAATTCGAAAAGGCGTTTTATCTACGTGCGCAATTATTGGTTAAAAAGTAATATTGGCATTATAAAATATTTGATCCTTTGCCCAATCAATTCCTGGTACTGTTTGGGCAGGGAGAAAATCCAGATTTTCTTGGTGTTTTGAACTAAGAAATCTGATTTAGTGTTTGAGATAACAACCACAATGTTGAACTCACCAGTTCTAACATTACCAGATTGATGTTCAGAGGTGTACCAGATGGTACAGAATGCTATGCATTGCTAGCGATATTGAAGTCATATTCTGATATGGAATTTGCATTTGAAGAATGACCTATGCTGTATCAAAACTGAGCAGTAAATGATTGGCAGTGAAAATTGATGAAATGCAGATGATATTAACGTGCATCGAGAATTTTTAATCCCATCGTCAAATAACAGCTGGTACTGTTAGGATGTGTATGTGTGGGAGAACAAGCAGATTTACCTGCTCTTCTGAACCAGTAAAAGCTGGTGTTTGAGGTAGAGTACCTCAGCTCTGGTGATCCAGGGTTCTACTCTGGCAGGCGTGGGTGGGAGCCTGCCAGGGGAGGGGGAGGCCCCTCTCGCTCGAGCAGTACCAGGTGATCAATCGGATGATACCAGATGGTACAGTTGAACGTTAACAGTGTTGTGGCACCATGCCACTTTTCAGGGAAATGTCCTTCCTTTTTGATATTTAAAATTTTCGATTTGAATATGAATAGTGTGAGAAAGTTGAAACCAACCCAGATGGTTGAATGATTGAATGTCTGAATTATTCGGCAAAATTGAATACTTCATAATATATATAATAATTTCATCTTCACTCTTCTCAAATTGACATGCAATATTTATTCAGAGCTGGTTATGAGGATAATTAATTTTCATTGATAAAATATTTCAGACATTTTCGGCAATATAAAAAAGTGATAGAAGCCTATAATATATATAATCAAAGTCATATATGAAATTTGGTTGAATTGATTAAGCGCACGAAATTTTTGTTTACTCATTCACGTGAATTTAGAAAGAGATATTGAATTTGCATATAGAATATATATTGAAATATATTTCTGTTTGAAAAAGTGTATATGGTGAGGGATCAAATATAAATTCAATTCACAATAAGATTTTCCCAGATTCTAATAATGTAATCACGAGCAATATATAATAGTATCTATTGGTAGATTCTCAAAATTATATGAAATGTAAAGGCCTCCTACAATCCCAACAAAATTTCAATGAGAGAGCATTTTCACTAATACATTAAATTGTAACAAATATGAAAAATAAAAGGTAAAAATCAAATTTGTCTTTACACTCACAAAACGCACTTTTCAAAAATTCCAAAAAAGGAATATACATAATGCATTTAATATTGTGAGCCACTTTCATACAAGACATTGAATAAATATATTTAAGAAAATATTCTAATTCGGGATTCAACGCTATATTGAGAAATATATTTAAAATTCTTTGTGTGTGTGACAGTAACAATTTAAATTTATTTATTGACTCCTTAAGTCAATATTTACAGAACCAATTCAAATAGCTAGAATAAATAAATAATAAATATTTGCACAATCAGCCAGGAAGCCACCGCGCGAGAGTTCTATTCCAGGCGATGACGGGATCTTCGATGCCAACACCCAGGCCAACCTGTACAAAGTACTGGTAAATTGGGGTCTTCGCTGACGAAAGGCAGGCTAGCCCTGAAGAATCATGCCTGTAGGTCAGGGGGTCTTCCGGTGATGTTGAAGGCCACCCAGACCTCCAAGAAGCCTGATGTTCTGGCATCCCAAGGATCGGTGACCCAAGGAGCCGTTGGCGGACTCGCAGGCAGGGGCGGGCGTACCGGACAGATGCTGGATGGGCTGGGTGAAGCAGGGCATGCAGGGAAAATCGCTGAGCGACATCGCCATGCGAAAAGCGCGGGTTGAAGGGAGGCGGCGAGCGATCCCTCTTTGAGCAGCTTGGAGCAGTGGTCGAAGAGATGGTAGTGGGTTGTTGTGTAGATCTTCACACGATCCAGGAAGCCGCAGGTACAAGGATCCTGTCCAGTCGGCTGCACTCGATGCGGTCACCATGGCTAGCTACCCTGGTGGGCAGTGTCGAACAGGGTGGCTATGTCCACCAGCGTAGCCAGATCCTGAAGAGTGGAGGGAGCATCCACGGAGACCGATGAGTAGTCCCCGTCCTCCCTGTTGTTGGAGTACCCAAGAACCAAGGCTTCCTTTTAAATCTCAGCTGCCGCTATTAGCTTAGTTGACAGAGGACAAAGTGCCAGGCATTTACCCCGAGTGGCCAGCTCGCGCGCGTTGATGGTGGCGACGCCGAAGCTCATGGAGCCTATCGACTAAGTAGGCCTCCGGCTTTTAGATGGAGGAGGCTGAGTCAAGTCGCCTCTGCGTGAGAGCACGGACCAGCTGGAGCAAAGCAGTCTTCTGGGAGGACTGTTAAGTTGGTCATCTGGGACTTGAGCTTGACAGTGGAGACGAGGGCACGTAAAACCTCTTTCCTTTAAAGGCCAAAGTTGTTCAGGCTCGGCAAACAGGGCCTCGTTTACCTCCACCTCCATCACATCTGCGCAGATCTTTTGGGTCTCTTTAGCACCGTTCGATGGCGCTTTGTCACAAGCCGTCCGCCGAGGCAAAATATGCATATCCCTCTCCAGCGGGCACATTTTGATGTTTAGCAATTTCTTGAATTTTACTTGAAATTTCGTTTTTGAAATTAGTTTTCACCACCCTCTCCGCATTGGCTTGGAGTCCTGAGTTGGACCTTTCAGGCACACGTGCATCTCTTGAAGGGCATTCAGCCAATACTATATTTGGTACAACTTCCATCACACCCTACCAAAGTCGGAAAACGGCGGAGCTCGAAAAGGCGTGGCCACTCCCTCTGGTGTGTGTGTGTGTGTAAGCTTATATCCATATAAAATTTTAAAATAACATTAATATTTACACAGAATTAATTGAATATTTTATAATATCATATATAATAGTAGAACGGTATGAAGATCAATTTGACGAAGCTATTTTATTTTGAATAAATGAAAACAATTGTTTTCTTTATGAAGATTTTAACATTTATACATTTCATCTCTGTTTAATTTGAAAATTTTATAAATATTTAGCTAATCTCTATATATGAATATAATATATATATATGAAAAAATAGTACAAATGTAACATTGTACTGGGATAAGGTGCATAAATTAAGAAAAAGGCATCTCCTTATCGTGCAACTGAAAGTTGCTGATGGCTGGCGCCATCTATCGGAATAAATATCAACTATTCTCGTTGATTTTTAATTATTCCAGAATTGGCCGAATACCCATTCTTGATTATTCAAGAAAAGCTAACCACGGACGCGTTTCGGGCTGTTGGCCCTCATCAGCGTGGTGCAAGCTGTACCTCAACGACCAAAAAATTGGTCATTAAGGCATCCTGAAAAATCATGGAACGGGTAGTTAAGGCCAGAATTGCGTGAGGACGCTACACAATGTGAAAAAATAGTAACATTGTACTGGGATAAGGTGCATAAAGCTTGCACCACGCTGATGAGGGCCAACAGCCCGAAACGCGTCCGTGGTTAGCTTTTCTTGATTAATCAAGAATGGGTATTCGGCCAATTCTGGAATAATTAAAAATCAACGAGAATAGTTGATATTTATTCCGATAGATGGCGCCAGCCATCAGCAACTTTCAGTTGCACGATAAGGAGATGCCTTTTTCTTAATTTATGCACCTTATCCCAGTACAATGTTACATTTGTACTATTTTTTCACATTGTGTAGCGTCCTCACGCAATTCTGGCCTTAATTACCCGTTCCATGATTTTTCAGGATGCCTTAATGACCAATTTTTTGGTCGTTGAGGTACAGCTTGCACCACGCTGATGAGGGCCAACAGCCCGAAACGCGTCCGTGGTTAGCTTTTCTTGATTAATCAAGAATGGGTATTCGGCCAATTCTGGAATAATTAAAAATCAACGAGAATAGTTGATATTTATTCCGATAGATGGCGCCAGCCATCAGCAACTTTCAGTTGCACGATAAGGAGATGCCTTTTTCTTAATATATATATATATGAAAAAATAGTACAAATGTAACATTGTACTGGGATAAGGTGCATAAATCATGAAAAAAGAAAAAGGCATCTCCTTATCGTGCAACTGAAAGTTGCTGATGGCTGAGCGCCATCTATCGTAATAAATATCAACTATTCTCGTTGATTTTTTTATTCCATAATTGGCCAAATACCCATTCTTGATTAATCAAGAAAAGCTAACCACGGACGCGTTTCGGGCTGTTGGCCCTCATCAGCGTGGTGCAAGCTGTACCTCAAAGACCAAATAAATTGGTCATTAAGGCATCCTGAAAAATCATGAAACGGGTAGTTAAGGCCAGAATTGCGTGAGGACTCTACACAATGTGAAAAAATAGTACAAATGTAACATTGTACTGGGATAAGGTGCATAAATCATGAAAAAAGAAAAAGGCATCTCCTTATCGTGCAACTGAAAGTTGCTGATGGCTGAGCGCCATCTATCGGAATAAATATCAACTATTCTCGTTGATTTTTTTATTCCATAATTGGCCAAATACGGAATTTGGCCAATTATGGAATAAAAAAATCAACGAGAATAGTTGATATTTATTCCGATAGATGGCGCTCAGCCATCAGCAACTTTCAGTTGCACGATAAGGAGATGCCTTTTTCTTTTTTCATGATTTATGCACCTTATCCCAGTACAATGTTACATTTGTACTATTTTTTCACATTGTGTAGAGTCCTCACGCAATTCTGGCCTTAACTACCCGTTTCATGATTTTTCAGGATGCCTTAATGACCATTTTTTTTGTCTTTGAGGTACAGCTTGCACCACGCTGATGAGGGCCAACAGCCCGAAACGCGTCCGTGGTTAGCTTTTCTTGATTAATCAAGAATGGGTATTTGGCCAATTATGGAATAAAAAAATCAACGAGAATAGTTGATATTTATTCCGATAGATGGCGCTCAGCCATCAGCAACTTTCAGTTGCACGATAAGGAGATGCCTTTTTCTTTTTTCATATATATATATATATATATATTAAAAATGGCATATCCTGACCAGGAGCACATGTGCTTTTCAGAAGGCAGAGCGCCATCTGGTGGAACAGAAATCAACTATTCATTGATTTAGCCTGTTCCCTGATATTTGGCCAACCCAATTTCTTGATAAATCAAGAAAAGCCATCCACGAACGCGTTTCGCGCTTTTGGCGCTCGTCAGCGTGGAGTAGGCTGAACCATTGCGACCAAAAAATAATTTTTGATCCCAATGGCTTCCTGAAAAACCAAGAAATGGGTATTTAAGGCCAAACTTGCGTAAATACGCTTAGCACATTAAAAAACGAAAGAAAAAAATAAAAGATAAAAAGATCAGTGTTGAAATCAATATTAAAAATGGCATATCCTGACCAGGAGCACATGTGCTTTTCAGAAGGCAGAGCGCCATCTGGTGGAACAGAAATCAACTATTCATTGATTTAGCCTGTTCCCTGATATTTGGCCAACCCAATTTCTTGATAAATCAAGAAAAGCCATCCACGAACGCGTTTCGCGCTTTTGGCGCTCGTCAGCGTGGAGTAGGCTGAACCATTGCGACCAAAAAATAATTTTTGATCCCAATGGCTTCCTGAAAAACCAAGAAATGGGTATTTAAAGCCAAACTTGCGTAAATACGCTTAGCACATTAAAAACGAAAGAAAAAAATAAAAGATAAAAAGATCAGGTGTTGAAATCAATATTAAAAATGGCATATCCTGACCAGGAGCACATGTGCTTTTCAGAAGGCAGAGCGCCATCTGGTGGAACAGAAATCAACTATTCATTGATTTAGCCTGTTCCCTGATATTTGGCCAACCCAATTTCTTGATAAATCAAGAAAAGCCATCCACGAACGCGTTTCGCGCTTTTGGCGCTCGTCAGCGTGGAGTAGGCTGAACCATTGCGACCAAAAAATAATTTTTGATCCCAATGGCTTCCTGAAAAACCAAGAAATGGGTATTTAAGGCCAAACTTGCGTAAATACGCTTAGCACATTAAAAAACGAAAGAAAAAAATAAAAGATAAAAAGATCAGGTGTTGAAATCAATATTAAAAATGGCATATCCTGACCAGGAGCACATGTGCTTTTCAGAAGGCAGAGCGCCATCATGTGCACATGTGCTCCTGGTCAGGATATGCCTTTTTTAATATTGATTTCAACACCTGATCTTTTTATCTTTTATTTTTTTCTTTCGTTTTTTAATGTGCTAAGCGTATTTACGCAAGTTTGGCCTTAAATACCCATTTCTTGGTTTTTCAGGAAGCCATTGGGATCAAAAATTATTTTTGGGATCATTCAACTAAAAGCTTTTACATTCAAATAATATCATCCTTATATTGGTGAATTAGTGGTATGTACTTCTTGAATTAATATTTTGTTGTCATATTTTTCATGAATTTAAATAGAAAATGAGAGAGAAACTTCCGCTCAAAAAGCTGGGTTTTCAAACCCATATTTATTCCGTTATAAATATTAGAATCGATGTTTTATCGTCGTTGAAAATACACATATCAATCACGAAACATTATCAAACGAACTTTTCAAATAGGTCGATAAATGATTTATTTTTTTTATATCTTGTTTTTGTAAAATATTAGCACATTGTTATATTTATATTTTTCTGAAAAAAAAGTATTATATATTTATTAAAGAAATGGGAAATAACCATTCTAAAGGTGATATATTTTGAATTTCATATATTTTATTAAATATCTTTACCACAAAATAATTAAATCCAGAAAGTATTCAGTTGAAGAAAATGTAGAATAAAAATTATCATATAAAAAAAAAGATATCGAGTTTACAGTCAACAAATTCACTTGTACAATAATAAATATAGAAAATAAAGTTTCTTTTAAATTTTCATCAAAATTTTGATCAAGAATATTCAAAGTGAAAGATTCAATTTATCATATATTTACTTAAAGGTTTTCTATGTATAGGTGAATATTACTTGTTGCATAAATTAAGAAAATGATCTACAAATCTTTTGGAGAAAGAAAATATTTTTCATTTTTTATGATTTCCATTTCTCGTTCAATATAATCAGGGAATAAATTAAATAAATATGCTTCACTTTTTATTTTATTATCTGATTATTCAGAAATTTAATATTTCTATAGCCACTTGTCTCTGATTCCAGAAGTTCAGTAAAATAATTTAAGTTTTTTTAAATCGTTTTTATTTTTGTGAAAAATCAACAAAATAATTCTTATCATCTCTCATAATATTTCTTTGATTTTTTATAAAAAGATTGTTTCAACCCATAATATTTCAATGTTGATTTCACGATTTCTTCTTGGGAAATAAATTCTTCAAAAATGATTATTTTTGTTATCTTTAAATAACAATAAAAAATCAACACAATATAAAATTTATCGTTAAAATATATATTTTTAATATTTCAACATTTCTGAAACTATATTGGAAAATAAATGCTTTTATTACTTCTGTTGATTTTCATTGTGAAAATAAAAATTTAACTAGATTAATAAATATCTAAAAAAATAATTATTTCCATTGTTCTCCCTCTTCTGGACTAAATATTATTTTATTCAAAGTTGAGATTTATTTAAATTGGCAATTAGATATTAGTGATTTTAATACATTAAACGTTATGTTTTAAAATATTTAAACAAAACATAAGTTATGTTCTTGTTTAAATTGATTTTTCTAAAATATTAAATTTGAGAAAACCTTAAAATATAAAATAAGATAATATCGCCACATGTACATTTATGGAATAAATTAATTAATCAAGAATTATTCTTTTCATATGGAGATAACAAATTTCTGCCGTTTTTAATAAAAATTAAATTTAAATAAAGGCGGTAGAACTTTGTTTCTCTTTTTGAGAAATTGGAAGAGAGAAAGGGTCAGCGGTTTTGTCAATTTAATCTGAAGATCGCTTTTAGAGTTCTAATATCTGCTTATATAACACTGTAGGGTGGTGTTTTAGGTATGGTATTTGTTGACCTTGCTTAGAAATTTTAATGAAACTGATTCCAAGAAAATATTATTTAAACATTATATTTATTGATTTACAAGAGAGAGAACAAAATATAAAATGGAAACTAATATTAAACGAATAAACTTTTTTTTTGTTTTGGTTAACGCCTATTTACATGTGAATATCTTACACACACTCTGTGGTAACACTTAATTAACATATTTATAACAGTATTAATGCAAACAATAGACATAATATTTTAGTGGGGGGGACAGTAAAGTTACATATAAATATATTTATATAAAAACGACATATCTTGAATTGAAACTATGCTCTGTTTATCTCATATCTAAGATGTTGCGTTTTTATATGTACGTTAAAATTTATAAATTTCTAAATATTTTCTTTGATAAATGATAAAATATATACTCTGCACAATTTATTTTTACGTTTATCATTACTCTTTACAATTCATCCTTACATACTTCATCTTTAAGGTTAGAAATAATCGTTATTTCTCCTTAAAATAAATTTCGATTTTTCGTTCAAAAGAAACACATACGGGATAATTTTCAAATATCGTTCTACAATATTAATGTGAGTCAACAACAAACTCAGCACCATATAACATCAATAAAATCCTATTGACGTTATGTGGGACTGAGTTTGTTGTTGACACACATTAATATGTTATAATACCCTGAAAAAAGTTGGCGTTCAGAAAACTGAAATATTGGTAAAAATAAATGATATTTTAATCCACTATATGCCTTTTTAATTATATAAAAATGTATATTAAACGATAAGGAACTCTTAAAAAATTGGTTAAACGAATAAGCATAAAAAAGATAAGAGGAGCTTCTTTTATAAATTTATTGTGCAAGCTGTCGGACTATACGTCCTTCTACAGGCATGGATAGTGGTAAATGCCTGTAGAAGGACGTATAGTCCGAAAGCTTGCACAATAAATTTATAAAGGAAGCTCCTCTTATCTTTTTTTATGCTTATTCGTTTAGAAATGTATATGTCGAATTGGGAATTGGGGTGTTGACTTGCTGTGGGATTGCTGTGGACTCTAGGTCGAATCCTGGCGAATTGTGTGGTTGGGTGGATATGATTGGATTGATGGCGCAGTCTTGGTCGAATGGTGGTTTTCCACAGGGGAACAACGAGCACACCTGGATGGGGTAGAAAATAAGACCTTGCGAAAGGGAGAATTATGAGACTGACTGGAGGTATTTGGCCTTTCACATGATGGAGCGTACACTACCTTGGTTGGAGCTTATGTTGAGCACACCTAGCTCGTAGCACGGTCATCTACCTTCTTTTTTTCTTTTTGTACGAGATCATCGTCATTAACTCTCTCGACTTCTCATTGGTGGAGATCCTTCCACGTGCTATCTGATGATTCGCTATCAATTGGTCATGCTTAAAGGTGATTGTTTGTTGATTTGTCATGCTTAAATGTGATTGGTTTAGTACCTCCATTGTCGCCATGATTGCAATTCTCCAGGAAGAAGAAGGCCTTTGAACTTAAGTTTTATGGGTCCAGGGCAGTCACCATTACTTCCTGGATGATGCAATCCTGTTAATTGTTCTTTTTCCCTTCTCGCGAGGCCTAACTTTATTAAACCTTCAGACGATACATTATACATAGATTGTGGTGGGGTTACATATTCCTATATACAAATTATCACATAATATATTCGTAAATATAATAATATATACAGCTCTAGAAGCCTATGACTATAGTTTGAATATTGTATTTAGTGTATATGAGACACAGAATATAATCTCAGATATTGTATTAAGATTCTTTTTTTATGTGTCTCAAATATAAACAGAATCGTCCAATACAGGATTCAGAGCTTAAAAGCAGATTGGTTTATAAAATTGGCGAAAGAGTTGGGAAAGTTCACTCTCCAAAGAAGAAAGCTTTCTCAATATTTTTCATTACTGTAAGAACGGTAGAAAGTTTGTTTTTTGAAACATATTCGTGCTTAATGGTTTTATTTCTTATAAAAATACAAATTATTCATTTTTATAGATGCATTTAGGTTAATCCTAAAAATATATACACACACACACATAACTAGACAATTAAAATTGCTACCCACAAAATTTGTAGAAAAGAGAAAAAAAAAAAAAGAAAAGAAATAAATACTGAGGTATTCAAATGGTTTAATTGTCAAAGTATATGTGTAAAAAAGATGCCGGCAACAACAAGATATTGTACAGAATGTTTCTGATACCGAAATTTCATTTGAAACGTTGCTTTGTTGTGGAAATTTGCCATTGATGCCTCGTGTAAAATGTTTAAAGTGTTTATAACACGTTTCTGATTTTATAGAAGAATCATTGTAGTAAGTGAAAATTTCAGTTAAATGTAAAATGGTATTCTCGGGGGATCGGTGGAAGGATGGCCTAAACTGTTGGTTTTCGACAGTTACAACCCGGGTTCGATTACCGCATTGGAAATTTTTTTTTTTTAAATAAAATGCTTCAATGGCTCCCGATTCTTGCAAAAGTCCAAATTCACCAGCGAGTGCAAGTAACCAAATGGGACTTGGCACATTTGTGTGCAAAAGTCGAACTGCTTTTCACATGTGTAGACCTGTGGTGCACTTACAGTAAAAGCAGTCGCAAACTTCTATCTACCATAATTATTATGGCCTGTACAATGTGTACTAGGGATAATAAAAAAAAAACAGTATTCTGTTTGGGTTGATTCCACGACTTTTAGTAGAATTTGAAATCAAAGTTTTCAGGACGGATATTTGGAACGACGTCCTGGATCTAAGCGGTCCGCTATCACTAACAAGACTTACTTGATTCCCGCATGATCTTAATGGATCTTATAACTCTGTCAAGAGTCTTCAGTCAAAATTAAATCGTTTCCTATTCAAAAGGTTTCTACACGAATACATGGTATTTTTTAGAATTTGAACTTGGGAAGGTTTAGTGACCAGATGACAAACATATTCTATATTGAATCCATTTTATCGTAATATTTTATTTCATAATAAAAAACGGCCTCCTACTGTTATTATTGTGAAGAAACATATTGTGATACCATACTAGAGACGTCTGATGGATTAAATTAGTCTATCCGCTGGAAATATTCACCATTGATGAGTCAAACTTATACAATAGTGGGAATCTGTTTTTTTTTTATTGGTCGTGTGTGTCTTTGCATATTTGTACTTTGCATATCTGTACTTTGTAGTAGTATAGTTTACATAGTTTTAACTTATTTGTGCTATAAATAAGACGTATGGATAAAGTAGAGAAGTCCAGTGTTAGGAGTTGAGTGGTCTTCTTACTTTAGATGTCAACTGTAGAGTTAACTCCGCCTTTGCCGGTCCCAAGCTCCGATGAAAAAAGGAGGGGGAGCAGTAACAAGCTCACTAAAAAACCTGGGCTCAGCTGGCCCAGCTGATAGAACCCTGTAAGGGCTTCTAATCAAGGGATATAGTATGAGCAGCGTTTGTACTCCATGTTAGGAGCGGCTGCACATGGCGTCTGTTCCTCGTGTTAGAAGCGTCCATTTCTTTTTTAACTAAGTCGGACTCTCACTGAGTAGTGTTACCAGTCTTAATGTCAAAGGCAGACGTATTCTATTTCACTCAGTCATGATGGTTGTCAACTTTACAAGCTTGATACCCTAATGTGATTTAGTGGAGATAAGAAAGAAGAAGACTGTAGTGTCAGCTTGGCAAATAAATAATATTTTTTAAGTACAAGAGTGGTTCCTTGGCTCAGAGCGACACGACCTTATTAAAGAGCAATCACGCTATATTTGTAACAAATTCAGGTGCAGAAATGGCGTGTGTTCCCCATATGTATTTATTTTTTATTCTATAATTTCTATCACAATACGTGCACACAAGTTATGATATAGAAAACACCCTAAGAATGGAAATTCAATCATTTCTAATATGATTACAAGACTACGAAAGTGAAAGGTATTGCGGAATTATTCCATCAACATTCTTAGCAATACATTTGATGATACAAGCAGCGAATAGATG
The DNA here is from genome assembly GCA_030710605.1 of Cordylochernes scorpioides. Lineage (NCBI taxonomy): Eukaryota > Metazoa > Arthropoda > Arachnida > Pseudoscorpiones > Chernetidae > Cordylochernes > Cordylochernes scorpioides. The sequence continues at coordinate 18,719,837 of CP092873.1, read as the reverse complement.
TAACATATCATAAAAGGTATATCTATCTACCCTTTGTTCATTTAAGATATATTAATAATTATGATGCATTAGCGCGCCATATTTTATGATAGATTCCATGGTAGATTAAACTGGCGAAACCGCTGGGAGGGTTCACCACTGATGAGCCAGTCCCACCCTTTTATGTTTCATTTAACTAAGGGAAGTTGAGAAAATTGTTTAATTTTTAAAAGAATCATACGCGTCTATAATAGTTTCGAATTCTCATATCATTCTCCTAGTGTTTATGCAAAAAAGACGAATTATAAAACCTATATTTATATAATATCTACATTTAGAAACTTTGATAGAGAAACGGTTGAGAGAGTAGCTTCAACCCTTATTGTAAAATCCAAAGCTTTAATGCTTTGTTTTAGACTGGCGACCCCGCCCTGAAGGACCCACATCGATAGATGTAAGTAAAATATTCCCAATTTTACAATTACTTATTCTATCTTATTGAATATTTGATATATATCCATGTTTATTATCATCATTTAAAATAACAAAGATCATTAAAATCATTAATCATAACATATAAAATAACAACTAGTTATGTAATTCATGGTAAACGGATTGCGGATTTCGACAATTTAGAAAGAGGGGATCATATAAAACCATCTTCAGAAGTTCACCTTCCATAGCCTCGATTCTAAGAAACCCAATCACCAAAAGCACCGACCAGAAACAGAAAAAAGATTTAGTTTACCAAATTCCCTGCCTCAACTGCAATAGTGTCTATATCGGCGAAACATCAAGAGATCTTTCAATCAGAATCAAAGAAAACCAAAGAAACATTTCCAAACTTAACCCAAACGCTTTAATAGTCGACCACGTCAGAGAAACCGGACATACTCCAGACTTCAATAATACCAGAATCCTCCATAAAAATGCCAAAACCAAAACCCAAAGAATCATTCTTGAAGCAATAGAAACCATGAAGCACCCTAAACCATTAAACAAAAGTATACAGTTGTCATCACAGTACGTTCCCCTTCTATCCTAAAAAAAATCTTCAAAAGCCATATAAAAACAATAGCCATTCCATTTTTCTCTCCACTAATCCTTTGAACCGTCTATAGTTGATTCTTTATATTTATTCAATTATGTAAATTTCTTTAAGATATTTTGTACTATATTTACATAGATTTCTCTTTAAAAACGTTATATAATCTCTCTCTCGTTTGCCTTGTTTGTACACTATAGTTAGCTGAAGAAGGGCTTGCCCGAAAGCTTCCTTTAATCGCGTTAATAAAAAGAGTTGCGGCGATATATGATCCTCTCTTTCTAAATTATTTATGTAATGTTGCCAAGTGTCTTTGAACAGGCGCATGGAAGCTTTGTATGGTGAATCAAAATGCAAAAAATAGGGTTGAATTTACAACCATCCAATCCTTGTCTGTCTAGAGTAAGTAACATTTGAAGTATTATTTTTTGTTTAATTAACGGAATTATAATATTTTTACTCAAATTAAGTTATAAAATGTTAAGAAGACTAGGGAGACCTCTGCCAGCAGGATTCCAATGACAACGGTTCTCAAACCACAGAACAGCTTGGTGTTTGGATTCTTTATTTCGTTATTGGTTGACCACTCACTTACTCCTACTTCAGTTTTTATTGAACATTTCTCTTTTCTATCTTTTCTCCATGACTTACTTCTAGTTTATATCTTTTACCACTCCTCTAACCTTTGTTATTCTACACATTTTCAACTTTACTCGTTCACCATTTTCATGATTTTTGTCCTTTCACTAGTTTTCTAACTTTTTCCATTACCTCTTTCTAGCTTATATCTTTTTACCACTCCTCCAACTTTTGTTCTGTTACACATTTTCAACTTTATTCCTCCACCGTTTTTCTTGATTTTTGTCCTTTCACTACTGTTTCTAGCTTTTACCCCTCCATCAATATTGCCAACAACTTCCACACTTCTGTGTCAACAAAGTAACTATTCACGCGTTTTTCTCGCATTCCTCATAACACTCACTTTCCTAACTGTTTTAATCCGTTTGTTACCCACATATTCTCATGCCCAGCAATGGCCGCAGCCTCGCAAAAAATAACATGGACCCAGAACAGCAGCTTTACACACCCAAGATAGTGGACTATCTGTGGCTCTTCATTGGACACAACAACAACATTAATCCCTTGAATTAAAATAAATTTGGATATATCAAGCCACCAGGTACAGGTTTCTTTTTAAATGAATCAGTCGCTTCTCATGAGGGTTGCTGGGGGACTCCTATTGATTCATTTAAAAGATTGATTACTTGATGTCAAATAATATTCTTTTCTTGCTGGTTAAGTTTTGATATAGGGCTATTTCGACTCCATTTACTATTCTGATGGGATCTGAATTTGCATATACAGTACATATATAACCTCTCTTTAACGAACAACCCGCTAGAAGACATCTCTCCACAAAGAACAGTTTTCATTTGAAAAATTATAATTTTTACAATTTAGCAACTCTCTGGAAAGCATATACCTTTAATAGCTAAAGCTCTGCAATTAGGTGTTCTTTAAAGGGAAGTTCTACTGTACCCCCCCCCCCCTATATTTCATACTTTTAAAAAGAAAACTATCCCTGGAGACTTGATATTTCCACCTGAATTTAGTCTATATGAAATATTAGGAATTGATATATAGTGAATTCTTGTCATTCTGTGCAGGATGACGACCAATGCCCGGTCCCACCGCCCACCACACCTCTCCATCGGCCCAAACAGGCCAAAAGAACGTAAGTTTCCATCCACAACATCCACAGAGCTAGATGACAATAAATAATATTTCCAGACCCAACTCCGGCTTTGACAGGAAGAGTCCTGTCACCAAAAGACTTCTGAAGGTCAAGCACCTTCTTAAAGATTTAAAAAAGAAGCTGCAGTACGTCGAGTACTACGGTAATTATGTTATTCCACTTAGATATAAAATCACAACAAGTGATTCTAAATACTATCTTTGGAACATCTCTAAAGATTCAATGTAAAGATATTTAGAATTAAGAAAATTGCGATATACTTTTATAAAAATATCAAAAACCTTATGCAATAAGTTTATTCATTACAAAAAACCCCCAGGCTTTCGAGTCTTCGCTCTTCAACGGGCGAAGTTATAAATGAGATTGAGCATGGGGGTGTGGCGACCTCGGGCCTACCAAGCTATAATGAAAGCCAACAAAATTTATACTGATGTACAAAGATGTGAAGTTCGAGACAAAGTCCTGGTTAACCAATGTCAGAACTGTTTTTTATTCAACCCTAACCACAAGAAAAACGACTGCCCAAACTTGAAAAAATGCGTGAACTGCGGTACAGAGGGTCAACATCAATGTTCTAATATAATAAAGTGTTGCAACTGCGTCAAACACCCATATTTTAAAAATAACAATCTTGATCACAAACCAAATTCTAAGGATTGTCCAATTTACAATAAACAAATCAGCCTGATGATTCAGCGAACAGATTACACAACAGGCTCATAAGCGCTTCGCATAAATCTCCATTATGAAAGAAGCAAAAATTTTAACCAGAGGAAAAATTAAATGCATACAACAGAACATTAGGAAAAGTATAATTGCAACTACCGAACTCAGAAGCTCAATTAGAGACAATCCTCCAGATATTCTCCTTCTTCAAGAGCCTTATGTTTTAACTAGAAAGGTCGTGTTCGATATGGACTCTCACATAGTACATGTTCCTCAACAGAAAACACTTATACTGCAACGGTTATATATAATAAAATATAAAATATAGGAAGTTGGAGGGTTTCACAAATGAGTTTTGTACATCAATCTCTATAAATACACCTAAATCTAGGACGATAATAGCAAACTTTTATATTCCTCCAAACAAATGCGATGACGAACATTTGAACTTTTTAAAGAATTTGATAGCTACCTTCGAGAGTACTCCCCTAATCCTCTGTGGAGATTTTAATTCCCGTCACCCGGTTTGGTTCGATAGAATTACAAACTCTAACGGATATAAAATGCAACCTATCATCAATGAATATAATCTTTTTATTCACAATAACAAAACTCCTACCTGTCGTAATAAAAGCATAATAGATCTCACTATTTCAAATAGACATTCATTGAAACTGGTAAACAATTGGCAAACTTCTGAATTGACCAATATTTCCGACCATGTGACAGTTTCATTTGATATCAATGTTAACTTAGATATTATAAACAATCAACAAAAATCTACATGGAAATTTAGCGAAAAGAAAGCAGACTGGTCACTGTTTTCAAATACAATTTCTAAACAGGAAGTAAGAAGATTGGAAAACGATGTAAAAAAGGTCGAAAGGGAAACTGATATTGACATGGTAGTTGACAGGCTATCGGATATAATTCTGGAAGCTGCATATCAATCACTGGAGGTGAAATCTTCCAACTTCACTTTCGATACCGGGATCAAGTGGTGGAACAAAGAATTAGAACAAAAGAAAAAGTATTTTCATTATGTGAGAAATCGATACTTTCATCATAAAGCAATTAGTGTTAATGAATATAAGTCTGTCAGAAATAAATATAAAAATAGTATTAGAAAAGCTAAGAGGAATAGTTGGCGAGATTTTATAGAAGAAAATGGATCTAATAATCCGTTTGGAAACGCCTATAGAACCTTAAAAAAACTGTGCTCCTCTAATCAACAAAAGGGTTTACCAATAATTGAACAGGCACCAGTAGATTCTAAAGAAACTCTAATAAAAAGATCTGATTAATGAACTAATTCCTGATGATACAACTATATCGGATACTGCTCACCATACATCAATAAGGAACTATACACCGAATTTTACAAACTCCAACTCATGCAAAATTCATAAGAAAGAAATAGAAGAGATAATCGACAAAATTAATGTAAATAAAGCTCCTGGTCCAGACAATATTAGTAATAATATGATAAAGAATGCTTTTCAACTAATACTTCCGATTTTACACTCAATATTTAATAAATGTATTCAAATAGGATACTTCCCTAAAAAATGGAAAACAGCAGCACTCAAAATAATAGCCAAACCCGGCAAAACCAATTACGAATCAGCTAAAAGCTACCGTCCGATATCTGTATTATCAAATTTTTCAAAGATTCTAGAAAAAATTCTCAAAAATAAAATCTATGAATTTTATATTCAAAACAATCTGTTAAGCTCGAGGCAGCACGGATTTATCAAGTCTAAGTCAACCATCACTGCTTTGAATATTTTAATCGATGTATTAATGGAGCATAAGCAAAAAGAACTGTCTGCACTAATTACAATAGATATCTCGGGGGCTTTTGATAATGCCTGGTGGCCAGCGATCATCAAAAGAATAGACTCAGATAATTTACCGGAAAAACTGATCAAAATTCTACAATCATATTTAAATTCCAGGTTCATTTCTTTCAGTTACGACAATCTAACAACTTCGAAGCCAATTACCAAGGGGTGTCCTCAGGGCGGTCCGCTTTCTCCACTTCTATGGACAATTTTGTTGAATGATTTTCTGATGAATTTGCAGGTGCCCAATTGTGAGTTGATTTGTTATGCGGATGATATTTCGATCATATGCTGGAATAAAGATCTAGCATCACTAAAAATAGTTATAGAGGAAGCATTAAATACTATCGAATTGTGGTGTATTGAGAACAAGTTAGAAATCAGTTCCGAAAAAACAAACATTTTATATTTGCATAATAAAGAGAAGATCCCAGTTAAATTTAAGAGTGGATTAATTTCACCAGTACAAAAATAAAAAATTTTAGGAATAACAATTGCAAATCATAGAAGAAAAAACAATTAAATTTTGCTTTCATATAGAGGAAATAGTGAGCAGAACTCTAAGAATAAAAAAATTTCTATTCTCTCTGTGCAGCAAATCATGGGGTTTGAGCTCCCATAAAAGAATTACATTGTACAAATCTTTATTCAGATCAACTTTAACATATGGATCAGAAATATGGTTCAAATTTTTAAATAAAAAATCGATACAAAAATTAAACTCAATGCAATATCAGATATTATTATGGAGCATTCAAGCTTACAAGACAATTTCGTACAACTGTGTTCACAGTTTGGCTAAGACTCCATTGATTGCAGATTACATTGAAGCAAAAAATATGAAATATGACTTAAATAACTTATCGTTCGAGGGACAAGCAAAAATACAACATCGATATTCCCTTATAATTAAATCCTATATAGACGAAAGAATGTTGCTCTTACTGAATAATACAAACGAGACATTTACAAGTTTTTTCAACCGGGGTATTCCTAATTATTTTCGCCCTAATTTCCACAACACACAATTTGTAACCAACCATGGTAATTCGGAAGTTTTCTGGAAAGAATACGCGCATCGGGAGGATCCGGGCTGTTTTTTGTGGATGCCGCATTCAAGATTCCAACTCACCTTTTACTTAAGTGCCCAGCATTTTCAAGACTACAGACTCAATAACTGTATCCTCTGTACCGATCCAAGAGAATTGATATCCAGCAGGGATTCATACATTGTTTTCAATAGATTTTGTAAATTTATATCAAAGTTTTAATTAATCTCAAGTGTTAGGTATAATTAACTATGTGCTGTATATATGATTCTTTTTTTTTTCCTTTTTCCTTTATCTTGAGGTGTGTTTAAATTAAATTACCTATGTATATAGTATGCTTGTTTGAAATCAATTTCAAAAATATGTAAATGCCTTAGGAGCATAAGTTTTTTTTTTTTTTGATATGTAAATAGATTCTCCCTCTCTCTCTCTCTCTTGTATTGCTTTCCTTTGGGCGCCAGTGTCCTTGGCGGGACATCGCGCTTTGTATTTACAGTTTAATAAAAAAAAAGAGAACGGTCGAAGTTATAAATGAGATTGAGCATGGGGGTGTGGCGAGATATTTAAATTTGTATAAGGTTAAAATTCCTTTAATTTAGCGTTCCATTATCCTTAATACACATGGTACAGTCCATGATATTCATGGTGGTTAGTAATTAACGACAGTCTTTTCTGTAAGTGCATCATATATCCACACATGTGGAAATTAGTTCAACCCTTGTACTTAAAAGTTGGACGAACCTCGTTTGCACTCAAAGATGTGCATGGACTTTTGCAAAAATAGAGCGCCGTTGGAGTAATTTTTTTATGTGCCCAATGGGGCTTCGATCCTGGGTAATGGTTTTCGGATATAGAAGGCTACATATTGTCAGACATTATTTTATTTTTTGTTGTTCACAGTTCTTTTTTATCGTTTTTTTTCTATTTCCTCCTTGTTAATATCATATGACTCTTCTATTCACGGCCTAAAATTATTGTAAATATGTATATACAAATGTAAAGGCATACATGTATGACAGAGCAAGTGTCCCTAGGGGACATAGCGCTTTAAATTGAAATAAATAAATGAAGTCAAAGACAATTTTTCTGTAAATGGCGCTAATATATATATATATAGAGAGAAAATATTCCTTTCACATTTTGAATAATATCTTATAGAATAACATTTTTTATTGTTGCAGACGAAGGTGCCTGTACAGCTGCTCCTTCAGCAAAGAAGGTACCTACATAAATTACCCCCATATCTGATAACTTTTTCATTCTGAATATATATAATCATTGAAAGATTATTTCCAATTAACTCAACGCATATATTAAATATGCATAGAGACTAGCTATAACTGGAAAACTGAGAACTAGAGAATGTGATTCAAAACCTTTTTTTAAATTATCCTTGGTACACATGGTACAGGCCATAATAATCATGGTAGGTAGAGGTTGGCGACTACTTTTATTGTAAGTGCACCACATGTCTACAAATGTGAAAAGATGTTCGACTTTTGCACTTACAAATCTGCCAGAACCCCGTGAATCACAAACTAGATTACTTTAATATACCTTTTAGTTGTATATCTTATGGAGAAATAGAAAGCTATAATACAAGGGGGGATCAATAAATAAGGTGAATATTCTTATTTCTTAAAAATTAAAAGAGCAAAAATAATTTAAACCACAGAATATTAAAATATAACATCGAGAGACTATTTAAGGTGTTCTGTTCTTTTTTCCCACTCGCGGCGCGAGACTTATAAATAAACTAAAATGGAAGCTCCCTTGAAGGATTGCACCACGCTTGAACAACGTGCAGTTATTCGTTTCTTGAATGCAGAAGGTTTTCAAACATCTCAAATATACCAAAGAATGAAAAATATATATGGTGAGTCTTGTTTGTCTCAAAAAAACATTTATAAATGGGTTAACGAGTTCAAAAATGGACGAATTACATGTACCGATATTGAGCGACCTGGACGACCAAGTGTTACAGCGACGCCAAGCACGATAAATGCGGTTGAAAACTTAATTTTGAAGGAAAGAAAAATATCCATTTTTACCATAGGCAATGTATGAACAGCGACCACTGTTGTGACATTCTTGTAAATAATCTAAAGCCCGGTATAAGAAACAAAAGAAGAGGGAAGCTTAGTAAAGGTGTTCTCTTCCTTCATGATAATGCAAGGCCGCATACATCATGTAAAACTGTATCTACAATCATTAAATTAGGTTTTGAAGTTTTAGAACATCCTGCATATAGTCCAGACCTAGCGCCCTCTGACTATTTCCTTTTTGGACTACTAAAGAAGGAGTTAAAGGGAAAGCGATTTGACTCGGATGAAGATGTCCAGAAAGTGGTGCAATATTTTTTTCACACGCTTCCTAAGAAGGGCTATAAAGAGGGTATTTACAAGTTGCCAGAACGATGGAGACGATGTATAGAAAGCCAAGCTGATTATTTTGAATAAATCAAGTCCTAATTTTTAATATCGTTCTTATTTTTAAAAATCCAATGTATCCATTGCATATTTTATATATTTATCCCAGTTATAAATTAATCAGTAAAGGATATAAATTTAAAGTATTTCAGAAATTTTAGTTAAAAAAAACCTTTTCAATATGTAAATATGTAAATTCCATCTACACCTCTATATATATATTGTAGGCATTTGTGAAACAATTGGCCTGATGATGAGCTGTTCAATTTTTTTAAATTGGAATTTTGTAAACGAGCGTAAACCACCAAACATTTTAAAGAGCCTGTAACTAATGAAAATACAAAAAAAGGGGCTCGGACCAAAGTAATTTCTTTGTACACTCAATTAAAACAATAAAAAAGGGGAAAAGAAAAAACAAATAATTTCGAAATCTCAATCTAGATTTTTCTCCCATAATACTGAAGAAAACATTAAGTAGATGGTGTATATATATGTTATATTAAAATGGTATTTTATTCAAAATTATATTTCATAGATTCAAATACTCTGCTAAATCGACCGCCAGAGGTCACGCTTTCCCTATAAAAACTCATTGTTGTTGTTTCCCGATGGCTGGCTCAAACCTTTTGTACATTATGTAAATAAGTTTTTCATTCTTACGCCTTATGTCAGGCATACCTTTCCTCATATAATGTTTTTTTCTATATTCCATAAGCCCAATTAAAACTACATATTTCTAATCTTTACTATTTTTATTATACTTTCAAGATTTTAACCACGACTGCATTACCATAGCATAGTCCTCGAGATAATCAAAATCAGCAGAAAATCTCTATTTTTTTACATAATATATATATAATCCGAATTTACATAATAGAGATTACATATTACAAAACTATTTTAGAGGCGTAATATTATTTTTAAAAATAAAACAATTTCTACTGTCCTTACTGCGATGGAAAATATTGTTCAAATAAAAGACACATTTTGATATTTGCGGAAGAGCGATTGCTCGAAGCATATTATATATTTATAATTATATTTAATTCTGCTGTCCTAAAAGCTTATGTCCATAGTTCTTCTAAAATACCCATTTCAAGAGTCTTACAACAGTCAACTATAAAAGGAAGTTCCAAAAATGCAATATAACAGCGGTATGGTAGATTAAACTGGCGAAACCGCTGGGAGGGTTCACCACTGATGAGCCAGGCCCTCCCTTTAATTTTTCCATCGCCGTAAGGACAGTAGAAATTGTTTTATTTTTAAAAAGAATATTACGCCTCTAAAATAGTTTTGTAATTTGATAACAGATGGCGCGCTAGTACATCGTAACAGAGATTACATATATTAGTATATATATAATATCAAAGAAGACCATGTACTGATGAGAGCCATAGCATGAAACCTTGGTATACAGGTTAGCCTTAGTTTATGTTTCTAAAAACTGGTATATTGTGAGTTAGTATTTATTATCGCCTTCAAATTTTTATTAAGGGGTCATGAACATAATGCAACAAGAACCTACAAGACATGAAACAACTGTCCTGGTGTGGAACTAACACCTACCCACAAATTCTCGTGCCCAGCAATGGCCGCAGCCTTGCAGAAATTTGACATGGAGCCAGAGCAGCAGCTTTACACACCCAAGATAGAGACTGCTTTGATATAGATACATGGTGACATCTGAGGCTCTTCATTGGACAGAACAACAACAACAATACAGTATACACACTCAATATAGAGGACATTGCGAATGCTATGATAGAGATACATGGAGACATCTGAGGCTCTTCATTGGACACGACAACAATAACATAATGCATATTTAAAGGGAAATGTTGTTCTATTTTTACATGTATACCATCCTCCCGGACCTTTATATTGTATTCTAGCCTGAATTCGTCCTGTATCTTCACAAATGTAAACATATTTTTGGAAAATTCAACCAATTCCATAAATTCTTTCTTTAGACCTTATAAAATCGAACTCGCCCCTGTGTGGTTCTAAGGTTGATATTCCGAATCCCTGTTACACAAATTGACTTTTGACAAAATTTACCTAAACTGGCGTTGTGGCTTATTCTTTTTATCACCATCGGTTAAATTATTTTCTAAGATAAGAAACCTGATGCAATTTTATTGCATGTATTTTACAGTAAATAATTTCAAATGCCCCCCCCCCCCTTACTATATGGCGCTCTTTTATTGTATTTTTATTGCTTGGCTCAAAATAGTAAATGATATGAATATATGTTTATCCCCTATATATATAAACTACGAATTTTACTCGTGTCCATTCATTTGACTTCATAAATCTTCAATCGAATTTTGTTTCAGTAACAATTTATTTAATACATTCAATAATTATGAATTGTTTTATAAAATGGATCAAAAAATTCCTTTTCAGTGGTTAACTGTTTATGTGGTAATTTGTCATTGTTAGGATATAAAGTGAAAAGTGACTCTTTTGGTACAAAAATATTGTATCATTTTATGTCATATGTATGTATTGAAGTGAATCTCAGTCGAGGTGGAAATTAGTAAAAGGGTTTACATTAGAGACAAGAACAATAATTTGTAAGACGTAAAGAAAGCTTCACGATTTTTCGTGTCATCCTTGCGCAGGGGCCATGCAAATCTTCTCTGTATCGTTTCAATTTTGGCATATGTACCACTTTTTTACCACTTTGTTGATTTTACATCTCAGAGAGTGAACTGAAGGTCAAGCAGAGCTCAGAGTGATGTAGTTACGGCGTCATAGAAATCTGGCCACTAAGATAAAATCCTGCTTTCTTAATAAGCTGCTCAGATAATGGACCAAATGCATTAACCTCTGAGATGTATGATATATATTATATAATCTAAAAATTGAAATATTTTATATTTTAAAAATAGATTTTTTTATTATTGACAATTCTACTGTTTTGACCATCGTTTTTAGAATGACTTTCAACATGCGTAGTTAACTAACCTATTTTTTTTTTTATTTAATAATATAGAATTAATTTCATAAATTCTATATAATTGTGAAAATAATTAATGTGTACAATTTCTTCGAGTAATTAAAAATAAAAACTACTTGATAGTAAATAATTATTGCTCTTTTATCACGACTGCACCTTCAATCCTTTATCTAACAACAAACAAATTATTCATAACATATATCTCTAAGAATTTAAAATGTTACATCAGACTAGACGTGGTCTGAAGATGTTAATCTTCTTTCTTTATATTCATTATTATTATTATTCATTCTTGAAATATAATATGAAACAATAATGTATGAATCCTTAGTAACCTAACTTTTGAATATTATATTTTTATTTTAGCTCTTTACTATTCGAAGCTTTCAAATTTTAATTTTAACTCTCTCTAAAATCAAATATAATTTCTATGATAGAAATTAACATTTTTCTCATTATCTCTTTTTTTACAGGGCTAGATAAAAGTGCGGGAACTCTTCAGTGAAGCCAACTCATTGGCATTCATGCATGGACGAATCTTCAATCTTTGAAGCGGGTTACAACCTGACATCTGAATTACCAGAAAATATCGTCAAAACTGGGCTGAGATATAATGGAGAAATAAATTTCCTAAAATAAGATATAAAAAGGAACAAGAAGATCTCGACTTCTCCAAAGAAAACATCTGCGCCTCTACCTGCCACATCTCACCAGACCAACATAGTTCAGAACACGGTCGAGCCGCGTCAAGAAGAACACTATCGACTAAATTAAAGACTCGTGAAAAATACTCGAGAATTCAACGGAGAAATATTCTACTGAAACTTCCACCCAAATTAATATTTTCAGGAAGCAATTCTAGTGAACTACATCTGAGCTTAGACACCAATCGGATAAAGGCTCTGTTTGCACAGATAGGAAAATAATTGAATAGATACTGGGCGGTCTAGCTCGACCTAAATGGCTGAAGTTCACGTCATTTAAGAAGCTCTTCTCAAAGGTCTACCCTACAAGAAAATGTTCAAAAACCGCTAATTGCGGGTTACCCTATATCAGCGAGGTTATTAATATGATGCAAGTTCTGAATTCCTTCTACTAGGTGCTTTCTATCTCTCGATCCGTGAAAAAGCCCAGAGAATACACCTGGTTGGATTGCATTCTCATGAATGGAGTAAAGATCACTAATCTTTCAAATATGATTCTGTGCTCAACAAAGGTTTCTTAGCAAATATGTATCCCGACTTCAGCTTCAGATGTTCTAAATGCTATTGGATGATCGATGAAAGAGTAAACTGCTCCTTGATCATTAGAGCGGTATACTTTCTCCAGCCATAAAGCAAGGAAATCTGTGCGACAACCATCGTGATTCTGGAATTTCTATACCTATAAACTTCAAAGCTGCCTCACGTGTATATATCAAACACCTCAGCGCTAGAGATTGGTTCAGCAAATATTTCGCTATTTTGTTTGGCTTTAAACCTGAAATACTCATGTCTCGCTCCCACTGGTATTTCTTATGGCCAGATGTTCTGTCAAAACATGATTAACAACAAGCTGATATCAATAAGCGTCCAGATCTCTTGCACAGCTCCCAAGCATTCTCTTCAAATAGATCGAACTGCTTGGTATCAATAATGGGGCTATCACGAAAGCCATATTCTCCCTCCAAAAATTAAAAAAGCTCTTATAGAAATTGGCCAATAAGCAGAACTATAAATTAACTTTCTCAGCGTAAAAAAATTATAGAATGGAAGTTGAAATTATCCATTGAAAGATTTTCGTCAATATCAGAGCAAATCCTAAGTGATCGCATGGATTTCCGCCTTGCCTGCCTTAACGCGGCCGGCCTTGCCGCTCGTGATAGAAACCCCGAGCTATGCTACTTCTTGAAGCTGTATGAGGTCGACCTAAATTTCATACAGGAGACAAACATAAAAATATCTGACAGCAAAAACTTCAATATGTGATTAAATCGGTCATGTTTCCTGAATTTGGCGCTAAGAAATCCATATTCACTTGTAACTTTGGGCCTGTTATCCAAGCACTCAGGCAACTGTTTATATTTGCTGGCAAGAAGGCTATCCAGAGTTTCGCAATCTGAGGTCTGAACGTCGAGGGAGGGGCGAATTACTTTCACGATTAAACCTTGAGTAACCTCAAGAAAATGTCAGCAAAAGAAATTGTTACGATGTACTAGAGCGCCATCTGTTATCAAATTATAAAACTATTTTAGAGGCGTAATATTCTTTTTAAAATAAAACAATTTCTACTGTCCTTGCTGCGATGGAAAAATTAAAGGAAGGGCCTGGCTCATCAGTGGTGAACCCTCCCAGCGGTTTCGCCAGTTTAATCTACCATACCGCTGTTATATTGCATATTTGGAACTTCCTTTTATAGGTGACTGTTGTCAGACTCTTGGAATGGGTATTTTAGAAGAACTTCGCAGCAAGGACAGTAGAAATTGTTTTATTTTAAAAAGAATATTACGCCTCTAAAATAGTTTTATAATTTGATAAAAGAAATTGTATTATAAAAGTTTAAGATCAAAACAAATTATCCTCAACAATCATGCCACTTAGCAAACAACTAAAATCAAAATAGTTTGTTCAAACAAATTTCCAGAATACTTTTTTTTCGATCAAAGCGGACTATTCATCTCTGCCAGTTATCAAACGTGCGTTCCCCTATCTATAAGAGCGCAGGTCGAATCATCGAGGGACAAGGGGTTAAAGACATGGCTTCCGGAAACTTTTAGGAACGATTACCCGCTTTTCATGCCTTCGTAAGACATCAGAAGCCTTCTACGCAGCGTGAATGCAAGAATCCCATTAGATCAAAATAATACACTCTAGGAGTTCGTCAAGGATCAGATATCTGCTTCCATTGGCTGCATCTGCCAAAAAAAACACTGGATTGGATGATTTTCCAATTGAACTGATTCACTGCTTTGAAGACTTTTGCGAATGCTTTCCATTAACTCTACGAAAAATATCAGAATGTTGACACCCTGAATCCATCAAGGTGGTGTAGCGAAATGATTGATCCAGCCTGCGTCATGGTCCAGGTCTCACAGAACTATGACCTCTCTACCGACCACCAACTAATGGTCTGTCACCGCGCCTTCATCTCTGAAACATCCTTCCAGAATGTCAGATTTAATCATTTCAAACGTGAACATATTGCTTCCCTGACTGAATGCCAGTTCCCAGCATGATGAGAAGAATACCGATGTCCGTCATTCTAAACTACTTATAGTCTGTACTTGAAGATACACACTATCAAGGTTTCCTATTGTCACCTCTGCTCTCCGTTGGCTTGCCAACAGTCGTCGTGGGTTAGTTGCTCCTACACTATGTTGGGACAAAAGCAATAGCAAGAATCGACGGCATTAGGGTTACTTATATGTTATACCTGCTCAACAAGTTAAGTCAATGCTATGCTTCAAATCCAGTGTTCTTCATCGTCTGCGTTAATGTCTGTTTTTACTGCTCGACAAAAATAGCATCTTGGTATATGCAAATTATATCGCTCTACTTCTCCGTCAAGATTGGCAGATGGAATTCTTTGTGGAACTCAGGCCTTCCTCAGAAATAATAGTTAATTTCTTTAGGAGGGCTTCTAGTGTGGCGGATCGCTGAACCACGTGAATTCTCACTGGGAATCATTTTAAATAGAAATATATGACCATCGTTACTACAACTCCAGAACCCATGCTTAAGAGTAACATGTGTATGGATTGCTTGAGAAAGTCATCACTAAACGGTCTCCATTTTTGCACGGACGCTTGCTGATCGAGCC
This sequence comes from Cordylochernes scorpioides, assembly GCA_030710605.1. NCBI lineage: Eukaryota > Metazoa > Arthropoda > Arachnida > Pseudoscorpiones > Chernetidae > Cordylochernes > Cordylochernes scorpioides. The sequence goes on along the minus strand of CP092873.1, from coordinate 18,704,309 downwards.
AGAGGGGTAAAGCTTTATTATTCTACGATAGCCAGTCCTATCTGCCCAGTGATACTATCATCTCAAGACACTATTCAAAATTTACGCTATCTGTTGTGGGGGATCTATCGCACCTCATGGTTTTCTATTAACGTCCTCGCGCGGCCGATCTCCGTGTGGCAATAATGTTCAATCATGACGGACAAGAGTGCCATGCGATTGGCCTTGCGCACCCAAGTTCATCTTGGCCGAGCGATACCGCGTGCGCGTTTTGTATCTCAGCCACAAGTATTGAACCTGTATTAGTAACCTGGTTTATATCAAAACGTGCTTCTCCACCCTTCAATGGCCATCAGAATCACAAACCTGGATATTTGAACGAGGTCTGAACAAAGAAAGACATTGAGATTTGTGCCTCTGTGAAAGGAATAACTCTAAATTTTAAGCCTGAACAGGAGTTATCTGATGTTAATTTCGGAGAAGCTGATCCATCTATTCACCTTCTTCTGGTGGGTTTCTGTACTATATGAAGAAGAAGAGGCCTCCATCCGGGTTGAAAATTTCAACAGATCAGTTCATTACTTTTTATCAATTGGGTGAGGAAAGGCTTCGGATTTATGCCTTCTTTTACTTTAGTTGCAACCTTGCCCGCTGCTTCGAAAGGATACGAATCACAAAAATCTAGTCGCTAATGGGATTGAAATCATCACAAGGAGAGGCATTCAATTTAATCTCAAGACTCTTGAACACATGGCCTCAGGGGTGTTTTTCAAATCTGATAAAATCTGCGGCGTCGGTTTGGTTTGGGGAGCACTGTATGGTTCTGCTATGGGAAGTTCTTACACGTCCAAGTCACTTAGTGTCTTGGGCTGCATAATCACTGATAGGAACACTCGGGAAAGAGCCAAGTATTATTGCTTTCGGAGGCATCTTGACTCAACCTGTCGGCCAAAGGTGGCGTCGGTCTGATGAACATAGCGCCAGTTTCGGCTGGGCTGAAAGAAAGTGTTCAATCTTCACAGCGCGGAAACGTCGATGGCTACTCTCTATTGGTCCTTAGTCAGGGGATGTGCCGCAAGGTTCTGACATCTAGCACTCGGGTAGTACGATGAGATTGCTAAGTCTTTAGGAGCCCGAGTCCAGCGTCCTTGATTATTGTCATGTAGAAAATTAGGAATGACAAATTTCAAGATGACACAGTAATTTATTTTAGGCGCGCAATCACAATATAAATATAAAATACCAGAGATGTAATGAGGTATATTTTAACAGAGTAGCAAAATATATACAGTAGAAGCTCCCTGTAAAGGACACCTAATTGCAGAGCCAAAGCGATTTTTAGTAAGAGGTGTCTTGCTACCGGAGAGTTGTTAAATTGTAAAAATGGTAATTTTGCAAGTGAAAACTGTCCTTTGTGGAGAAGTGTCCGCTAAAGGAGGGTTCTACTGTACATTGATAATTTGTATATAAAATAATAAATATGTTGATACACAATAGGAACTACCGGGATCTCTACTCTGAAAGTATGGAGGCTCTCTGCGTCAGGAAATATTAAAAGGGTTTTAGGGCCACTAGATCTTCTATATACCGAACTCTGGTTCAGACGACTGCCATGACTTCTTCAATGGCTCTCCTTCCATGCTGCGCTCAGCCTGTACTGCGCTCCTGATCCAGTGGCATCTAAGGTCCTATTATCAGCATCTACTGGAGGAAAACGCAATCATCAGCCATTGGATGGTTCGCAAAGCGTAGACAATTATCTTGCGGGTCTAAAGAACGCTAATTACCCGCATTATCAGCCACGGAATGCTCTTGGAAATAGCTCAGTACAGATATGCACATCCCGTTGGAGAAACGCTGATGAGATGGATGTACTTCTCTACCATCTATTGGGCCGACCTGTCTAGTAACTATCTCTCGGGACACGACGCGGACATTGCCCATCGGCTGGCTGACATTCCTCATCTAAACCATCCTGCCTCGAGCCATGTCACATGCGCCTATTTGAATCAAGCAATATATCTCTTATCCACAGATACTAAAGTTGCCGAGCTGCCCGATCTCTGCTCCGGGTTGTATTCGCCTCTTGCGACGTGCCCCAGAAATCGCATGCCTGGTATTCAGCTTCGACATATAATCCCGAGACAATGAAGATAATTGCGGTGGCGAAGGCATCAACAAGCAAATATTTAAAGTTAAGGTGGGCAATACCTGCCACTTCATCGACCTGCCTACTCTAAGGGAAAGAACCTCGGCTTTCTATTTTGATGACGGAGTCCTTTCATCAGTGGTACACAGGTGTATATGTTAAACATGTTCACATAAATATTTATAATATTACAACAAAAAATATCTTTTTTTTTTTTTAATCATAAACACAAATATATCTGAAAAATAGTACAAATGTGATATTGTACTGGGATAAGCAGCATAAATTATGAAAAAGGCATCTCCATATCTTGCAACTGAAAGTTGCTGATGGCTTGCGCCATCTATCGGAATAAATATCAACTATTCTCGTTGATTTTTCGACCAACAGCGTCCATGGTTAGCTTTTCTTGATCAAACAAGAATGGGTATTTGGCCAATTCTGGAATAATTAAAATCAACGATAATAGTTGAGATTTATTCAAATAGATGGCGCAAGCCATCAGCAAATTTCAGTTGCACGATAAGGAAATGCCTATTTTCATAATTTAAATATATCTCTATAAAATAATCCCTTGCATAAATATTGAGCAAAATCAATCATTCCTCCAGGGAAGAGTGTCTTCTTCAAAAAACATTTTATTGTTCTCTAGCTTTCGGGCACGGACGCCCTTCTACAGGAGAAAACATGGTATAATGACACGCCAATAGAACACGAGTTAAATGTAATGATACTATTTTACATATTTTTATGAAGATATAAATATTACTTTTACATATTAACTATTATACAATTGAGACAAAATATTTAAAATATATATATATCTCTAATAAGAGGACAAACAAATGAATAAAATATAGGCCACCAGAAAAAACCAAGGAAGCAAAGAATACATAGCTAGGTTGTAGTTATCATTATTAGGAGATGTCTGCCTGGTTACCACTGCTGCTATTCTGAGACGATTCTTGTATTTGGATGATTTGGGGTGAGCTCAGGGAATAGTATATTATAAACTTCTGGAATATCAACTCTTCTGTTAATACTATTGTGTTTTCTTGATATAATGGATTCTATGATGAGTCTCTGTTGTTTATTGGGGATGTTGGAATAATGGGTTATTGGTTCGGATAGTGCGAAGGAATGACCTGTTTCTCTTACGTGATGGTATACTAGAGATCTATTGTCCTGGTTTTCGATATTTCGTTGATGTTCAGATATTCTTACATTTAAATTTCTACCTGTTTCACCTACGTATTTGGTTTTGCATTCGTTGCATTCTATAGAGTATATGGCATTCTTAATATTGCAAGGATAATTAAGGCTATTGCTTTTTGTTATAGGGTTTCTTAGTAGTGAACTTAAACTTGGTGAGTTGCAGAAGAAGGTTTTAACGCCGAATTTTTTCAGATGACGGGCTATTGATATGGATACAGGTGAGTAGGGAATACTGCAAATAGATTTGTAAACTGGGGGATTTCGCATTTCAGACGGGCTATGGAAATGTCTTAAAATAAATGATAAAGGATATTGGCAGGTTTTTAGATTTCTTAAAATATTCTGGGTCTCTTCTGTTTTGAAGGTCTGAAGTGAGCAGTGGCTATGGATACGTTTGGTAAGGGTCTTTACAGTATTGATTTTATGGCTGAGAGGGCAGTAGGAGGAAAAACGGATATATTCGGGGTTGAAAGATGGTTTATAGTGAACGGTTGTTTGGAATTTATTCTCTATACGCATGATTTTGACATCTAAAAAAGGCAGGCTATTGTTTGTTTCTTTTTCATAGGTGAAATTCAGGTCGGGATGGTAACTGTTCAGTTTTTCCAGAATTGTATTGGAACCCAAGCCAATACAATTCTGGAAAAACTGAACAGTTACCATCCCGACCTGAATTTCACCTATGAAAAAGAAACAAACAATAGCCTGCCTTTTTTAGATGTCAAAATCATGCGTATAGAGAATAAATTCCAAACAACCGTTCACTATAAACCATCTTTCAACCCCGAATATATCCGTTTTTCCTCCTACTGCCCTCTCAGCCATAAAATCAATACTGTAAAGACCCTTACCAAACGTATCCATAGCCACTGCTCACTTCAGACCTTCAAAACAGAAGAGACCCAGAATATTTTAAGAAATCTAAAAACCTGCCAATATCCTTTATCATTTATTTTAAGACATTTCCATAGCCCGTCTGAAATGCGAAATCCCCCAGTTTACAAATCTATTTGCAGTATTCCCTACTCACCTGTATCCATATCAATAGCCCGTCATCTGAAAAAATTCGGCGTTAAAACCTTCTTCTACAACTCACCAAGTTTAAGTTCACTACTAAGAAACCCTATAACAAAAAGCAATAGCCTTAATTATCCTTGCAATATTAAGAATGCCATATACTCTATAGAATGCAACGAATGCAAAACCAAATACGTAGGTGAAACAGGTAGAAAATTAAATGTAAGAATATCTGAACATCAACGAAATATCGAAAACCAGGACAATAGATCTCTAGTATACCATCACGTAAGAGAAACAGGTCATTCCTTCGCACTATCCGAACCAATAACCCATTATTCCAACATCCCCAATAAACAACAGAGACTCATCATAGAATCCATTATATCAAGAAAACACAATAGTATTAACAGAAGAGTTGATATTCCAGAAGTTTATAATATACTATTCCCTGAGCTCACCCCAAATCATCCAAATACAAGAATCGTCTCAGAATAGCAGCAGTGGTAACCAGGCAGACATCTCCTAATAATGATAACTACAACCTAGCTATGTATTCTTTGCTTCCTTGGTTTTTTCTGGTGGCCTATATTTTATTCATTTGTTTGTCCTCTTATTAGATATATATATATATATTTTAAATATTTTGTCTCAATTGTATAATAGTTAATATGTAAAAGTAATATTTATATCTTCATAAAAATATGTAAAATAGTATCATTACATTTAACTCGTGTTCTATTGGCGTGTCATTATACCATGTTTTCTCCTGTAGAAGGGCGTCCGTGCCCGAAAGCTAGAGAACAATAAAATGATTTTTGAAGAAGACACTCTTCCCTGGAGGAATGATTGATTTTGCTCAATTAAATATATCTGTAATATATTTATATATATTACTAGCGGATGTACCCGGCTTTGCCCGGGTTTTACCCGAGTAAAGGTTTGTCTAACGAACATTTGTTAAAACAATTCTCTATAAACTTACAAAAAAATAATAGATATATTTTGATAATTTGAAACTCGTAAATTTGAATCTCTCGATAAAGTGAATATTTTTCTCGGTCCCTTGAAAAATACTCGATAAGTTGAATAAAATCAATATTAATTGGTTCCCTATGTAATTGGAAGTTAAAGGAATAGTATCTTGCCTTGGAATTGTATCATTATTCTTTTCTCAAATAAATTGCCGTGTCATCCTGAATTTTGTCTTTTCTAATTTTCTACATTACAAAATCATCATTTTATCTATTCTCCCAATATATATGTTGTAGATGAATGATAAAACTAACTTTGACTTATGCGCAATTAATAGGTAGAAAATCTTACTTTTGATAAATAATCTTTAAGATAATAAACTTAATGATAATAAAACTTATAGATAAAAAAACTTGTTATCATCGTCGCAATGGGGGCGCTGCTTTCGAGTTAAATCTACAAATCTGCCAATAACTCTAAGGATATTCAAGATATTCAAGAAATTATTTTTCAAAACCTTCCCGGGGATATACCTAATAATATCCCAAAATTTCACGGCGATTGGATGTATGGTTTTTGAATCTATAGAGTGCAAACATACAGAGACATTCAATTATATATATATATGTAATATTGTGTTGAGATCCTGTCGACTCTCTGTGATAAATGCGTTGAGTCGACTTATCTGTGATTATTGATCCTGTCGACTCTCTGTAATAATAGGTTGGGGTTTGGTAAGCCTGTTGTAGAACCTCGTCGACTCTCGCTATAAGTTGTGGCAACCGAGGGTCAAACCTGTAGTAACCGAGAGGGACAGTCAGGGCGTGGAGAGTTTTCCAGTACCTCTCTGCACCTTGTAGGACCTTTAACAGTTCTCACAAAGCACAGGCAGTCGTGGTCGAGGCAGAGTGGAAAAAGCTTGGGAATGTCCACACACACAAAAAACGAAGCGACACGTTGTAGAAGGGAAGTTCCTTGAATAGATAAAAAGCGAGCCAAGAGCAAAGATGGAGATCGAGAAGGTTTCTTACTGTTTTACATGGTCGATGAGTTGGTGACAACCGACGATAAGGGGTGACGCTGACCGGAACTGACTAGAACTGAACTGGCTGTTGCTACGTGGGGTCCTATTTATACAACTCTTTTGGACCAGGAAGGGGACCAGGAAGTATTGCCTTTCTGCACGTGTCGACACTGGCGCCTGTCTGTTGGTTTCCATCTATCTTTAGAAGTTACTTGTGGTTCTCTCTCTGGCTCTTAACTCAGCTTTTAATCTATTATATAGTTTTTATTTATTCATCCTCAGTACATTACATCTGGAGATACAAGGACACACGTCAATTATGCGTATAATTAGTTATAGTTTATAATTAGTTCTATATACAACATGACAAACTTGTTATAAATTACATAATATAGGGTTATTGGTTTAAATTATCATATATATATATAGATAATACAGAGATAATAAATCAGAGTGCTGAAAATATAACAGATTAATTAATATTTATCCTTTTCTTTTCAAAAAATAGGTTTTTCAAACTAATAATTAGATAGAAACCTTTCTGGTAGTATATTAAACAATTTCTCAAAGTTAAATTGCGATGAAATGAGTAGTTTGGTCCGGCATAAAGAAGAGGCATATAATCATTTTTTTCTATATGCATGATAATATTTAGAGCAGATTGTCGAATTATAACAGATAAATTAGAATATTTATCTTGATTATTTTTAGGCGAAAAGTTATTTCAAAATTTTATTTGCTAGAAACCTTCCCAGTACTATACTAAATAACTTCCCAAAGTTTCATGGCGTTCCAATGAGTGGCTTGGTCAGGCATAAAGGACAGACACACACACATACATTCATATATATATATATATAAAGATATTATATAGTATTAAATATATATATAACTAGCCGAGTGACCCGGGCAACGCCCAGAGTTTACCCAAAGGGCCTGCAGAGACTTTAAAAGTATAGATGGTGGCTTAAAATTCGCAATGGGTATATTCCGATTTCCTAGAAGCAGCATTTCAAGTAAGGATAAGTAAAAATACTTTCTAAGTATAAATTCGTTAATTCGACCATGTTTTGATTTCCAGAACCTATGAAATTACAAACAGTAATTCGACAATACCGATAATTCGACACCTTGCGATAATTCGACCCTGATTTGATTTCTCAATCTCTGGCCTATCAAATAACAAACGGTAATTCGACAATATTAAATATTCACCACTTCTGATAATTCAACCATTTTAAAATGCAAATTTCGACGATTGATGTTTACTTACAACTTTACTAATAAAAAGGTATTATAGATGCGAGCAACGAAACATTTTGAACCCATATAACGCAAATTCATATCCTCACCTATAGGGTGTCAAGCCTAAAGGATGCGAATTCATGTCCCTGATTTCTAAAAATTAACATAAAATTGTAGGCTACCAACGCGAATTCGCGTCTACTGGGATCTTTTCCCATACCTTCTTGCCTATTTATCAGTGGGTTGGGTTGGGGGGGAATGTCAGCTGTCCCAATGTACCTGTAAAATGTCACATGCGACCGAGTTCAAGCAGCCATTATTTTTATTTATTTCAAGCTATATAGATTACATTAAAAGAAAATAGCATTTTTTAAACATGTTTTTATATGAACAACTCGATTTTCATACGGCGCACTGGACCATGTAACTCTGGAATCATAAGTGCAAAAACAGACATCCCTAAAGGACTCCTTTAAAATATCTTCATGATACTGTTTTAATAATATTCTTAAACATTTTTAATTTTTTGTTCATATTTATTTACTTTTCAATATAGAAAATAAGATAACACATAAAAGGGATAAATTCATTTAATGGACCTCACTAATAACTGCATTTCTAGCCGAGTGACCCGGGCAACGACCCAGGTTCACCCGAAGGACCCACAGGTGAGAAACTATAGAAGAAAAATTTTAACAAATCAGAAAATGAAATTGCAAACAACAGAACTACACTACTTTAAGGACATGAGAGCACATGCACTGTATCACCACACGTGTACCATTTTCAAAGACCCTGCTTAGGATTAAAACTTCTCAGAAGCATAACAATAGCACCAACCTAGAGTTTAACTGGTGTGGATGCATGCCCTTGGGAGTAAGACTATTGAGAAATTCAGTAGGGAGTTATTTTGCTTCTCCGCATTCTAACACTCCAACTGTTAACATTGAGGAAACACTGACTCATGTTTGGTAAGCAATTTCAGGGTAGAAACTATAGACATTGGATTAAATAAATTATTAATTAAATTGCATTAAATAAAAATTATTAGATGTAAATAAATATTATTAGAGTGAAAAAAAAAGAAAAAATTAACAAATTAGAAAATAAAATTTCGAACAATACAACTATATTGCAGATAAGATAAGAGGACCTTATTAAAAAATAAATAAACAAACTGTAATTCGACACTAACGATAATTCGACACTTTCGATAATTCGACCCTTTCAAAAATCAAATTTACAAGGTTGATTGTTGTTTAAATACAACTTTACCGGTAAAAAGGTATTACAGAGGCGAAGGCAGCCACTGAAAATGCACGAAATTTATGTATAGAGAAATGGGAAAAATTAGTAAATAAAGAGAAGTCCAAAATCAAAATAATTGATAATAGTGTATTAACAAAATACTAATACAATAAATTCCTTTGAGTTGAGAAACTATAGACATTAGTGAAAAGTTTATATATAAATATATTTAAAATTAAAAAATAATATAAGAAAATAAATCAGAAAAAAAGAGATGCCAACTATATTGCAGTGGAGACTACTTATAAAAGGAATTAATCTAAAGGACTCATTAAAAATAAATTTCTATTTTTATTCATACATGGGTTCAAATTTATATGTATTTTGTACAAAGTTCAAACACATGAAAAATCCGCATAGAGCTGTCCATGCATAAACACAGGCTCTTGTAGGAAGAACCCAAATATTATTAATAGTCATAGCAAAAGCCAACTTTAGTGAAAACTGATGCCTCTTCAGAATGAATGGAAGTCTGAAATCTGAAGGAGCAAAAGATATGGGTCATCTTTACATGTATGCTATCCAATGTTCGCACACTTGAAAAAGCCACTTAAAGTTGTCCTTGCGTAAACACAGGCTCTTGTAGCCAAGGTTTGGCCTTGAGCCTTATTTATAGTCATAGCAAAAGCCAACCTTAGTGAAAACTAACGCCTCTCTAGAATGAAGCGAAGGTTGGTATCCGAAGGGGCCAAAGATATTTCAGACATTATACAGTGTGTTCAACTTTGGGTACTGTCAGTATATGTGCTTCAAGGACTTGAGAGCACATGCGCTAGAACACCATACCTGTTCCATCGCAAAGATCCTATAGGCATTGGTGAAAGTGTAAATAAATATTTTGGAAATGAAAAAAAATTGCAGATATGACAACATATTAAAGGAATAAATTCATTTTAAAGACCTCATTAAAAACATAAAGTCGTCTGTGCGTAAACACAGGCTCTTGTAGCAAATGTTTGGCCTTGAGCCCTCTTTATAGTCATATATTTCAGACATTATACAGTGTTCAACTTTGGGTACTGTCAGTATATGTGCTTCAAGGACATGAGAGCACATGCGCTAGAACACCATACCTGTTTCATCGCAAAGATCCTATAGGCATTGGTGAAAGTGTAAATAAATATTTTGGAAATGAAAAAAAATTGCAGATACGACAACATATTAAAGGAATAAATTCATTTAAAAGACCTCATTAAAAACAACAATTCTATATTTTTATATATACAATATAATCTAATTAATTCAACACACGATAATTCGACCATTTTTGGAAGTCTCGACCTACGGCCTATCATATGACAAACTAATTCGACACTTTCGATAATTCAACTATTTTGGAAAATCAAATTTCAACAGTTGATATTTGTCTAAAACCCCTATATTTACAACATATTAGACTGCAGAGTGCAAAAATGTAGAAAAGTGTATGTATATAATTGTATGCATATATTTGTATGTAAATAATTGTATGCAAATAATTGTATGTATAGATCAATGAGTAAAATAATTTTTTTTTTTGCTTATCCCTAGTACACGTGGTACAGGCCTTGATAATCATGGTGGGTAGAGTAGGCGACTGCTTTAACTGTAAGTACACCACATGTCTAAACATGTGAAAAGCAGTTCGACTTTGCATTTACAAATGGGCCAGAGCCCCGTTTGATTACTTGCGCTTGCTGGTGGGGTTGGACTTTTGCAAGAATCGGAAGCCATTGGAGCATTTTTTTTTTTAATTTTTCAGAAAAAAGTGCCCAATGCGGGAATCGAACCCGGGTCGTAGAGGTCGAAAACCAACAGCTTAGACCATCCTTCCACCAACCCCCAGTAAAATAAGTAAGTAAAAAGAAGACCAAAAATAAATGATAATAATTTATTGAATAACAAACAAAATAAAAAATCTTTCAGGTGAAAAATATAGGCATTGGTAAAAAAGTAAACAAGAGAAATAGCAATTGGGGTTTTGTGTCTGCGGCGAGTCATATTAGCACGCCTAGCTGTTAGGGGAGTGAGTCTTCCACGGCCTTTGCGAGGCATGACAGAAGACGCTGAAAAAAAAAGGTAAAATAAGAACCAAGCAGAGGAAAACTATAAAACTGAAAGCCAGGACAGGCATAAAAAGAAAATTCCAAGCATGTGAGGAAACAATTGATGAAAAAAAAAAGGATTCCAAAAAAATACAGCAAAAAAGAAACCAGACACAAAAAGCAACAATTGAGTACACAAATACAGCATCAGCCTATTTATGAGAAGAAAAAAACAACAGACACAAAAATGGAGCTAAATTTAAATGAAAAACTATAACAGATCAAGTAATCAAATCAGGCATTATGAAAGATACTGTAAAAAGGAAATCAGACACAAAAATCAGACAAAAGAATAAATGAGATTTTATTCCTTAGTTCATCTATTAAATAAGACACAAAAATGGAGCTAAATTCAAATGAAAAACTATAACAAATTAATACAAAAAAATAAGACCTAATCCAAATGTCACCATCATCAGACAAAAGAAAAAATGAGATTTTATTCTTTAGTTCATTTATTATTTTGTCTGATGCTGTTGCTGAAACGTCACACACTATTAAATTATTTGGATTAGGTCTTATTAATGAGAAAAAAAAGATGCCAAAGAGAGATGAAAAGATGCCAAAAAAGATAACCAGATACAAAAATTGTGCTAAATTCAAATGAAAAACTATAACAAACATTTATAAAAGATAATTATTATAGAATAAAAGTAATAATTCAATCTACAATTCGAAAAATTTATATATTTAAATGAAAAACTATAACAAAGTACTTACAAATTATAATTATAATCAAATGAATCAGAAATATATATTATTTCAAAACACATTTTTACGCATTTCAAAACAAATGAATTGATGATGATAAATGCAAAAAATCTACGATTGTAAAATAGATTAAATTAAAAAATAAAAATAACTGTTAACATTAGCAAAATAAAAACAGGCCTATCATATGAAGAAAAAAATAACGAAAATTTTGGTATATAGATTGTTATGTGTAGTTCAGAATCTTCGGAGGAGATAGCTCAGGACTTTACAATGGAAAACTCTGTTACGGTATTATATCCTATATTATAGGATATTAATCCTAGGTATTATATCCTATTATATTATATCCTTCCACCAACCCCCAGTAAAATAAGTAAGTAAAAAGAAGACCAAAAATAAGTGATAATAATTTATTGAATAACAAACAAAATAAAAAATCTTTCAGGTGAAAAATTATAGGCATTGGTAAAAAAGTAAACAAGAGAAATAGCAATTGGGGTTTTGTGTCTGCGGCGAGTCATATTAGCACGCCTAGCTGTTAGGGGAGTGAGTCTTCCACGGCCTTTGCGAGGCATGACAGAAGACGCTGAAAAAAAAGGTAAAATAAGAACCAAGCAGAGGAAAACTATAAAACTGAAAGCCAGGACAGGCATAAAAAGAAAATTCCAAGCATGTGAGGAAACAATTGATGAAAAAAAAAGGATTCCAAAAAAATACAGCAAAAAAGAAACCAGACACAAAAAGCAACAATTGAGTACACAAATACAGCATCAGCCTATTTATGAGAAGAAAAAAAACAACAGAGACAAAAATGGAGCTAAATTTAAATGAAAAACTATAACAGATCAAGTAATCAAATCAGGCAATATGAAAGATACTGTAAAAAAGAAAATCAGACACAAAAATCAGACAAAAGAATAAATGAGATTTTATTCTTTAGTTCATTTATTAAATAAGACACAAAAATGGAGCTAAATTCAAATGAAAAACTATAACAAATTAATAAAAAAAATAAGACCTAATCCAAATGTCACCATCATCAGACAAAAGAAAAAATGAGATTTTATTCTTTAGTTCATTTATTCTTTTGTCTGATGCTCTTGCTGAAACGTCACACACTATTAAATTATTTGGATTAGGTCTTATTAATGAGAATAAAAAGATGCCAAAGAGAGATGAAAAGATGCCAAAAAAGATAACCAGATACAAAAATTGTGCTAAATTCAAATGAAAAACTATAACAAAAACTTATAAAAGATAATTATTATAGAATAAAAGTAATAATTCAATCTACAATTCGAAAATTTATATATTTAAATGATAAACTATAACAAAGTACTTACAAATTATAATTATAATCAAATGAATCAGAAATATATTTTATTTCAAAACACATTTTTGCGCATTTCAAAACAAATGAATTGATGATGATAAATGCAAAAAATCTACGATTGTAAAATAGATCAAATTAAAAAATAAAAATAACTGTTAACATCAGCAAAATAAAAACAGGCCTATCATATGAAGAAAAAAATAACGAAAATTTTGGTATATAGATTGTTATGTGTAGTTCAGAATCTTCGGAGGAGATAGCTCAGGACTTTACAATGGAAAACTCTGTTACGGTATTATCTATATAGATATTTATATTTCTTTTAAGTTTTATGCAAACATTCTCTCTCTCTCTTTTAAAATTATTTTCAGATAGAAATCACGCCTGGAGAATGATTATCAAAAAATAAATAAAACATCGTCTTTTCTTTCTAAATAGATACCAAATACTAGGTGACATTTATTGACCGTTTTCCCAAGTTAGGGAATTCAGGTCGGTGACAAATCCACAATCTATTTTGTGGAGACAGACAATTGATGACGCCTAATACAATTTTATTGGCGTTTATTTTGACCGAAATGAGACCTTTATTTTTTGTTTATGAAATTCTATATGTGTATATTAAAGACCTGTTCAAATCTAAATCTCTCTCTTTTTTGTGTGTATAGTTCAATGCTATTAAATATTGAGCTTTAGAATAAAAAGTTTATTTAGTATATTTTAAAAGCTTTCTCTCTCTCTGTTATTTTTTATATATATATTTTTTTCGTTTTATCAACATTTTCATTATTGTTAATTTCTCATAATTAGTTCGGATTGTGCACCTTCCTGTATTAACAATAAAATACGTTAATTTGTTTCTCTCTGTTATTGCACTTTGAATCTCATTAAGGTTTACGTAGTCTGATTAAGACTATCATTTGGGTAGAGGCAAGACAAATCCACATTGAAGTAACTAAATGTCTCAATTGTATTATAAATTTGGTCCTTCTGAATATATTTATCTGAAATTGAAACCTTCCCCAGAAAACTAAAGCAGAGCCAAAAATTATCCATAATGACCATGACATAATGGGAATGAATGAACGACAGCTATTAAGAATTCTAATGATCTCTCGTGTGTCTATTTAATGGCAGTTTCAACAGAAGCTGTTTACTGTAGATTCAATGGTGATGGTCTTTATTACTTTTTAATGTATCTTTCCTTCTTATCACAAGAGAAGATTCTATAATTGGTGCTGTATACATCAGTCCTGGACCAAAGGATTCATAACGAGTCTTTAGTTAGAGAGAACCTAGGACTCGCCTCACATTACAACTATCCAAGAAAGGCGTCTCTTAGTGTTCCTCTAAATGTCAAAGTTTGATCACCTTCAGGAATGAACTGCAGGGATGAGCCATTCCGAGGACCTCACTAAACCATCCAATCGGTAGTAGCGACGGGAAAAGAAAGAGACTTTTATGTTTTGGAAAGGTTCTCATAGTCTGCACTGGCTGAATTTCAAACAGACATAAACCTATTCACGTGTTCGAGAGACACACATTGACTGAAGAAAGATTAAGTAACAAGATTTTAAATATAGATGTAAGATATTTAATTGTAAGGTAACGCGCTATCCACATATTTCATTTCCCCTAAATACGAATGTTTCTTTTACAATTCTAACAAACTTTCTACTGTCTATACCGAGATATAAATCAATAGTTATAACAAATGAAAACATTAAGAAGCGAATTCACAAATAAATCACACTTCTACTGACCTTACTGCGATGGGAAAATATTGGGAGGGCTTTGCTCATCAGTGGTGAACCCTCCCAGCGGTTTCGCCAATTTAATCTACCAGACCGCTTCCTTATAGCTCTAATACTGTATTGGATCATTCGGCTTTTATTTGCAACACTGAAGGATGGAATCTTAGAAAGGTGATTTAGACAAACTATGGTCATAAGCTTTTGGGACAGTAGAATTACATAAATATATAATAATATAAAAAATAGTTGGAAGGCCCCGCACATCAGTGGTGAACACTCTTAGTAATTTTGCCTATTTTATCCACCAGACCGCATTTTGAGCTCTAATACGATTATACTTATATATGCGACAATGAATGATGGAACCTAAATTATGATGCTTTATAGAAAACTACTGGGATGAGCCTTTTAGACAATATAATCCCATATAAATATTGGCATCGAGCAATGCAGCGCAAGTAATAAAAACAAGAAATAAAATAATTATAAGGTAACAACGCCCTCTATATATAAGAAAACAAATAATTATAAGGTAACAACGCCCTCTATATATAAGAAATAAAATAATTATAAGGTAACAACGCCATTATATATAAGAAATAAAATAATTATAAGGTAACAACGCCCTCTATATATAAGAAATAAAATAATTATAAGGTAACAACGCCCTCTATATATAAGAAATAAAATAATTATAAGGTAACAACGCCATCTATATATAAGAAATAAAATAATTATAAGGTAACAACGCCCTCTATATATAAGAAATAAAATAATTATAAGGTAACAACGCCCTCTATATATAAGAAATAAAATAATTATAAGGTAACAACGCCCTCTATATATAAGAAATAAAATAATTATAAGGTAACAACGCCCTCTATATATATGAAATAAAATAATTATAAGGTAACAACGCCCTCTATATATAAGAAATAAAATAATTATAAGGTAACAACGCCCTCTATATATAAGAAATAAAATAATTATAAGGTAACAACGCCCCATCTATATATAAGTAATAAAATAATTATAAGGTAACAACGCCCTCTATATATAAGAAATAAAATAATTATAAGGTGACAACGCCCTCTATATATAAGAAATAAAATAATTATAAGGTAACAACGCCCTCTATATATAAGAAATAAAATAATTATAAGGTAACAACGCCCTCTATATATAAGAAATAAAATAATTATAAGGTAACAACGCCATCTATATATAAGAGATAAAATAATTATAAGGTAACAACGCCATCTATATATAAGAAACAAGAAATAATTATAAGGTAACAACGCCCTCTATATATAAGAAATAAAATAATTATAAGGTAACAATGCCCTCTATATATAAGAAATAAAATAATTATAAGGTAACAACGCCCTCTATATATAAGAAATAAAATAATTATAAGGTAACAACGCCCTCTATATATAAGAGATAAAATAATTATAAGGTAACAACGCCCTCTATATATAAGAAATAAAATAATTATAAGGTAACAACGCCCTCTATATATAAGAAATAAAATAATTATAAGGTAACAACGCCCTCTATATATAAGAAATAAAATAATTATAAGGTAACAACGCCCTCTATATATAAGAAATAAAATAATTATAAGGTAACAACGCCCTCTATATATAAGAAATAAAATAATTATAAGGTAACAACGCCCTCTATATATAAGAAATAAAATAATTATAAGGTAACAACGCCCTATATATATAAGAAATAAAATAATTATAAGGTAACAACGCCCTCTATATATAAGAAATAAAATAATTATAAGGTAACAACGCCCTCTATATATAAGAAATAAAATAATTATAAGGTAACAACGCCCTCTATATATAAGAAATAAAATAATTATAAGGTAACAACGCCCTCTAAATATAAGAAATAAAATAATTATAAGGTAACAACGCCCTCTATATATAAGAAACTATCAAACACAATTGTTTGTTATGATACAGTCGCGCGTCATCTGTTATGAGAATTCGAAACTATTATAGACGTGTATGATTCTTTCACAAATTAAACAACTCTACTGCTCTTACTGCAATGAAATTTTAATGGAAGGGCTTGGTTCATTACTGATGAGCCAAACCCTGCCATTAATTTTCCATTCCAGTAAGGGCAGTAGAAAGTTATTTAATTTGTAAAAGAATCATCCGCGTCTATAATAGTTTCGAATTCTAACAACTATTTATTTTACACAAAAACAAACCATAGCTATTATAACTGTGATGTAAAATAGAGGAAGGGCTTGGTTCATCATTACGGAACCTTTTCAACAGTTTCCACAAATTTAGAGCTTTTTAGAGATATAATACTGTGTTGAACGATATATGTGACAATAAAGGATTGAATCTAAGTCATTGAATTATGCACATAAGCCTTTAGGACATTATCTTTGATTTCATTTTTTCAAATTATTTCACTTTATTCAACCTTGCGGTTTCTTCAATCTTCTCATGTTGTTGCTTATTTGTTTAATGTTTATCGTTATTTAAAGCTCTTCTTTAATTGTTTATTTTTTTAATTTGACAATCCTGTTACCTACTCTACTACAATATGAATTATTGTAAATAGTTTCACGCACAACTATCCAGATCGGATATAGCGTGTGTTATTTGCAACTGGTAATAAATGAATTTCACTTTAGAGTGATTAAAATAAGATTCAATAAAAATAGGATACAAAATATAAATATTTATTATACTTTTATCAAAATATTGTTATTATAATTTTTAGTCATGAAGAATTCAATTGTGATATATAATTATTAATATAACTTCAAGTTTTATTTTCAACGTGTCAAAATGAAAGTAATAGGAATACATATATTGAATTCCTCATGGCTAATAATTATAGTGATAGCATTCATAGTTCTTTAAAAAAATAGACTTTATTCCATGAGATCCACACGAGATTCAATGAAATCTTCACAATCTGTCAAATATGTGTTTAACTGACAAAGTGGTTGGGTCAAATCTATGGCAAAATATAAATGGAAATTCTACCGGGAGGAAATTTATCTAAAAATATATAGGGCTTTTCTCTCGTCAAATTTACTACAATAACTAGACGATGGTGTCAAAATTTCCATCTAAATATATATTTATCTTGACAAGTATAAATTCAGCAGGAAGTGGAGCTTTGTCTTGAAAATATTCATTTAACAAATGTTTGGTAGTCAAACTCTCACTGGGCTGGTTAAATTCACTTATAAAATATGAAACCAGATCATCAGATGTTGAATGAAGCTTAAAATGAGCATATCGTTCACAGGAAGAAGTAAGCCCACCTTCCGATTGCTGCCCTGAGACGCCCAGCGAAAATGAGTAAGATTCACCTCAAGGTATTATTTCAGGATAGCACTAACTTGTTTGTTCCAGATCTGGCACGATAGAAGCTCCTCCACAGTCAACGTGGAATCCCCAAGTCTGGAAGGTAAGATCATATATTTTAAAACAACACTTAAAGTTTCACCGCATAAGTTTCTTTTCTGTGAAAAATCAGTATTTATTTCAAAGAGAACTATTTACTATTTCTAACTTTTTTGGATGAAGTATGAAAGGGTGAAAATATGAAGAGTAATGGCGAACGGAAAAATAAAAGTGTCCAGGGGCGGGAATCGAACCCACAACGTTCCGCTTACCGGGCAGATGCCATGTCCACTAGGCTACCCTGGACGTATTTTTTCCGTTCGTAAATAATATTTAAAGTAACTTATAATACATTATAAAGGACTGCGGCGTATGATTATAAAACAACACTCAAAGTTTCACCGCATAAGTTTCTTTTCTGTGAAAAATCAATATTTATTTCAAAGAGAAATATTTACTATTTCTAACTTTTTTGGATGAAGTATGAAAGGGTGAAAATATGAAGAGTAATGGCGAACGGAAAAATAAAAGTGTCCAGGGGCGGGAATCGAACCCACAACGTTCCGCTTACCGGGCAGATGCCATGTCCACTAGGCTACCCTGGACGTATTTTTCCGTTCGTAAATAATACTTAAAGTAACTTATAATACATTATAAAGGACTGAGGCGTATGATTATAAAACAACACTTAAAGTTTCACCGCATAAGTTTCTTTTCTGTGAAAAATCAATATTTATTTCAAAGAGATATATTTGCTATTTCTAACTTTTTTGGATGAAGTATGAAAGGGTGAAAATATGAAGAGTAATGGCGAACGTA
Organism: Cordylochernes scorpioides; assembly: GCA_030710605.1. Lineage (NCBI taxonomy): Eukaryota > Metazoa > Arthropoda > Arachnida > Pseudoscorpiones > Chernetidae > Cordylochernes > Cordylochernes scorpioides. Next base: position 18,685,298 of record CP092873.1, on the reverse strand, counting down.
AAAATAAAAGTGTCCAGGGGCGGGAATCGAACCCACAACGTTCCGCTTACCGGGCAGATGCCATGTCCACTAGGCTACCCTGGACGTATTTTTCCGTTCGTAAATAATACTTAAAGTAACTTATAATACATTATAAAGGACTGCGGCGTATGATTATAAAACAACACTTAAAGTTTCACCGCATAAGCTTCTTTTCTGTGAAAAATCAATATTTATTTCAAAGAGAAATATTTACTATTTCTAACTTTTTTGGATGAAGTATGAAAGGGTGAAAATATGAAGACTAATGGCGAACGGAAAAATAAAAGTGTCCAGGGGCGGGAATCGAACCCACAACGTTCCGCTTACCGGGCAGATGCCATGTCCACTAGGCTACCCTGGACGTATTTTTCCGTTCGTAAATAATACTTGAAGTAACTTATAATACATTATAAAGGACTGCGGCGTATGATTATAAAACAACACTTAAAGTTTCACCGCATAAGTTTCTTTTCTTAACTTATGCGGTGAAACTTTAAGTGTTGTTTTATAATCATACGCCGCAGTCCTTTATAATGTATTATAAGTTACTTTAAGTATTATTTACGAACGGAAAAATACGTCCAGGGTAGCCTAGTGGACATGGCATCTGCCCGGTAAGCTGAACGTTGTGGGTTCGATTCCCGCCCCTGGACACTTTTATTTTTCCGTTCGTCATTACTCTTCAAATTTTCACCCTTTCATACTTCATCCAAAAAAGTTAGAAATAGTAAATATTTCTCTTTGAAATAAATATTGATTTTTCACAGAAAAGAAACTTATGCGGTGAAACTTTATGTGTTGTTTTATAATCATACGCCGCAGTCCTTTATAATGTATCATATATTTTATTTGAGAGAGATTTCATAAAGAGGTCGGCACAAGATTTCTTTGTTCTTTAGATGAGATTTCTTCGAACCCCTATCCCACCCTGAAATTCACGACCAAAATAATTTTAAAAAATCTGATTTGGAAGCATTAAGATTCAGAAAAAAAACTGAAGTTTTGTCAATAATTTATATTGTATCATAATTTTTCTAATTTATATTATTATATATTTAGTTAAAATAATGAAAATGAATAATAAAATGTGCTGACAATGCCTTGGAAAATTGAGATAGGGGCGACGTACGAAATCTCGTCCAAGACATTGCGAACCTCAGAACGGCCGCGTATCCTCTGATTGAGAATTGAAAAGAACAAACCTAAATAAGCATCAAACTCAGTTATATTGAGATTTACAGAAATAGCCGTGTTTTTAAACCCAACTGTTTGTCAGCATGTGATTCATTCCTATCGCGCGGCTCAAGCTAGTCCCACTTTTAAACATCACAATCTTCCATAGAATGTTTGATTTCAAACCATAATTTTGAGAGTTTCAAAGCATTTTCCTATCAGGAAGGGTTATAAGAATTTAAATGTATTTGATTGCAATCAAAAATTAATCAATGAGCGAAGATAAATTGTGAGATTAATGAATTACAGATGTACCGCTCGTAAATACCTCATAACATTGAGTCCAAGTTGCAAAAACCACAGATGAATAATATTAAATTTCTTAAATTATATTTCAATAAATTAATAATTCTATATTTCGGAAGATATAAGTACTGCAAATATTCTAAATCTGAGATAAAGTTTATTCAATATACATATTATTATCTCTGCTGATCAAAATGATCATATCCTTATATACTGAGTATATGTTACAGAGGCACCAAGTTTGAAACCCCATGCTGTAGGGTTATACAACCTCGGAAACACCTGTTACAGCAACGCAATAGTCCAATCCTTGGCCCATACCAAAGCTGTTCTGGAGAATTGCCTCTGGAATTTCAAACCTGAAAACGTCAACCCAGATAGTATCAGTGGGGGCCAAATAATTAAGAGGTTTGCTAATCTTCTGGACGCTCTCTGGAAAGAAGAGAGCTCTTTCAGGCCCATTGAATTACACAAACAAGTTGGAATGTTCGAGGGAAAATTCGGAGACTACTTAGAACAAGATTCAATGGAATTTTTGCAATTTCTACTTGAACACCTCCACAATGATCTCCATCAGATTTCTGAAACTGACCCTAATGCCGATACCATTGATGAGGGCGACAAATTCTGGCAAAATTATCGAGCAAACGAAAATAGCCCTATAGTCCATATGTTTGCTGGACAAACAGTCTATGCCACCCACTGTCAATTTTGCCCAAGAATCTCGAAGAATTTTGAGGCTTTCTGGCATCTTTCCCTACCAATCCCCGAAAAGAAAGACATTTCTTTGCTGGACTGCTTTGACCAACTCTTTGTAAAAGATGTCATCAATGACTATATTTGCTCTGATTGCAGCAAAAAAGGATCTGTAAGAACAGTCAACGTAATTAATTGGCCCAACATTCTGATTGCCCAATTGATTCGATTCCCCAATTTCGGAGGAGGCAAAAACAATACAATGGTAGACATCCCGCCTATCCTGGATCTGGCGCAATTTGGATCAGACACAAAGTACAAACTGTACGCCATTGTCAACCACTACGGAACCCCACATACTGGCCATTTTACATCAGTCTGCAAACATCCAACCTCTGGCGAATGGTTCACCTTCGACGACCACAGAGTGAAGAACACCAATTCGAATAAAGTCATCACTAAGAACGCTTACATCTTGTTCTACGAACGAATGAAATGAAGAAATCATGCAGCACTAATTTTTAACTGACGTTTCTTCAATGCCAAAGATTGCCGAACTTTTAATGGCAGATCTATCGGTATGTTGATTTTATATCAAAATTTAAAACTCTATATTGCGCTTATCTATGTTTGTCCCCGTATATTAAATACGTTCAGTATAATTTTAAACAATATTTTTATAGAGATAAAACTTACGTGTAGGTTGATATAATAAATTTTATAGTGTTGATCAATCTATTTGATTTAAAACAGGAGTCAGGGGCAAGGACATACAAAATGTTGGCTGAGAATAATCCAGAGTCCAGCAATGGTACAGCTGGCGTAGTGACGGCGTCGGAGAGTTCTATTCACTAATCATTGAATCGAGAGTTTTCACAGAGTAATATATGCTGATTTGTTCTTTTTTTTTTAACAAAATATATTCCGTAAATATGCAAACATGTATATTCTGCATTATAGAAAAACGGTTATGTAAATATAAAAAGGATATCTATAGGATATGTGTGCATAGATTTTGGGTTGTATTGTCTAAATAAAGGCTTATATTCTGTGTTTTCTTATGATTTTGAGGCAACAAATAAATGGAAAACACTACACAGAAATTCGATAATCCAGTAATCTCAAGTCGCAAGAATTACCGGATCTATTTAACTACCTTTATGTAAATAGGAAAGATATTGCGTCAGACAACATGATTTGATGAGGCTTAACTTCTTGCTATTTTTGAATCCTTTATATATCCTCACAGATTAGTTCCATCCAAAATACGTTATGAAGTAAAGTTTCTTATATAATATGATTTAAATCTTTATTACTATTAATTCACATGAAGCTAATATTAAACCTTAGAAGAAGAATATTTTGTGATTTTTCTAAAAGCGTCATGATCGTCTTTATGAATTCATGATTAGATTCGAAACATCTTTGAAAACGACCAGAAAGCCACTTTTATAAATTTATCTATTGAATGCTTAGTCTAGATACAATGTATGCTCTCATAATTTAAGGTATATATATATTTAAATCTGTTAAAAACTAATGATATACCTTTTTTTTGTAAATTAAATGTTCATATATTTTTTTGCAGATCGCATTGTGTCGCCAACCAGCGCAGATTGGAAAACAAATTGTTCCATCTGTTACTGCGAGAGGACCGCAAATGCAAGTATTCAATTTATTTCATTTTGGCGAATACTATATATCTCTTTCTTTATTTGGTGAAAATATTTTACTTCCTGTGTTGTATATCAATAACCTCTTATGTGTGTTTCTTAATTGAGAATTTATATATATATGATCATATATAAGGATTATTATACGAAAAATAATTTTAGAGAGAAATATTGTACTATATTTTTGGTTTTAAACACTATAATATTATTCTCAAGGTATTATAGATCAACATTTTTATTACTTCGTATAATTTATTTTGTGCCTTTTGTTATATGATTAATCTTTGTGTTCTGTTGTCCAGGCTTTGACTACGGCTGGTCCCTCCAAGATCTTCTTCGATTTTTTTATTTTTACTTTTTATTTTAACATATATAACATTTTCTTTTTTAAGTTTCAAAATTCAAAAAGGCGTTTATATATATGCCCAATTATTGGTTAAAAGAAATATAAAGTATTATTGGCATTATTAAATATATTTGATTCTTTGCCCAATCAATCTCTGGTACTGTTTGGGCAGGGAGAACAACCCAGATTTTCTTGGTTTTTTGAACCGAGAAAATCTGATCTAGGGTTTGAGGTTGTTGACCTCATTTCAGAATTTCAGGGAGCTCACCAGTCCTAGCATTACCAGCTTGATGTTCAGAGGTGTACCAGATGGTTCGAAATGCTATGCATTGCTGGCGGTATTGAAGCCGTATTCTGATATGGAATTTGCATTTGAAGAATGGCGTATGCTTGTACCAAAAATGAATAGCATCAAATATTGATAGAATGCAGATGATACAAATGTGCATCGATAATTTTTAATCCCATTGTCCAATAACAGCTGGTACTGTTAAGATGGGAGAACGCTTCTGTACCAGTAAATTCTGGTGTTTGAGGTAGAGTACCTCAATTCTGGTGATCCAGGGTTCTACTCTGGCAGGCGTGGGTGGGAGCCTGCCAGGGGAGGGGGGAGGCCCCTTTCGCTCGAGCAGTACCTGGGGATCAATGAGATGGTACCAGATGGTACAGTTGAACCAGTGCAATGGCGCCATGCCAATTCTCAGGGAAATGCCCTTCCCATTTGATATTTGAATATATAAATTGGAAATATGGATGGTGTGAGAAGGTTGAAACCGACCCAGATGGTTGAATGATCTAGCAAATGAACAAATGAGGAACATTTTCTGTCCAAATATTTTCTGAAGATCTGAATTGATTAGGCGAAATTGAATATTTCGCGGATTCTCTATATAATAAAAATGCATCTTCACTCTTCTCAAATTGACATGGCGATATATATTCAGAATTGGCTATAAAGAACAAAAAATGAATTTTAATTGAGAAAATATTTCGGACATTTTCAGCAATATAAAAAAGTGATAAAAGCAAAATATATATAATCAAATTCATATATGGAATTTTCTTGAAATGATTGAGCGCACGAAATTTTTATTTATTCCTTCACGTGAATTAAGAAGCAGATATTAAATTTGCATATAGAATATTAATTGAAATATATTTCTGTTTGAAAATTTGTATATGGTAAAGGATCAAATATAAATTTGATTCAAAAATAATTTCCCAGATTTTAATAATGTAATCAAGAGCAATATATAATAGTATCTATTGGAAGATTCTTAAAAATATATGAAATATAACGGCCTCCTACAACCCCAACAATTATTCAATGAGAGAGCATTTTCACCAATATATTATATTGTAACAAATATGAAAAATAAAAGGTAAAAATGAAATTTGTCTTTTTTTACACTTACAAATTACACTGATTCAAAAATTTCGAATTAAGGAATAGACATAATACATTTAATATTGTAAGCCACTTTTATACAGGACATTGAATGATAATAACTAAGTAAAATTATTCAAATTGAAGATATTTCGGCCAGTAAATCTTTTTTAAAAGAATAACTGGCCGAGGTATCTTTAATTTGAAGAACTATGAATGCCGGCCAAGCACCCTCCATCTTAAAATAAGAGAATTCTAATTTGGGACTTAACACTATATTGAGAATTATATTTGAAAATTTTATGTCTTTTTTTTTAATTAGAGAGATAATGTCAATATTAATCTTCAAGTTAAAACATTTTCTATTCTAAAAAGGACAAATTTTGTGTGTGTGGATATAGTGGTGTTTTAAACCCACTACACCACATCTTATAAAGTTTAAAATTACTATATTCTGAAACTCAATACCAAAACCTTATAGTTCGAATTCAATTTATGAAACAAAATTATGGTACAGTAGAACCTTCCTGTGTAGGATACCTAAATGCAGAGTCAAAGTGTCCTTTAGGGAGAGGTATCCTCTTACCGGAGAGTTGCTAAATTGTAAAAAAGGTAATTTTGCAAATGAAAACTGTCCTTTGTTGAGAGGTGTCCGCTAAAGGGAGGTTCTACGGGATTTTTACCAACGGTATATAAAAGTTTAATAAAAATATTCAAATGTTTTTTTCTCATTTTTAATTGATATTTTAAATTTAAAACTCGTTACATTTTTAAAATACAAATGTTATTCAAAATTTATTTCCAAAATAAGGCAATATATATTAATTCGAGTGAATCAATATATAGAATACATTATACACTGCGTGACATTGAAAATAGAACACCAAGAAAAAGAGGCCAGAAAATGATGAAAATTGGTAAACAGAGAGAGGCACGATTGAACAATAAGTGACTTTCATTTCAAAATTATAGCCATAAAACAGAGCAATAACGGCGTCTGCTCAGTAGCAAGTAAGATCACCGCGGATGCACGCAGCAACACATCTAGGTAGAGAGTTAATCAGACTACGGATGGTGTCCTGAGGGATGGCTCTTCATTCCCTTTCAACCATTTGCCACAGTTCGTCTTCTGTACGCGGCTGATGCAAGGCATTCAAACAGCGCCCAATAATCTCTCAGTCGTGCTCGATTGGTGAGAGGTCAGGAGAGTACGTTGGCCAAGAAGGCATATTTACATCTTGAAGAGCTTGTTGGCTAATGCGAGCAGTGTGCGGTCGGGCGTTATCCTGCTGATAAAGGGTATCGGGTACCTCCTGAAGGTAAGGAAGTGTCACCGGTCGCAGAATTTACCAGTTACCTTCCGGGATCCTGCTCCAAAGAAGACAATTTGAACCGTTCTGTCAAAAAAACTGATAGTGATGATTTATTGAGATAGGACATATATGTTTTTCACATGTTTCTTTGAAAAAGAAGAACCATCATTGAAAAAACAGTGAGTTTTCAAACCGCTTTGACAAGAAATTTAAAGATACACTGATCCTGGATTCGAAAAACTAAAATCATCCGCAATACCTATGAATAATAAACAAAACGGAGGATGGATTTCTTATTTTATTTTACATTATCAAGGTTATAGGGCATCACAAACCTTTTACAGAAGTATATGACAAAATAAATATTATTCTTTATCTTTTTATATTATATTATTCACATGTTTTTAAATTGTATATAATTGTATTGAACAATTTAATACATCTAAATATAGGATATATTATATATATCTGATAATTTAAAACCCCAGTCATTCTACCATGTCCCTGCATATGTCCCACCACCTTGTACCCTGTACCAACTTACTGTATGACATGATGTACTGCTAAGAGCCAAATAAAATACGGACTGTATGTCAGACAGACAGAGAAAAACAAGAAGATAATACGATTATAGATATTAATAAACGATTGCAGTTTGGCCTAGAGTTAAGAGGAAAGATCCCCATCTCGCATCATTAGCGCTAGGTCAACGAGACTTTTATTCCAGAAATTTCCAAGACAAAGGACCCTGGAGTTGAATTCGCTGAAAACAACTTTATTTAGGTCAATGCTCCATCCTCACATTTTCTGCTATAACATCAAAGATGGCTTCCCAGTCGTTTGGACCAATCAAGGCGATTCTTTATCTTCCATGGTGTAATGAATGACCAATCATAATCTCAATAGAGGTCACGTGACACCACCCGACTGGGGAAGCCTCAGTAGCGTCTCCGAGTCTCATCCGTACAAGACGTGCCTTCTGATCCAGGGTAAATCGCGGGGCGTAAGCTCACTCTCCTCCATGCTCTCTGTCTGTCAGCATCGGTTCTCTTGACCAACCAATCCTGTGTCCTCACTCCTTCCATCACGACTGCAAAATTCACCAATACAATCCCAACTTCCAGTTGACAGCACCTTCGCTATCACAACTACCACAGAGCAAACGGAGAATCGGCAAGATTATCCACAGAGAAAAGAGAGTCGACCGGATATCACATCGATTCTCATATAGAGTCGACAGGATTCACATCGATTCTCACATATATTTTAGTTAAAGATTAAGTTTATTTTGTCATATACACTCCTGTAGGGGTTTATGATACCCAAAGGTTTGAGATAATATAAAATAAAATAAGAAACTTGTATATATTTTATATATTTTCTCTCTTTATTTAACCTTAATAATATATACATATCATTTTGAAAATATAGCAATCCATATTTAAATAATTAGGTATTATCTGAAAAAAGGCATTTATCGGCCAACCGAAATATTGCAAATAAAAATTTTATTCAATCCAATATATACCTTTTTATTATCAAATATATAAGAAAACTATTAAAAATTACCATTGCCAAAAATAACCATCCCTCAGCTCTAATTTTTAATCGGGATTGTACCCCTACCAGGGTCAAAGTTCAGACCTTTCCTGTTCCCTGTTTTCCTGTTGTTAAGTTCTATGGCGCCAGGTTGTCAAGGCTACCGCTGGGGACGTCATCCTTCATTTAACTTTTATCTTCCAAGCAAGTTACAATAATAGGAGATATTTTTATTTTATATACGGGTATATTATATAATCTAATAATTTTATTATTTTATAATTTAAAAAATATATTTTTTATTTTCATTTATTGATAATTTTACATTTTCTATTATAGTTTAAGGATATTCCTCTTTCATTATTGTTTTAAATATGTGTAGTTAATTAAACTATTTTAAAAAATTCACTAATATAGAATTCATTCCATAAATTCTATATAACTGTGGAAAATATCTTATTGTAATTTTCTTATAGTAATTTAAAATAAAGCTACTTGAGAGAGAGAGAGAGAGATTGAGATTGAAACTGATTTATTTTAACGTCCATATAAGATTATATAAGATTAAACACAGAATAAATAAAAATATGAATAAATAAGATTATATAATGAAAAATACATGAATAAATAGATATAAATATATAGAGTAATAGATAAATATACATATATATAAAATATATACAAGGTCTTCATTGGTGGCGCCCACCGCGAGAAAGACTCCGCCACCGATGGACTGCGAGAGTTCTTTCCCACAGGGTGGGCAGGTCGATGTGTTGTCTGGCATTACCCAACTCAAGACCAAGATGGTACTTGTAGATGGTAGCCTTCGCCACACTTGTTAGCTTCACTGCCTCGGGATGGAGGCCGACGCCGAAGAGCCAGGCCTGCAGATCCAGGGGCAAGTCGCAGGAAGCGAACACCTCCCGGAGCAAGAGAGAGAGAGAGATAGTAAATAATTATTCTTCTGCTTTTCTTTCAAGATGACACGATTTCAAAAATACCATTAAGTATTTATGTACTCAAAAGAACCAACAATTAATCTCGGATAATAACAAAAATATATCTTAATATAATAGTAAGCAAAAACAAATTTATTATAACATATATGTGCATATAGTGTAAATATAGAATATAATATATATATATTTGGTAATTTAAACCAAAACCTTAAATTGTATATTATATAAAAATGTATGTTGTATAGTAGAAACACATTTGTAAATAATTATACGCATGATTGACATGTGTCATTACATTATCCTATGTAATGTACTTTGTACAAACTGAGAATAAATAAATAAAAATCTGTAATAGATTGAAAGTTGAGCTAAAGAAAGAGATTGAGATAGAAGTCCAACAACGAGGCCTAAAGATAGGAAACTGTCAGGGCATTGCCAGAGTGTACAATATCGCTTCCGATCCACGTCCTTGTTGCATTCTCTGATATCAAATACTTTCTCTCAGCAAATATATATAAGCCTCCAACAGGGCCATAAATAAATAGTCACTTTACCATCAGCGGAATCCCTCGGCGGTTGTGTCCAAGGTCCACCTCATCGACCAGAAAGAACAGTAAGAACTCTTCTATCTCCATCTTTCGTTCCTAGCTCTTTCGCTCCTTATCTGTTCACGGAACTTGCCTAGTACAACTGTGTCTCTTCGTTTTTTGTGTATGGACATTTCCATGTCTTCCACTCTGCCTCGACCACGACTGACTGTACTCTGTGAGAACTGTTAAAGGTCTTCCAAGGTGCAGAGAGGTACTGGAAAACTCTCCACGCCCTGACTGTCCCTCTCGGTTACTACAAGTTTGCCCCTCTCGGTTACCACACCACAGCGAGAGACCCTCGGTTACTAGCAGTCATGGGGCCAAGTGATTTATGGAATCTAAGGGTAATACAAAGGACGAGGCAGGTTGAATGGCACCTAAGAGGCCAGCGGCCCAAGAAGCGACAAAGTCCAGGAGGGTGTCTGATCCGCAGTAGAAGTTTGTTATGTATTTAAAAAAGAAACATTCGTAATTTATAATACTTCCATTTCTTATACATAGATGGAGCGTTATCGCCTTATATTATATTCTAATATATTCAATTTGTTTTATATTTTGCCCGCTCTTTTTTATCGCTAGACAACAGACAGTAAATAATGTTGTAGATCTATATCAATTTGTAAATAGCAGAGAGAATTATCATTGAATAACTATTTTTGTAAATATCTTTTATGATTATCTTTCTAACCTGAAAGGTTCAGGTTCCTGAGGTATATTATTGATTCTCTCTTTTTTTTTTCTAGTATAATATGCTTATAACTGTTTCTGTTTAAAATGTAAATCGACGCAATTATTCCTAGCTGGGATATCGCGTTTTGTGTGTAGATATAAATAAATAAATTCAAATATTTTTTTACAGGAAATTTATCCGAAATAGAAATTATATTCATGGGAAATAAGGTGGTAGAGCTGGAAAATATTTTTTTAAAATCATTTTTTTAAATATTCTTCTAAAAAAATCAAAAAATTATTTTATCAATGAATATATTCCAAATTATATATCGTATCATTTCTCTCTGCTCTATTTGAGTAAAAAATTCACAAAATTTCTGTCAAATAAAATTGTTTTGATATATTTTTCCTCACATGAAATATACGCGTGGTGTTTTAAGTTTATATGTTAATTTTGTAATTATTCTTTTTTTTTTTAAATCATAGAAGCATTTTTCTGATAGACCATATTCAATTTTTATCATCATCATTTTAAATATTTTTTTGAATTTTTTCTTAGTAAATTATCAAATCATTTTGAAATTGTAGATTATTTTTTTGTTGTTGTTGTGTTCCTTTTTAAGCAATAAAATATATAGAACTAAGGCGTAATATTCAATTCAATATTAAATAAATATTTTAGTTATATTTCAAAAATAAAATAAATCAAGAAATATCTACTGCACAGAACGTTTTGGGGTTTTAAAGCAATATTTGATATCTATATTATAATAGATTTTATTTTGCGTTGTTTTGAACATACATTAGTCCACCAGCTATATCTAATAAACCTCTCTCTCTGTTGAGGTATCCAAGATTCCTGGAGCCACCACGTACTAAAGTCACCAACTATCCGGGTTCAGACTTAAGGTCTAATGGTGGACATCCAGTTTATCATATGTACTGTACTTGGGAATGTTCTGTAGATCTTCAGGGATAAATGCACTTATTCCTAGGAGGGTGGCTGTTTGGAATCTTTAAAGATGGTAGGTGGGACATCTGTGGTAGTCGACAGTTTGGTCTTCCTCGTGACAATGTGAACAGGTAGGGTCATCTTTAGATATTTTTTCAGCATCGGCTTTGACAAAGCCGTGACCTGTGAGGATTGTAGCGGCGGTACCACAAAATTTTATTTTGGGTAGGATCGTAATGAGAGTGGTAGGAGGTGCAGATATTCTTCTAATGTTTCTTGTGGACTGGTCTGTGGAATAAATTTCATTCCAGAGTTGTAATGAGTACCGCTTGCTATAGGCTCGAACAAACCTTTTAGATAGAGTGGAGTAGGAACCCATCAAAGAGGTAAATAAATGATTTATATAATTTATGTTTAATTTTTGTTAAAATTATATAATTGTTATACTAAGATATTTTCTGATTAGCAAGTACTTAGTTTTATAAGCTAAGTTGTAAAAGATATGGGCAGCAATCAATCTAAAGGTGATTTTAAATTCAAATTTTGATAATCTCTCAACCAAAATATTTTTCACATTCATGGAAATATTATTATTATATATATTATATTGTTATAAATATATATATGGAAAATTTGCCGGGAGGAAATTGATCCATAGAAGCATAGGGTGCCTCTCCCGTCACTGGTGTTGTGGCTTTGTCACCGACCCGAGGCCGCTAGTTTGCGGCGACGGTCAATAGATGGCGTCAGGTTTTGACGTTTATTTTGACCGGAGAGGCGCCCTATGCTTCTATGGCTATATATATATATATACAGGGTGATCCAAAAGTCCCGCACAACTTTAAAAATTAATAACTCCGCGAATATTTGCGCTAGAGCAATGCGGTAAACACCATTGTGTTCAGGATGCAATGGGATTTTTTATGGCAAATAATGAAAATTTCGAAATTGATTTTAGTTACAACTTTATTCGCTAGATGGCGCTCTACCAGAATCAGAGATTCAGCGGCCAAATTGTTTGATAAATTGAAAAATATAACTGAACAACACGTATTTTTACTTTTTGAATACCAGGAAAGAACCCTAATAATATCAAATGATAAATTAATAAAACACCATTTCGCCAAAAGTTAGAAGAAATGGTTAACGACTTTTAAATACAATCAGAGATATGTAAAATAGGTATATGCAAATTAAAGCATGTAGCAAAAAAAAAAAAACCCTGATATTTTAGATGCGGTTTGCTGGAATCCTCTCAGCTATTTATATTTCGAAAATAATAATTTTCTATTTTTTTAAATTAAACTCTCTCTCAGTATCGATTATATTTATTTTAATTCATTTGAAAAATATTTATCTATCTCTGATTATTTATTTTACTCTGGAATGCCGTTGTTGTTTTTGTCGTGTCCAATAAAGAGCCTCAGATTCTTTTCGTTTGGCCAACAAAAATGTCCAATTTATATACACATATATTCTTACATAATGAGACTTTAAAGAATGCAAATAATCTTCATCTATTTACATACACAACGCATCTCCCCCCTTAATAATACTCCAGTCGGTCTAGGGGTTTCCTGGCTCTCTGAGGTCTAGGACTGCGGACGGGCACTTGCACAGCGGCAGCCTCCGGTTTAGGAGTGCAAGAGGGCACGTGCACAGCAACAGGCCCTGGTATAGGAGTGCAAGAGGGTACGTGCACAGAAGCAGTCTCCTCCTTGTTTCCTGATGTAACCTCTGGAACTTCCTCTTCACTTTATTTCTGACTTCCACCTACAGGCTTCTCTCCTGATGTTCGAGCAAGTATCAAATTTCTTGTCTCCACTTGTTTCTTTCTCACAGGTCGCAATTGATTGATATGCCTCTTATACACGACGCCCTCACAACTTATAAGGTAGTGACGGTAGCTCAATAATTCCAAAATGGTACCTTTTTACCGTTTAGGTCCAGTTGCATAGTTGCGGAAATAAACCTCGCAACCTGTAGTAAACTGCTCCTGCCTTCTTACGGCCTCATGAAATACCTCTCGCGGATTTCTCATCTTGGTATTAAATTCGAGAATATTGATCTCAAACTTCTCTTCCTTAGCAGTTCCGCGGGGGAATTCTTTCATTACAGTTTGGGGGTATGCTCTATGAGCAAATAGGAATCTTTGTAGATTCGTCTCTAAATAATCCTTCCCATAATTATTTCTTAAAATGTTTTTAAACTCTCTTACATATCTCTCAGCTAAACCATTTGTACTAGGATTATACGGACTGGTCTTAGTGTGCCGTATACCATTCATTTTGGTAAATTGCTCGAATTCACCGGAGACAAACTGTCTTCCGTTATCTGTACCAAAATATTAGGGCAATCCAATTCTGGCGAGAATATCTCTAAGATGACTTATAATCGTTTTTCTGGTAATATCTTTGATGATAAAAATTTCTATCCACTTTGAGTATGCGTCCACGAGAACCAAAAACATTCTTCCCATGAACGGACCCGCTAGATCAAGATGAAGTCGATTCCACGGTTTTTCGGGCCAAGTCCATTCCGAGATGGTAGCCGGGGGCATGCTTGCCGATTCTTGGCATACTCTACATTCTCTAGTTAACTCCTCGATGTTACTGTCTATGCCTGGCCACCAGAAAATACCGTCTGGCAATCATCTTCATTTTAACAATCCCCATGTGTATTTCATGCAAGTCATTTGATATTAAAGATCTTAATTTTTGGGGAATTACCGCTCTTTCACGCCATTGAAAACAATCAAACTCCAAACTTAATTCCTCATTGATCTTATAATAAGGAGCTAGTGGGTTTTCCCTCAGTACCCTTGTGAATTTCCAGTTGCCTTCTCTAACATTCCTTAATACTATAGACAGTATTTTATCTCGGGACGTCTCATATGCCACCTCCCTAAAAGAGAATGGTACCTCATTCAACTTCCTGAGAAGAAGTACCTGGTCTTCATCAAGAAACTCCCTGACACTCAATTCTAAAGGAAGACGTGACAATGCGTCAATATTGGAGTTATCACTACTTTTTCGAAACTCCTCAGTATAATTAAATGCAGCTAATTTTAAGGACCATCTTTTAATTCTGGATGCTGCACATATGGGAATTGGTTTATGAGGTGAAAATATATGAATTAAGGGTCGGTTGTCTGTGACTAATACGAATTTTCGTCCCAGTAAGTATTGTCTTGATTTCTCATCGCCATAAGTTATGCTCAACGCTTCCTTTTGTAGTTGAGAGTACCATTTTTCCGCTTCAGTTAATGTTCTAGAAGCAAAAGCTATAGGGCATTCTTCCTTTCTATAATTTCTATGACTCAGAATTACGCCTAGTCCATAGTCCATTAATAATGATTTACATTTTTTAAATAACATTCGATATTTTTTTGTCCAATTCCATGTACAATTTTTATTCAAAAGTTGATAGAATAGCGCTAAAATGTTTGCTATATTCTTTATGAATCTATAATAATAAATTAAGAGTCCTATGAAAGATCTCAATTGCGAAACATTCTTTAGGTTCAGGCGCCTCTATCACTGCTTTAATTTTATTTTCTAAGGGATGCAGTCCATATTTATCCCTTTTAAACCCTAAAAATTCCACCGATTTCTTTTTAAATTTACATTTATATCTGTTTAACTTTAAACCTTTTTCTAGCAATCATCTAAACACTAGATCCAACTTTTGTTAATGATCTTCAAAGTCTTTTCCTGCAACCAAAATATCATCTATGTGCAGGCCACACCTGGCAAATAAAAAAATAGGCCTTCCATAATCCTCTGAAATGTATTTGGTGCTACCGCTACGTCATATGGTAGTCTTTTATAAGAAAAGAACCTCTTTGTTGTGTTTATATCAACAACAGCTTTGGCTTCTTCCGCTAACATTACTTGAAAGTAAGCCTGTGATAGGTCTAGAGTCGAAAGTACGGTGCTTGTAGATAATTTTGAAAAGATCTCATCGATCGATGGAATGGGATACCTATCTAATTATATTGCTTTATTAGCTGTACATCTAAAATCACCAAATATCCTTACACTACCATCCTTTTTTGATGCCGGTACTATTGGAGCGGTCCAATATGCATGAACTATAGGTTATAATATGCAAGAATTCACTAAACGATCAATTTCATTCTCTACTTTGTTTTTTGGAGAGAAAGGTAAACTTCTGGCCTTACAAAACACAGGAGTCACATCCTTTTTTAAATTAAAATTTATTCTAACGTCCTTTAGACAGCCCAAATCTTTGTTAAACAAATCTGCATACCTATCCATCAAATTTTTATATATTCAAATATATTTCTATTATATTCATTATTTAAAATTTTAATGCTAAACAATATAGAATAATCAAGTTTCAACTGTTTAAGCCATTCTCTTCCTAATAAAATTACCTGGATTTTTTTCATTTACAACTATTAATCGTAAATATTGGTTGGCTTCTTTTACAAAAACATTTCTTTGATCTATAATCTCTATTGATTTACCACAAAAGGATTTTAATCTTAAAATTTGTTGGAAATAATCTTTTACCTTGCCAATAATTCTTATAAATATCTTTAGGTATTAACGTAACTGGACTTCCTGTATCTATTGTAAAGCACAAAGAATAATCATCTACTGTTAAATTTATTGTGGCATCAGTTTCGCCCTGTACAGAATATATAGAGTCCTCTTGTACAAATTTACATCCCCACATTCTTTTACTAGCTTTGCAGACCCTACTTAAATGACCCAGTTTATTAAATTTTAAAACAAGTCTTTGTTCTATGAGGTAAAACAGATGCCACGTGTGAATGTCTTTAACCACATCTATAACACACTTATTTGCCTTTGCCACTTTGCCTGAAAGGCCTATACTGCGCCGTACTATTATTGTACTCGCCCTTTTTATCCTTTCAATTCACAGGGGATATCATGGCCCCTAATTTATCTTGTAATTCTCTTGTATTTATCTCCGCTAATTCGAACGAGATCGCCACTGCAAAAACTTTATCCAGGGTGACATCGTCGTCCTCTTGTAGTAGCTTCTTTTGCAGGATTTCAGACTTGATTCCAGCCACAAAACGGTCTCGCATCATGGTTCCCAACATATCGACGAAATTACAATTTATTGCCAAATGTTTCAATTATCTAAGATATTCCAAAATTGATTCTCCTTTCTGTTGAATTCTCTTTAAAAATATGCATCGCTGTGGTATCACTTTCTTCTTTGGATCCAAATGCAGCTTAATTCTTTGAATGATAGTATCATAGGGTTGATCTTTCATTAGACCAGGAAGAAAATGTCGTTTCCCTGCTTCAAAGTTTCAGAATCTGGTAGCGAGGTAAAAATCAGCACTTTAATCTCCTCCTTCAGATGCCAAAAAGAGAGCCTCAAATTTTTGTACAAAAAGATCGAAGTGTCCTCCACTGGGATATAGCATCTAAAAGGTATTATTAACTTTGAACTTGTCATGCTGATCTTTTCTACTCCTTTGTTTTCTTGATTCAGATAGTTTAAAAGATGTAATCTTAACCCATTTTCCTATTTTTCCTCTCCATAATCCGAGAGTCAGATTTGTTTAAAAGATGTAGTTGTTATACTTGCATAGATGCCGTTTTCCTCAGCTTTTTACTGGCTCTGTAGATCGCGCATCCTCGTCGCCACTTTTGTTGTGTCGTAATTAGACGTACAAGACCTCAAACTTGACCATGGCCAACAAAAAATGTCCAATTTATATATACATATATTTTTATATAATGAGGCTTTACATAATACAAATAATTTTCATCTATTTACATAAACAACAGTTAATATTTAGCGAGAAGAGTAGAGGACTAAGCACAGATCCCTGAGGTACACCAGCCCATGTTCTTCGGTCCTTGGAAAATGTTCCATTGACCCGAACCTTTATCCTTCTTCCCCTTAAGAAGTCTGCAATCCAGATTAAGGTTTTTCCTCTTACTCCGATGTTGTGCAACCTTTCAAATAATTTCTACACTCGAACAAAAGCTGAGGTCATATCCAGGAATACGGCCGTTGTCTTCTTTAGCGGTTTTTCCTAGAAATCTATTATTGATTGACAGAAGTAGAACAGTTAATCAGTTGTACAGTGTCTGGATCTTTAGGCAGTTTGGTAGAAGTTTATTTTATTATTGTTAGTGAGCCAGACTATGAGCCTAGAGTGGATAATTCATTCTGTTATTTTACAAAGTATGCTGGTAAGAGCAATTGGCCGATAGTTCTTGCATTCCTTAGCATCTTTGTTTGGTTTCAGTATTGGCACTATAATTGCTATCTTCCAATTCTTTGGTAGTTTACCAGTTTGCCATGAAATGTTCAGTATTCGTAGGAGTTGATTTTTAGCTTCGTCTCCAAAGTGTTTAATCATTTGACCAAAGATTAGAGCATCTCCAGGTGACATCTTGGATTTAACTTTCCTATTGATGAATTTAGCTCATTCAGTGTGAAGTCTCTCGAGGAAATATCTTGTTGATAGTAATTTCTTGCTTGTTTAACTAACTTGTTTATATTATTTTTAGAGTCCCGCCTTCATTCGTATAGCTGAGTCTGGAAGTGCTTGAAAAATATTCAGAAATTATGTCAGCCATCTGTTTGTTCGTTCTCGCTGTTCATATCGGTTAGAGTATTGGAGGATTAGTGTTGGTTTTGAGTTTTATAACACTAATTATATTCCAGTGATGGCTTTCCTTTTTTGGATCCATTTTCTTCGCAGAATTCTGCCCATTTTTCTTGTTTGAATATCCAAATTTCTTGTTCTATTTTGTGACTAATTTCAATGAGTTCCTTTATGATTTCTTCTGTTTTATTTGTTTTAAGAAGTTCATTTTTATTGTCTCTCTCTGCAATCATTGCCTCGATATTGTGGTCCTTCCAGTAAAGTATTCACAGGTCTTTACGTCTACCTCTAGGTATCGATACTTTTGCAGCTTTGGATATGTTCAAAGATAATTTTTCCAAGTTTTTGTCAATCGTTCTGTGATTTAATTCTTCGTTGCACAGTTCTTCTAGCTTTTCTGTTATTTTTTTTCCAGTGCTCTTTTATTCTGTTGAAAATTCTCAATTTTGAATTTTAGGGTTGTTAAAATTGGTCTGTGGTCACTGATTGCACTTTTCAGAATTTTCCATTGTGTTGTGGGTGCGATGTTGTAATTTATCGCTGTGGTGTCTATTGCGGATTCTGTGCCTGTGGACTTGGATAGATAGGTGTTCTTTTCGTTATTTAACAGCGTAAGGTCGAGGTCGGTTAGCATGTCCTCAACCTGCTGACCTTTGTTATCCTGGACAGGTGATCCCCAAGTTGGTCTTTCGGCGTTAAAATCACCAAGTATGATTGCGATATCCGAAGACGCTTCACTTAATGTCTCTATCAGGCCTGTATTGACGCTAGTATTATCGTAGTGATAAACATTTATGATTGGAATTGTTTTATCTGTAAGATAGAATTCTATTGCCTGAGCTTCTGTCGTGCTTTCTCTAGGCTTACTCTGATTATAGGCGATTTCCTTAAATTTGATTTCTAGAGTTTTAATCAAAACGGCAAGTCCTCCTCCGAATTTTCCCGGTCTGTCCATTCGTAGTTTTGTTTAATCTTTGATATTGAATCTCAGATTCTGATTCAATTTTGTCTCCTTAGGACAATTAATATGTACATTGTTGTCACAAAGAAGACAAGTCAGCTCTTCATTTTCCTCTGGGTACCATTTATATTGAGTTGTAGTAGATTGAATTGTGTCCTTGTAGTAGATTTCTCATCATGAGCTCGAACTGCAGCTCCTTACGCGGCGGTTACCCCTGGACGCGGTAGCATTACTGGAGATATCAGTTTTGCTCTTCATTTGAAAATGGGTGCCGTTGCAACGTTAGTCATCTTGGAAACGAACCAGAATTTGGTCAAATATTCCAAGGGTCCAGAGGGGACCGCAAGGAGGTGTGGTAGAACTTCTCCCCTTCCCCCTGGAATGCCGTCACTACAGGATAAAGCACTCTTGGTGAATTTTTTAAATTGTGATTCAGAATCTGCCGCTGAAGCTTTACGAGCGTTTCGTTCCTTTAAAGATATTCGAAGCGGTAAAGGACCAATGAGTTGCTACTCTCTAAAGCGATTGATTAAAAGTTTTGAGGAAACTGGATCTCTGGAAGCAAAGCCTCGGAGTGGAAGACCATCGACATGCAAGTCAGTGGCTGTTACGGTTTTGCAGAATGCTGAAGCTATTGAAACGTTATCCACGTATGGAGAAGTAAGTGCTAGACAAGTTTTTCGACAAACGGGGATTTCGTATGGAATAGTTTGGAGAGAACACACATTTAGAATTTTTCTATAAAAATATCCTAACAAAATTCAAAGTTTTCACGAGTTGAAAGTTAGCGATTTTGAGAAGCGTCAAGAATTCGCTGCATGGGTTTTCCGGCAAATTGATATTGATGAAAACTGGCTTTCAAATGTTCTAAGAACAGATGATGCTCATTTTTATCTAAAGGGAGAATTTAACATTCAAAACTGCCTCATTTTGGTAACAGAAAACCCTAGGATTTTTACAGAAATACCACTTCATCAGCACAGAGTTACAGTTTTGAGTGGGTTCACTTCTTCTTTTATTATTGGGCCATTTTCCTTTGAAAATATCAATGGAAGAACTTTTAAAACCGTTTTTGTAACTGGTGAACGTTATGTTCAACTTTTGAGAGAAAAGGTTATTCCCATATTGCAGGACAGACAAGCCTTAAGCGAAATAACATTCATGCAAGATGGAGGACTTCCTCATATATCCCGCGGTGCCAAACAATTGCTGAAGGATACGTTCGGTGGAATTCGTTGATAAGTCGCTACTTTATATACCAGTGGCCCCCAATATCACCAGACTTGACGCCTTACAATTTCGGTTATGGGGGTACATTAAGTCGCGTTTTTATCGATGCCGGCCTACCACATTGGCCATGTTGAAGGTTTCTATCAGATGGCACGTTTTATAAATTTCAACTATTTAATTGTGACCATTCTGTCATCTATCGTCTGCAGGCGGTGTTTGAGAATGAAGGGCGCCACATTGAGCAAGGATTGTGACCTAATACAGTTACCTCATGTGTTATATTTTGCAGCTCTTTGTTTTGGGTTATGGGAATAATAAATGCTGTCCTCACATCTTGACTCTTTTTTTTTCTGTGAACAGTAAATATTTTGTTTGTCATTTGCCCACATTTTATATTATGTCGTGCAGGCCAAAGTGTTTAACTTCTCGAATAACACTGGTATACACAATTTTACCCCTTATGTTTAGTTTATCGCTTTTCGCTCATTAGAAGAAATAGCATAAGGAATAATCTCTTTATCCCCCCCAACTTTAGATGTTTTGCGCAAAAATAATACAAAATGATTTTACTACCACGTTTTTCAACGCAAAAGGTCGATTTAAAAATGTTTTTTTTAGGGGATACATTTTCAAAATTATGTACAGTATAATAATGATAACATTTGACAAACCCATAGGATATTTGGAATAAAGTACGACAAATATATTTTGTCACTCCCCTCTATATTTCATTTTTGGATCATGACAAATATCCAGTTAAATAATCAAGTGTCGCCAATTAGTAAAGAAACTATACACTCCTTATAGCACGATCTCCTATTAGTAGTGCCATCATAATTTTTGGTACTATATTAACATTTCAAAAATCGTGTATTGATATCAGTAGTTATTTTCAAACATTCAATTTATTTCACAAAACTCCATCTAAAATATAAATATTTTTTGCTACATGTTTTAAATTGCATATACCTATTTTACATATCTCAGATTGTATTCAAAAATCGTCAACCAATTCTTCCAACTTTTGGCGAAATGGTGTTTTATTAATTTATCATTTGATATTATTAGGGTTCTTTCCTGGTATTCAAAAAGGAAAAATACGCGTTGTTCAGTTATATTTTTCAATTTATCAAACAATTTGGCCGCTGAATCTCTGATTCTGGTAGAGCGCCATCTAGCGAATAAAGTTGTAACTAAAATCAATTTCGAAATTTTCATTATTTGCCATAAAAATTCCCATTGCATCCTGAACACAATGGTGTTTACCGAATTGCTCTAGCGCAAATATTCGCGGAGTTATTAATTTTTAAAGTTGTGCGGGACTTTTGGATCACCCTGTATATATATATATATATATATATTGAGACGTTACAAAAAACAATTTTCAATTGTACATAAATTCATTTAAGGTGTTACTTTAATTTTTCATATGTTTATTTTCAATTTCTTTTTCTCATTCATTAAAAGTCAATGATGTACATGCAAAATTAGTAAAAACTTAATAAAAACGATATGTAAAAATGGATATAAAAACAAATGGCTTGTAAACAAAAAGCGGAATAAAAGAGTTGAGGTAAAATGTCTATTCCATTAACAAACATTTCACTTTTAAAATAATGAACTTTAAAATTAAAGTTTTACAAAACAGAAAATTAGCGTTTTAAAATAAATAAAAATTTTTGGATCAAAAATAAAATAAACATTTTATTTAATATAAATGCCAATATTTCAATAGGCTATACGCCTAACTTCGTCAGGGCTTTTCTTGTTTTTGAACTGCTTTGGTTCATCACGTGATGCCTTCACGCGACGATATATAAATATTTGCAACTCTGTGGGGATAAAATTTAAAATATATACACACAAAAAATATTAATAAGAATAGACTATATATGTACATTTATAAAAATTAAAAAATAATATATGATTCCTAATAAGTATAATAAAATAATTTTAAATCGATTTGAACTGTAAATATAACGGAGGTATGTCAATTTTAAATATAAAAAATAGAAGCATATCTTG
Organism: Cordylochernes scorpioides; assembly: GCA_030710605.1. Classification (NCBI taxonomy): domain Eukaryota; kingdom Metazoa; phylum Arthropoda; class Arachnida; order Pseudoscorpiones; family Chernetidae; genus Cordylochernes; species Cordylochernes scorpioides. Next base: position 18,662,827 of record CP092873.1, on the reverse strand, counting down.
GATCAATATAATTTATTAAAAGATATTTCGATGAGGCTGTTCGCCTATCTTCCTCTAGGAATTCAAATTCCTTCTAAGCCCATCATCCGTGTGATGCACGAGAAGTATTGTTTATATTGCTTGATTGTTGTATATTGGTGAGTTATGGCTATTGTTTTTTGTTATGGGATTTCTGACTATTCCGCCTATGTTGGGTGTGTTTTCGTAATATGTCTTTATACCATATTTTCTAACTTCTCGGGCTATTGTTACGCTATTAGGGGAGTACGGTATGATGCAAATAGATTTGTATGTTTGACTATTGTTTGTGTTATTTGGGTTATAAAAATGCCTTAATATGAAATTCTTTGGGTATCCGGCTGTGGTGAGATATTGAATTATATTTTTAGTTTCTATTGCTTTACATGTGTTGTTGGAGCAATGTGTGTGTATCCGTTTTGTTAGGGTTTTTACTGTGTTAATTTTGTGGCTTAGTGGGCAGTATGACGAATATTGTATGAAATTGGGTTGGAATGTAGGCTTGTAATATACTGTGGAAGTGTACTGTGAGTTGTTTTTAGTAATGAGGATGTCTAGGAATGGTAAGGAATGATTGTTTCTGGATACTTAGCATATATCAAGAAATTAATAGTTCTTTTATAAAAAATTGTAAAGATGTAAATATATAGCAGCTACTAACGATTCACCATCATTCGTGCTGCTCCTGTAGAAGGGCCACCATAACCGAAAGCTAGAGCATTATTAAACTTTATATACAAAAGGAAACACAATCTAGGAGGCTTTGTTATTTTCTCCTAAAGATATCGCAGAGGTTATATTATTGGAATTTACAAAAAGTTATCATGAACCTAACGTATGAAGAGGTTAATCGTTATATGATCATAATTCACAGGAAATCTTTGGCATTGGCCAAATGGAGAAAGCATCTTGCTTTCAACCGAATTTGCTTGGAACATAACTTTATCCCGCCCTCACTCAGAGTAAAAGATCCTGTAAGGAATCCATTTTCTGCCAAGATCATAAAAGAAACCCAGATAGGGTTACTGAAATCACGAATTAAAGGATGCCATTCATTCATACGGCTCACTTCAAAAACTATCAAAGATTTAATATCCATCACATCTCAAAAAGTACATCCGGATATAATGTTGAATCTCATAACCAGAACAACTCAGGACATCAAGAGATTAAACGCAGAAATGGATAAAAAGCACAATAGAAAATTACGATACTGGTCAATGAAATATAAAATACAGTTCAACTCAGAAAAACAGCAGCCAAAAATCGTCAACCTATCCAGCACCGAACTCACAGAGGATGAAACTAAATTCTTATCAAAAGGATTGAAACATATTTTCTCCAAAAGATATCGCAGAGGTTATAATATTGGAATATTAATAATTATTTACTTAGTATATAATTTCTCTCTATTAAAAACATCAATTATTTTTTTTTTACAAATTCTTCAGAAATAATTTTTAATTTTTTAAAGCATCATATTGCCACGTGGAAAATTAGGAGAGACAAACTTCAGGATGACGCAGCAGTAAGAACAAACTATGAATAATAAACAAAAGATAGGCAACGAGGGAAGTTTACAGAGTAAGAAAAAATAAACATTAAAAATGAAATTCTGTTATTAAAATAATACTTTGCTACAATATATATAAACATTTTAAAAAATGAAACTCTGTTAATGAAATTATAAATACTTTGCTACAATATTAAAAAATTAACAACTTAGTTATTATTGCCTACATACCTTTTCTGTACCATAGTTTCAAAATTCATATTTATTCAAAAGTATATATGAAATATATATAAAATAAATTGAAAGATTTTTGATAAAAAGAATTAATGTTAGTCAAACAAAAATATTTTTAAACTCAATTCTATTGACGTTATGTGGCACTGAGTTTGTTGTTGACACACACACATTAAATATTATAATACCTTGAAAAAAGTTGGCATTCAGCCGACTGAAATATTGGTAAAATAAATTATATTTTGATCCAATATATGCCTTTTAAATTTATACGATCCTTCATGTAGAATTCCATTCTGTGGCAAAATGGATTTAAAATCTGGGTATAATTTTGTTTTAGAGTGCCGACCCCTCAAAGATGGGCCCACATCAATTGACGTAAGTGAAATATTCTTAATGTTATTATTTCTATATAATTGGATACTATTGAAAATTTGATTTTATAATTATTCATTTGTATATAATGAAACACATATTATTTACATTTGAGAGAATATAATAAATCACAACCCAAAGAATTCGCATTTCAAGCAAAAAGTATAAAATCAGAATTGACCAATATCATATTAGATGCCTTAATTATCATAGCGGTATACTATATTAGTGAAACTGTTAGGAGGGTTTATTACCAATGATCCATACCTTCCTAATATATTGCCACGTGGAAAATTAGGGAAGACCAATTTCGGGATGAGACAATTTATTCAAGGCAAGAACAAACTATGAGTGATAAACAAAAGATAAGCAAAAAAGGGAAATGTACAGATTATAGCAAAATATAAACATAAAAAATAATACCCTGCTAATAAAATAAAAAATAATTTGTTACATAGCTCCTTCCCTTTGGGAGCTGTGACCCACAGCTAGCAATTATTGTAGTTACTGACATGGATCTGACGTGCTTCTGCCAAGGATTCCATCGAAGTCTTGGAACTTTGTCCCTAGTACCTTTGCGTCCTTTTTCTTGCGGCGTGAAGAGCGGCTTTGTCGTCGTATCGTCTATAGGGACATCGTCATCTTGGAGTGAAGTCTTGGCTTTGACACGTCGGTGGAATCCTGGAGCCAGTCTCCGAAAATGTAGATCACAGCACCCATGGCCTCTAGATCTTTTCGGCATTCTTTAGTTTGACTTCCCTAATTTACCCGGCATCTCCACCAAAATGCCACGTGGAAAATTAGGGAAGACCAACTTTTGGATGAGACAACAATTTATTTAAGGCAAGAACAAACTATGAGTGATAAACCAAAGATAAGCTAAATATAAACATAAAAAATAATACTCTGCTAATAAAATAAAAAATACTTTGTTACAATATTTTAACCGCAGTAACAAGGTAGGAAAATTTGTTTTTTTAAAGAAGCCCAATATCATTAAAACGGTATCCATTCTTGTACATAGGTGGCGTGCTAATGTTGATAAGAAACAAACAAGAAATTCGAATATTAATTAGATAAGTTATTATAAATATTTTAATAATTCTTTGTTTAATATAATATAATTGTTAAATTGGTGGTAGTTGAGAAAATATCTTTAAATATAATTATATTTTAATAATTTTATGTATTGTCTGTGCGCTTTTTATTTTATTGTTGTCTAAATTGTCAGGAAAAATTAATTTTTTCAAATGAAAAAAAAAATCCCAATTCGAAATTTATAGTTTCAAGTGTACTATAATGAAATGATGAGTGCGCAGATGACAAACAGCTCTCTTGTTGCATTCTTTAACAATATTTTGAATCCTATAAACATACTTTATATTAAAAACAAAAAGGGACATCCTGACCAGGCTCACATGAGCATTTCTATATACATACTTGATATGTAAAAGGAACCGACACCTCTCTCTCATCATCATAATAGACACAAAAATATAAAATATATCACTTTCTTTCATATTTTTGCCCTTTATGTTGACATATTTGAAGGTTTATTATCTATCATTAAGAATTTTAATACTTTTCTAGCTTCTCTACTTCCACCACTTTTCTAGCTTCTCTCCTTCCACCACTTTTCTAGCTTCTCTCCTTACACCACTTTTCTAGTTTTTCTCCTTACACCACTTTTCTAGCTTCTCTCCTTCCACCACTTTTCTAGCTTCTCTCCTTCCACCACTTTTCTAGTTTTTCTCCTTAACAACTTTTCTAGCTTCTCTCTTTAAACCACTTTTCTAGCTTCTCTCCTTCCACCACTTTTCTAGCTTCTCTCCTTCCACCACTTTTCTAGCTTCTCTCCTTACACCACTTTTCTAGTTTTTCTCCTTACACCACTTTTCTAGCTTCTCTCCTTACACCACTTTTCTAGCTTCTCTCCTTACATCACTTTTCTAGCTTCTCTCCTCACACCACTTTTCTAGCTTCTCTCCTTACACCACTTTTCTAGCTTCTCTCCTCACACCACTTTTCTAGCTTCTCTCCTTACATCACTTTTCTAGCTTCTCTCCTCACACCACTTTTCTAGCTTCTCTCCTTACACCACTTTTCTAGCTTCTCTCCTTACATCACTTTTCTAGCTTCTCTCCTCACACCACTTTTCTAGCTTCTCTCCTTACACCACTTTTCTAGGTTCTCTCCTTCCACCACTTTTCTAGCTTCTCTCCTTACACCACTTTTCTAGCTTCTCTCCTTACACCACTTTTCTAGCTTCTCTCCTCACACCACTTTTCTAGCTTCTCTCCTTCCACCACGTTTCTGTTCTTTCGATACATTTTAGCTTTAATCCTTCCTCTAGTACTTCTAGATCCTCAAAGTTTTGTTTTTATCAGTGCTAGATGATTTCATTATATTGAAATATATATTTAGAAGTATTTTATTGATATATTTCAAACTTATATAATTTTGTATGTAAGAAATTTGTGAAATATATTTAGTAACCTCTTATATTTCTCTGCAGGATGACCCAGTCCCGCCACCTCCCACCACGCCATTAAGTCGGCCTAAACATGGAAGGCGAAAGTAAGTTCCCCTTCAAGCCACAAATCTAGATGACATCAAATGATTTTTTTCAGGAACAACTCCGGCTTCGACAGGAAGAGTCCTGTGACCAAGCGACTTGTAAAGGTCAAGCGGCTCCTGAAGGAACTGAAGGTGAAGCTTCAGTACGTCGAATATGATGGTAAATATGTTATTCAACTAAGCTATAAAATCACATATCTATGTCCATTGTATGTGATATACATTCTATACTATACTAACTATTCATTCTATGCTAAACTATCTATAGATTCAATACTATCTATTCAACACCTCGCGATTGTAAAATGCAAAATTTACAAATATGTAGAAGTCAACATTGATAATAAAATGATGGTATTCTTGAAAATGAATATACTTCGGCCAGTAAATCTATTTTATTTTCTGTAATATATATATATATTTATAATTTTTAACGCTTTGCCAAATGTTTTAATTTTTTTACGATCCTGACGAGGACAAATATTTTTTGTCGAAAAAGGCTTACTGGCCGAAGTATCTTAATTTTCAAGAAATATGAATGCCGGCCAGGCAGCCTCTTTCTTTACGATAACATGATGGTAAATATCAAATTCTTGATTCTCTTGAATAAATCAGATAAATCTAGTTCATAGATTGAAATTGTAGCCATTTTATTTATCTCTGTGACATACCATCCAGTTCCAAAATAACTTTACTAGGTACCGCTCAAAAATATTTACAACAATGAATAATATATGTAAAGGTTATTCACATAATAAAATAAAGTTACCAATGCGGGATTCGATCCCTGTTCATGGCTGTCGGGAATCGAGGATTTTAACCACTCGTCCACAGACTTTTTATGAGAAATACCATAATTCTGCAATCCCTAACTTGAGGTATATAACCGCTTGGAGCAAATTTATAAAGCACGAAATCATAAGGCAAAAGGTTTCTTCCATAGTTTTTTTATTATTTTGCCCCGAGCTTTAGAGAATTTTTGCCCTTCCATAGGAGAAAAACCAAAACGTATAAAAAGATGAATTGTTTATATAAATATCTGCATATTTACATATACAAGGATATTTGCATATAAAGAAAAAAAATGACAAAAAATCCCTATTGAAGCATCTATATAATATATTTCAATAGACATTTCATAATTTCGAGTCTTGTTAATATAAATGTAGTAATTAATATAATAAATACAAAACTGATGAACAATTATTTGGTTCTTAAAAATTGAAGATATTTTTTGGCCAGTAAATATTTTTTTATTATCTCGAAGTTTCGACAAAAATATTTTGTTCTTGTCAGGAACAAATAAAATTAAAACATTTGGCAAGGCGTTAAAAATGTTTAAGGATCATGAATTCTGGCCAGGCAGCCTTTACCTTTACGATATTTATTTGGGTTTTATTATTTCTCTCTCTCTCTCTCTATTTGACATATCGGACCAGATATTCCAGCTCGAGATACTTGCGCCTAAATACATTTTAGCAGCTTATATACAATTCAATAACAGGACTAAAAACATATTTAAAACTGAAACGATGTTATTCTCAAACTGAAGAGAAAATCTTAAATGAATTTAGAAATATTATTGAACTAGCCGAGTGACCCGGGCAACGCCCCGGGTTTACCCGAAGGACCCGCAGGTGAGAAACTATAGAAGAAAAATTTTAACAAATCAGAAAATGAAATTGCAAACAACAGAACTACACTACTTTAAGGACATGAGAGCACATGCACTGTATCACCATACGTATACCATTTTCAAAGACCCTGCTTAGGATTAAAACTTCTCAGAAGCATAACAATAGTACCAACCTAGAGGTTAACTGGTGTGGATGCATTCCTCTGGGAGTGAGACTATTGAGAAATTCAGTAGGGAGTTATTTTGCTTCTCCGCATTCTAACACTCCAACTGTTAACACTGTGGAAACACTGACTCATGTTTGGTAAGCAATTTCAGGGAAGAAACTATAGACATAGGATTAAATAAATTATTAATCAAATTGCATTAAATAAAAATTATTAGATTTAAATAAATATTATTAGAGTGAAAAAAAAAGAAAAAATTAACAAATTAGAAAATAAAATTTCGAAAAATACAACTATATTGCAGATAAGATAAGAGGACCTTATTAAAAATACATAAACAAACTGTAATTCGACACTCGATAATTCGACACTTTCGATAATTCGACACTTTCGATAATTCGACACTTTCGATAATTCGACCATTTTAAAAATCAAATTTACAAGGTTGATTGTTGTTTAAATACAACTTTGCTTTTGCATGCATAAACACAGGCTCTTGTAGCAAGAACCCAAATATTATTTATAGTCATAGCAAAAGCAAACTTTAGTGAAAACTGATGCCTCTTCAGAATGAATGGAAGACTGAAATCTGAAGGAGCAGAATATATGGGTCATTTATACTTTCACCAATGCCTTTAGGATCTTTGCGATGGAACGCGTATGGTGTTTCAGCGCATGTGCTCTCATGTCCTTGAAGCACATATACTGACAGTGCCCAAAGTTGAACACACTGTATAGTGTCTGAAATATCTTTGGCCCCTTCGGATACCAACCTTCGCTTCATTCTAGAGAGGCGTTAGTTTTCACTAAGGTTGGCTTTTGCTATGACTATAAATAAGGCTCAAGGCCAAACCTTGGCTACAAGAGCCTGTGTTTACGCACGGACAACTTTATATGTAGCTTTTTCAAGTGTGCGAACATTGGATAGCATACATGTAAAGATGACCCATATCTTCTGCTCCTTCAGATTTCAGTCTTCCATTCATTCTGAAGAGGCATCAGTTTTCACTAAAGTTGGGTTCTTGCTACAAGAGACTGTGTTTATGCATGCAAAATCAAAGTTGTATTTAAACAACAATCAACCTTGTAAATTTGATTTTTAAAATGGTCGAATTATCGAAAGTGTCGAATTATCGATAGTGTCGAATTACAGTTTGTTTATTTATTTTTTAATAAGGTCCTCTTATCTTATCTGCAATATAGTTGTATTTTTCGAAATTTTATTTTCTAATTTGTTAATTTTTTCTTTTTTTTTTCACTCGAATAATATTTATTTAAATCTAATAATTTTTATTTAATGCAATTTAATTAATAATTTATTTAATCCAATGTCTATAGTTTCTTCCCTGAAATTGCTTACCAAACATGAGTCAGTGTTTCCACAGTGTTAACAGTTGGAGTGTTAGAATGCGGAGAAGCAAAATAACTCCCTACTGAATTTCTCAATAGTCTTACTCCCAGAGGAATGCATCCACACCAGTTAACCTCTAGGTTGGTACTATTGTTATGCTTCTGAGAAGTTTTAATCCTAAGCAGGGTCTTTGAAAATGGTACACGTATGAAAAGCAGTTCGACTTTGCATGTACAAGTGTGCCAGAGCCCCGTTTGATTACTTGCGCTTGCTGGTGGGGTTGGACTTTTGCAAGAATCAGAAGCCATTGGAGCTTTTTTTTTTATTTTTTCAGAAAAAAGTGCCCAATGCGGGAATCGAACCCGGGTCGTAGCGGTCGAAAACCAACGGCTTAGACCATCCTTCCACCAACCCCCAGTAAAATAAGTAAATAAAAAGAAGACCAAAAATAAGTGATAATAGTTTATTGAATAACAAATAAAAAAAAATCTTTCAGGTGAAAAATTATAGGCATTGGTAAAAAAGTAAACAAGAGAAATAGCCTAGCGGTCAGGGGAGTGAGTCTTCCACGGCCTTTCCGAGGCATGACAGAAGACGCTCAAAAAAAAAAAGGTAAAATAAGAACCAAGCAGAGGAAATCTATAAAACTGAAAGCCAGGACAGGCATAAAAAGAAAATTCCAAGCATGTGAGGAAACAATTGATGAAAAAAAAAAGGATTCAAAAAAAATACTGCAAAAAAGAAACCAGACACAAAAAGCAACAATTGAGTACACAAATACAGCATCAGCCTATTTATGAGATGAAAAAAAAAGACAGACACAAAAAATGGAGCTAAATTCAAATGAAAAACTATAACAAATTAATAAAAAAAATAAGACCTAATCCAAATAATTTAATAAAAAAAAAGCAACAATTGAGTACACAAATACAGCATCAGCCTATTTATGAGAAGAAAAAAAAAGACAGACACAAAAATGGAGCTAAATTCAAATGAAAAACTATAACAAATTAATAAAAGAAAATAAGACCTAATCCAAATAATTTAATTAAAAAAAAAGTCACACACTATTAAATTATTTGGATTAGGTCTTATTAATGAGAAAAAAAAGATGCCAAAAAAGATACAAAAATTGTGCTAAATTCAAATGAAAAACTATAACAAACACTTATAAAAGATAGAATAAAAGTAATAATTCAATCTACAATTCGAAAAATAATATAACCTGGTGAGTTCCCAGAAAAGGTTAACTTTGGTAGGCGGCGCTGTACGTTGACACCGCCGTACCTTCGAGCCGAACCAACGGCTTAGACCATCCTTCCACCAACCCCCAGTAAAATAAGTAAATAAAAAGAAGACCAAAAATAAGTGATAATAGTTTATTGAATAACAAATAAAAAAAAATCTTTCAGGTGAAAAATTATAGGCATTGGTAAAAAAGTAAACAAGAGAAATAGCCTAGCGGTCAGGGGAGTGAGTCTTCCACGGCCTTTCCGAGGCATGACAGAAGACGCTCAAAAAAAAAAGGGTAAAATAAGAACCAAGCAGAGGAAATCTATAAAACTGAAAGCCAGGACAGGCATAAAAAGAAAATTCCAAGCATGTGAGGAAACAATTGATGAAAAAAAAAGGATTAAAAAAAAAATACTGCAAAAAAGAAGCCAGACACAAAAAGCAACAATTGAGTACACAAATACAGCATCAGCCTATTTATGAGATGAAAAAAAAAGACAGACACAAAAATGGAGCTAAATTCAAATGAAAAACTATAACAAATTAATAAAAGAAAATAAGACCTAATCCAAATAATTTAATAAAAAAAAAGCAACAATTGAGTACACAAATACAGCATCAGCCTATTTATGAGAAGAAAAAATAAGACAGACACAAAAATGGAGCTAAATTCAAATGAAAAACTATAACAAATTAATAAAAGAAAATAAGACCTAATCCAAATAATTTAATTAAAAAAAAAGTCACACACTATTAAATTATTTGGATTAGGTCTTATTAATGAGAAAAAAAAGATGCCAAAAAAGATAACCAGATACAAAAATTGTGCTAAATTCAAATGAAAAACTATAACAAACACTTATAAAAGATAGAATAAAAGTAATAATTCAATCTACAATTCGAAAAATAATATAACCTGGTGAGTTCCCAGAAAAGGGTAACTTTGGTAGGCGGCGCTGTACGTTGACACCGCCGTACCTTCGAGCCGTTTTACACGAGTTAAAGCGAAGATTTTGGACATAGTGATTTTTACATTTCGATCTTTTATATTAATATATATACTTACTATTGCGAATTATTTTTCTAAAAACGAACATTATTTTTTTTTAATTATCTGAAACTAACCTAATTCAACTTATCTAAAACTAACCTTATTTAGCGATTAAACTAACATAATTAAACCTATTTGAATCTAACCTCATATACACTTTTACACTACCTTTTCATTTCAAAATTAAATTAAAATAAGTTTATATTAAATAATAACATTTTTAAAAATCGACTTTCTGGTTCACACTTTTGTATCTAATCAATTATGTATTTCTTTATTTCTCTCTATAAAAGTTACGCAATTGTAAACAAAAGAATTGATGATGATAAATGCAAAAAATCTACGATTGTAAAATAGATTAAATTAAAAAATAAAAATAACTGTTAACATTAGGAAAATAAAAACAGGCCTATGACACGAAGAAAAAAATAACGAAAATTTTGGTATATAGATTGTTATGTGTAGTTCAGAATCTTCGGAGGAGATAGCTCAGGACTTTACAATGGAAAACTCTGTTACGGTATTATCTATATAGATTCTACATAAGTGTATTTGTGTTATACAAATTCGCAAATTTCTTCGATTCGATAAAAATGATTACTTCTGTAGTTGTGAAAAAGATTGGACATTCTATCAATTAATGTATTGAGTTTTGGTTTTCTTTTCCACAGAAGCAGCTAGGATCATCCGCTGCCTCGATTATGAATATGATAATTATGAATTAAAACAGAGATATTTTATCCGTAAAACCCGCTAGGGTATAAACAAATAATTATTCATTTTATAATAAAACGCGTATTCCCGAAATAACTTTATTTGTTGTTGTAGCGGACGACATCCGAAAGGCCGAACCTTCTTCTAAACAGGTAAAAACATCGACTAGAATATCTGAACTATTCATTGAAAAATAAATAAACTCATAGACAAACTTAAGTAAGTGTAATGTATTTGATGTGGTCGTCTATTTTTTATTTATTTTTCATATACAGCCATATTTCTGCACTTGGTTATCTCGTGTGTCTTCAATAAAAGTCACTTCGAATCGAATATCTTTCAGATTTATTGTTTGAATCCTGATATACATGTAAAAAGGTTTAAATTCCTCAAGTTTTGTCCATAAGTCCTGTATATGAGATCATTGAAAAATGTCTTTCAATTCACCCTACTTATATATTAAATATGCCAAGAGACTCTAGCTGCACCTATATATTGGAAAGCTCAGTACTAAATGAATAAAACTATTTTTTTTTTATATATCTTATAGAAAACTAAACAAGACCAATATTTTGTATGATGAGGGTTATAGTTGTAGCGTATTTTTTAGTTTGAAAACTTAATTATTTATCTTTAGTAAATTTTGTGTTTCTTTGGAATTCGATATAAAAATATTACTACTAATAAGAAATTATTTTAAAAATTAAAACTCGCGGCTGAACAATATTGAACAAACGCTTTTCGAAAAAAAAATTGTTTAAGCTATAAATAATAGAATATATAAATACAGCAGAACCTCCAGGAGGGGACACTCGCACTAGAGGACACCTCTCTACAAAGGACAATTTTCATTTACAAAATTATAATTTTTACTCTATAGAAACTCTCCGGTAAGAGGACACCTCTTCCTAAAATACACTTTGGCTCTGTAATTAGGTTTCCTTTACAGGAAGGTTCTACTGTATAAGCAAAAGTATATGATGAATTAATGTTTTTCTCTCTCGTCTGTATGGCCAAGCGGCGCGAAGGTTCAACGTTCTTTTGGGATTGAATTTGGAATTGAATACCTTAGCTGCATATTAAATGTGCCATATTGGCTGAAAGTTTTTGTCAAGTTTTCTGTCATCTAGTGTAAGTCATTTTCTAAAAGACCAAGAAATTGATCAGCCAAAATTGGTATTTCAATATAAATAACAATATTAAAAATAAGGCATATCGTGACTAGGAGCACCTGTGATTTTTGGATGGCAGAGTGCCATCTAGTGGAACGGAAATCAACTAATCGTTGATTTAGCCTGTTCCCTGATATTTGGCCAACCCATTTTCTTTGATAAATCAAATAAAGCCATCCATGAATGCATTTCGCGTTGTTCGCGCTCGTCAGAGTTGAACAGGCTGTATCAATGCGACCAAAATACAAACGAACAGCTGGATTATAAGCGGATACCATCTCATAGATCTACATAGGGCGACTACAATGTCGTCAGCGGCAGGCTCCTTGGTATTTTGTATCGCCGCCTCTATATATCGGGACAGATTGTCAGACATAGGCCGTTCTATGAGATATTTTTCTGGAATATTGATTGCGCATCTGACCAAGTGGACTTGACCATAAATATCAAGTCGCCGCTGGCAGTCATCTTCACCATCATCAGGACCTGCAGTGCTCCATTCAATACATGGACTGAGGGAACTTGGCCTTTCGGTTACGCTATCGGTTTGCTTACGTCCTTCATGTAATTGTTCCTGCCATTGTATGCAAACCCTCACACAACAATCAAGATTCAATCAAAAGAGGTTTTAAACAGGGATGTGCTTCTAGAGTAGACCTTCTTAATTCTCATCAGTACCTTCCTGCTTCACCTAGATATAGTTCTGGGAAGATAGAACGTCCTGGCGTGCATCCATGATATTCTACTCCTGGTCAACTAGATTTGTCAATTCGAGAAGTTCAGGTCCATCATTGACTGTTTCATTGACTAAACTTTCCTAAGAACAAGGCACTGTAATACGGTATCTGGAAGGATCTTAATACACTTCGGTGAGCTTGTAATCGTGGATCTTTGTCCAGTAGAATAACTTGTTGGTATCTTTAAAAGGTAATTTCAACCATATGCTTTGCGTTTGTGGGTTCTTACTTATCAGGCAAGCCAGAGAGGTCAAATCGCTGGTGCGGGTGTCGATACTCCGCAATCTGCACGACTACCAGCCCCGAAACGTTACCATTACCAGAACACTGTCAGGCTGAAACGGTTAGTATTAGTCACTTTTATTGCTCCTGATTTATCTACTTGTTCGTTGAAGGCGTGGATCTCCTGTACATCACGGCTCAATTCCAGTTTGCTTGCTTCAACAACCTGCAGGATTAGAAGCGAGAACATCTATATTTAGCTAGCGAAAATGGAAACTGGATCACCTCCGTTTGTATCCTGGTTTCTGCCTTGTCGCCTTGTTAAAACTGTGAGATGAGGCTTCCTCCCTTCTAAGAATGAACTACCGGGTAGTACCAATTCCCACCCTACTGAACTTTCCCCTCGTCACGCATGCAAGTTCCTGGCGCGGCTATTGCTCCAAGGCCGTTCACATTGGTGTTGAATGCTTTTCTGAGACCTGGTAGGCCTTGCTCGGTCGCTCTACATCATGTCTATTAGGAGCGTTTTCGACGACACATAGCTGCTGGTAGAATGTGCTGCTAGCGTTTTCTGTCTGAGAACGAACGAAGTATGTTCCAGGATAGGAGCCTTAAGGAATCCGTGGTGCTGCGTGGGATGCTTATTCCGTTCCTGAGCAACAGCACACGCACTGCCCATCGCATATTGGCGCGTACTATTTGTCCGCTGTTCCAATCTCAAAGTTTCTCGATTTTTTTGGCGCCCGTGGTTGATGTGCTAACCGCCAGCGTACATTTCGCATATCTCCGTCTCTGTACCGCGGGTCTTTGCTGCGGACATCACTAACTGGTTAGCCAGGACTCATTCCTAGCTCTCGGCATCTTCCTAATCTGTCTACATCGAGTTATATGTCGCTCTTCCACGGCTACTGGCCCTCAAGTACCTTCCGGCCTCTAATCAGAGAGGTGTTTTCCATCATTTGGAATACGCCTACTATGATTGTAGTCCTGGATCTTCGCCGTGCGTCTCGAGTGCCACGCCATCACCTCGTCGGAGCGGTCTTGGCTTCCATTTACTTAGTCGAAGGAAATATGGGCTGAAGCATAAGACTTTATGAAGATTTTTAGTTTACTCTGAAATGGTGCACAGATGTCACAAAAAAATATTTTGTCAAATTGTCAAAAAAGAATACCGAAGGTTAGGCAAAGCTCAGAGAGACATAGTGACGCCGTTAGAGAATTCTAGCCGCTGACTCCTGAGGTCTTATAATATTCACAGAGGATGGATCCTATCATTAACTCCAAAGATTCGAAGCATTGAGTAAAAAATGTTGATACCTTCTGTGAAAAATCTAAATGTAAATCAGACAACCTAGTATGAAGAGGTTGAAATATCTCTCTATTTCACGTGTGTATCTCCTCGCATGTAAATTTTATTTAGAACTCTTGAATATAAGGTTCATTGATTCCTAATATAAATATCATGTATCAATTATATTTATCCTTAGTTACCTACTTAAAAATATTATCACTTATTATTTAACCTCTATCAAATATAACCTATGAAATAAAACATTATCATTCTTAATCCATCTACTTTCAGGTGGGACAAAGCCAGGGGATTTACCAGCGAAGTCAACCCAAGGTCAATCATGTGTAGCCATAGCTATGACCTCTGCATCGGGGGGTCAACCTGATCTCTGAAGCACCAGGAAATGGAGCCAAAGACTTTGCTGATATGATATAGGAAGATCTAAGAAAAGGTCAAGAAGAAGAAGAACTCGTTTTCTCCAAATACCCCGGCTTCTGCCTTGAAGAAGAACAACACATCTCTGATAACGGTTGAGAAGCCTCGGAAGAACATTATTGTATAAATCAAATGCCTCAGTCATATACTCAAGAAATGACAAGAACTCTGATACTGACCACCTCGTCAAGATGTCGATCAGGAACTAATTCAAGTAAACAACATCGAAGCCCTGGAGCAAAGTTTAGAAAGCTGTATTAATGGAAGTTTCCGGGCAGATACTGGGCGTTTAGCGCAATCTATTATGGTCCTTTATTATGGATTATAAAATATAAAAATCCCTCCAAAAAGATCTACTAGAAAAATGATTAAAGGAAAGCCACCAGCGGCTTACCCTGTGCATTATATAAGATATTTGATCATTCAAATTCCAAAACTCTTCTGCTAATATCATTTCTATCTCCTTCAATTGGAAAGGTCTAAAGAATACAAGTGGTTGGATTGCATTCTCATGGATGAAAGAGTAAATTAACCAACCATCTTTCCCAATAAGATTGATGCGATCTAAAGGGTGGCTAAGCAACGGTGTATCTGAGATGCTATGTGCTATTGTATGATCCATAAAAGAGCGAATTGCTCCCAGATAAATAGAGCGGCAAACCAGGGTGGAAGCGTGACCATCAGCGTTTCTTATATTCCTGCCTCTAAAAATTCTATTGCGGGTTCATCTGGCTATTTCGAACATCCCAGGGAGCAGAGGTTGTTCCTCACAGAATTCGCCCATTTGGTTGAAATATACTTAAAACACTCAAACTTTCCCCTCTATCTGGTACCATAGATGGCCCAATGTAGTACCAACCCTACATTGACAGGTGTCTCAACAAGCCAGAGAACAAAGAGCTATCCAGGTCTCTAACATCTATTTCAGAATCTATGGTTCAACAGCAGATGGACGTCCTCCTCAAACAGCTCCCAAGCATCATTTTCTAAGATGTCGAACTGCAGGAAATTATTAAAATGACCATCATCTTCCTTTCAGACATAAAAGAGATTCTTAATGAATTGTCCAATTATCAAAAATTAGGACTTCACCTTCTGGAAAACAAGATAATAGAAGAACAAAAAGGTTTCGCCAATATCTGCACTAATCAAGAGCTAACAAAAGGATTTCCGCCTTGCCTGCCTTGACGCGTGCGGCATTGCCGCTCGAGATCTGAGCATCGAGCTATGCTATTTCTTAAGGAAGCATGAATATGACATCACTTTCATCCAGGTGGTAAATATCAACATCCTGGACAGCGAAACCTCTGGATGGAATAAACAGCAGTAATTGTTGAAGAATTTGTCGCTAGGGTCACCAACTTCGCTTTGCCTTGGAACCTGGTATCCAAGTCCTCAGGAAACATGTGATGACAAGAAAGCTATACTTAATCAATTTATTAATTGCACCGTCTGTATTCTCCATACGAGCGGCAACACCGGCCACAAGTCATTGTGATCCTAATAAAATTATCTCATGGATCTAAACATCGCCGACCAGTATACAAGCGACATCGCATTCAGTTTTGTCGAAGCACTTCCTCAGCTTCTGGATAGAACCTACCTGATTTACCTCAACTAAATTTGATGCTGCGCACCTACAAAGGTGTATCGTTGCAGAGGCCTGGTGGATGCGACCAGATTGGATTATGTTCTACTACAATCAGACCTATCTAACTGCATCACCCGATATTGAAACCTTTCGCAAATGTTTAGCCAGCGTCTGTTATTCCTACAACTCACGAAGTCTCTAAGCCTCGACCATCACCAGTGTGCTCCGCTTCCATTTTTCATCGGGAGTGTTTGAAAATTTATTGATGAATCCTTGCGAATCATTGATCACATTTCACAAGAAATATTAGAGAAACTGGGATAAAATCAAAGCTAATCTATCTTCAGCAATCAATTCTTTTGGCAAACCGATCAAACCATACTACTACTTCTCAAGAACAAAATTGTTTACCAAACAAATGTCGAGAATGCTCTCTATCGATCAAGATGAGCTATCAATCTTTGTCAGATCTCGGACCTGAGCTCCACTTTCATCGACGATGTATCTTGACGACAACTATCTATAACAGCACGGATCGAATCATCGAAAGACAGAAGATAAAGACATGGATTTCGCTATCTTAAAGGAACAATTACATGTTCTTCGCTTTCTCTGGAAGACATCAGTATCTTCCTACAAAGAACGACTTCGAGAATCAATTAGATCAAAGTGAATCACTCTACAAGATTTGCAATGATGAGATATCACTACCATTTGTTTTTTCCCTTAAGGAAAAGGGCTGGATGGTATGAGATGCTTTTTGAGCTTTCAGCGGCTTCAAGGATTTCGGTGAATTCCATCCATCGAGTCTTCAAGGAGTTACAGAATTGCGGCACCCTACTTTCATCCTTGGGTCATAGCGAAATATGACTGAACAAGAATTTACATTATGGTTCAAATATCGAAGGACTTCGACCTCTATATACAGATGACCAACTATTAGCTCCTCAGAGGGATCATCTATGGGTGACTGCGTCCTTATCCCGGAGACATCGTGCCGGAATTATGCTCCTCCAGTAAATTCACATTGCTTCACGGACGAAGTCGCTACGATCTGTAGAAAAAAAAACAAGTCGATTTCTGTGATCCTAAATGACTTATAGTCTGCATTTGAAATACTGGATCAATGTTTTCTTGTGTTCCTTCAGCTCGCTGTTGATACACGAACGGTCTTCGTATAGTGGGTACCCCTACTTTATGTTGGGAAAGAAGCAACAATTAGAATCGAAAGGGGTGTTTTACTCCTATGCTCTATCTGTTCAATGAATTGAACCAAGGATGGTCTTCAAGTGTAGAAATCTTCAGCATGTAAATGGGACCACTACTGCTTTGTCTGTAACACCTGCTTGGTCGGAATGATATCATGGCGTACGTCAACGATATCACCCTACTTATTCGTGATAATTGTCAGATGGAGCAAATAGAACTCTTCGAGGATTTCAGGCGTACTTCAGGAATAAAAGTCAAATTCAGCCAGAGTCAGAGCCTATGGTATGGCGGATAGAGAACCCATACTGACTTATCATTTGGCATCTCTTGGAACAGGAAGATAATCACCATCTTAGTGACTATCATTACTTCGGGACAAATAACCTCTGTTCAGGAGAAAAATTTACAGAATTGATTAAGAAGTGGTCACTAGATGATCACTTTGTTTTTGCCCGCAGACTTTCTCATCGAACAAGAGTGGCAAAAGGTACGTTCTTCCTTCATTCAGGCCTATCTTCCAAGTGAGACCACGATCTCTAGACAGCAGTCAAAATTGACGTGGTTAGTTTTGGTAGCTTCACCGCACTACATATCTTTCCATAAACCTTTTATCGCAGCCGAATTCCTTGTGACAATAATGTTCACTCATGGCTTCCGAGAGTGTAATGCGAAGAGCCCTTGCGCCCGTTCCTGATATCTGTTTTCCGTCATAGCGTCGACGATGTCTTCATAACTTCAAGGCCGCTACGGAGCAATGAACAACTACCCATTATTACCTTCTCCCGGGATTCTAGCTCACTCACGATGGATATGCTGGCGCATCAAGGACTTAATCAAGCTCTCCACCTGAATGCTTATGCGCGTTATCCTTGGGGGCACTACTGCTCTAAGATACATTTGTTTAAGCTTTGTCGTGTAAAAATCCGAGGTATGTATTCGCTAGGATAGCTGAGACCATCGTGATGTGCGCCCAACTACATCATTCCCATGGCTCACACCCAGCATTGGACGTCGCTTTCTACGCGATTTGCTGTAAAGCCTATAATCCTCTTCCTAGGAGATGTTGGAACCCACTGTGGATATGCCTTCGTGTGGAGAGTTTTAGAAAACTCTTGCTTCTCAGGGAAAGACGCTTAGGCTGATATTCGAATGGCCTTGCACCACCCTTTAGATCCAGCCTCATCCTGGTAGAACGGTACCGCCTGTGGTTCGGAACACATCTAACAGGTATTGGACCTGTGTACCTGAGACCTGGCATCTCACCAAAGAGTGCTGCTCCATCCTTCAGTAGTCACCAGACTTTTAGGCCTGAATTTTGAAAGAAGTCTGAAATATATTGGGATCAGTGTCTCGGTGAAAGCCAAAATTCTAAATATGTAATATCTTTCGGGATGAAGATTATGTATAAAGAGCAACAAGTGTAAGACGTAAGCCTGATCTAGAGCTCTCAACATGCACTGTGCTCCTTGACGCCTGAAGACCCTTTACCAATACTTACTGCAGTAAAATGCCATCTATAACCATTTGATGGAGCGCAAAGTGAAGATATTTATCCTGCGAGTTCCTCTACTTGATTGACCGGATAAGAACAAACAAGTGGCATGCATGGCAATAGATGCGATACAGCTGTAAGCACATCTCGTCAAGGAAATGTAAATGCAGTAGATGTGCTCCTCCAAATTCTCCTGAACATTGTACAGTATGTGCTACATTCTTCGTAATTGGGCACAACGCAGACATTGACCTATGACTCCATGGCATACCCCATACAAAATATATAGCCTCGAGGCGTGTCATCTATTCCGCCTGTGGGCCAAGCGATGTTTCGCTAATGTACAGATACTGAGATTTCAAGCCGTCCAACCCTTACTCTGGGTTATTTTCACACCACCTGCGACATGCCCCTGCAGATCTGATTATTCAGCGTCTAAACCCGATAGAATGAAGACAATAGCTGTGAGGTGAAGTCAGACATCGCCATCTTGGGATTTAAAATGCTTTCCTTTATCGACCTACCTACTCTTTTGGAATAACTCTGACCCTCCATTAATGTCGGAGTTTCTCCCCTCTCAGTAGAATATATATAAATTTGAAACTATTATGGAAGCGTATGATTCTGTGGGATGGTTGCGTGCGTGTTGGTGTGGCTTGTGGAAAGGCCGCGCTGATAAAATTATAATTATTTTTTATAAAATAAATTAATTTATTTAAAGCCAGAAACATATAAAGAGAAAATAAGTAACGGCCGTTGGGATCAAGCCTTCTTGTTTACAACGCGAGTGGCTAGAGTGTCCCTGATGCTCGCGCATGCGTAGTCAGGTTGCCGCTCGCGGTTGCCGAGGCCGTCACACTACTGCCCGTATGTGTAGTGAAGCTTTGTCCCAGTTCGCGCTCGCTGAAGCAAAGTGTGGTCGCCACAATTCTTTTGGAAATTAAACATTTTTTACTGGCCTTACTGCAATAGAAAAATTAATGGGAGTACCTGGCTCATCAGTGGTAAACCCTCCCAGTGGTTTCGGCAGTTTAATCTACCATTTCAGAAGAATCATACGCTTCTAAAATAGTTTTGAATTTTTATAACAGATGGCGCGCTAATAAATCATATTTATATGTATCTAATTTTTAAATATGTTTCCATATATCTAATTTGTATATATTATCCTATATTAATTATAATATTTTAATCCTTAGCATATTTTTATTCCTCTATTTTATCTAAACTTATATGATTCTTTCTCCTTATATAAACGTGATATAAAAATGATATATCAGAGAAAGAGACAATATTTTTGGAAGAGCTCTCTTGATCAGCACTGCCTTCATTTCAAACAGGTAGAAAATGTAACAATATATGGATTTCCATGTGAGATATTTCAGGGGTGACATGGCTCCCAGGTCATTTTGATTGAATGATTATATGGCGCATAGACAATTGACTATTAAAAATGGTTTGTTGACATCTAGTCAATGGTCAAGAGAGAGTTTACAGAGTTTAAATAGTAGAGAAAATATGTACACCAGACGAGGCCTTCTCCGAAGGTACGTCTGGATCCTATCAGGAGCTTAGAATCATCTTGAGTTCAGACATGCGAGTTATGGAATCCGTGTCTCCAGCGATGACAGTGTTGAGGAACTTGACAAGAATAATATTGTGTTTAGGTAAGGTATCCGCGAGGAAACTCTCCCTAAGATGGGGGTACAGGACCGCATACGCGACATCATTAATGGTCGTCCTTCGGTTATATAGGGGCCTAAGGATATATGACACATAGGATTGTGATTTACAAATAAATTTTTCGAGCGCAAGAATTATCAGATAAGGGATTGGCCAGGCAGATTTTTGAACCAGTTCTTATAGAAAATTCTCAGAATGCCCTATAAGGATATGTTTTGGAGCTCGTTTGTCTCCTGTTAAAATTAATTCTAAACTGCAATCTGCCCTTTTGCCCGAGTGAGATGTATTGTCTCAAGAATCCCTTCGAAGCCTCTCAGTTAGTATTAAAGCTCGTGGGGAGTTACATAGCTTTTAGAGGTGAACATAATCCTCATTATGTTTTATTTATTGTAGAACTTCAACATTCGAACTTCAGAAAACTTTAAATATTTTAACCAATTTGAAAATTAATATATTTTGTAAATTTTAGAATTATAATATTATTACACTTAGTTGCAATTTAGCGGTGCCATTAATCTTCATTTTCTCCTTATTCATGTCATATACCTTTCCTGAGTACGTATATATTAACATTTAAATAAAATTATAATAATAAAGAGATTTATCGTAAAGATAGAGGCTGCCTGGCCGGCATTCATATTTATATGAAAAATAGACACTCCAACTGGCCGAAGTATCTATTTTTCATATAAATAAAGATATTTGTATAATTCAAAATATTGAATTTATACATTTACCTTTAAATAAATAATCTGGTATAGAGGTCATCACTACGTTCGTTTCTTCCCTTGACTGTTCTCTTCTACCTCCAACCTTCCAAATCACATATCGTAGTGACTGTATTGCCTAATATGACTCTGATTAAACTTGCACTCGATAAATTTCTTTGTAAATCACATTTCTATGCGCCATATAATCAATCATTCAATCAAAATTACCTGGGAGCCATGTCACCCCTGAAATATCTCACATGGATATATATCCATATATTGTTATATTTTCTTTAAATGTGACTCTCTAAAGAGTAGCACACGCCTGTTTGAAATGAAGGCAGTGCTAATCAAGAAAGCCCTTCCAATAAAATTGTCTCTTACTCTGATATATAGTCTTTATATCAGATTTCTTTCAGAAAGTTTAAGACTTTAAAATAATAATGAGTTTTATAAAGTGAACACAACGAGAATAATATAATCTGTTGAAATATATAAAGTGAAAATAATGTACACACAACTAATATTTACAATGAACAAAATTAAAAATTTGATTAATGTTGCTGCCTCATGCTAATCAAGCATGATGCAGCACTTCCCCTTCTCTAGAGGTTTTCACATCCTCGTAAATAACCTCCCCTCAATTCTCTCAAAATATATCTTAATCGACAGATATGTACGGTACTGAGTCTTGGTCAGTCTTGTGGTTCGAATATGTAGTTTACATTTCACAATTTCTTTTAAAAACGATATATATCTAAAGAGTTCCTGAAGAACTTTCACTCTTTCCTGTTTTTATGAAGTGGTCCATAATGCTATCTATCAACTTCGTATCTTATTTCTTTCAGTGTGTCATTTCATAGTTTCATTTCATTCTTTTTAGGGGGTCGGTGGAAGGATGGTCTAAACCGTTGGTTTTCGACCGCTACCACCCGGGTACGATTCCCGCATTGGGCACTTTTTCTGATTAAAGAAATGCTTCAATGGCCCCCGATTCTTGAAAAAGTCCAACCCAACCAGCGAGTGCAAGTAACCAAACGTGGCTCTGGCACATTTGTAAGTGCAAAGTCGAACTGTCTTTCACATGTGTAGACATATGGTACATTACAGTAAAAGCAGTCGCCTACTTCTTACCGCCATGATTACCATGGCCTGTACCACGTGTATTAGGTATAAGCAAAAAAAAATACATTTTCATTCTTTGGTCTGAGTTTGCATACAGGCTGACCATTTTGATAAATGTTCTATACAGCCGCTCTGTCAATCCTTTGGTCTGGGAATGGTTGCAGGTTGTGAAGTAGTGTTTAATATTGCACAATTCCATCATCTCTTTCGTTGATTTAGTTGTAAATGGAGAACAGTGACGTTGAAATTATAAACATTTTTCCTTGATTTTCGTATATGACAAAAGAGAGAGCAGCAAAGCTCATTTAGATTATCTCGAAAGGAAAGTTTTCTAGGAAAATGGGCTGAAGAAATCCAGAAGGTAATTGATATAAGCTTTTTCTACTTTGGCAAAGATCTTGACAAATTCGTAAATATCTTTTAACATTGAAGTATTTATTCTTTATTCGGTGCGAGGTTCTGGCGACACCTAGGTGTCCATTCAATATATGATTTCTCCCCCTTTTTTTTCTCTCTGAAACAACAGGCAACTACGCACTGTGTGACTTCAAGTTTAGGATTTCTCTCAAAAAATAGATATCTTTATTTTTTAAATTCTTTGTACACGATCGTTTACTTTCATTAAGGTTTTTCTTGATTCGTCAGTTATTTGATTCAAAAATTATTTCGTAATTATCATCCCAAATTGGTTCCTTGAGAATGAGTCCTCGAATAAGCCATCAACGCCCAGAAATATATTTTCTAGATTTATGTATTCTGTCGAAGTATTGATCCTGGACCATCTTGCCAATCGAACGGTTGGAAATTCCAAACAATTGATCCAGAAAAGTACGTAATGATCGGTTAATATTTCAAAGTGTTTTCTACAAAAATTGTTCCATTTTTTAAACGATTTTAGTGCTCCAAATAAAATAATTCACGAATATTCGTAAAACTTATTGTTTTCTATTTGTAATCCTTGAAGTTTAGCAGCAGCCTAGGAAAGAGGCTTCCAGTAAATAAGGCTTCGTCTTAAAATATTTTCATAAAGACATTCAAAGAGTTCTTAACGACTATTTCCAAATACCCCTAAGGTCTCAGGTTTCTTATTTTAAAAGCAGTTTTCAGCAAACCATTTTGCTGGATTTTGCAGTGATTAAAAGGGATGTACGAAATTCAGGTGTCATGCCTCTTTCTGTTCAGGTATTGATCTGTTGAACGTGAGGTATGGCTCGTGGCTTTATCCTGGTGCAGCCACACGGATCTTGAGTCATTTGGATATAAAAATGAGACCCCATTGTCGAATAATGAATATAAGACAAGTCTTTGGTAGATTTGCCCATTTATCTTTACATTTGAGTCCGCCTTCTTTATAGGAAGCTTCCCATTGTAGCAGAAACCTGCAACGTTCATGAGGCTCTTCGAGAAACTTTCCATGCATTGCTTTATCCAGTTTTGAAGGTTATTTTTTTGATAGTTAGCGTAATAAATAGCACGATATTTGTTGCTCTCATTGAGGTAAACCCATGCCTCGTCCAGTGTAACAACCTTCTTCCATTTTTCACCTGCCAGGTACTTTTCATAAAGGGCCCTGCTGCAGGTCTTGCGTTCCTCCATATGGTGCGGCTTGAGAACATTAACTTGTGCCTTTGTAGGGTATTTGAAAATTGGTTTTCCCTTTATAATACAGTTAGCGATATATATTGGTACGTTGTTCAGTGAGGAAATGTTCCTTTGCGAAGTTGGTTTCTTTCTGATAATTATTTCCTTTTTTTTTCGGTTGGAATCAAGGGCTTCTTCAGGAACCTTTTTCAAAGTAACTTTTTCGCTTAATTTCATAGATATCAAAATTTTCTTTTCATTTTCCTTTATTATTTGACGGATTGTTAACTTAGTAAATTATTTTTTCAACATTATTTTCTTCCATAATTTTATTATTTTAGGTAAACGACTATTTCTTCTTGGAAAGTTTGAATTTTAAACATTTCGAATATTTAAAAATCGTTTTTCATGAAATATAAATCAATGTTTTTTGTTCTTTCAAATTAATAAACCATCACTCGAATCATGCACCTAGTTTTGTACCTAGGCCAATCATATTCGTATGAATGAGGATAGCCGCATTTGGGTTAAAGTGACACAAAATTGGTGAACTAATTAATGGTGTTTTCAGAGTTCGAAATTCTTCCTTTTTTCCCAGATGAATGGTAAATTTTTACATAAGGTTGGTCAAAAAGCGTCATCAATTTTGAAATTTCTTTGATTAATTTCATGTAATATCGAAGCATATATTTCTATAGGATGTACTTCTTTGACCTTTGTTGGCTGTATTCTTAACAGTTTTGAGGTCATGTTTCTTGAGCTTTGTGAAATGCTTGTTTGTTATATATCTGAAAATCTACAATTCTTCAAAAGCAAAATAAGTTTTTTCATCGTTCAACTTTAAATCAGATTCATAAAAACATATGAAAATATCCTTGATTCTTTTGAGCTGTGCTGGAAAAGAGAGAAAAATGTTCGTTCCCAGATTTCCAAACAGTTCTTAATGTATCTTTCCAAAGACCACCTAATGTCTTAAGTTTTCTAGATCAGGAGAGAAGTTTTCAGCAAACCAGAAACATAAAAATCTATAGGATCGAATTTGGGGGTTTTGCAGTGATTAAAAGAGATGAACGAAATTCAGGTTTCATGCCTCTTTCTGCATAAGTATTGACCTGTTGAACGTGGGGTATGGCTCGTTTCTCTATCCTGGTTCACTCACAAGGATCTTGAGTCATTTGGATAAAAGATGAGACCTCATTGTCGAATAATAGGTCTAAGACAAGTCTTTGGTAGATTTGCGAATTTACCTTGACATTTGTTTAGTTCAAAGAGCATTCATTACCTTGAAAACTCTTCAATCCATGAGCTTTAGTGATATATTTTTCTCTTTTTATTTCTGTTCAACTTCCACACACACAAACTTGTCAATATCTTGATCTAACATATTTTTGCTCAAAGACATTTGGATCCTTGGAGTGTATCCATTGTTTCTTCTATTTTAAAGATTGTAGATAAACATCCTTTTTTCCATCATAGTATACAGTTTTCTTTAGTCCAAACAAATTCTTTATTCATCATCTTGTTTCTTGACCAATATTTACAGGAAAAGATAAGGGACTTGAAGTTGGTTTAATTATGTCTTTTTTAAGAATTTCATCATTTTATATTTTTTGATATCTCGTCCTTTGTTCTCACACTGTATGGCTTGTGTTTAATTTGTTTCTAAATTTCATCATCAATTCGATGTTTTGCCAAGTTGGATTTTCATAATTACAATGAAAATGAATCTTTATAATTTTACAACTTGTTTTAACTCCGGTTGTTTTGATAAAATATTTATGCTCATTTGGAATTGAGATTCATCGTTCTAAAGTTGTTCACACTTTCATCTATAACATTTATTTTTGCAGGACTACTTTCAAAAACAATATTTGGTTGTTGATCATTTTTAACGGTTAATGATACAGATTCATCTTTCAGATATGTTTCCTTATTCTTATATTTCTCGTTCTTTAGTTCTCACACTGCATGGCTTGTGTTTAATTTGTTTCTTCTTCATCAATCCAATGTTTTGCCAAGTTAGATTTCCATAATCACGATGAAAATTAATCTTCATAATTTTCCAAATTTGTTTTAACTCCGGTTCATTTGATAAAATATTTACGTTTATTTGGAATTGAGATTCATCGTTCTCAAATTGTTCACACTTTCCTCTATAACTTTTTTTTTTGTCGGACTAATTTTAAAATCAATGTTTGGTTGTTCAACATCTTTAATGATCGATAATACAGATTCATCTTCCAGATATGTTTCCTTATTCGCATAACATAAATCAAACATCTTGATAGCCGAAGTCCATTTGTTTGGATCATTTTGCTGTTCTCCTCAATGATATATAGACCATCCTTAGTCGTTATCTTTAATTCAATCAATTTAATATAAAGTTCCGGTATGATTGTATCTTTATCAGTGTTTATTCATAACTATTGATTTTGATTATTCGTCAAATCATATTCTATTATTTTAAGTTAAATATTTTGGCGTTCCTT
Source organism: Cordylochernes scorpioides (assembly GCA_030710605.1). Taxonomy (NCBI): domain Eukaryota; kingdom Metazoa; phylum Arthropoda; class Arachnida; order Pseudoscorpiones; family Chernetidae; genus Cordylochernes; species Cordylochernes scorpioides. The sequence continues at coordinate 18,636,221 of CP092873.1, read as the reverse complement.
ATCTTAAGAAATTTTCGTCCAATTATTGATATCCATAAATATGTTCTCATTATTAGAAATTCTAATTCTATGCCATAAAATTTATATTTAAACAATAATTTCTACGATGTCTGATTTTTTCAAAGGGTTCAGAACACGTTTTATCAGAACAGTTTTTGTCGAAGCCTCTAACGAGGGCAGTCTTACGGTCGACCTCTGAAAGTTTTCACCCCTATATCAATGAGAAATTTGCAAGGAACTATTTAATCCACCAGAATAGTTCAGTTGTACTCAGAGTTTAACTTCTCAAATTCATGTATGGTCAACAAGATCTGATGGATAAAAAATCAGCCTTGGCGTAAGTTTAAATCTTCTCACACAGAATCCGTGTAGGAATGTATTATGGGTGCCATTGTACATGTCAGCGTAGAGCCGAGGTTTGTCCATACCTTCATCCATTTGGTGCTATCCATGGAGCTTCTCTAGAGTAATTATGAGACAATGTTCCACTATTCTTACAAATTTTACTCTTCAATAACATCTGGCCTCTTACTGTAGAATTTATTTTGGTAGTTCAGTTTCAGAGTGAAGCTTGTTTTTAGATAGAGATATTCGACTTGGAGAAAGGACATAGGGCTTGGAGATGTTGGGAATATTCATCTTTTATTTAAATTGGTGTGGTCACGAATAGCTCGAAATATTATGTAGAAATTTAAATTTTTCAACACGTTCCCGGTAATCTTTCTTGAATATGTCCATCTTCTTGCAAATGATAAGTAGATCGTTGATGGTTTTAGTAGGTTTTAGGTAGATTTATAAAGAATACTCTTTTGTGAACCCCTTTAATAAATTTGATTTTGTATTTTATTCAATTGAAATGCCGACCTTGTTGCACAACATAAAAATATCTTCCAAAAATCTGATTGCTGGTTCATCCCAGTGCTGATTCATTCTTATCTTCATTCTCAATTCTTTATTATTTGCATCAATATATAGATAAATATTAGGCGAATTATAATGCTTTCTCAATTAATGAAACTGGAATTGTGCGAGTTTAACCAGGTTTTGACTCTTCCAGTCATGTTCATGGAATCATAACGGGCAATTAAGTAATCAGCCCAGTGATTGAGAAAGCCGATCTCCTCAAGAGATTTCTCTCAAATTTCTCTTCACTCATGTTTTTCACCTGATTGGTGAGCCTTTCAGCAAGAGACCATATTAACAAACTAAAACTCCGACTGATAAGGAACAATAGAGATAGTTTCCATCTTTCTTGGTGTCAAATAGAAAACCCCAAAAAACAGACCCTCCAATTAAACAGAAGGAAGTCAAAACAGTTGGCTAAATGGTAATCTGGTCACCTGCGCCCTCTAGTCTATAAAGAGGGAGCCAAAAGCTTCCCCATGTGCACTAGGTGCAAAACCGAAGAGGCACTCTTCAACATATACTAAATTGTATTGGAAAGGACAAAGGATCCCTGTACTGAGAACCAAGAAGAGTTCTTGGACTTCTTTATGAGCACGACCTCCAAGATCTTGTCTAATTTAGACTAAAAGGACAAGTAAAAAAAAAACTTTTCTGAGCGCTTTCTGACCATTATATATACAAAGGAAGATAAGATAATAATAAAATAATTACCTTTTAAAAAAACATTCCTGGCCACCCTATCACTATATTTGTTACACAAATAAGAAATATAAATAACAATATTATATTTATTTGAAAATAGAGCAATCTCTCTCTCCATAAATAAATCTTCAATTAAAAAGGCATATATCTGAACAATATATCATTTATTTTACCAATTTTTCAGTTGGCTGAACGCCAACCTTTATAAAGGTTATATCATGGTTAATAGGTTATAATACCTTCAAAAAGTTTGGCATTCAGGAAACTGAAATATTGGTAAAATAAACGATATTTTGATCCAATATATGCCTTTTCAATTGTATATTATATTTATTGGGAAATTACATTATACTAGGAATAACAAGTGATCATATTTTCAAGAAAATTTAGATATGAGCTCTGAAAAAGTATTTCCCAGAAGTATTTACTATATTTGGCATCAAAAACAGCACTAATATGTCTGAGCATTGATTGAAACAGAGATTGGATGACCTGTACAGGTACAGCTTGCCATGCAGCATCACCTCTATTCCAAAGTTCATCGAAAAAAAGTGACTACGTGTGGTGACGACTCAGTTGCTTGACAACCATTGACCATACGTTTTCTATTGGTGAAATAGAATGAGAATGTCCTGGTCAACACAGGCTCCTGCTTTGTGAGGGAGATTTGGGTTTATATAATGAAGTTACTTATCTAATTCATTTCCTAAAAAGAAACACAAATTCGTTTAAGCAGGACAAATATCATTTCCATGTTTTTTTTTTTTATGGTCCCAGAGGCATCCTGACAATTGACACAATTAAAATAATATTATTGAAATCTTGTTGATACATGAAAAAGTACACAAGGTGCATTATTTTAATAAATAAGATTAAATATATTTATATGTATGATACTATGTACAGTACAAGAGGCTCCTTGAGAAATCTAGAACTGGATATTTAAAACCAAACTTGTGTAAATACTCTGAACTAGCGAAAAAATAAAATTTAAATAGAAAAAGAGGTGTTGATGTTAAAAATAGGCCTATCCTGGCCGCTCAAATGAGCTTTTATACAAATTAGAACCTAATTCTAATAGAGACTTGGTTATAACATCCTAATTATAAAGTCCCAAGTTTGAAATATCATTACCATGCTGTTTATCTAATATAATGAACGCTTCAATTTTCTAAACGATGAGGATATCTACAATTAAAGTTACTTAAATATCTTCTTGATAGACAATGGTAAGATAGTTATGATAATTAGTAATTCCTTCACACTTGACATTTTAAATCAAACATTGAAGTTGTTAGAGTTGACATGTATAACATTGTGATGCCTCCTCGTGTGTCAGCCTCTTCAAAAATCTTTCAATTCCTGCATATAATGGAAGCACAAAATGTTGTAAATAAAGAGCATATATTCGGTGGTTGATTATTGTATTGTCGCATATACTTTACTGGATTATAATATTGACCTACAGGTTGGTGAACTCCTTTATTCAGACCATCTGCCCCTGACGGTTGGTTGGGAAAATTATTCTGAATGGAACCAGGAGAAGAACTTCATACTAGGTAATATGTAAAGGTACAGATAGCTACCCGAAAAGGAGAATCTCTTTGTAAAGAAACTCGGTAAAACGCAGGGCTCATGGAATACTATGATTAACACTATAATTAATAATTTAGTTCTACAAATTCAGACTACGATGAGGACAACAGAAATGCAAATTGAAACTGGTGTAAATAGTTTTTTTTTGGGGGGGGGGGCTCATGTTAATATTGAATTGTATATAGTACTTTATTTAGGTTCATTTAAAATCATTGTTATACTGGGAGAATCCTGTATGAGGCTTGATCCCTAATAAGAGTTTTCGTGTGTGTGTGTGTATATATATTAAAGTTATTTGCCCTCAAATATAATAAGAAGTTTGATATCAATCTTATACAAGCGAATGGTCACTTAATGAACCAGTCTATAACTAAGCTACCTAACTACACACACAAAGCTTTATTGAGACTCTCTGGCCTCATACAGATTCCTCATTATATGAGAGAAGGGGTATTATATAAGTAAATAAAATATAAATTCAAGAAAGATTCAGTTAATTAGACATGTCTTTGATATTCAAGGCCTTCATGTAAAATTTATATACATTTAACGTGAATGACCTATTATTTGACAGGTTGGGTATTAAATAATATAATGAGGTCTGAGCAATTCCCGGGAGAGGCAAGTCTCTTTCTAAATCAAGAAACAAACATTCCAACATGTAATGTTCTAGTTGGTTATTCTTTTACATAGTGTACAAAATATATCTTCTGATTTAAAGTTTTTAATATAATTTTCTCTGTAGAATACGGGAAGAATCCCAACTAGCAAACTAAGCAGCAGGTACTTAGCAGTATTGAAGATTTACCTCAATAATTCTGATTAATATGGCTTTGTGTGAGACGAAAAAATTATATTTAACTATTTTAGCATTTATTAACACATGCTCATTTGCGATGACAATGCAATCATTTGGAACTATTTTTATTAGATCATATTTTTTGTAAGTTTCAAAGAAACCCTGGGGGTGAGCCAAATAAATTAAATAGGGTTATAAATTAAAATAAAATAACCAGATATTGTGCCCACTATTGAAAGATATGTATGATTATCTGATTTGTATGTGTTTGTGAATAAAAAGCTCTTATACTGTATTGGATTATATACGCAGCTGAGTATATAAGCAGAATCGTCCAATACAGTATTAGAGCTTTGAGAAGCAGATTGGTGGATTAAATTAGCGAAACCGCTGGGAGGGTTTATCACTGATGATCCAAGCCCTCCCAATATATTTTTTCATCGTAGTAAGGACAGTAGAAGTTTGTATTGTGTATAAAAGAAACATTCGTGCATTTTTAATCCTTAATTTTATATAAATGAAAAGTATATTTTATAAAAAGGTGTTCTCTAGCACGATTTCTCTAGTTCTCGTGGAGGTTCTACTGTAATAATATGTTTTAAAATAATTATATTATGATAAGCATATATAGAGAGCTTAGAGGTTTTAGATTAATATATTTTTCAAACTAAATATTTTGTGTGTAGGATGAACAAGTGGAAACGCCTTCTGACACAACCTGCTGCGGTCAGACAGCCACAGGGTAAGATTCCACTCATGGTGTTATTTCTACATGACACGAACATGTCTGTTCCAAGATTCCACTCATGGTATTATTCTACATGTCACCAACATGTCTGTTCCAAGATTCCACTTATGGTGTTATTTCTACATGACACGAACATGTCTGTTCCAAGATTCCACTCATGGTGTTATTTCTACATGACACCAACATGTCTGTTCCAAGATTCCACTCATGGTGTTATTTCTACATGACACCAACATGTCTGTTCCAAGATTCCACTCATTTTGTTATTTCAACATGTCACCAACATGTCTGTTCCAGATCCCGGGTGATCGAAGGTACCCAAACGAAGCAGAACAATCCGATTGCGACGTACCTTCGCAAAATTTATTGTTGCTCCAATAAACCATCGGCCGTCTTGGAACCTGAAAGAGATGAAGGTAAGACATGATTTATAATACAATATAATGCGGCTTATAATTTTAAAACGACATTTGAAAATTATCCCGCATGTGTTTCTTTTGAACGAAAAATCGAAATTTATTTTGAGGAGAAATAACGATTATTTCTAACCTTAGGGATGAAGTATAAAAAGATGAATTGTGAAGAGTAATGATAAATGGAAAAATAAAGTGTCCAGGGATGGGTTATCATTACTCTTCAAAATTCATATTTTCATGCATCATCCCTAAGGTTAGAAATAGTCGTTATTTCTCCTTAAAATAAATTTCGATTTTTCGTTGAAAAGAAACACATGCGGGATAATTTTCAAATTTCGTAAGACGTGATGTTTATTCAAGAGAAGTGAGGGTACGATGGCTTCTAGTAAATTCAAAAGAATGAGCTTGTAGTGGCGTAGTCCATTGCATTCACTGTTAATTCGTTCCTATAAAATTCAGACCTATTCACTTCTTCATGAAGATATTCTTGAACTCTGCTATTCAAAATATTATTTTAAAATGTCCTTATCTTTGACATTCAAAGACTTGGTTTTTCTCCAAGATAATTCTCAACTTCTATACTGTCATTACCGGACTCTTGGAAAGATGGCTTTAAATTGATCTCAGTTCCTACTCCCCTGATTTTTCGCCCAGTGAATTTTTGTTCAGACAATTGAAAACAGAGTTAAAGGACATATGATTATCTACATTGGATAAGATAAGATGAACAACTGTCAATACACTTTAATCTATTTGAATTGTGGATTTGATTGATTTGATTTCCTTCCTTGTCAAATGATGGTAAAATCCATTGCCATCGATACATTTTATTCAGAAGGGGATGTTATGAATATTTAAAATATCTGATAAAAAATCTCCCACTATATCATAGAATGCAAATATTTAGGTGAAGAAAGAGAAAAAACTCTTAAAAACACCTTCTGGAGATTTAGCAACCCACTGAAGACGCTGAGAACTATTTCAGAAAAGAAAAATATAGCAATAGAACTCTATAATTTCTACATATCAATTGTAAATAGATTCAAACACAAAAGAGGTAGTGAGGAAATTTTTAGAACAGATGTGTAAATAAATCCCTTTTCAAACAAAGACTCGCGTGCACATGGGGAAAGGGAGAGGAATTGCTGCATTGTTTTGTTGTTGTGTGGAGAATCCATACAGGGCAATGGGCCTTAATAAAAGCCTTTTGTTGTTGTTGTTGTTGAATATTTAAAATGTGAAATTTGCTTTAAAATAGATTTTCACTATATTTACTGATTTTTACTCATTGCCATGACTCTTAATCACGCTTTGTAGATTCTCTGATAAAATCATATAGGATGTTCCAAATCGTAATCTGTGGTTAGAAAATATTTTTAAAGGTTGGTTTAGATAATTTATTAAACTAGAATTTCGATTTCATTGTGCACCTTATTACAATGGTGCTTATATGCTCAGAAAACAAATATATCAACTTTAATTTATGCTGTAAGTTATATTTAAATATATTTTAGTAGCCGAAAATATTCCTATATGTATAGTGTTGTACTTTCTATACGAAAACAGAAATATTGGATGATATTACAGTAATGAAGATGAAAAGATATTTTTACTTCACTGTACAACAGCAATGGCCGGTCAATCAAAGGATACTTCCTAAGATTGCGGAAAAATGGAAAATAACCATAATAATGCAAAAAAATCAAATTAAAATTCTCTATTATGTTATTTTCGTTGTGTTGAGTCGATAACATTAAGAGATTAGTTGCAAGGTTTTAAAAAGGGGAGTAAACATAGGTAGGATGAAACGACGCATGGAATCTCGCCCAAGAGATATACAACCCTCAGAACAGCCATGTATTCTCTGATTGAGAAGTCAAAAAGACGATCCTCAATAAGAGTTTCCATTCAAACTCAGTTTTATTGAGATCTAGAGAAATAGTCGTGTTATTAAATCCAACTGTTTGTCAGCACGTGATTCATTCCTATCGCGCGGCTCAAGCTGATCCCAAACATCACAACCTTCCATAAATGTTTGATTTCAAACCCTAAATGTGAGTGATTCAAATCTATTTCCTATTATTATTATCAGGAAGGGTTATAAAAATTCAAAGGATTTTATGACAATCAAAATTTGATCAATGAGCGAAGATAAATTGTGAGATTAATGATTTACAGCTCTGCCGCTAGTAAATACCTCATAACATTGAGTCCAAGTTGCAAGAACCTCAGATGAATAATATAAAATTTATCAAAATAGTTCAATATATATATATATATATATATATTAATAGTTTTATAAATATTGAAATAGAAATACTAAAGAAATATCAAAATGATCATATTCTTATATACTGAGTATATGTTACAGGGGCACCAAGCTTGAAAGACCATGCTGTAGGTCTATACAACCTCGGAAACACCTGCTACAGCAACGCAATTATCCAATCCTTGGCCCATACCACAGCTGTTTTGGAGAATTTCCTCTGGAATTTCAAACCAGAAAACGTCAATCCAGACAGTATCAGTGGTGGCCGAATCATTAAGCGATTTGGAAATCTTCTGGGCGCTCTTTGGAAAGAAGATAGCTCTTTCAGGCCCATCGAATTCCACAAACAAGTTGGAATGTTCGAGAGCAAGTTCGGAGATTACTCAGAACAAGATTCGATGGAATTCTTGCAATTTCTCCTTGAACACCTCCACAATGATCTCCACCAGCCTCCTGAAACTGAACCCTGCGACGACACCATTGATGAGGGCAGAAGATTCTGGCGAGAATATCGGGCAAATGAAAATAGCCCAATAGTCGATATGTTTGCAGGAATAACAGTCAATGCCATCCACTGTCAAAACTGCCCAAGAACCTCGCAGAATTTTGAGGCTTTCTGGCATCTTTCCCTACCAATCCCCGAAAAGAAGGGAATTTCTGTGATGGACTGTTTTAGCCAACTCTTCATAAAAGAAGTTATCAATGACCATACCTGCTCTGCGTGCAGCATAAAAGGATCTGTAAGAACAGTCAATGTATTGAACTGGCCCAAAATCCTAATTGCACAATTAATTCGATTCTCGGATTTCGGAGGAGGCAAAAACAATACAATGGTAGACATCCCGCCTATCCTGGATCTGGCGCAATTTGGATCAGACACAAAGTACAAACTGTACGCCATTGTCAACCACTACGGAACCCCACATACTGGCCATTTTACATCGGTCTGCAAACATCCAACCTCTGGCGAATGGTTCACCATGGACGACCACAGAGTGAAGAACATCAATTCTAACAAAGTGATCACCAAGAACGCCTACATTTTGTTCTACGAACGTATGAAATGAATAAATGATGCGCAGCACCAATTTTTAATTGACGATTCTTCAATGCTAAAGACTGCCGAACTTTTAATGGCAGATCTTTCGGTATGTAGATTTTATATTAAAAATTAAAACCTCTATATTGCGCTTATCCATGTGTGTGTCCATATATTAAATACGTTCAGTATAATTTTCTAAAAATACTTTTATAGATAAAACATATATGTAGGTTAATAAGATAAATTTGATTGTGTTTTTTTGACAACAATCTAATTTAAAACAGAAATATATCATTCCGAAGATATATCATTCCTCTTGCATTTTTCGATTTAAATACCTTTTTATTGTGCATAAAGAGCTACGCGTATATAAATCCTCAGAAAAATTATTAATTTTGATATTTATTTCGTAAAGTACACACACACACATGAACGTCTTTATGAATACATGATTAGAATTGAAACATCTTTGAGAACGACCAACAAGTCACTTTTCTAAATTTATCTATTGAATGCTTAGTCTATATACAATGTACGTCTTCATAAATTAAAGTATATAGAGATTAAAAACGTTGTGTAAAAAACTATGGTATAGATTTATTTTGTAAATAAAAATGTTTATATATATATTTTTTTTCAGATAGCATTGTGTCGCCAACCAGCGCAGATTGGAAAACGAATTGTTCCATCTGTTACTGCGAGAGGACCGCAAATGCAGGTATTCAATTTCTTTCATTTTTGCGAATTATATTTATCTCTTTTTTCTGTCTTTATTTGGTGAAATTATTTTACTTCCTGTAATAAAACCTCTTGTGTGTTTCTTAATAGAGAAGTTGAAGATTATATATATATGATCATATATGTGGACTAATTTAGAGTGAAATATATATATGTCATTTTATTTATTTATTTCAACACACAAAACGCGAATAACTGAAATACAACTGAAAACAAAACTGAAATAATTTTAAAAGAAATGATATTATGATCCAATATGTGCCTTTTTAATTAAAGATTTATTTATGGATTGCTCTATTTTCAAATATATATATAGAATGAAATATAATTTATATCAAAGATAGTTGTAATAGAGAATAAGTAATGATAGTTAAAAACAAATTATAAAAATATTGCTTTTAGGGTATCAAAAAGGTTTTTTTTTAAGTAACAACATGGGGTTATAACAAGTTCACGCTGTTGCCTCGGCAGTTACGCGTCATTTAAGCAGAACATAGAAAAAAATATATATATATATATAGTTCCACTATGCAAATCTATAAGATAGGGGCTTCTTACAGTCCTAATACTTTGTTCCACTTTCATCAAATAGGTCAAATAGTGTGTGAGAACCTCTCCATAAAGATCAAATACTCACATCTCATCTTTATTTATATAAATATCAATATTGCAAATGTTTTCCTTCTAATAAAATTATTTTCAAATTTCTATTCCACTTATCATAGTTTTACAGTATACATTTATACTTTTCTCTAAAAGAGATTTTTTTATTATTTATTTCAGAATGTAAACTGCTTCTATATTTTGTCTGTCTAATAACATTTTCTTCAAATTAAAGATACTTCGGCTAGTAATTCTTTTTTATTGTCTCAACGTTTAGACAAAAATCTTTTGTCCTCGTCAGGAGCGAACAAAATCAAAACATTTGGCAAAGTGTTAAGAATAGAATAATTTTTAACGCTTTCCCAAATGTGAAAAATAGTACAAATGTGATATTGTACTTGGATAAGGTGCATAAATTATGAAAAATGTATCTCCTTTGAGCTTTGCCAAATGTTTTGATTTTGTTCGCTCCTGACGAGGACATAAGATTTTTGTCGAAACGTCGAGGCAATAAAAAAGATTTACTGGCCGAAGTATCTTTAATTTGAAGAACTATGAATGCTGGCCAGGCAGCCTCTATCTTTACGATAATAAAATTTTATTATTTTGTTTTCAAATTTCCTTTTTTATTTTTCAAATTTGACATTTAATCTTTGTTGTTTTGTTGTCCAGGCATTTGGCTACGGCTGGTCCCTCCAAGTTCATCTTTGAATTTTTTTTCTATTTTTACTTTTTATTTTTAATTTTTATTATTATTCAATTATTTAAACATATATAACCATTTCTTTTTAACGTTTCCAAATTCAAAAAGGCGCCCAATATATACGCGCAATTATTGGTTTAAAAAAGGCAGGTAATATTGGAATTATAAAATATATTTGATCCTTTGCCCAATTAATTCCTGGTACTGTTTGGGCAGGGAGAACATCCCAGATTTTCTTGGGATTTTGAACCAATAAAATCTGATCTAGTGTTTGAGGTTGATGACCTCATTTTAGTGTTCCAGGGACCTCACCAGTACTAGCATTACCAGCGTGATGTTCAGAGATGTACCAGATGGTACAGAAAGCGATGCATTTCTGGCAATACTGAAGCCGTATTATGATATGGAATTTTGATCCGAAAAATAGCATATGCTTGTTTCAAAACCGAGCAGTCAATGATTGGCAGCAAATATTGATAAAGTGCAGATGATACGAATGTGAATCGTGAATTTTAATCCCATTGTCCAATTAACAGCTGGTACTGTTAGGATGGGAGAACACTTCTGAACCAGGAAATACTGGTGTTTGAGGTAGAGTACCTCAGTTCTGGTGATCCAGGGTTCTACTCTGGCAGGCGTGGGTGGGAGCCTGCTAGGGGAGGGGGGAGCCCCTCTCGCTCGAGCAGTACCAGGGGATCAATGAGATGGTACCAGATGGTACAGTTGAACCAGCGCAATGGCGCCATGCCAATTCTCAGGGAAATGCCCTACCCATTTCATATTTGAATATTCTGTTCGAAGATGGGTTGTGATTGAAACCAATACAGAGGGTTGAATGATCTTGCAAATGAACGATTTACCGTGTTTAGGCAAAATTGTTCTGAATATAGGAATCTCAATATAAATTTTAACATTATTATTAGAAAAACCTAGTAGAGTGGAACAGTTTGTGTCCAGTTATGTTTTAAATGTCTGAATTGATTAAGCAAAATTGAATATTTCGGAATCTCTATATAATAAAAATTCATTTTCACAACTCTTCTCAAATTGGCATGGCGATATTTATTTAGAATTGGCTATAAAAACAAAAATTAATTTATTATCAATTTTATTGAAAAAATATTTCGGGCATTTTTCAGTAATATAAAAAAGTGATAAAAAAGCACATCAATATATAATCAAATATTTATACCTGATATATCTTATTGAATTTATTAAGCACCAAAATATTGTTCACTCTTTCACGTGAATTTAGAGGCAGATATTAAATTTGCATATAGAATATATTGAAATCTATCTTTGCTTCAAAATTTGCATATGGTAAAGGATCAAATACAAATTTTATTCAATAAGAATTTTTATCCAAATTCTAATAATGTAATCACAAGAGCAATGTATATCATATATAATATATATTATTTATATTGGAAGATTTTTAAAAGTGTGAAAAGGCCTCCTACAATCCCAACAATATTTCAAAGAGCAAGCAATTTGACAAATATATTAAATTGTAACAAATATGAGAAATAAAAGGTAAAAATGAAATTTGTCTTTATTTACACTCACAAGATACATTGCTTTTAAAAAAATCTAAGAAAGAAATAAACATAATGCATTTAATATTGTGGAGTTGGCTTCAGCTGCCTCCACAAAGCTCACCCACAGTACCTAATAGAAAGCTGGTGGACAATGGTGAAGCTGCCTCGACAAGAACGAAGTGGACTTCGAGCATTCATCATTGTCAAACCAACCCATCTCTTCACCTTTCTTTTATTACCTCTTCTATTTTTTATGTATATAATTTATTATAATAAATTTTCTTTTTTTAAATAAATAATCAGCTATTTTTGTTTTAATATTTTCAAATAATATCTGTTAATTAAAATAATATTTTGAATAATAAAGTTTTAATGATAATTTTATTTTTAATTTTAACAGTTGGAATATTTTTTTTAAATTTATTTTTTACTCTGTTAAAATAAAAATCTTTTGGAGGGAAATTTGAAGAAGAGATAAGATAATAGAGAGAGGGTAGGCAACGATAGCAGTGGAGATCAAGGGGAGGTCCTAAGAAATTAGTCCAAAAATGTAGTCTTTCAAAATTTTAGTGGAAGAAATTTTCCAGCCTTCCAATTGAAGCACCAAATAAGATAAGTAACGTTTCATAATATTTTTTTAAACAGGTTAAATTTATGCCTACTTTCCCAATTTATTCTTATTGCCCCCGTTTTATTTATTTTTATTCTTTTTTATCTGTCTCTGACCATTGCAATAGATAAATAAATATAATAATTTGTTTTGAATCTCAACTTTGACTCTCTGAGTCATTAATTTAGTTTAGAGTCAATTATTTTTAACCCCAGTGCGCGCAGGATATTTTACAAGTTGTATTTGTAATTTCAGAATAAAGTTTCCCGTCTCTTCAATATCGTGAGCTACTTTTATACAAGATATTGAATGAATATACCTAAGAAAATTTTCTAATTTGGGACTTAACACTAAATTGAGAATTATATTCAAAATTCTTTGTCTTTTTGAATCCGATAATGTCATTATTGATATTTCAGTTTAAAATGTTTCTATTCTAAAAAAGACACATTTTCAATGTCGTGATTAATATAATCATATGAACAGTTTATGATACCAAAAATATTAGGTTAAATATTTTATTTGGAAAGTTTTTGTTGTATATATATTAATTAATTGTTACCACAGAGTGTGTGTAAGCTGACAGATAAATAGGCGCTAACTTAACAGAAAAAAGTTCCTTTGTTTAATATTAGTTCCCTTTTTATTTTGTTATCTCTCTTGTAAATCAATAAATATAATGTTTAATTAATAATATTCTTGGAATCAGTTTTATTAAAATTCTAAGCAATGTCAACAGTTTTCAAATTCAGAGATTTATTCTATGATCTTGACTCCTTCCAGTCATAATTCTATATCCTTTTAAAACTTCAGGCAATTATTATGAACACCTAAGTAAAACAAACACACAAACCTTATTCCTATTTTGCATGATCAGGAAATGCCTATTTTCTTAATTTATCCACCTGATCCAAGTTTAAATTTACTGTTTTACTATTTTTCATATCTATCAACGAGATTTTTCAGTACTTTTCACACAAAGAGATTAAAAACTTGTTTTTTTTTTCATTACGTAGCCATATTCATGTAAAATGCAACAGTACATGTGTGCGCAGTGTAGTGATGAAGAGTAACCGAGAATTTGAAAATCGAGCTGCCATCATCGTTGCTCTGCGCGCCGGAAGGAGCCCCAAAGAGATAGTGGATTTTCTTAAGTTGCCCAAAACCACTATTTATCGTGTCAAGAAGCAGTTTGATGAGGCCGACAGTAACAAAGAGGGGATAGCTACAAGGAAAAAGCACTCGCGTCGATCGGACAGGGTAAGAGGCGAAGAATTTGTCAAAAATGTCAAGGAGAAGATTGATGGAAACCCTGGGAAGAGCATGAGGGCCATAGCCAAGGAAATGGACGTTGGCTCTATGACAATTGTCAGAACTATCCATGAGGACCTTGGTCTCAAGTCTTATGCCCTTCGGAAAGGTCAGTTGCTGACTGAGAATATGAAGAATAACAGAAAAGGAAAGGCTGCTGCCCTCCTCAACAACCTGAAACACGACTCTTTTGGCATGCTAAGGTTCTTCTCTGACGAAAAGAACTTTGACGTGGACCAAAAGGTAAATCCCAGGAATGATCGCTGGATCTGTAAAGACCCCTCAGAGATACCTGTCGTGATGCACACGAAATTTCCTGCCTCCGTAATGGTCCTTGGCGTTATCAGCAGTGAAGGTGATGTCATGCCTCCCCATTTCTTTGAGAAGGGCCTTAGGATGAACGCTGACACCTACATCAATGTTCTGGAGACCGTTGTGAAGCCTTGGATGGACATGGTGGCCGCAGGAAGGAAGTATGTCTTCCAACAGGACTCAGCTCCAGCCCATAAGGCAAAAAAGACACAATCGTGGCTGACACTTAACGTCCCTAGTCACTGGGGTCCTGATATTTGGCCCCCTAATTCTCCAGATTGCAATCTTCTCGACTACTATGTATGGGGCGTTGTTGAGAGAGATGTCAACAAAGCTCCTCATACCACCATCCAGTCTGTCAAGAAAGCAGTTCACACGGTGATGACCCAAATGGACAAGGTCATCGTCGCCAAGGCCTGTGCTTCATTCCGCACTCGCCTCGAGACTGTTGTAGCTAATAATGGAAACTTTGAATAAATAAAAACTATATCCTTTTATCCACTACTGTGTCAAATTTCATTCGGATATTTTAATTTTTACTTGCAAAATATTTCAGTTAAAATACCATTGTTGAAATTCCCAATTTACCTGGTACACCCTGTATAATATAATGCGGCTTATGATTGTAGAACGACATTTGAAAATTATCCCGCATGTGTTTCTTTTGAACGAAAAATCGAAATTTATTTTAAGGAGAAATAACTATTGTTTCAAACATTAAGAATGAAGTATGAAAGGATGAATTATTTTTCCGTTTATCATTACTCTTCACAATTCATCCTTTCATACTTCATCTCTAAGGTTAGAAATAATCGTTATTTCTACTTAAATTTCGATTTTTCCTTCAAAGGTAACACATACAGGATAATTTTCAAATGTCGTTCTACAAAACACCTTTGGTAAAATAAATGATCGTTTGAATCAATATATGCCTTTTTATTTAAAACAAAATACTTATATTAGAAACTAACTTAAACAAGAATGTGTAAAATAGCTCTAAGAGTCCGCAAAAGAAACTTAAAACCAAAATGAAGTGTAGTAGCTTATGAATCTCAACACAGTAATCAATTATTTACTGGATTAAATGTTTTGGTTATTTAAATGAGAAGCTAGATGATCATGAAAGATATATACTACTAGACGAATGGCCCGGGCAACGCCCGGGTTTTACCCGAGTGCGTATATATTTTAAAAATGTTTTAATTAAAATACTATTCGTTACAATTATAAATTGGCGCCGTGGATGTCTCTCTTGTGAAACGTCCCGCCCCAAACTGTGTGTGTCTTGAAAATATAAAAATAAAAATGTGAACGGAAAAATATGTCCAGGGTAGCCTAGTGGTCATGGCATCTGCCCGGTAAGCGGAATCTGATAATCAAACATGATACAGCAATATCGTCATCATCATTTTCTGACTAAACATATACAGTTTTAATAATTTATTTATATATTTTTAAAATAGCCTATCGTCTTCCCCGTATTTTTTTACCTATGTATGGAAATTTTGGTTTGAATTAGTGAACTACTGCGAATTTGTATACCGGACATATACAAACAAACATACAAACATTTATTTTTATATATATAGATAATCCAAATTGCACCTTATCATTAGATTAGGTCTTATTACCTTCTAATCTATAATCCAAATTGTGCCTTATCATTAGATTTGGTCTTATTACCTTCTGTTTCTAATCTATATTCCAAATTGTGCCTTATCATTAGATTTGGTCTTATTACCTTCTGTTTATAATCTATAATCCAAATTGTACTTTATCATTAGATTTGGTCTTATTACCTTCTGCTTCTAATCTATATTCCAAAATTTGCCTTATCATTAGATTTGGTCTTATTACCTTGTGTTTATAATCTAATATTCCAAATTGTACCTTATCGGTAGATTTGGTCTTATTACCTTCTAATCTATAATCCAAATTATTTGGATAATGATAATGATCATAATGATGATGCGCGCGCATCCGTGACAGAACCGGCCGGCCCATGACGGTCGTGACTATATATATTAATATTGCAAAGTGGAAAATTTGGAAAGACAAACTTCAAGATTTTTTAAATTTTCATTTCAATTTAAAACGCTATGTCCCCATAGGGACACTTGCGCTATCATACATGTATGTCTTTACATTTTTCTATACATATATATTGTTGCACCAAGTTGCAGCTTTGCAGGGTCGTCGACCTTGGTTTCTTCCTTCTTGGTGTTATACACGTTTCCCGAGCGGGTTTCCATATTTAAAGCAAATAAATAAAAGTAAAAGTAAATAAATAAAAGTAAATAAAAATAAATTACCTTTCAACGTTATTGTGTTTATTTATGCGTGGTCTTCCTCGTAGGCCGTGATCCGCAGTCTTCGTCTAGGTCCTCTCTCGCTCCAATAACCAATCAAGATATATGTACAATAAATATTACAAAAGGAGTGAAACTATAAAAAGGAATGATGATAATCTAAATATTCTGTTTTAAATAAATATTAAATATCATAGAATATTTTGAATAAATGTAAGGCGCATTAACATTGATGTAACAATTTACACCCATACCTCGCTTTGCGTCAGGGTTACCTTCCAAAAAAACACGACTCAAATTGAAACGACGCAAAGTGAAAATAAATTTTCTATAGAAAACTATTTAATGATCGAAGATAGGTTCCAGGCTTACGAAAATACTACCTTTTAAAATAAAATTTAACAAAGTAAATTTTTTTCAAACCAAAATAATATACGAAAATCGTATTCAATTAAACAAAATACACTGCATATTCATTTAATTCATGAAAAATTAATTAAAATTAATCACTGTCTGATGAATCCATAGTGGCTGTTGTCGTAGGTCGGCTTTCTTTCACCAAAAATGTGTCCATTGTTTGTTGAAAAGCTTTTTTTTTTCAACGTAAGATAAATTTCCATGTAGCAATTGATATTCGTAGCTACCGCCTGGGACACTTTTAAACTCCTTCCGCTGTCAGGATCGTTTTTTAAAAAAATCTCCATAGCTTCGTCAATTAAACACATCGCTTTAGAAGCAATGAGCTTCAATTTCTGGAATAGCACAAGTTGTAACCCAGTTTTTAAATAAGGATATTGTCATCCATGTTTTTTTGTTTGCTCGCCAGTGGACAGGAAGCAGATTCTTTGAACAACCTTTCATAGCTCTTGGATTTTCTGATTTATAAATGAGAAATGGTTCAAATTTGAAATCACCATTTGCATTACCACCAAGAAGAAGAGTCAGTCTATCCTTGCTAGCTTTAAATCCTGGTGCAGATTTTTCTGTTTTAGATATGAACGTTCTGTCAGGCAGACGTTTCCATAATAACCCAGTCTCGTCAACATTAAAGACTTGTTTCGAATCATAGCCCCCCTCATGAATTATGGCATGGCGCAATCAAAAACAAAGGTGTTGCCATATTTTAGGGAAAAAAAATCAAAAAAAAAATTAAAGACTCGAATCCAAAACAACGCAACTTCGAAAATCTAACGACGCACAGTGAAAATCAGTAAAAATTAAGCAGCGACGCAACTTCGAAAAAAACGCAAAACGAAACGACGCAAAGCGAGGTATAGGTGTACAATACTTTCAGGCTGTGAATAGAATAGTCATATGATGTTAACAATGAGAAAGAGAGAAATACAATACTTTCAGGCTGTAAATAGGATAGTCATATGATGTTAACAATGAGAAAGAGAGAAAAAACGAGAAATACAATACTTTTAGTCCGTGAATAGGATAGTCATATGATGTTAACAATGAGAAAGAGAGAAAAAACGAGAAAAACAATACTTTCAGGCTGTAAATAGGATAGTCATATGATGTTAACAAAGAGAAAAAGAGAGAAAAAACGAGAAATACAATACTTTCAGGCTGTAAATAGGATAGTCATATGATGTTAAAAATGAGAAAGAGAGAACATTCAGGATGAGACGGCAATTTATTTAAGGCAAGAACAAACTATGAATGATAAACAAAAGATATGCAATGAGGGAAGTTTACAGAGTAACAAAATATAAAAAATATATATATATACTCTGTTAATAAAATAAAAAATACTTTGCTACAATATGCTCACTCTTATTTTACTCTGATGAACTATTTCTCGATGTGTTGGATAATTTTCAGGTTCTTACTGTTATGTAATTAAAGTAAGTAAGAAGAATGAATCCGTAACCAAAATTAAACTTTGCATATTATTTATTATTAATATCAATTATACAAAACAAATCTTGGTATATGTTTTTACATGAAAACAACAAAAACAATAATTATTATATACATACAAGTTCCTTTTCAAACACGAGCTCATCTATAGCCATTGTTACTCTGTGTAATTTTCCAACACTTACACCATTCTGTAATTAATGATGCCAAACTAGAGCTTTGTTAAGAGATTAAAGGAATTGTTTTTTTTACCACTGAGATTCAAGTCTATGTGTGTTTGAGAATGTATAGTGACGATTATAAAAAATTCAGAAAAATAAAATCTGGTGGATATATCTAAGGTAGTTCTTGTTGAAAATTGCTAGTTCATATATTTATTGTGTTCATACAAGTATAGTCATATCTATATATATATATATATATATATATATATATATAGTCATACTTGTATAGAAATATATTTCAATTAGAGAGAGATAGAAGGATTTCCTTTTATAATTTAATATTGTCGCGAGGAAAAAAATTAACTAAGCTTCAGAATTACTTTAAATATTTATTTAATTAGTTATATGAGAGATTTTAACTATTAAATAAGAGTTACTATGTACATGAGCCAAATCGACCCAGTAGTTAGAGCAAGAGGGGAGAACTGAGTTTTTTCTCCTTTTCCGTGGACAGATCGGTCCAGTGTAGATAAGAGGGAATACCAGGAAACTCTGCCCTCCTGACATCACTCCCCCCACAAGAGAAACGGCGTCCCGCTGTTTACTAGCCGGTCACATGACCCTGGGCAATCTGTTCTTGGACTTCGGGGTTGTGGTAGGGCTTCATTCTCACTACATGGACGTTATCTTGGGTTTTTTTTTTCTCCTAGTATTCGTCACGCCTTCTACTTGATAATTTACACTCGATATTTTTCTGATCACTCGATAGGGTCCGAAATATCTCTTCAATAACTTCTCCGACAAGCCAACGGTACGGACTGGAGTGAACACCCACACCAAATCACCTTCCTTGTACGTCACCTCCTGATGCTTCTTGTCGTAGCGTTCTTTGTCTTTACTTTGAGCCTGCAGGATGTTAAGACGGGCTAACATCCGTGCGTCCTCAGCGTTGGTCACCAGATGGCCCACATAATCTTCTGCAGTTCCTGCCAGCTGGTACGGCAGTATAGAATCCAGCGGTGTTTCAACTTCTCGGCCGTGGACGAGGAAGAACGGGCTGTATCCTGTTGTCTCTTGTCGAGCGGTATTGTAGGCGAAGGTCACATATGGTAGGATGCTGTCCCAATTTTTCTGATCAACGTCAACAATACATCGAGATCATGTCAGTCAGGGTCTTGTTGAGTCTTCCTGTCAACCCATTCGTTTGAAGGTGGTATGCCGTGGTGAATCTGTGAATTGTTCCGTTTAAATTATTTATTTCTCGTATGGTCTGAGACATGAAATTTCTTCCTCTGTCAGTGATGATCTCCCGAAGAGCGCCGTGCTTGAGTATGACGTCTTCAATAAGGAAGGTTGCTAATTCAGTTGCTTCCGCTGTTTTTGCGTCCTTTGTTATCGCAAATCTGGTGAGATAATCAGTCGCGACTATTATTCATCTATTTCCCGTGTGAGATATGGGTAATCTTCCTAGATAATCAATTCCTATCTTTTGAAAAGGCGAGGTAGTTGGCGGTATTGGGACGAGTAGTCCAGCAGGTTTCTGAGGTACGCCCTTCCTTCGCTGGCATTCTTTCCAATGAGCAATGTATTGGGAAACTGTCCTATAAAGTCCAGGCCAATATAATATCTTTCTAACGCGGTCATAGGTCTTTGCAAACCCCAAATGACCAGTCATTTTAGTGTCGTGGAAATCTTATAGAATTTCGTGCCTCGTCTGTTTTGAGACTACTAGCAGCCATGGTTTGCCCACAGGGTCGTAATTTTTCTTATAGAGAACGCCTCCAATCATCTGATACCCTTTTAAATTTTCATTGGCAAGTTTTCACGGATCCCAACCAAATGAGGGTCTCTACTTTGTTCTTCTGCAACGTCTTGGATAGAAATAATGTGCTCTTCTATCTCCGCGGTGTCAGCCAAAGGGCTTCTTGACAAACTGTCAGCGTCTTTATGCTTACGTCCGCTTTTGTAAACGATGTTTATGTCATATTCTTGTATTTTGATAATTATTTTCCTCTTTGGTTAGTGTTCGCTAGGCATAGACTATAGGTCTCTCCGCATCATTCTGGATTTGAACAAGAACTGCCCCTAAACCATAACCGCTTGCATCAGTATGAACATGAGTTTCCACACCTTTTACGAAATACCCTAACACAGGCAAAGATCCCAATTCCTGTTTGAGAATCCGGAAAGATTCATCTTGTTCTTCGCCCCAAATCAATTTTTCATCTTTCTTTAAAAGGCTATTCAAGGGTCGAGACTTGTTAGCATAACTTTTAGTGAAGCGTCTATAGTACGAACTTAACCCAAGAAAACTTCTGGTCTCACTGATATTACGGGGTTTTGGAAAGTGGGCAATGGCTTTCACTTTTTCTGGGTCTGGCTGCGTTCCAAATTCATCAACAACGTGCCCGAGGATAGTTATTTGTCTCGAGGCGAAATGACACTTTTTATAATTCAGGCACAGCCCGGCCTGCTAAATACATCTCGAAACTTGTTATAGACGAGTTAAATGTTCTTTAAAGGTCGATCCATAGACTGCAATGTCGTCTAAGTAGCATAAACACATGTCCCATTTTAATCCCCGTAGGACGTTGTCTATCATTCGCTCGAAAGTTGCTGGTGCGTTGCATAGACAGAATGGCATTACATTAAATTCATAAAGCCCATCTGGAGTGACAAATGCCGTTTTCTCCCGGTCCTTATCGTTTACTTCAATTTGCCAGTAACCCGATCTCATATCCATGGTGGAGAAGTACCTGGATCCATCGAAGGTGTCCAGCGCGTCATCGATACAAAGGAGAGGGTAAACATCTTTCTTTTTAATTTTGCTTAGACGACGATAGTCGACACAGAATCTCAACGAGCCGTCCTTCTTCCTCACTAATATAACGGGGGAGACCCATGGACTTGATGATGGCCGGATGATTTTAGTCTCCATCGTTTTCTCCACTTCACTATGAATGACACGTCTTTCGGCGGGAGACACTCTATAAGGACGCTGTCTGACAGGCAGATAATCACTCGTACCGATTTTATGCTTTATTTCGCCAGAGACAGGGAGCTTTTTTCTTGAAGTCGAATATATCAGCAAACTCATTTAGGCACGTGAGTAATCTGTTTTTCTTTGTTTCCTCCAAATCAGTAGAAATCATTGAAATTAAACATTCTCTCACATCTGGGTAAGTTACTTCGTCTTTTTTCCAGCTATTTCAGAACGAGCGTCAAGATTAGATATGCTCCCTACTTCTAGATCTTGCATTGTTCCTACCTTCATGTCTGAAGGTAACACTTGAGACTGGTGAGTACTGTTAGTCACCCACAACACCGCTCTGCCATGTAAGAACCTAACGAGGGAAGAGGGGATAAAAAGTTCATTCTCCAACTGCAGGCGTTTGGAACCTGTAACGACTACATCTCTGCTGCCAAATACATCCTGGTTGGTGATAACTATCTTGCCAAAAGATTTTGGCGGTATGACACAGTCCATAGCAGCACAAAGTTTCAGGTCTTTCCATTCGTAGGATTTTTCAGCTTCGCTTAAATATAATTTGTTTTTCTCACAAAATCTATAATGGCATGTGTGGCTCAGAATAAATCTAGCCCATTATAACACCGTGGCTACATTCAGCGGCTACTACAAAATCAAAAACAATATCAAGTCCTTTGATTTGAACTTCTAAAGAGCACTTACCAAGGGTCACGATAGGCTTCTTGTCCGCGGCTCTTAAAAGTGGTCCATTTTATTTAAAATCTGGAGCCTTTATAGAACGTCTGAAAGCTTCGGAAATTACTGAGTAATCAGCGCCGGAGTCCACAAGAGCTTGTACATTTCGTCCTTGTATGTTGACAGATATCCAGTTCTTTTCCATTGTAGCGGCTATACGGCAGGGAGGATTTTCGTCTGTGGCGGCCTCACCTCCAGAGGGCGCGCCATCTAGTTTTCCTCACTGCGGCGACTGGGAGAGCGGCTGGGACGGAGAGCAGGGGATTGTGAGGTTCTTCTGGGTGCTTGGAATCTTCCGCGGTGGGGGTGTGGCGACGGGTTTCTAAATCTTCCTTGGGATAGTTCGCTTCCTGATTAGCCCATGGTGTAATTTTCTGTTCTTGATCTTCTGAAATCGACTGTTTCTCTTCCAAGTCTGGCATCCGCAAAAGCTTGGCGTCTGTCTCTGCAATAACGTGCAACGTGGCCAGGGCGCCCACAGTGGAAGCAGATAGGTCTGTCATCTTCAGTACGCCATTGAGTCCTCTGGTTATTTGATGGCCCTTCGGTTCTTCGTCGGTAACCTTGATCGTTCTGGAGAAGATATTGTCGCCGAGGGCGGAAGCTCTCGGGCTGACGAGGGGCAGAGATAGGAGCCAATGTCTGCAGGACTTCACTACGGATGACATCCCGTAGGTCGGGAGGTGGAGTGTCGATATCCTGGGCAGAAATATAGAAGGAGGAGCCATAAACTTCTGAACCTCCTCTCTCACTATTCTTCTAATCGGGGCTTCCAGGTTCTCAGGTTCAGCGGTCGAGATGGTGGTCACATTGGGCAGTCGGTTGAACCTGGGCGGTGCAACACGCATCCTCTTGAATGCCTCGAATCGGCGGCAGAACGCAACAAATTGGTCCACCGTGCTGATGTCCTTCCCAACAAGTGCCTGATATACTTCCTCCGCTACGCCCTTAATCAGGTGGCTCACCTTTTCTCCTTCCGACATTCTGGAGTTGCTCTGTTTACAAAGAAGGAGTACTTCTTGTATATAGCTCTCGACGTTTTCCCCACTCGTCTGCGCTCTAGTTCGAAGAATGTTCTCGGCTTTTCTAGCCGTGTCTTCCTTGTTCTCAAATATTTAACAAATCTTAAATTCCTCCCACGAATTTAAGATTTCCTCGAAGTTTTCAAACTAGCACTTCGCTGTGCCAGTGAGGTAGAAGATGACGTTGGCCAGACACATGGCGTCATCCCATTTGTTGTATCGCGCCACACGCTGGAAGTCGCTCAGCCAACGCTGCGAATCTTCCCCACGTTCTCCCGAGAAGACAACCGGATCTCTCCACCGATGGCAGAATGGTCGATTTTATTCTCTCTCCATTTTCTCCCGAGCAGGAAAAGCAAGCACTGTAGATAGCTCTTGTTGCAATCCTTAAAGGCGACGACTTCGTCTGGTGACTGTCTCTTTACCCGGCGTCTCCACCACAATCGTCGCGAGGAAAAATAATTAACTAAGCTTCCGAATTATTTTAAATATTTATTTAATTAGTTATATGAGAGATTTCAAATATAAAATAAGAGTTACTATGTACATGAGTCAAATCGACCCAGCAGTTAGAACAAGAGGGGAGAACTGAGTTTTTCTCCCTTCCACGTGGCGCCACTGTTTACCCCGACCGGTCCGTCCAGTCCAGATAAGAGGGACTACTCTGTTCTCTCCTGACAATATTAATAACATTAACATTTAGACATCAATGTATATATATATATATTATATTTAAAAAAAAAAGATATATTTTCTGTTTTTTTGGATCATCTTGATGATTAGGTTATGGAATTATTTGCTGGTTCTTTTTGGTACTAAATGATATTGGTGATGCAGTCGTGGCTATAATATTGAAAAGTAAAATAATGAAAATAGTTTTGATATGAGATTGTTTTAATTGTGATAAAGGAATATATAAAAACATAATTTGGTGAAAAGTAATGCCTGTCTTAAGGCGAGTCGAATAAGGAAACAAAAGAATATTTACATAATGTACAAAAGTTTTGGGTCGGCCATCGGGAAACAACAACAATGAGTTTTTATAGGGGAAGCGGGACCTCTGGCGGTCGATTTATACAGAGTATTTATATCTATGAAATTATACTTTTTTTTTTAAATAAAATATATATAACATTTTAACATATAACATTTTTAAATAATATCCTAATATAACATATATATATGATTGAATCCGGACCTAATGATTTATACTGATGTGAATAATATCACACATATTGAAGAAATTTGTGAAAATTGTAACTCTATAATCTATATACCATTCAGTGCTGATACAATATATTCGCTGCTGATACAATGACTTTTACTCTTATGAGAATTATTTTCAGCGATTTCATCCTCACCTTTGACCTCACTATCTTGATTTTATGGGAAGTTCGAGCTTGGTTCATATGTAGGATAAAATTAGTGGAGAAAGTATAAGATTTTATAAACAAGAAAGGTTATCTCTTCTGTCAAAACAAACGCTAAAATTCAATGCCATCTATTGACCATCGCAGGTAAATGTTTTCCCAATGAAGAATGATTCAACAAATATTCTCTATAACAAAAAAATCGACGCACCAAGAAACAGTTGTCCGATTTATATGAAAATACGTATACAAAGAGGTTTCGACCAAACATGCAAATGATTGAAATTTGGTGGCCCAATTATGCAAAGCAAGAGCTCCAGCGCATCTGATCTGCGCATCCAGCACGAGCATTCTAGACTCAATACTCGGCGCGGCACGAGCTGATTTTCAGAATTTCCGTTTAATATTTTAGCAGTACGCCTATTTCTACTGTATCAATGCCTCGCCGAAAGATTCGTGCTCATTACGAACATATGTCAGAGTTTGAGACTGGTCGTGCCATTGGATTGAAAGAGGCTGGTTGGTCTAATCGACTAATCGCGCGACATCTGTGTCGAAGTGATGCGGCTATTATGCGATGTTGGCAAAAGTGGGTCAACAACGGAAGATTGCAACGTCAAGACGGCAGCGGTCGACCAAGGGCAACAACAGAACGGGAGGACAGAGCAATTATCAGAATGGCTGTCGCAGCACCGGAATCCACGTTATCTACCATCCAACGTGTGATCGGCACATAAGTGTCCAAAATGACCATCAACAGGCGACTGAGAGAGCGGAATCTAAGAGCTCGCCGACCGTTACGATGCCTACCCCTCACACCCGTGCACCGAAAAGTCCGACTACAGTGGTGTCGGGAGCGATCAACTTAGAACTGCGCTGACTGGGGACGTATAGTCTTTAGTGACGAGTCCCGTTTCTTACTGTGTCCTGACGACCGTCGCAAACGTGTCTGGAGACGTCCTGGGCAGCGTGTGGATCCTGGCCTTACTGTCGAACACCACACAGGTCCACAACAGGGCGTTATGGTCTGGGGTGTCATTTTATTTGATAGCAGGACCCCATTGGTAGTCATTCCTGGCACCCTGACAGCACAACGGTACGTAGATGACATTATACGGCCTGTTTTGTTGTCGTTCCTCAACATCACCCCGGGCTTACTTTTCAACAAGACAATGCCCGGCCACACACTGCACTTGTTACTATGGATTGTCTTCAATCTTGCCGAATTCTTCCGTGGCCAGCAAGGTCGCCTGATCTCTCGCTCATAGAGCACATCTGGAACGTGATGGGTAGGCGATTTAAACCATCCCGGAATGTTGACTATTTAGCCCGACAGTTGGAGACAATTTGACAAGAAATCCCGCAGCACACCATTCGGAATTTTTATCAGTCCATGACACGCCGGGTGGCAGCCTGCATCCAGGCCAGTGGGGGTCCAACGACATATTGACATTCTCAATTTGTGACGATCAAACTCTGAAATAAAACAATTAATTGTTCTGAAATTTTAATAATTTTGTTCCCTATACATGCTCTTTACATACACCAATTTTTGTCCTAATCTGACAACTCCTTCTTGGTGAATCGATTTTTTTGTTACAGTGTATTATTTTTAGAAAATAACATGCTATCTATATATAAAGAAAATAAAAGTATTTAGGCACGAATGTTTCTTCCTTATAAATATAAAAGTCAGTGTATGTATCTATGTATATAAATATGTTTGTCGGCTATATACGTCCACAATAT
This sequence comes from Cordylochernes scorpioides, assembly GCA_030710605.1. Taxonomy (NCBI): domain Eukaryota; kingdom Metazoa; phylum Arthropoda; class Arachnida; order Pseudoscorpiones; family Chernetidae; genus Cordylochernes; species Cordylochernes scorpioides. The sequence continues at coordinate 18,609,721 of CP092873.1, read as the reverse complement.
GTAACTAACCTGACTGAATTTTAACAGTATATAGAGTAGAATCTGGAAAAACTTATAGTGAAAATATCAGGTCTCTATCCCGAATATTCGTCGAGTTATTTGCAAATTTGTCCTTTCGCTCTCGATCAGTGCCTCTAGCGGTGAAGATGGGAGGTAATATCAGCTGACCTAATGTACATGTAAAGTTTGAAGCAGGACGTTTCACAAGAGTGACATCAACGGCGCCAATTTATAATTGTAACGAATAGTATTTGAATAAAATCATTTAATCGGGTAATTCGGCTAGTTTATACACAAAAGAAACTTCTACTGTTCTTACTGAGATGAAAAATATTGGGAGGGCTTGGCTCATTAGTGGTGAACCCTCCCAGCGCTTTTTCCAATTTAATCTATGTTTTTTAGAGCTCTAATACTGTATTGAACGTCTCTGCTTATATATGCTACACTGAAGGATGGAATCTTAGAAATGCTATTTAAGTAAACAATGGACATTAGCTTTAAGGGCAGTAGAATTACATATAAATATTTACATCGAGTAATGTTATTCGGTAAACAATAAGAACAAATCCAGTTAAGCATAAATTAATTATAGGGTAATAACGAGCCATATATATATATAAGAAAGGAAAAAACTTAAGTACGTAAGTTTTTTTTAAACGTAAAACAAACTTCTACTGTTCTTACTTCAATGAAAAAATATTGGGAGAGCTTGGCTAATCAGGGGTGAATCATCCAGGCGGTTCGCCAATTTAATCTACCAGACTGCTTCTTAGAGCTCTAATACTATATTGGATCATTCTGATTATATATACTATACCGAAGGGTGGAATCTTAGAAAGGATATTCAATCAAACTATGGACTTATGACAGTAGAATTACATATAAATATTTTCATCAAGCCAGTTATATGCAAATATTTATATTCAATTCTATTGTCCTCAATGTTTTGTCCATATTTTGCTTGAATATCATTTCTGATATTCTACCGTTCAGTTTAGCATATATAAGCAGAATAGTCCAATACAGTATTAGAGCTCTAAGAAGCGGTCTGGTAAAATGAATTAACGAAATCAAATTATGGAAATAAAAACTCTAATAATAAATATAGTTTGTGAATTGAACTGCAATACCTCAGTTCTTTATTCTCAAAAACAATTAGCCATCTTTATGTTTCTTATATTTGGTGCAATCATGCATAGTTCTTTATTTTACAGATTCATTTTTATATATATATAATATTTTATGGTACAATCTTTAAATTCTTTCTTCTCCAGCTTCGTTTTACTCGTTTCTCTCTTCGTTTTTCTACATCAGCAGATTTTCGGTCCCCTATATTTTCAGGGAGTAAAATGAGAGATATCAAACCTCTGAACAACACAGTAATTTATCAAATGAAAACATTTAGACGTTTATGTTTCTTTTCACAAAATAAATTAAGCTTCTACTGTCCCAACTGCGATGAAAAAAATATTGGGAGTTCTTGGTTTATTAGGGAGGTTTCGTCAATTTAATATATTATACCGCTACTTTAGAGCTATAATACTGTATTGGATTATTCTGCTTTTATATACAGCACTAAAGGGTGGAATCTTAGAAATGGAATTTAAGCAAACTATGGACATAAGCTTTTAGGACAGTAGTTTTACATTTAAATACTATGCAAAAAAATTCTAAAATATAGATTAATGGCCCCCTTTCAACGAGTGAATCTAGAATGATAGCCAGACCACCTAAGCTTTATTAAGTTTCACCTTATAATCAATTTTAAAATATTTTATGTTTGTGAAGATTTGAGGTGCTTTATGGCATTGTTTTATGTTGGTACTTGAATTACACGTTTTAATTGTTAACATACTTGTTTTAATCTTAAATATGTAATTCAAATGATATTTAAAACTGTGTATAAAGAGTTTGAGTCAAAAGGCGATCCATTAATTAAGATTATAAAGAAGGGCGTACCTGGATCTGTAAAGAAAAAAAAACAATTTTTCTCTTAAAATATTTCGAGAGATTTCTTCCTCTTTATCAATTTATTGCACTGATAAAGAGGGAGCAATCTCTCGAAATATTTTAAGAAAAAAAATTTTTTTTTTTCTTTAAAGATCCAGGTACGCCCTTTTATATAATCTGTGTATAAAGAGTTAAGGTTTTATAATACAATATAATATAACTTTCATGATAATATATAACTATATATATACTCGAGCTTATCACTCAGTGGAAGGTAAATATAAATGAATAATATGTCTCGAGGTCCTAGTGTAATATATATTGTCCCAAAAGTTCGTAAACATATTATGACTATGATTTATATTTTGCAAGTGTTTACAAACTTTTGAGACAATCTTGGTAATATTGGTAACCTTTTGTAAAATTTTAACCGAATTCTTATAGAAGAATGATTTAATCTCTGTTCTAAATCAAGGGTGGCCAATCAGTAGATGGGTCAAGTTTCAGAATTACAAGGTTGTCCCGAAGTTCGTAAACACTTGCAAAATATAAATAATAATATGTTTACGGACTTTTGGGAGAACCTTATAACTCTTTACTGCTAAGGTGGAAAAGTGAGAGGTTTATTGTTAAAGGAAAGAAATTGATTTCTTCCGCCATTTTTATTGCAATATTCAAATATTTCATAGATTATATGTACCAACATTTCATTTGAGCAATAGGGATGGGGCTTTATAGCATTTAATGGCTGCCAGAGCAACTTTGACCGATCATTTCATTGGAGCAATAAGGTGGAGGCTTTATAGCATTTAATGGCTGCCAGAGCAGCTTTGGGGAATCATTTCATTGGCGTAATAAGGTGGGGACTTTATAACATTTATTGGCTGCCAGAGTAACTTTGGGCGATCATTTCATTGGAGTAATAAGATGTGGGTTTATAGCACTTAATGGATGCAAGAGAAACTTTGGGGGTTAATTCATTGTAGCAATAAGGTGGGGGCTTTATAGTATTTATTGGCTTCTAGAGCAGCTTTGGGCGTTCATTTCATTGGAGTAATAAGATGGGTGCTTTATAACATTTAATGGCTGCCATAGCAGCTTTGGGCGATCATTTCATTGAAGTAATAAGATGGGTGCTTTCTAGCATTTAATGGCTGCCAAAGCAACTTTGGGCGATCATTTCATTGGAGCAATAAGGTGGGGGCTTTATAGCATTTAATGGATGCCAGAGCAACTTTGGGCGATCATTTCCTTGGAGCAATAAGGTGGGGGCTTTGTAGCATTTAATGGATGCCAGAGCAACTTTGGGCGATCATTTCATTGGAGCAATAAGGTGGGGGCTCTATAGCATTTAATGGCTGTCAGAGCAACTTTGGGGAATCATGTCATGACATAGTTCCACAGGAACATAGACGACCCAGGCCTCATACAGGAACAGAGGCCGCCCCAATTCCTCAAGGCGGGAATTCAATAAATCAGATATTTCCCATTCTTCCACGATAGATCGCCCAGGTCTCCAATCAGCGGAGGACGCCCACTCCTCCAAGACTGTGGAGGACTCCCAGGCCTCAAAAATGGCGGAGGTCGCCCAGTCCTGCGAAACAGAGAAGTTCGTCCAGTTCACCAACATTCCCTTAAAGTTGCACTTACATCCAAGATCAGAGGAATTCGCTTAATCCTCCCTGATAACGGAGGATACTTCCTTCTCTAAGACAATTGAGGTGGCCCAAGCCTCAAACAGCGGAGGTAGCCCAGTCCTGCAAAACAGAAAAGTTAGTTCAGTCCTCCAACACACCGTTAAAGTTGCACTTACCTCCAAGAACAGGGGAATTCGCCTAAACGGACAAAGGAGGTTGCCCAGGCCTCCGTCAGGCCCCACGGTCCACCGAGGCGATGGTGGCTCTCTCCCCCCGGGATGAACATATCGTCCTGGAGACCTCGTACACCTATATCCCCTATCAGCTAACACCCAACGAAAACCCCGCCCCGCCGCCTTCTCTCCTCCTCCCCAACTCCCGAGGGAGTTTACTGGGGGGAAGGAGAGGAGGGGGTGGTGCCGTGTGGAGGGGAAATCATGCTAGCTAGGGGGCAGTCGTACCAATCATCTGAGGTGAAAGACTGGGGCAAAGAAAACGAAGACACGGGGTGACACGGAACACGGGTTAGTAACGAGGGGAGAGACAACCAACAACGGACAGGGACACAAGGGGGAAGGGAGGGACAAGGGGACAGGGAGGGGTTAGTAGACAGAGAGAACAAGGACAACGGGAGGGAACAGGACATAAGGGACGAATGGGGGGACAAATCAACGCCGTGATGTAAACATTCAGGGGGAACAGTCAGGTGAGAGCTAATAGAGGGTATAGGTGCACGCTGTTCCACAACAATATATTCTTCCTTCCTATAACAATTAAAAACTACTTTAGCCTCTTTCTATCTCTCTCTCTTTTAATAATTCAGTTATGGATCTAATTAACACTTCTTATATCTAATATTGTAATTATCAGGAAATAACAGTCTCTGTAGCGTGCACCATATAACCTGTACATCTCTATTCTACATGAGCCCTCTCTATGTAACATTTACATACACATCCTGTTTGAATTTTATATCTTAATATTGTAATAATTCTTATTTTTAATTCATAGAAGCATTTTTCTGGCAGACATATTCAATTTTTTATCATCATCATTTTTAACTATTATTATATCTTTTTTTTCTTAGTTATCAAATAATTTGCAATTGTAGTTTCTTTTTTGTTTTGTTGTGATTCTTTTTAAGCAATAAAATATATAGAAATAAGGTGTAATATTCAATTTAAGCATATGGAACCAACATCGATTCATTTTTAAAACAAAGCAAAATCATAAGCTTATACAACTTTCACTTTTTCATACACATCCTATATATATACCATGTTATTGCGCAAATTCTGGCTACTATTTAATTCACCGAGAAATATATCTTTCACACATAACTTTGAACATCTTTCATCAAAACAAAATGTAAGATAGATTCAAGGAATTGTTAAATTATGGTAAATATATCTCTCTAAAAAATATAAACTCTTTATGTTAATAAATATATATACAAAAATATTTTTACCAATAATCTGAAATTTTAAAATAATTTTTTTTATTTATTTTGTAAGTATTCGTAATAATAGAAAGAATATTAATTATATCTCATTAAAATTATTGTTATTTGACAAAAAAATTTACATCTTTGCAGAAAAAAAAAGGCAATTTATTTCTGTGTGCCTTTACAAATATGAAATCAATTAATTAAATGAATTTAATCATACTTGAAATACACCTGATAATTATATATATTTTATTAAGATATTTTTTAAAATGCATTATGTGCAAAATAATATTATATATAAAAATAAATCACTTCATATCATTTTGCAATCGTTTTAATATAAAAAATTTATTACAATTTAATTTATTACAATTTTTAAATACAAAGCCAAATTTTAAAGATATGTTGACTTTGCTTAGAATTTTTAATTAAACTGATTCCAAGAAAATATTAATTAAACGTTATATTTATTGATTTACAAGAGAGAGAACAAAATATAAAAGGGAAACTAATATTGAACAAAGGAACGTTTTCTTTCTGTTAGCGCCTATTTACCTGTGAGCTTACACACACTCTGTGGTAACAATTAATTAATATATATACAACAGGATTTAGATGCAGTTAAAGCTAATAAAAGAAACTTAATTGTGCAACAACAAAAATATCATTTATTTATATTTTATATAGATGATGAATTATCTCTACATTCAAAATTTAAAACAAAATGCTTTTATTATTAATCATTACTGGTGTTTTCGTGAATAATATATTCATAACAATTTCGTTCATGAGTCATCTCTATTACTTTAAGACCTTATATAATTTATAGGTTCAGCTACATTGCAACTACTCTCTCAGTATTTGTTTGTTTCCATAAATAAACTCAGGTTCTGCAGACTTTTTATTATAAATAGACAGCTTCATGAAGCTTGAGGAACTACACTACTATGCGACTTGATTTACATCAATGTAAATAATTAATAAGTTACTTTAGAATATAATTCATTGTAAATAGCTCAACTTGATCAACTTTCTCTCTCCACGATACTAATTATTACAGATAACTTCATTAAATCAAGTTCCATCATTGCTTAACATATTGTAAATAACTACCTTGAGATTCCTTCTATCTGCTTATGTTGTTGCTTCTTTTTTAGTGTATATGTTTATTTAATGCTCTCCTTCTTAATTGTTTATTTTCTTTTGACAATTCTGTTACCTACTCTACTACAATATTTATTATTGTAAATAGTTTCACGAGCAATTATCCAGATCGGATATAGCGTGTCTTGTTTGCAGCTGGTAAATAAACTCTGTTATTAATTCAGGGTAGAATTGAAATACGAAACTTTCATTACAGTTTAACTTTGAAGTAAACGAAAAAATTGCGCTACAAATTTTAAAATAAAAATACAACCTTTCGCAATGAGTTTCTAAAGAAAGGTTGTATTTTTATTTTAAAATTTGTAGCGCAATTTTTTCGTTTACTTCAAATATGAACCTCAACTTGAAAAGAAACTCATTGCCAAAGGTTGTATTTTTATTTTAAAACAGTTTAACTTCAATTTAATCTTAAACTTCTCTCAGAAATGTTTACTTTGCTGATATCAATCCACGAGGCTCTCGTTGTTTCTCTTCAGCCAGGATAAACAACACGTGTCTATAAATATTAAATCTCTTTAAAAGACAAATCTATAGCTAGTTGTATCTAGCCATAAAAGTAAAGATATTTCAGAATTAACTATTATATCAAAAGTAAATCTCTTCTTTATTTACAAAGATTCTTTAGAGAAAGATCTATTAATTAATTTGATGAATATTATAAAAGTAAATTATTTGGAAAAGCGAAATCATATTGCATGTGATATCTGCTTGATATGTTGATACATTTAAATAAGTTCTTCCGTGAACTTCAGCCTTCAAATCTTGGACGTTTACTCAAGTTGTTACTTTTCTAGAACCCCAGTACTACTTCTTCTATATAATCCTACACTATATTGAGCTATAGAGTGCACTTACCTATCACGCCTCTTCTTCTTGCCGCAGCAGCCCCCCATGGTGCTCGCTCAATCGCTTGGTCTCAAAAGATTGGTCGGATCACAAAAGGATCGTTCTGGTCTCAAAAGATCGCTTGGATCACAAAAGGATCGCTTGATGTCAAAAGATCGTCCGGATCACAAAAGGAACGCTCTGGTTTCAAAGATCGCTTGGATCACAAAAATATCGCTCTGGTTTCAAAAATTGCTTGGATCACAAAAGATCGCCTTCAAAGAACTCTCAGATGAGATATGTTTGCTTTCAAAGATAGCTTAGGTCGCTTGGTAGTCGCTTGAGTTGCTCGCTAGATCGCTTCAGTTGCTAAAGTGAGAAAGTCTTTGTTGTGGCGGCCTCAATGGAAGTCCAGAGGGGAGCGGGGTGGAATTAAATAATATAAATTGGGCACTTTTATAAATGTTTATATATATATTAGTTATATTGAATATATATGTTATGAATATTTTGTTTTGTTGTTGAAAAAGATAGAATTGGAGGTGCAGTCGTGAAAAATTGGAAATAAATTATTTACTTATCAAGAAGTTTTTATTTTGAATTACTTGAATCAAATTACACATAAAATTATTTATCACAGTAATATAGAATTTATAAAATGAATTATAGGTTCGTGATAAAAAAAAATAGGTTAACTATACATATTCACAACAACTATTCAAAGTGGTATCTTCTAAACCTATGGTCAAAAATGTAGAACAGTCAATGAAGAAAATAAAATACATGTTTTAAAAAAAAATAAAATATTTGCATTTTAGATTATATAATATATATATAAATATATATATATATACAGGGTGATCCAAAAGTCCCGCACAACTTTAAAAATTAATAACTCCGCGAATATTTGCGCTAGAGCAATGCGGTAAACACCATTGTGTTCAGAATGCAATGGGATTTTTTATGGCAAATATTGAAAATTTCGAAATTGATTTTAGTTACAATTTCATTCCCTAGATGGCGCTGTACCAGAATCAGAAATTCAGCGGCCAAATTGTTTGATTAATTGAAAAATATAACTGATCGACACGTATTTTTCCTTTTTGTATACCAGGAAAGAATCCTAATAATATCAAATCGTTAATTAATAAAGCACCATTTCGCCAAAAGTTAGAAGAAATGGTTAACGATTTTTAAATACAATCTGAGATATGTAAAATAGGTATATGCAAATTAAAACATGTAGCAAAAAATATTAATATTTTTGATAAGAGTTTTGTCAAATATATTGAATGTTTGAAAAACATAGCTGAATTCAATACACGATTTTTTGAAATGTTAATATAGTACCAAAAATTATTATGGTACTACTAATAGGATTTTTTGCTATAAGGAATGTGTAATTTCTTGAATAATTGGCGACATTCGACTATTTAACTGGAAATTTGTCATGATCCAACAAATGAAATATAGATGGGAGTGACAAAATACATTTGTCGTACTTTATTCCAAATATCCTATGGGCTTGTCAAATGTTATCATTGTTTATTATACTGTACACGATTTTTAAAAATGTATCCCCTCAAATAAATATAATTTTTAAATCAACCTTTTGCGTTGAAAAACGTGGTAGTAAAATCATTTAGTTTTTTTTTTTTTTTTTGCCCAAAATTTCTAAAGGTGGGGGGTTACAGAGAATATTCCTTATGCTATTTCTTTTAATGAGCGAAAAGCGATAAATTAAACATAAGGGGTAAAATTGTGTGTACAGTGTTATTCGAGAAGTTATAACACTTTGGTCTGCACGACATAATATAAGATGTGAGCAAATGACAAACAAACAAAAATTACTGTTCACAAATAAAAAAGAGACAAGATATGAGGACAGAATTTATTTACCCATAACCCAACACAAAGAGTTTCAAAATATTGGTAGATAATATAATACATGGCAGCTTATATAACACATGAGGTAACTTGTCTCTTGGCGGCCTTGTCTCTTGTATTAGATCACAATCCTTGCTCAATGTGGCGCCCTTCATTCTCAAACACCGCCTGCAGACGATAGATGACAGATTGGACAGCATTAAATAACATATCTGTTGAAATTGATGAAACGTGCCGTCTGATAGAAGCCTTCAACATGACCAATGTGGTAGGCCGACATCGATAAACACGCGACTTAATGTACCCCCATAGCCAAAAATCGCAAGGCGTCAAGTCTGGTGATCTTGAAGGCCACTGGTGTATAAAGTGGCGACTTATCACACGATCTTCACCGAACGTATCCTTCAGCAATTTTTTGGCACCGCGGGAGATATGAGGAGGTCCTCCATCTTGCATGAATGTTATTTCGCTCAGTGCTTGTCTGTCCTGCAATATGGGGATAACCTTTTCTCTCAAAAGTTGAACATAACGTTCACCAGTTACAGAAACGGTTTTAAAAGTTCTTCCATTTATTTCTTCAAAGAAAAATGACCCAATAATAAAAGAAGAAGTGAACCCACACCAAACTGTAACTCTGGGCTGATGAAGTGGCATTTCTGTAAAAATCCTAGGGTTTTCTGTTGCCCAAATGCGGCTGTTTTGAGTGTTAACTTCTCCGTTCAGAGAAAATTGAGCTTATCTGTCCACAGAACATTCGACAGCCAGTTTTCATCAATATCAATTTGCCGGAAAACCCATGCAGCAAATTCTTGACGCTTCTCAAAATCGCCGACTTTTAGCTCGTGAAATCTTTGAATTTTGTACGGGTATTTTTTAAGAAAAATTCTTAGAGCTCTCCAAACTGTTCCATACGAAATCCCCGTTTGTCGAGAAACTTGTCGAGCACTTACTTCTCCATACGTGGATAACGTTTCAATAGCTTCAACATTCTGCGAAACCGTAACAGCCACTGACTTGCGTGTCGATGGTCTTCCACTCCGAGGTTTTGCTTCCAGAGATCCAGTCTTCTCAAAAATTTTTATCATTCTCCTTAGAGAGTAGCAACTCATGGGTCCTTTACCTCTTCGAATACCTTTAAAGTTACGAAACGCTCGTAAAGCTTCAGTGGAAGATTCTGAATTACAATAATAAATTTTCACCAAGAGTACTTTATCCTGTAGTGACGGCATCCCAGAATAAAATAAATGATCAGGGATAGTTGAATTTTTCAAATGAATTAAAATAAACATAATCGATATATGGCTTCTGAAGCCAACTGTGCGGACGTGTTTGGCATCGCTTGTCTCGTACCGCGAATGGGATTTAACTCTGCATATCACAATATAGTATTAAAAGTAACTCCTAAAGTTTACCAAATTTTAAGAAAAATGGTTAATGAGATATACACCGATTTTGAGCGATGTTCTACACAAGACAGAATATTTGTAAGACAATGCCAAAATTGTTTTGAATTTAATACGAACCATAAAACAAAAGACTGCCAAAACATTAAAATATGTAAAATATGCGGTGTACAGGGTAGCCACAACTGTACTGAAGCGCCAAATTGTCACAATTTCTCTAAGCACCCTAAATTTAAAAACTTTTCTACAAACCATAAATCAAATTCAAGTGAATGCCCGATTTACAAATCACAAATAGACAAAATTATCCAAAGGACACAATATTCTCAAATATACGAGGGAAATGATGTAGCAAATACAATTTAAAGCTTAATCTTAAATAGATTAATATCCTATATGATTGAAAATGTGAGATGTATTCAACAAAATGTAAGAAAAAGTTTTACTGCGATAAGTAAACTACAGGCCAACACTAGAGATGACCCACCTGACAAGGACGAGTGGGTAACACCCTCGTTTCCAGACAGTCATGAACCGGGATCGAATCCCGCGTTAACATTTTGTTTGATATGTGAATATCCTTCACCTGACATTCTTTTGATTCAAGAACCATATGTTTTACATGAAAATGTTATTTATGATATGGACTCTCAAATTATATGTTCGAATAAAACTGGGGAAAAATATACGGCAACTATAATTTTAAATAAAAATATAAAGTTCAGCAAAGAGGAAAAATTCACAAATTCTTTTGTACAACAATATCTATTTCTACAGTTAAAGCAAAATTAATTATTTCTAATTTCTACATTCATCCGAATACATTTAACCCTGTTCATCAAACATTCATTAGAGATCTGCTCAAAACGTATATAAATCAACCTGTAATCCTTTGCGGTGATTTTAATTCAAGACATACTATATGGTTTGTTATAAACTCTAATGGATATAGATTACAACCTATTATAGACGAATGTAACCTCTTTATACATAACCTGAAAAAACACCCACCTGCCGCGGAGAGTAAGTATAATTGATCTCACAATCTCGAATAAACACTCACTAAGTTTAATAAACAACTGGCATACCTCTGATTTGACTAATATTTCCGACCATGTTGCTGTTAAATTTGATATCAGGTTAAAGAATGGTCATTTATTCAATAATCAAATTTCCACTTTGAAAAAAATGCGAATTGGGCAAATTTTTCTAATAACATATCATTACAAGATACAAAAAACTGGGAATTGATATAAGCAGAGTGAAAGATGAGGAGGACATTGATGGGATAGTGAACGCACACTCATGAATTTATTGAGAGAAGCAGCATATAAATCTTCGAAGGTTAAATCCCCCATTAATAAACATGTTTCCAGAATTGACTGGTGGACTAATGAACAGGAAATAATAAAAAATCATTTTCATTATATTAGAAACTAGTATTATCGTCATAAAACAATCAGTTACAATACATTTAAGTTGGCAAGAAACAAATACACTAATGCAATAAGAAAAGCTAAAAGAACTAACTGGCGAAACGTTATTGAAGAAAATTACACAGATAATCCATTTGGTAATGCTTATAAGTTCTTCAATAAATTAAGATCCTCAAATGTAAAGAATGGAATTCCCATAATTGACAATTCACCAGAATATCTAAAAGAGCAAACAATGACCATATTAATGGACGATTTAATTCCTGAAGACGATCCTAATTTGGACAATTTTCAACAACAAATAATTAGAAATTTTAAGCCACGAATGAATAATCCAAGCATAATTATTATCGAAGTAGAAGAAATAATGAATATCATTTCTAATTCTGATGTTTAAAAAGCTCCAGGTTTAGACAACATAAGTAACCATATTGTAGCGTAGAAATCAAGCCTTGAAATATCCTAAGATATAAAATAATTTATTGATGACGTCACAAGGACGAGTCGACAATTATTAACACGTCAGCAAAACTATCTACAGCTAGGGAATCTTAATCAAGCAAGCAAAGAAATATTTTAAAGATGATTTCACAAATACAGAGTAATATATTTTTTTATAATCTGTTGAGTATTTTCATTGAATTATATTAAATTAAATAATAAAATATTTCTTCGCCACAATATGATCAAATGTGCTTACCCAAAAATTAAGCATATGTTATGCAAACTATTTAATAAATGTATTCACAAAAAGGGGTATTATCCGGAGAAATGGAAAATAGCAGCTCTAAAGATAATTCCTAAACCACATAAATCTAATTTAGAATCAACAAAAAGTTATCGACCTATCTCATTGATTTCAAATCTTTCAAAAATTTTCGAAAAAATTTTGAGAAATCGAATTTATGAATTTTATGAAAGTAATAATCTTTTGAGCTCCAGACAACATGGATTTGTCAAATAAAAATCAACGACAACGTGCTTGAATAAAATATTTATCGATCGAGGATCAACAGCGATACGACTTGGATATTCCAGATATAATTGAAAATTTGATTAAATATAAAATTACACTATTGAAGAAAAATACTAACCAAACATTTCAAAGTTTCTTTCCCGCTAATATTCCGAATTATTTTCGGGCAAATTTCCACAACTCTCAATTTATTACAAATCACGGAAATTTTAGAAGCTTTTTAAAATTCATCAAAGCAGTGCAGGATTCAAGATGCTTCTGTGGATGTGAGGAACAAATTTCTATTCATCTGCTGCTAAATTGCCCCGTCTTTCAAGAGTATAGAGAGAGAAATAATGATAACCCAGGCCCCTGGAGCGCAAGAAACGCCAACTGCCCGGGCTGTCAAGCTAACTAGTAGAAACCAGTTACTCTAGATTATATTTACATAGAGCCAATTGCAGAGCCGAACCAGCTGGTCAGGAAGTTCCATGCCTGCAGAGAACCCGGGAGTCCAGCCAACGAGACTGGGTCGAAGGAGGTCTTCCCAAGCAGCAGATCTGTCTTCATTCTGTGTTGCATGAAAGCAGGGCATTTGAATAGAAGGTGGTCCACAGTCTGTTGTTCCTCCATACAATGTGGGCAAGATGGGTCTTCCCCAGGACGCCAGAGAACCAAGTCTGCCCGAACATGGCCATGTCCTGTAAGTAAGGTGGTGGTGACTTCTCCAGGACAGACCTTAGGGAGGAATTGGAGCAGCCGGTCTGGAGTATGGGCTATTCTCCTCAGGTGTCTGTTGTAGTGGTCCTGGCAATAAACCTCCGTCCATGCGTCTAGGGCTGCCGCGCGTGAGTGGTTACGGGCCAGGCTTCTAGGCAGAATGGAAAATGATGGCTCTAAGATGAAAACGGCCGCGTTCTTAGCAGCTCTGTCTGCTCTTTCCTTTCCGTCGATGCCGCAGTGTCCCGGCACCCAACACAGATTTACGTTTTGGTTGGTGTTCAGTGCGAGAATAATCTTAGCTAATAATGTCGATCGAACTGGACCTGACGTACATATGGCTGACAGAGCTGATCTGCAGTCCGACGCGATAGTGATCGCACTTCTTGAATAACCTTCCTTCACCAGACGGACCGCCCAGCGGATTGCCAGAAGTTCAGCCTGGAAGGCTGTGCAGTCGGGATGGAGCCGTAAGAGAACGGGCTGCTGATCTTCTGATGAGGGAACAATTGCAGCGCCCACCCCAGCCTCATTTTTTGATCCGTCTGTGAATATTATAGATGTTGTTATCTCCTCGATGTTTAGACTGAAAGACAATTGACGTCTATCTGGAGGGTATGGCAAAGAAGCAGGGCCTGGTCTAGATTCAAAATTTCCTTCATTGATTTCCTTCAGGAACGCCGTACGAGACCTAACAATAATATCGAAAGGAGGGCTGCCGGTAATGGAGATGGCTGAGACTGTAGGTGTGTAAGGACCTCCTCTCAGTACACGTTTCGCAAAATTCCAGTGAAGGCTCCTAAGTTGCCTAATGCCTTCGCTGGAGAGAGCACGACCTCCCCATGCTGACGCTCCGTCCAGCTGAAAAGAAGATTCCAAATTTACCCTGTATGGTGTGGGTGAGTCGTGGGATTATTGATCTGCATCTACGTGTGATCTTGCGTAGGTGGGCGACAAATCCGTGGGTCTGGTAAAACTCCACTCCTAAGATTGTGACGGTCTTCTTGATGTTTAAAGGTTGACCAAGGACTCTAAGCCCTGTCTCGGAGTTGGGGTGGACATTACGCCATTGGAACAGGCAAGCTTGAGTCTTAATGGGGTTTATATTAAGACCATTTATCGTGCACCAAGATGTCAACCTCTCCAAGAAGGTGTTAGTGGCAGAGACCGGCAGGCGACTACGAACCTGAGTCATAAGGGTGAAGTCGTCCGCGTAAGCTATTAATCGGCTATCTATGATGGAGGGAAGGGTGAAGATGGTCCGAGCAACTATGTTCCACAGGAAAGGACTTAGCGCTGAACCCTGGGGAGTGCCGAGTTGGGAGGACGTACATTCTGTTGCTGTCCAAGCTGAGTAAAAAACCGTCCGGTCTTCCAAAAAGCTTTTTACTAAACAGGTAATAGACTCTGAACAATTTAGACGTTCAAGATTTTGTATGATTGCCTGCCTCCAAACAGTGTCGAAGGCCTTACTGATGTCCGAGCTGATGACAAGAGTTTTCCTCCAGTGAGCTTGTCTTTCTTCAATTAATTGAGTGATACTCGCCAGTGCATCTTCCGCTGAACGACCATTTACGGTACCCAATACGGTTTTGTATTGATCTTCAAAGAACCATCCATGACGATCCGCGAGCCTCTGAAGTCGGGCCAGGATACATCTCTCAAATACTTTGGCCATAGTGTTCAATAAAGTAATAGGTCTGTATTTCTCCAGCTGACTGGTGGCTGAATTGGAGGATTTAGGCAGAAGTATGAGGCGGCCTTCTTTCCATTGACGGGGGAAGTGGCCCATACGAAGGCATTTGGTGAACAATTCGGCCAGCAGGAATTGCAAGGAAGGGCCGCCCAGGTCTAGGCATTTTGAACCAAGACCGTCAGGGCCCGGGGCTTTCCTTTTTCCACAGCGATGAATGGCTCGCAAAACTTCCCAGGGTTTGAATTCAGGTTCGTCTGAGTGAGCAGAAATTGCATTCCTTTGCGGGTGAGGTCTGGTGTCATGTAGGAAAAAGTGATTTTAACAGGGTCTGGCAAGTCTCATGAGGATTGTAAAGAGAGCCGTTATCATGTTTGAGAAGTGGCGGACCTCGGGGGGAGCCGCGGCCCCGGGCGATAAATCGATGTATGTCACCCCAGTATGCGGATGACACCTCCTTGCAGAGATTAAACCAGGATTTACTTTTAGCTTTCCGTATAGCCGCCTTCAGTCGATTATGGCACGCTCGGTATAAACCGCGGAAGAAATTCCTAATAGAACACCGGACTTTCTGACTATAACGGCGGAGGGAGATAACCAACCTTCTGATCCGACTCAGTTCGGGGGTCCACCACGGCTTTGACGGTCTTGTAGTATTGGAGCGTCTCCCCATGGAAGAGTCACAAGCTGATTGCAGGATGGAAGTCAGAAGGAGGACCTCCCTGTCAATATCTTCTGGGCTAGAGGCCTCGTTTAATAAGGTAGTTACACCATCAAATTATAGGGGCATTACCCTTATAAGCAACTTGTCAAATCATTTTACATCCATATTAAAAAATAGACTAAGTAATTGGATTGAAAATAGAAAACTCATAGCGGAAAACCAGGCATGATTCAGAAAGGGCTACTCGTGCAAAGACCATATCTTCACGCTTACGTCACTAATTCAAATGACATTAAACCGCAAAAGGAGGAAACTTTACACATTCTTTGTTGATCTTAAAAAGCGTTTGATACAGTTCCACATCTACTATTATGGAGAAAGCTTGCGCTTGTTGGTTTAAGTGGGCGATTTAACAAACTTATACAGAACTACTATGCTCAAATGATGGCAGCGGTCAGATGGAGCGGCTCTTTTACAGAATTTATCAAAATACAATCAGGTGTTCTTCAGGGTGAACCTCTTTCACCGTATTTATTTATTATTTTCAATAACGATCTGGTTGATACGCTGGATGATTCTGACCTGCCAGGTATATACTTACCGGGCCATGGAACTATACACCTGCTCCTGTTCGCGGATGATATAGTCTTCCGTGGTGAATCCAAGATAAATATCCAAATAAAGATTAATTTAATAAAAAATATTTTGAGGAAAATAGTTTAACTCTGAACCAATTCCAGTCTAAAATCGTAGCGTTTCGAAATGGAGGCCGCTTGGCTAGATCTGACGTTTGGTTTTGGGGCCAACAACCTTTGACAGTTACCTCAAAATATACGTATCTTGGCTACCCCTTAACAATCAAGAATCCAACTGCTTACGTGGCGCAGCACTTTAAAAGCAAAGCATTGATTGCTACAAACGCAGTATGGAGAATACTATCTAAGTCAAGAACCATATCGTTCGGAGCAGTGATGAAATTACTTGACTCCATAGTTTTATCCACGTTATTATACTCGGCCCCACTGTGGGCGACGAATCAGATAGGAGTTGTAAACCAGATCCAGGATATTTTTCTTACGGCGATTTCTTGACCTTCGCAAATTTACACTCCGGGCTATATCTTACGAACAGAAACCGAAAGGATGTCCCTTGAATTAAACATTACGAAATTGATTATAAAGTTCTAGATACGGATTTTAAAAATGGACAGGACAAGATTACCTTATGTTTGCTTGTTTCAGCTCTAGGAAGTTTCAATTTTGGGAAAAGCGGGGAACAACTTTATTTATAACCTGAATAACATCATTGACTCTTGGGGTTTTTCTTTTCTTAAGAACTGTGAAGATTATATGGTTTTGCGAGGAGAAATGCCTAGAATAGTTCAAACCACAGTGGACCAGCTACTCCAATTTGACCGAGCTAAGATACAAAACTCAACTCATTGTATTCATTATCAATCTCTAAGTAGCTCCTTTATGACGGAGGACTACTTACTATCAAACCTCTCTTTGAAAATAGCCCGTCAAAGGATGCTATGGCTATTTTCCCCCGAGGATATCACGGGATTTTGGAACAGCGACCTTTTAAATTTCTACTTCTGCAATGCTGGCATCCAAAAAATTTGGTTCATTATCTATTCCATTGCCCATTCCTACAGGAAAAGAGACTGGAAATTCGCGAAATTTCGGGGCTAACTCACTATAATGAACAACATGTATATACAATTTTTACTACTCTCCAGCTGGATAAAACATTTGTTTATAAATATTTAAAATTTTTCAAGGCGATTGACAAAATGAGGGAAGAAGTGCTCAACTCCCCAGACAACGGCTGATTGCTCCACCTCCCCTCTAAATTGCTTTTCCTCCTCACTCATGTACATATATAACCTCTTAGGGGAATCCCCTTGTAAGACAATAGTGTCTTAATGAAGGTTTTTGTTGTTGTTGTTGTAATAGGGTAGTTACCTGGTGGAGAGAAGAGTTGATGAAGGATTTAAAGGTCTGTTCTTTATATGAGGATTCAACCCAGGAGGAATTTGTCTCGTTATTGACCATGTCTAGGAATGTAGTCCAGATAGGTATATGGTCAGTGAAGGCCATCTCATCTAATAAACCTCTAGTGACATGGATAGCCAGTGAGCTGGATGCCAGAGTTACATCTATAGAAGAAGATAAAGGCCCATTTGACCAGGTCGAGTCCACAGGAGGTCCCAAGAAATGAAGATCATTGAAGCTGGCGAACTCTTCAAGATTAGCACCCTGGAAGTCCAACCTCGCACCGATGCCCCAGGTAGGAGAGTGGGCGTTAGTGTCCATACCCAGGATCACTGGAAGAGACGCCCGTCTTATCGTATCTTCCAGAAGAGGGATGAAATCATCGGCAGCTCTAAGGCCGTGCCAGTAGGCCGAGTGCACCACGATGCTCTGCTCTAGACATATGGCTATGGAGGTTATGGCGGTGTCTGGGGAGGTTAGAGGGATGGGATGAAGGTTGCTACATGCCACAATTCCCGAGGGGATGTAGGCGCCTGGGACAAAAAAAAAGCCTGAAACCCACGTGTGGGCCAGAAGAAGTTAGTTGAGAGTTCTTGCAGGAGCACGATGTCGGCCTGTGTCGAATTTGCCAAATTTGCAATTTCAAGAATGACAGTTGGTGATTTTTTAGCGTTCACCTGCAGGACACGCAATGGCCTAGACATTGTTTCTTGTTCAGGCTATTCTCTCTTTTACAAAGGGACAGGTAGATATTGTGGCAAAGTGGTTGTGGGAGCTCCAGATTTTTTTTCTGCAGCGGCAGCAGCGGCTTTGGCTTGGCTCGACCGAGCATCGGATGCCCTCATGCTCTGCAGAGCCGCAGCGATAGCAGATTGGATGGGCAGCTGGACAGGCAGAAGCGCGGTGGCCGAAGCCACAGCAACGGAAGCATTGCTTTAAAGTATGACTGCGCTCATACCTGTGCACTAGACCCGCCACAGGAATACGTCCATGTTGACCGAGGATTTCGGCGACTTGGTTGTCCACTTCGATGAACACTGTACTAGTGCTGTGTGCCGCATTATTCGATCGATGGACTACCCTGATTTCACGCTTTTCCAGGAGTGACTGCACGGAGTGGTTGGAGCGGAAGCTCTCGCATATCTCATCGTCCCGCACCTCCCCGTCCACTCTGAAGAGGCAGTATCTTGGTAGGATAACCGGGCACTCGGGGCAGCTTAGGCCCGTTGGCAGGGAGGTCAGCCCAGTGGCCAGCTACTTTGCCATTTGGGTTGTTTTGGGGTGGAAAACCACCTCGCCGCTGGTGTTGATGGACGCCACCACGTGTTTTGATGACGCTAGGGAAGGATGAATCTTTTGAATTTCCCTCAAAAATTCCCTTGGGTTGCTTTGGGGTTAGCCGACCTGACGACGACATGCGATTCGAAGGAAGGAGCCAGATTCACAAATGTGGATTTCGCTTTGGGTTTCGGAGGTGCAGGCTTTACCGGCTTGTCTTTCTCTGCCACAACCGAGGCGAAAGAGGTGGAGGGAATCGGGACGTTGGCTGTGGGATTGGGTCTTCCTAGACTGGCTTCCTTGAAGGCGTCCTTAAGAAGAAGTTCTGCCTCTTGGACGAGAGTCAGTATCAGTCCTTTGGTGGCCATCTGTATTTTTTCGGGGGAGTCCAGGCTGGTGTCGGCAATGATCGCTTCGAAGGTTTGGCACTCAAAGTTGAACAAGTTCGCCGTGCTGTTGAATTTAAATTGGTGATGGGAAGACGGGAGGAGGTCTTGTTGGCCTGCTGACTTCCTCCACCACCGCCATCATACTGGTTCAGCTCCATAAATAAAAACTATCAAAAAGCAAATCTACTCCAAAGAGAGTAAAAAAAGGCAGACCAGACAAAGAACATTATTCCGTTAACGAGATGAGGTGTGTATGGTTATTGGTTCGGCCAACAACAAATATCCAATTTATATACACATATATTTTTACATAATGAGGTTTTGAAAAATGCAAATAATCTTCATCTATTTACATGCACAACAATTTATTTTACCATCACTACAGCATAAATCACTCTTGGTGAAATTTTTTTATTGCAATTCAGAATCTGCCACTGAAGCTTTACAAGCGTTTCGTACCTTTAAAGGTATTCGAAGCGCTAAAGGACCCATGAGTTGCTACTCTCTAAGACGAATGATAAAAACTTTGGAGAAGACAGGATCTCTGGAAGCAAAATCTCGGAGTGGAAGACCATCGACATGCAAGTCAGGGGTTGCTACGGTTTCGCAGAATGTTGAAGCTATTGAAACGTTATCCACGAATGGAGAAGTAAGTGCTCGACAAACGGGGATTTGGTATGGAACAGTTTGGAGAGCACTAAGAATTTGTCTTAAAAAATACCCGTAAAAAAATTCAAAGACTTCACGAGCTAAAAGTCGGCGATTTTGAGAAGCGTCAAGAATTCGCTTCATGGGTTTTCCGGCAAATTGATATTGATGAAAACTGTCTGTTGAATGTTCTGTGGACAGATGAAGCTCAATTTTCTCTGAACGGAGAAGTTAACACTCAAAACAGCCGCATTTGGGCATCAGAAAACCCTAGGATTTTCACAGAAATGCCACTTCATCAGCCCAGAGTTATAGTTTAGTGTGGGTTCACTTTTTCTTTTATTATTGGGCCATTTTTCTTTGAAGAAATAAATGGAAGAACATTTAAAACCGTTTCTGTAACTGGTGAACGTTATGTTGACAGACAAGCACTGAGCGAAATAACATTCATGCAAGATGGAGGACCTCCTCATATCTCCCGCGGTGCCAAACAATTGCTGAAGGATACGTTCGGTGAAGATCGTTTGATAAGTCGCCACTTTATACACCAGTGGCCTTCAAGATCACCAGACTTGACGCCTTGCGATTTTTGGATATGGGGGTACATTAAGTCGCGTCTTTATCGATGTCGGCCTACCACATTGGTCATGTTGAAGGCTTCTATCAGACGGCACGTTTCATCAATTTCATCAGATATGTTATTTGATGCTGTCCAAACTTTCATCTATCGTCTGCAGGCGGTGTTTGAGAATGAAGGGCGCCACATTGAGCAAGGATTCTGACCTAATACAAGAGAGAAGGCAGTTACCTCATGTGTTATAAAAGCTTCCGTGTATTATATTATCTACCAATGTTTTGCAGCTCTTTGTGTTGGGTTATGGGTAAATAAATTCTGTCCTCATATCTTGTCTCTTTTTTATTTGTGAAAAGTAATTTTTGTTTGTTTGTCATTTGCTCACATCTTATATTATGTCGTGCAGACCAAAGTGTTATAACTTCTCGAATAACACTGTACACACAATTTTACCCCTTATGTTTAATTTATCGCTTTTCGCTCATTAAAAGAAATAGCATAAGGAATATTCTCTGTAACCCCCCACCTTTAGAAATTTTGGGCAAAAAAAATGATACAAAATGATTTTACTACCACGTTTTTCAACGCAAAAGGTTGATTTAAAAATTAGATTTATTTGAGGGGATACATTTTAAAAAATCGTGTACAGTATAATAAACAATGATAACATTTTACAAGCCCATAGGATATTTGGAATAAAGTACGACAAATGTATTTTGTCACTCCCATCTATATTTCATTTGTTGGATCATGACAAATTTCCAGTTAAATAGTCGAATGTCGCCAATTATTCAAGAAATTACACATTCCTTATAGCAAAAAATCCTATTAGTAGTACCATAATAATTTTTGGTACTATATTAACATTTCAAAAAATCGTGTATTGAATTCAGCTATGTTTTTCAAACATTCAATATATTTGACAAAACTCTGTCAAAAATATAAATATTTTTTGCTGCATGTTTTAATTTGCATATACCTATTTTACATATCTCAGATTGTATTTAAAAATCGTTAACCATTTCTTCTAACTTTTGGCGAAATGGTGCTTTATTAATTAACGATTTGATATTATTAGGATTCTTTCCTGGTATACAAAAAGGAAAAATACGTGTCGATCAGTTATATTTTTCAATTAATCAAACAATTTGGCCGCTGAATTTCTGATTCTGGTACAGCGCCATCTAGGGAATGAAATTGTAACTAAAATCAATTTCGAAATTTTCAATATTTGCCATAAAAAATCCCATTGCATTCTGAACACAATGGTGTTTACCGCATTGCTCTAGCGCAAATATTCGCGGAGTTATTAATTTTTAAAGTTGTGCGGGACTTTTGGATCACCCTGTATATATATATATATATATATATATATATATATATATATATATATATATATATATATATATATATATGTAAGAATAAAATAGGCGTATTCTGACAGTTCAAATGAGCCGTTTTAGATATCAGCGCGCCATCTAGTGGGAAAAATATCAACTAATCGTTGATTTAAGTTATTTTATAACATTTGACCAATCCATTTCTTGATAAATCAAGAAAATCCAACCACAAACGTGTTTCGGGCTGTAGGACCTCGACAGCGTGGCTGTACTTCAACGACCAAACATTTTGTCTAAGCAGTTTTCCGAAAAGCCGAGAAATGGGTATTTACACCAATTTTGCCTAAATACGCTAATCATGTGAATAAAAAGTAATAAAATAGAAAAAGATCAGCTGGTGATATTAAAAATAAAATAGATGTAACCTGACCACTCATAAGAGCATTTTTAGATGGCACTCGGCCATTGAGCTGTCAAGATATACCTGTTTTATTTTACGATCATTACCTTTACATTTTCAATTTGTTTCTTATTTTACATATTTACAGCGAAAATCAATATTCTGTGTGTGTGGAGACGCTCATATAAAAACTATATGCCTTTTTGTTTTTCAATATCAACACCTGACCTTATATATATATATGGTAATTTAAAACAACAACCTCATATTGTGTAGATAACTTATAACAAGATTGTCATGTTGTATATAGAGACACATCTATAAATAATTATGCGCATGATTAATCTGTGTCATTGCATCACCTATGTAATGTAATTGGTACAAAGTGGATAAATAAATAAAATCTGTAATAGATTTAAGAGTTGAGCTAAAGCAGAGATCGAGCATAGTATTGCCAAAACAACAGTCTAAAGATGGAACTCATAAATCAGGTAGATTTACAATTCCCACAAACAAGGCCACCCACACTGTCACATGTGGTGGAATGCAGAGACCCCTCTCACACCTGGACATGCCAAGGCCCCCCTTTTCTCAGAAACGCCCATGTCACATAAGGTCACCCCGTCTTTAACCTATAAAGCATCACCTTACAGTGGCTTGACAGCTCAGTACAGTTCAGTCAGTTTAGTTTAGTTCATCCTTAGCGTCAGCTCACGTCGGTCGTACCTTATGTCGATCTCAACTATCATGTAGACGAGTAAGAAACTTCTATGTCTCCATCTTTCGCTCCTGGCTCAACTTTTATCTGTTAACGGAACTTTCTTAGTGTAACTGTGTCTTCGTTTTTTGTGTGGATATCCCCAGCTTTCCACTCTGCCTCGACCACGACTGCCTGTATTTTGTGAGAACTTTTAAAGGTCTTCCAAGGTGCAGAGAGGTACTGGAAAACTCTACATCCTGACTGTTCCTCTTGGTCAACACAGTACAACAAGAGCTACCAGGACTTCAACTATTATTTCAGTAGTCGACAGAATTTCTACAAAAGCTACTGGAATTCTCATCTCACAGATAAGTCGACAGCAACTCATCATCACATTTAAGCCGACAGGATGACCAAAACGAAGGATGACACAACGAAGAGGTAAGAAGACTGTTCAGATAGGAAGCGAGAAAGAGCGAAGATGGAGGAACAAGCCCGACCATTCCAACGAAACGTCCAAGCAATCTCTCCCCAAGATATTTACGGAAGAAACGCCGCCCCAACGGACTTCCGCATACCCGCTAACCGATCGTCAACGTCGGAAGCAAGCTGACCGCGCCAACGACAGCCCCGAAATTCCCGCAAGTCATGGAAACCAAGCAGCGCTGTACCCAAACCCTGTGAGAAGTTCTCCACCTTCGACTTGACATCGTCGAGACAATGCTCAAGGCAACAAGCCACAATCAACTTCACAGATGCTACAAGCGTCTACAAGCTCTACATGGAGCGTCTTCAACGTCAGCAGGAATACAAGCCAAGACCAAGTTTCCTGACTGAACTTTCACACAACTGTAAGTTTTTAAAAAAACCTACCTTAACTTTATCCTCAAGTTCAAAACTTGATTCCCTATTAATTTTGTATTTATATTTTGACTTTAAGCATTTTAAATTCAATTTTTACCTTTTTTATATCATTTTTATTCAATTTTTAAAACTTTCACACACAACTTTATCAAATTTACTTTAATTTTTATTCAGATTATAAATTTCAAGTTATTACTCTCAATTTTACTTTTAAAAAAAAATCGTTATTTTTATAGTTTAAAAAAAAAATCTCATTCATCATAATTCTCAACTTTTTTTTGTTTTACTTATTAGTTATCTTTATACCAAAAGACCAATATCTTTATCAATTCTTAAAATTTGGTAATGTTCACCATTTTAAGTAAGCGCCCAATTCAAATTATTGGTAACTCTCACGACATTGCCCTTTTACAAGAATCATTTTAACTACCATAATTAACGATTTAAAAATATATATATTCAAATTTTAAATATAAATTAATCACAGCCTTCCAAAACGATTACAATCGTTAATATTCGAGGATAAATACACTCCCTCGTCTTTTCCTTTTTACATGCATGATTGGTCATCAACACATTTCTTTCAAAAAACCTTACAACACCCTCGCATCACTATCTCCAATTGGCAACAATTTTTAGTGCGCGACTTAACACACAAATCCAAATCTTGAGCCACACAAGCCTCCACTTAACTCTATATCGTCGCCACAATAAAATAATTTCACATTAAACTTGCCAAATTCACTAACAGTCAAATATTCTCTCGATGTGTTTCATACAACAACCACCCATGACTTTATTAAATTTGTTATTCATGGTGAAACAGGTTAGATTTGTACCAAACTAAGACTTCACGTGACACCTTTTCATTCACATTTCTCACTTCGTGTCATAGCGCTACACCACAAAACCTTTTCTCTTTTCAGGCCAAAGACGCCTTCATGCCTATGACTTCTCACCTCAAAGCGTGTACACGTCGAAAGTCATATCTTTCACTCACTTCTAGCCTGAAATCATCGTATAACAATTTTACAAAGTCTAAACTGATTTCGAGACACAACACTTACGAACATCGAGAAAACTATATTTTCAAATAGGCAAGAAAATTGCCAAACTTCAACAAAAGAAGAGAGAGAAAGTCAGTATCAAGCAAGACAGAAAATAAACACCCCGCACGTGTGACCACCCCACAAATAGAATTTCCGTTAAAAAAAAAGGAAGTGGACGCTCTTTTATGACTGGTCACTGTTATCTTTTGAGAATATCTTCTCTTCCCCCTCAAGGCAGATCTTCTTGACCGCTAGCTTCATGACGCCATTTTGAACACATGTGTCACACTACTCATTTAGATTTCCTCGAGAATCTCACAAATCTCACCAACGAGATATCACAACACAACATGCTTTAAACATTTTACATGTTAATTGATAACACCAATTAAAACAATTTGGTTAAATCTCAGACTTTTTAACGCGAAAGAGAAATGATTCTCTACATACCAGCATTGAGGACAAACGAAAAGATCATTGCACATATTCCCAGTTTCAGAGTCATAGAAACACCGATGTTACCAAAGGGATATAATCTAGTCACACACCACAACTGTAACTTTTCGTCAAAAGAGACAATTTTTGTTCAATTTTACACTACTTAAAATTTATCCATTCATTAATAACCTTCAATTATATTATAAATTTTGTATAAAATCTTGAATAATTATTCTTATTCTTACCTTTCAATTATATAAACAAATTTTTTAATCCAACATTTAAAAAAAAAAAAAAACCTTTAATCAAATTTACTTTTATTTTTCATGATATTATTCTAGTATTGTAAAACATCTAATTGTTTCAAAAATTATTTTTATTTTATTATTTATTATATATTTTATATATTACAGGTTTAATTTTGTCCACTTACACTTTTTGTACCCGCAATCATATTTCTATATTTCTATTCACTATATTTTATTTGTTTAAATACCTTTATTACCTGACAAAGTTTATCATCCACTATCGGGCATCTACAACAATCGTTTTCAACAATCATATTCTTTAACCAATCCCCTATATTTTTCATCACTATCTTTTCAGTCATTGCGTCACATCAAAGTAGAAAAACGACAGCACTGCTTGACAATTTATTTTTTGATTTCGTAACTCAACAAACTCCTTGAACACCGTTCCCCAGACTTACCAATCCAAACTTCTGGTCTGAACAAGCTTCAAGAGTTTATTTCATTTCATCCGCAGAGCAAATCACCAACGCATTCACAAAGCGTTCACTTTTTTCAACTTTCAATTTTTTTTCAGCTCTAGCGGACCACATTCAACCTTTGATTTCGAGTCAAGTCAGATCACCTACTGTCGCTACAATTCTACTTATCGCATGGCTCTATTTCACTCCTTTCTCAATCATATTAATAAGCAACTTTCTTCAACAACTTTTAACCCAATAATCCTAAAATTGTGACAAAACACTGTAACCCTTATATAGGATCGCAAGTGAAACATTGCCAAGGAAGACAGCTCAAGTCTATATCCTCGCTTTGCACCTGGATCTGAGTATTTGGTTTACATGAGCACTTCTAACAATTACATATTCTTCAACAACTTTTCAACCCAATAACACTACAATTGTGACAAAGCACTGTTACCCTATACAGGATCACAGGTGAAACATTGCCTAGGAAGACGCTCAAGTCCATATCCTCGCTTTGCACCTGGACCTAAGTATTTGATTGCATGTGTAAATCTCACAATTGCTTATTCTTTAACTACTAACCCTGTCCAACGCCCACCAATATTCTCTTAGAATGTGAATTTTTATGTCATCATTTTATTTTAATCATCTTTTTTGTTAATCAAACACAATGTCATTTTTATTTCACCTTTATATATCCAACAAATATCATCTTGTTATATCCCTTTTTAACCCTCACAGTTTAAATTAATTAAAATAAATTTTAATTACTTACCTGTGTTAGAGAGGCTTTACCCGCCTAAACCCGGATAAACCCTTTCACTCCCGGGGCCCATCTATGGTAATTTAAAACAACAACCTCATATTGTGTAGATAACTTATAACAAGATTGTCATGTTGTATATAGAGACACATCTATAAATAATTATGCGCATGATTAATCTGTGTCATTGCATCACCTATGTAATGTAATTGGTACAAAGTGGATAAATAAATAAAATCTGTAATAGATTTAAGAGTTGAGCTAAAGCAGAGATCGAGCATAGTATTGCCAAAACAACAGTCTAAAGATGGAACTCATAAATCAGGTAGATTTACAATTCCCACAAACAAGGCCACCCACACTGTCACATGTGGTGGAATGCAGAGACCCCTCTCACACCTGGACATGCCAAGGCCCCCCTTTTCTCAGAAACGCCCATGTCACATAAGGTCACCCCGTCTTTAACCTATAAATCATCACCTTACAGTGGCTTGACAGCTCAGTACAGTTCAGTCATTTTAGTTTAGTTCATCCTTAGCGTCAGCTCACGTCGGTCGTACCTTATGTCGATCTCAACTATCATGTAGACGAGTAAGAAACTTCTATGTCTCCATCTTTCGCTCCTGGCTCAACTTTTATCTGTTAACGGAACTTTCTTAGTGTAACTGTGTCTTCGTTTTTTGTGTGGATATCCCCAGCTTTCCACTCTGCCTCGACCACGACTGCCTGTATTTTGTGAGAACTTTTAAAGGTCTTCCAAGGTGCAGAGAGGTACTGGAAAACTCTACATCCTGACTGTTCCTCTTGGTCAACACAATACAACAAGAGCTACCAGGACTTCAACTATTATTTCAGTAGTCGACAGAATTTCTACAAAAGCTACTGGAATTCTCATCTCACAGATAAGTCGACAGCAACTCATCATCACATATATATATATGACCCGGGCAACGCCCGGGGTTTACCCGATTAAATTATTTTATTCAAATACTATTCGTTACAATTATAAATTGGCGCCGTGGATGTCATTCTTGTATAAAATATAAATTTAAGTCGGTTATTGAGAGGGTAACACGCTCGATTCCCGACAGTCATGAACCGGGATTAAATCCCGCGTTAAAATTTGTTTAATATGTGAATAACCTTCACATATTATTCATTGTTCAATTATCATGAACTAGGTTGCTCTTGCTGAGCGGTACCTATTTATGTGAATTTGAACCAGCTAATATATAAATGAGTTTTAAAAATTGTAAAAAAAAAAAAAAATGCATCGGCTGGGAATCGAACCCGGGGCGCCCGCGTGGCAGGCGAGCATTCTACCACTGAACCAAAAGCAAACGGTGATAGAATTAAGAACGCATGACGCTGATAACTGTATATATTATATATATATAGACAATTAAACCTGTCTATAGCGCTCCCTCTTGGGACTCACCAAAATAGGATGCTATAGAGAGGGGCTGCTATAGACAGGTCGCTTTTAATGTAAATCGCATCGTACTACGTATTTAAAATCGGGCGCTATAGAGAGGAAGGCGCTATTTAGAGGGGGCGCTATAGACATGTTTAACTGTACATATTTTTTTATTGTTTTTCACATGAAAAGCTTATTTACGTAAACTAGACCTTAAATACCCATTTCTTGATGTCTCAGGAAGCCTCTGTGACCAAATTTTAGTCGTAGAGGTACAGTCTCTGCCACGCTGACGAGGGCCAACAACCCGGAACATTTTCGTGGTTGACTTCTTTTGATTTATCAAGAAATTAGGTTAGCCAAATAACACGGAACAAGTTAAATAAACGTTTAGTTTATTTTGTTCCAATAGATGGCGCTCTGCCATCTAGAAATGCTCATGTGATCCTAGTCAGGATATGCCTCTTTTGTTTTTAATATAACAACATAAAAAATGAACCAACACCCATTAATGTGAAATTCGTTAACACTTGGTAACTCCGATATCAAAACATTCACTATTTATTAATACATATATTACAACTGCCTTTGAGTTTGAAAATATTGTAGTGAAGTATTTATTATTTTACACTAGTATTAACAGAGTATCATTTTTATGTTTATATTTTATTACTCTGTAAACTTCCCTCATTCCTTATCTTTTGTTTATCATTCATAGTTTGTTCATGCCTTAAATAAATTGCTGTGTCATCCTGTTTGATCCCTTCTGTCAAAAGAAAACCTGATTGTGATGATTTATTGAGATATCAAATTTCTCTTTTTCACATTCTTCTTTAAAAAAGAAGAACCATCATTGAAAAAAAACAGTGAGTTTTTAACCGCTTTGACAAGAAATTTAAAGATACACTGATCCTGGATTCGAAAAACTAAAATAATCCGCAATACCTATAAATAATCAACAAAACGGAGGATGGATTTCTTATTATATTTTACATTATCGAAGTTTTAGGGTATCACAAACCTTTTACAGGAGTATATGACAAAATAAATCTTATTCTTTATCTTTATATTATATTATTCGCATGTTTTTAAATTTTATATAATTGTATTGAACAATGTAATACATCTAAATATAGGATATATTATATATATATATATATATTAGTTAAAGATTACGTTTATTTTGTCATATACACTCCTGTAGGGGTTTATGATACCTGAAAGCTTGAGATTATATCAAATAAAATAAGAAATTTGTATATATTTTCTCTCTATATATAACCTAAATAATATATACATATCATTTTGAAAATATAGCAATCCATATTTAAATAATTAGATATTATCTGAAAAAAAGCATATATTGGCCAAACGAAACATTGGCAAATAAATATTTTATTCAATCCAATATATACCTTTTTATTATCTAATATATAAGAAAACTATTAAAAAATTACCATTGCCAAAAATAACCATCCCCCAGCTCTAATTTTTAATCGGTATTGTACCCCTACCAGGGTCAAAGTTCAGACCTTTCCTGTTCCCTGTTTTCCTGTTGTTAAGTTCTATGGCGCCAGGTTGTCAAGGCTACCGCTGGGGACGTCATCCTTCATTTAACTTTTATCTTCCAAGCAAGTTACAATAATAGGAGATATTTTTATTTTATATACAAGTATATTATATAATTTAATAGTTTTATTATTTTATAATTTAAAAAAATATATTTTTTATTTTCATTTATTGATAATTTTACATTTTCTATTATAGTTTAAGAATATTCCTCTTTCATTATTGTTGTAAATATGTAGTTAATTAAACTATTTTAAAAATTCACTAATATAGAATTCATTCCATAAATTTTATATAACTGTGGAAAATATCTTATTGTAATTTTCTTATAGTAATTTAAAATAAAGCAACTTGAGAGAGAGAGAGAGAGAGAGATAGTAAATAATTATTCTTCTGCTTTTCTTTCAAGATGACACGATTGCAAAAATACCATTAAGTATTTATGTACTCAAAAGAACCAACAATTAATCTCAGATCATAACAAAAATATATCTTAATATAATAGTAAGCAAAAACAAATTTATTATAACATATATGTGCATATAGTGTAAATATAGAATATAATATATATATTTTTGGTAATTTAAACCAAAACCTTAAATTGTATATTATAAAAAAAAATGTATGTTGTATAGTAGAAACACATTTGTAAATAATTATACGCATGATTGACATGTGTCATTACATTATCCTATGTAATGTACTTTGTACAAACTGAGAATAAATAAATAAAAATCTGTAATAGATTGAGAGTTGAGCTAAAGAAAGAGATTGAGATAGAAATCCAACAACGAGGCCTAAAGATAAGAAACTGTCAGGGCATTGCCAGAGTGTACAATATCGCTTCCGATCCACGTCCTTGTTGCATTCTCTGATATCAAATACTTTCTCTCAGTAAAGATATATAAGCCTCCAACAGGGCCATAAATAAATAGTCACTTTGCCATCAGCGGAATCCCTCGGCGGTTGTGTCCAAGGTCCACCTCATCGACCAGGAAGAACAGTAAGAACTCTTCTATCTCCATCTTTCGTTCCTAGCTCTTTCGCTCCTTATCTGTTCACGGAACTTGCCTAGTACAACTGTGTCTCTTCGTTTTTTGTGTATGGACATTTCCAAGTCTTCCACTCTGCCTCGACCACGACTGACTGTACTCTGTGAGAACTGTTAAAGGTCTTCCAAGGTGCAGAGAGGTACTGGAAAACTCTCCACGCCCTGACTGTCCCTCTCGGTTACTACAAGTTTGCCCCTCTCGGTTACCACACCACAGCGAGAGACCCTCGGTTACTAGCAGTCATGGGGCCAAGTGATTTATGGAATCTAAGGGTAATACAAAGGACGAGGCAGGTTGAATGGCACCTAAGAGGCCAGCGGCCCAAGAAGCGACAAAGTCCAGGAGGGTGTCTGATCCGCAGTAGAAGTTTGTTATGTATTTAAAAAAAGAAACATTCGTGATTTATAATACTTCCATTTCTTATACATAGATGGAGCGTTATCGCCTTT
Organism: Cordylochernes scorpioides; assembly: GCA_030710605.1. Lineage (NCBI taxonomy): Eukaryota > Metazoa > Arthropoda > Arachnida > Pseudoscorpiones > Chernetidae > Cordylochernes > Cordylochernes scorpioides. The sequence goes on along the minus strand of CP092873.1, from coordinate 18,578,298 downwards.
TATATTATATTCTAATATATTCAATTTGTTTTATATTTTGCCCGCTATTTTTTATCGCTAGACAACAGACAGTAAATAATGTTGTAGATCTATATCAATTTGTAAATAGCAGAGAGAATTATCATTGAATAACTATTTTTGTAAATATCTTTTATGATTATCTTTCTAACCTGAAAGGTTCAGGTTCCTGAGGTATATTATTGATTCTCTCTTTTTTTTCTAGTATAATATGCTTATAACTGTTTCTGTTTAAAATGTAAATCGACGCAATTATTCCTAGCTGAGAGATCGCGTTTTGTGTGTAGATATAAATAAATAAATTCAAATATTTTTTACAGTAAATTTATCCGGAAATAGAAATTATATTCATGGGAAATAAGGTGGTAGAGCTGGAAAATATTTTTTTTTAAATCATTTTTTAAAATATTCTTCTAAAAAAATCAAAAAATTATTTTATCAATGAATATATTCCAAATTATATATCGTATCATTTCTTTCTCCTATATTTGAGTAAAAAATTCACAAAATTTCTGTCAAATAAAATTGTTTTGATATATTTTTCCTCACATGGAATATACGCGTGGTGTTTGAAGTTTATAAGTTTATTTTGTAATTATTCTTATTTTTTTTTTAAATCATAGAAGCATTTTTCTGATAGACCATATTCATTTTTTATCATCATCATTTAAAATATTTTTTTGTATTTTTTCTTAGTTAGTTTTCAAATCATTTTGTAATTGTAGATTCTTTTTTTGTTGTTGTTGTGTTCCTTTTTAAGCAATGAAATATATAGAACTAAGGCGTAATATTCAATTCAAGCATATGGAACCAACATCGATTCATTTTTAAAACAAAGCAAAATCATAAGCTTTTATAATTATCACTTTTTCATACATGTGGTACAAGTTCTCAAATTTTTCTGAATACCACCCTTTTATTGATTAATTAGTCGTCTGAACTTCTTGAATAAAAATATTAGTTATGTTTCAAAAATAAATCAAAAGAAGAAATATCTACTGCACAGAAAGTTTTGGGGTTTTAAAGCAATATATGATATCTATATTATAATAGATTTAGTTTTACGTCGTTTTGAACATACATTAGTCCCCCAGATATATCTAATAAACCTCTCTCTCTCTCTTGAGGTATCAAGGATTCCTGGAGCCACGTACTAAAGTCACCAACCATCCGGGTTGAGACTTCACATCTAATGGTGCACATCCAGTTTATCAGATTTACTGTACTTTGGAATGTTCTGTAGATCTTCAGGAATAAATGTACTTATTCCTAGGAGGGTGGCTGTTTGGAATCTTTAAAGATGGTAGGTGGGAAATCTGTGGTGGTCGACAGTTTGGTCTTCCTCGTGACAATGTGGACAGGTAGGATCATCTTTAGATATTTTTTCAGCATCGGCTTTGACAAAGCCGTGATCTCTGAGGATTTTAGCGGCGGTACCACAAAATTTTATTTTAGGGAGGATCGTAATGAGAGTGGTTGGAGGTGCAGATATTCTTCTAATGTTTCTTGTGGGATGGTCTGTGGAATAAAGTTCATTCCAGAGTTGTAATGAGTACTACTTGCTAAAGGCTCGAACAAACTTTTTAGATAGAGTGGAGTAGGAACCGATCAAAGAGGTAGATAAATGATTTATAATATTTATGTTTAAATTTTGTTGAAATTATCTAATTGTTATACGAAGATATTTTCTGATTAACAAGTACTTAGTTTTATGAGCTAAGGTGTAAAAGATATGGGCAGCAATCAATCTAAAGGTGATTTAAAATTTGAATTTAATTTTTGATAATCTCTCAACCAAAATATTCTCACATTCATGGAAATATTATTATTAAATATATTATATTATTTTAAATATATATATATATGGAAAATTTGTCGGGAGGAAATTGATCCATAGAAGCATAGGGTGCCTCTCCCGTCACTGGTGTTGTGGCTTTGTCACCGACCCGAGGCCGCTAGTTTGCGGCGACGGTCAATAGATGGCGTCAGGTTTTGACGTTTATTTTGACCGGAGAGGCGCCCTATGCTTCTATGGCTATATATATTAAAATAGAAGAATATTTTGGATCAATATAATTTATTAAACATTTCCGATATTTCGATGAGGCTGTTCGCCTATCTTCCTCTAGGAATTCAAACTCCTTCTAAGCCCATCATCCGCGTGATGCACGATAAGTATTGTTTATATAAGTTGGAGTGACCGAACCCTTTTGAATGAATAAATTATCATTATTTCTAGAAGGAGTTTGAATTCTTTGAGGAAGATAGGCGAACAGCCTCATCGAAATATAGGAAATATTTTAATAAATTATATTGATCCAAGATATGCTTTTATCTTAATGCTATTAAAATGGATTACTCAATTTTCAAATATGTATGAAAAACAATATAAAAATAAGTGGGTCAGGTGTTGATATCAAAAATAAAAAAAGGCATATCCTGACCAGGAGCACATGTGCTTTTCAGAAGGCAGAGCATCATCTGGTGGAACAGGAATCAACTAAACATTGATTTAGCCTGTTCCCTGATATTTGGCCAACCCAATTTCTTGATATATATATATATATATATATCAACACAACCATCTAAAAGGAAAAATATATTTTGTCAAAAAGAGTATTGAGTACAAAATTAAAATATATTCACTTATACATATCATGTAATATCTATCGGTTCAAAATCACTTTATTAGGTACCGCTCAACAAGAGCAACCTAGTTCATGATATTTGAAACAGTGAATAATATATATGAAGGCTTTTCATATATTAAATAAATTTTAACGCGGGATTCAATCCCGGTTCATGACTGTCGGGAATCATGGGTGTTACCCTCTCATCCACCGACTCATTATAATAGCTATTTAGAGGACATTCAATTTCCCAAGTGAAGAATTGTGATATAAAATTTCGCTTTGAAGCCATAAGAGGTATCGTGTCGCTCTGGGCCACGAAACCACTCTTTTACTTGAAAAAATATAATTTATTTGTCAAACTAAAAGCTACAGTAACAAGGAGTTTAAGGCAACAATACTTCTCTATTCCTAAGGCTGAACTGACTAACTTCATCCATACGTCCTATTTATAGCACAAATACGTTAAAACTATGTAAATTGTACACAAAGAACAAATATGCAAAGAGCAAATATACAGAGACACAACAATAGGGGTGACCAATATATTCAGTTGAAAAGATGAATACAATTTTGAATTATTTATATTAGTGAATAAAATGGAAGCTAAATTTATATTTCATCTATTCGAAAATATTTTAATTAGTTTTTATTGATAATAAAGACTTAATTCAAATATATAATTGCTTTATGATTATATAATAACCACATACAAATATATATTTCAAAATATTCAGTTATCATTTGATAAAAAAGATCACTATATTAATATCAATATTTTAAAATAAGGCCTATTTTGGATTTTAATACGATTATTTATTAAACCGATATTTCGATGGAACGATCTTCCATCTTTTACAAGGTGTTTTGCTGTGAAGCACGCAGCAGGTCACGTGCCCCAGGTGAGCCACTAGACGTCTTCCAAGCTTATTGGGAGATAAACCATCTAATATATACATTCTAAATAGAGTAAATATAATCAAAAGAAAAAATTGATACATGTAAATAACTATTGAAAATTAAGAGATATCGAATTAATTAAACAAATAAAATATCATAAAATTGAAATAACTGTCAAAAATATATACAAATAATAGTAATAAATATCCGATTAAAAATGAAATAAAATAAACATGTAAATAGCATAATCATCTAGGAGGTTCTAAACTGAGTATATACATCTGGCAAGTCAATCTTTCTATTGATACTATTTTTATTTTCTAAAGAGCTCCAGCTTTCTAAAAATAAACGGCAATGTTTTTCTTTTATGTTTTGATGTATTATAGATGTGTGATCGAAGTCTGGAGTGTGACTATTTTTGAATGCGTGATCTACCAGTAGGGATGTCGGGTTATGGTGCTTTAGTGCAGATTTGTGCTGGTTGATTCTTTCAGATAAAGGTTTGCTGGTTTCTCCTATGTATATTGCCTGGCAGGATGGTTTATCTCCCAATAAGCTTGGAAGACGTCTAGTGGCTCACCTGGGGCACGTGACCTGCTGCGTGCTTCACAGCAAAACACCTTGTAAAAGATGGAAGATCGTTCCATCGAAATATCGGTTTAATAAATAATCGTATTAAAATCCAAAATAGGCCTTATTTTAAAATATAAATGTATTATGGATTGCTCTATATTCAGAATAATATCAATATATAAGCTAAATACGAATTTGTAAATGATATTCTATGAATATTGATGAATATACATTTGTTTATATAGATCAGACGATGATATGTAGCACAGAATAAAAAAGAACTATAGACAGCAGATGTAAATAGGAGGGTTTTAGCAATATTTTTGATGGGAAGAAATGGCCGAAAGCTTGCTATATACCCGGCAGCTTTTATTTCTCTATTTTAAATACATATAGTACAATTACATTATGATTTATTAGCGCGCCATCTGTGTTCTTCTTTCTTATCTCCACTTAATCATATTAAAATATCAAGCTTGTAAAGCTTGGCAACCAACATGACTGGGTGAAATAGAAAGTGTCTGCCTTTGTCATTAAGACTGGTAGCACTACTCAGTGGCAGGCCGACTAAGCTCCAAAAGAAATGGCCGCCTCTGACATGAGGAACAGATGCCATGTGCAGCTGCTCTTAACATTGGGTACAAACGCTGTTCATCCTGTATCCCTGGATTAGGAGCCCTTACAGGGTACTATCAGCCAGGCCAGCTGAGCCCAGGGTTTTTAGTGAGCTTGTTACTGCTCCCACTCCTCCTTTTTCATCCGGGCTTGGGACCGGCAAAGGCGGAGTTGCCATCTGTTATGAAAATTCGAAACTATTATAGACGTGTATGATTCTTTCAAAAATAAAACAATTTCTATATATAATAATAATAATATAATATAATTGTTCTAATAAAAACAAATTGATATTTGCGGAAGAGCGATTGCTTGAAGAATATTATATATTTATAATTATATGTAATTTTTCTGTCCTCAAAGTTTATGTCCATAGTTCATCTAAAATACCCATTCCAAGAGTCTAGCAACAGTATCACTATGAAGGGAGATCGAAAAATGCAATATAACAGCGGTATGGTAGATTAAACTGGCGAGACCGATGAGAGGGTTCACAACTGATGAGCCAGGCCCTCCCATTAATTTTTTTCAGGGCATTAAAGGCAGTAGGAATCGTTTTATTTTTGAAAGAATCATACGCATCTATAATAGTTTCAAATTTACATATAGTACAGGCGATCTTGGTGGGTAGTTAGTCGTCTGCTTTCACTCTCTGGGTTTACAACTCCGCCTTTGCCGGTCCCAAGCCCGGATGAAAAAGGAGGAGGGGGAGCAGTAACAAGCTCACTAAAAAACCTGGGCTCAGCTGGCCCGGCTGACAGTACCCTGTAAGGGCTCCTAATCCAGGGATGCAGTATGAGCCGCGTTTAACTCCATGTTAGGAGCGGCTGCACATGGCGTCTGTTCCTCATGTCAGAGGCGGTCATTTCATATTGGATCTTAGTCGGCCTGCCACTGAGTAATGCTCCCAGTCTTAATGATAAAGGCAGACGCATTCTACTTCACCCAGTCATGATCTCAAGCATTACAAGCTTGATACCCTAATATGATTGAGTGGAGATAAGAAAGAAGAGGAAGAGAGACATATGTAGAAATCATTTCGAATTTTACACTTACAAGTGGGCCAGAACCTCTTCAATGAATTGCACTCACTGGTGGGGTTAGACCTTTGCAAGAAAAAGAAGCCTTTTAAAAACAATCTTTTCGTCTGTAAAAGTCATCTGGATTCTTCTAATAGAAAGCTTGTAATTGTAAGCTAATAAGGTAAGACAGCTGAGACTCCCTGATATAACCTTCTGTTTCTTCTAGCATATTAATAATTATATATACTTAATATATATATTCTCTCTATTAAAAACATCAATTATGTTTCACCAATTCTTCAACAATACATTTCAATTTTTAAAGCATCGTATTGCCACGTGGAAAATTAAGAAAGACAATCTTCAGGATGACGCAGCAATATATTTAGGGCAAATACAATTTACGAATGATAAAAAATATTAGCAATGAGGGAAGTTTACAGAGTTTCAAAATATATTGCCATGTGGAAAAATTAGGAAAGACAAACTTCAGGATGACACAGCAATTTATTTAAGGCAAGAACAAACTATGAATGATAAGCAAAAGATAAGAAATGAGGGAAGTTTACAAAGTAACAAAATATAAACATTTAAAAAAAATGAAACTCTGTTAATAAAATTATAAATACTTTGCTGCAATTTAAAAAAAATTAACAACTTAGTTATTATTACATACATTCATTTTCTGTAGCCTAATCTCAAAATCCCTATTCATTCAAAAGTATATATGAAATATATATTTAAAAAATTGAAAGATTTGATTGGAAGAATTAATGTATGTCAAACAAAAATATTTTTTAAACTCAGTTCTATTGACGTTATGTGGCACTGAGTTTGTTGTTGACACACACACATTAAATATTATAATACCTTGAAAAAGGTTGGCATTCAGCCAACTGAAATATTGGTAAAATAATTGATATTTTGATCCCATATATGCCTTTTAAATTTATACGATCCTTCATTGAGAATTCCATTCTGTAGCAAAATGGATTTAAAATCCGGGTATAATTTTGTTTTAGAGTGCCGGCCCCTCAAAGATTGGCCCACATCATTTGACGTAAGTGAAATATTCTTAATGTTATTATTTCTATATAATTGGATACTATTGGAAATTTGATTTTATAATTATTCATTTGTATATAATGAAACACATATTATTTACATTTGAGAGAATATAATAAATCACAACCAAAAGAATTAAGTTTCAAGCTAAAAGTATAAAATCAGAATTGACCAATATCATAATAGATGCCTTAATTATCATAGCGGTATACTATATTAGTGAAACTGTTAGGAGGGTTTATCACTAATGATCCATACCTTCCTAATATATTGCCACGTGGAAAATTAGGGAAGACCAATTTCGGGATGAGACAACAATTTATTCAAGGCAAGAACAAACTATGAGTGATAAACAAAAGATAAGCAAAAGAGGGAAGTGTACAGAATATAGCAAAATATAAACATAAAAAATAATACCCTGCTAATAAAATAAAAATACTTTGTTACATAGCTCCTTCCCTTTGAGAACTGTGGCCCACAGCTAGCAATTATTGTAGTTACTGACATGGATCTGACGTGTTTCTGCTAAGGATTCCATCGAAGTCTTGGAACTTTGTCCCTAGTACCTTTGCGTCATTTTTCTTGCGGCGTGAAGAGCGGCTTTGTCGTCGTATCGTCTATAGGGACATCGTCATCTTGGAGTGAAGTCTTGGCTTTGACACGTCGGTGGAATCCTGGAGCCAGTCTCCGAAAATGTAGATCACAGCACCCATGGCCTCTAGATCTTTTCGGCATTCTTTAGTTTGACTTCCCTAATTTACCCGGCATCTCCACCAAAATGCCACGTGGAAAATTAGGGAAGACCAACTTTTGGATGAGACAACAATTTATTTAAGGCAAGAACAAACTATGAGTGATAAACCAAAGATAAGCTAAATATAAACATAAAAAATAATACTCTGCTAATAAAATAAAAAATACTTTGTTACAATATTTTAACCGCAGTAACAAGGTAGGAAAATTTGTTTTTTTAAAGAAGCCCAAATCATTAAAACGGTATCCATTCTTGTACATAGGTGGCGTGCTAATGTTGATAAGAAACAAACAAGAAATTTGAATATTAATTAGATAAGTTATTATAAATATTTTAATAATTCTTTGTTTAATATAATATAATTGTTAGATTGGTGGTAGTTGAGAAAATATCTTTAAATATAATTTTATTTTAATAATTTTATGTATTGTCTGTGCGCTTTTTTTTTATTGTTGTCTAAATTGTCAGGAAAAATTAATTTTTTCAAATGAAAAAAAAAATCCCAATTTGAAATTTATAGTTTCAAGTGTACTATAATGAAATGATGAGTGCGCAGATGACAAACAGCTCTCTTGTTGCATTTTTTAACAATAATTTGAATCCTATAAACATACTTTATATTAAAAACAAAAAGGGACATCCTGACCAGGCTCACATGAGGATTTCTATATACATACTTGATATATGTAAAAGGAACCGACACCTCTCTCTCTCATCATAATAGACACAAAAATATAAATATTTCTTTCATATTTTTGCCCTTTATGTTGACATATTTGAAGGTTTATTATCTATCATTAAGAATTTTAATACTTTTCTAGCTTCTCTACTTCCACCACTTTTCTAGCTTCTCTCCTTCCACCACTTTTCTAGCTTCTCTCCTTACACCACTTTTCTAGTTTTTCTCCTTACACCACTTTTCTAGCTTCTCTCCTTCCACCACTTTTCTAGCTTCTCTCCTTCCACCACTTTTCTAGTTTTTCTCCTTAACAACTTTTCTAGCTTCTCTCTTTACACCACTTTTCTAGCTTCTCTCCTTCCACCACTTTTCTAGCTTCTCTCCTTCCACCACTTTTCTAGCTTCTCTCCTTACACCACTTTTCTAGTTTTTCTCCTTACACCACTTTTCTAGCTTCTCTCCTTACACCACTTTTCTAGCTTCTCTCCTTACATCACTTTTCTAGCTTCTCTCCTCACACCACTTTTCTAGCTTCTCTCCTTACACCACTTTTCTAGCTTCTCTCCTCACACCACTTTTCTAGCTTCTCTCCTTACATCAATTTTCTAGCTTCTCTCCTCACACCACTTTTCTAGCTTCTCTCCTTACACCACTTTTCTAGCTTCTCTCCTTACATCACTTTTCTAGCTTCTCTCCTCACACCACTTTTCTAGCTTCTCTCCTTACACCACTTTTCTAGCTTCTCTCCTTCCACCACTTTTCTAGCTTCTCTCCTTCCACCACTTTTCTAGCTTCTCTCCTTACACCACTTTTCTAGCTTCTCTCCTCACACCACTTTTCTAGCTTCTCTCCTTCCACCACGTTTCTGTTCTTTCGATACATTTTAGCTTTAATCCTTCCTCTAGTACTTCTAGATCTTCAAAGTTTTGTTTTTATCAGTGCTAGATGATTTCATTATATCGAAATATATTTTTAGAAGTATTTTATTGATATATTTCAAACTTATATAATTTTGTATGTAAGAAATTTGTGAAATATATTTAGTAACCTCTTATATTTCTCTGCAGGATGACCCAGTCCCGCCACCTCCCACCACGCCATTAAGTCGGCCTAAACATGGAAGGCGAAAGTAAGTTCCCCTTCAAGCCACAAATCTAGATGACATCAAATGATTTTTTTCAGGAACAACTCCGGCTTCGACAGGAAGAGTCCTGCGACCAAGCGACTTGTAAAGGTCAAGCGGCTCCTGAAGGAACTGAAGGTGAAGCTTCAGTACGTCGAATATGATGGTAAATATGTTATTCAACTAAGCTATAAAATCACATATCTATGTCCATTGTATGTGATATACATTCTATACTATACTAACTATTCATTCTATGCTAAACTATCTATAGATTCAATACTATGTAGAATTCAATAATATATTCAATAATATATTTTGCATTTTTCAATCGCGAGGTGTTGAATAACACCTCGCGATTGAAAAATGCAAAATATACAAATATGTAGAAGTCAACATTGATAATAAAATGATGGTATTCTTGAAAATGAATATACTTCGGCCAGTAAATCTATTTTATTTTCTGTAATATATATATATATTTATAATTTTTAACGCTTTGCCAAATGTTTTAATTTTTTTACGATCCTGACGAGGACAAATATTTTTTGTCGAAAAAGGCTTACTGGCCGAAGTATCTTAATTTTCAAGAAATATGAATGCCGGCCAGGCAGCCTCTTTCTTTACGATAACATGATGGTAAATATCAAATTCTTGATTCTCTTGAATAAATCAGATAAATCTAGTTCATAGATTGAAATTGTAGCCATTTTATTTATCTCTGTGACATACCATCCAGTTCCAAAATAACTTTACTAGGTACCGCTCAAAAATATTTACAACAAGAAATAATATGTGTAAAGGTTACTCACATAATAAAATAAAGTTACCAATGCGGGATTCGATCCCGGTTCATGGCTGTCGGGAATCGAGGATTTTAACCACTCGTCCACAGACCTTTTATGAGAAATACCATAATTCTGCAATCCCTAACTTGAGGTATATAACCGCTTGGAGCAAATTTATAAAGCACGAAATCATAAGGCAAAAGGTTTCTTCCATAGTTTTTTTATTATTTTGCCCCGAGCTTTAGAGAATTTTTGCCCTTCCATAGGAGAAAAACCAAAATGTATAAAAAGATGAATTGTTTATATAAATATCTGCATATTTACATATACAAGGATATTTGCATATAAAGAAAAAAAATGACAAAAAATCCCTATTGAAGCATCTATATAATATATTTCAATAGACATTTCATAATTTCGAGTCTTGTTAATATAAATGTAGTAATTAATATAATAAATACAAAACTGATGAACAATTATTTGGTTCTTAAAAATTGAAGATATTTTTTGGCCAGTAAATATTTTTTTATTATCTCGAAGTTTCGACAAAAATATTTTGTTCTTGTCAGGAACAAATAAAATTAAAACATTTGGCAAGGCGTTAAAAATGTTTAAGGATCATGAATTCTGGCCAGGCAGCCTTTACCTTTACGATATTTATTTGGGTTTATTATTTCTCTCTCTCTCTCTCTATTTGACATATCGGACCAGATATTCCAGCTCGAGATACTTGCGCCTAAATACATTTTAGCAGCTTATATACAATTCAATAACAGGACTAAAAACATATTTAAAACTGAAACGATGTTATTCTCAAACTGAAGAGAAAATCTTAAATGAATTTAGAAATATTATTGAATTCTACATAAGTGTATTTGTGTTATACAAATTCGCAAATTTCTTCGATTCGATAAAAATGATTACTTCTGTAGTTGTGAAAAAGATTGGACATTCTATCAATTAATGTATTGAGTTTTGGTTTTCTTTTCCACAGAAGCAGCTAGGATCATCCGCTGCCTCGATTATGAATATGATAATTATGAATTAAAACAGAGATATTTTATCCGTAAAACCCGCTAGGGTATAAACAAATAATTATTCATTTTATAATAAAACGCGTATTCCCGAAATAACTTTATTTGTTGTTGTAGCGGACGACATCCGAAAGGCCGAACCTTCTTCTAAACAGGTAAAAACATCGACTAGAATATCTGAACTATTCATTGAAAAATAAATAAACTCATAGACAAACTTAAGTAAGTGTAATGTCTTTGATGTGGTCGTCTATTTTTTATTTATTTTTCATATACAGCCATATTTCTGCACTTGGTTATCTCGTGTGTCTTCAATAAAAGTCACTTCGAATCGAATATCTTTCAGATTTATTGTTTGAATCCTGATATACATGTTAAAAGGTTTAAATTCCTCAAGTTTTGTACATAAGTCCTGTATATGAGATTATTGAAAAATGTCTTTCAATTCACCCTACTTATATATTAAATATGCCTATATATTCTAGCTGCACCTATATATTGAAAAGCTCAGTACTAAATGAATAAAACTATATTTTTTTAATATATCTTATAGAAAACTAAACAAGACCAATATTTTGTATGATGAGGGTTATAGTTGTAGCGTATTTTTTAGTTTGAAAACTTAATTATTTATCTTTAGTAAATTTTGTTTTTTCTTTGGAATTCGATATAAAAATAATTACTCCTAATAAGAAATTATTTTAAAAATTAAAACTAACGGCTGAAAAATATTGAACAAACGCTTTTCGAAAAAAATTGTTTAAGCTATAAAAAATAGATATATAAATAGAGTAGAACCTCCATGAGGGAACACTCGCACTAGAGGACACCTCTCTACAAAGGACAGTTTTCATTTGCAAAATTATAATTTTTACTCTATAAAAACTCTCCGGTAAGAGGACACCTCTTCCTAAAAGACACTTTGGCTCTGTAATCTGACTCTGTAAGGTTTCCTTAACAGGAAGGTTCTACTGTATAAGCAAAGTATATGATGAATTAATGTTTTTCTCTCTCGTCTGTATGGCCAAGCGGCGCGAAGGTTCAACGTTCTTTTGGGATTGAATTTGGAATTGAATACCTTAGCTGCATATTAAAAGCGCCATATTGGCTGAAAGTTTTAGTCAGGTTTTCTGTCATCTAGTGTAAGTCATTTTCTAAAAGACCAAGAAATTGATCAGCCAAAATTGGTATTTCAATATAAATAACAATATTAAATATAAGGCTTATCGTGACCAGGAGCAGCTGTGATTTTTGGATGGCAGAGTGCCATCTAGTGGAACAGAAATCAACTAATCATTGATTTAGCCTGTTCCCTGATATTTGGCCAACCCAATTTATTTGATAAATCAAATAAAGCCATCCAGGAATGCATTTCGCGTTGTTCGTGCTCGTCAGAGTGGAGCAGGCTGTAAGACTGCGACCAAAATACAAACGAACATCTGAAAAGACGTCAAACCATCTTCACCGATTCTGCTTAAAATTTCTTCCCAGCCTGACGTAGCTCCATCCTCAGGGAACTGCCCTAAGCCAGAACACTGGCCTTCTGGAATCAGGGTGATCCGAGTATAAGCGGCTACCATCTCATAGATCTACCTAGGGCGACTACAATGTCGTCAGCGGCAGTCTTCTTGGTCTTTTGTATCGCCGCCTCTATATATCTGGACAGATTGTCAGACATAGGCCGTTCTGGGAGATCTTTTTCTGGAATATTGATTGCGCATCTGACCAAGTGGACTTGACCATAAATATCAAGTCGCCGCTGGTAGTCATCTTCACCATCATCAGGACCTGCAGTGCTCCATTCAATACATGGACTGAGGGAACCTGGCTTTTCAGTTACGCTATCGGTTTGCCTACGTCCTTCATGTAATTGTTGCTGTTATTGTATGCAAAGCCTCACACAACAATCAATTTTCAATCAAACGAGGTTTCAAACAGGGATGTGCTTCTAGAGTAGACCTTCTTAATTCTCATCAGTATCTTCCTGCTTCACCTAGATATAGTTCTAGGAAGATAGAACGTCCTGGCGTGCGTTTATGATATTCTACTCCTGGTCAACGAGATTTGTCGAATCGAGAAGTTCAGGTCCATCATTGATTATTTCATTGACTGAACTTTCCTAAGAACAAGGCACTGTAATACGGCATCTGGAAGGATCTTAATACACTTTGCTGAGCTTGTAATCGTGGACCTTTGTCCAGTAGAATAACTTGTTGGTATCTTTAAAAGGTATTTTCAACCATATTCTATGCGTTTGTGGGTTCTTAGTTGTCAGGCAAGCCAGAGAGGCCAACTCGCTTGTGCGGGTGTCGATACTCCGCAATCTGCACGATAACCAGCCCCGAAACGTTACCATTACCAGAACAATGTCAGGCTGTGTTATTCGCTTGTATTGCTTCTGATTGATCTATTTGTTCGTTGAAGGCGTGGATCTCCTGTGCATCATGGCTCAATTAAAGCTTTGTTGCTTCAACCACACGCAGGATTAGAAGCGAGAATATCTATATTTAGCTAGCGAAAATGGAAACTGGATCACCTCCGTTTGTATCCTGATTTCTGCCTTGTCGCCTTGTTAAAACTGTGAAAAGAGGTTTTCTCCCTCCTGAAAATGAACCACAGGGTAGTACCAATTCCTACCCTACTGAACTTTCCCCTCGTCACGCATGCAAGTTCCTGGCGTGGCTATTGCTCCAAGGCCGTTCACATTGGTGTTGAATGCTTTTCTGAGATCTGGTAGGCCTTGCTCGGTCGCTCTACATCATGTCTACTAGGAGCGTTTTCGACGACACAGCTGCTGGTGGAATGTGCTGCTATCGTTTTCTGGCCGAGAACGAACGAAGCATGTTCCAGGATAGGAGCCTTAAGGAATCCGTGGTGCTGCGTGGGATGCCTTTTCCGTTCCTGCGCAACAGCACACGCACATCGCATATTGGCGCGTACTATTTGTCCGCTGTTCCAATCTCACAGTTTTTCGATTTTTTGGCGCCCGTAGTTGATGTGCTAACCACCAGCGTACATTTTGCATATCTCCGTCGCTGTTCCGCGGGTCTATGCTGCGGACATCTCTATCTGGTTAGCCATGACTCATTTGTAGCTTTCGGCATCTTCCTAATCTGTCTACATCCAGTTATATGTCGCTCTTCCACGGCATCTGGCCCTAAAGTACCTTACAGCCTCTAATCAGAGAGGTGTTTTCCATAATTTGGAATCCGCCTACTATGATTGTAGTCTTGGATCTTCGCCGTGAGTCTCGATGGCCACACCATCACCTCGTCGGAGCGGTCTTGGCTTCCATTTACTTAGTCGACCAGAAAATACAGACTGAAGCATAAGACTTTATGAAGATTTTTCGTTTACTCTGCAATGATGCACAGATTTCACAAAAAAATATTTTATCAAATTGTCAAAAGAAAGTACCGAAGGTTAGACGAAGCTCAGAGAGACATAGTGACGCCGTTAGATAATTCTAGTCGCTAAGATTGGAGCCTGAGGTCTTATAATATTCACAAAGGATGGATCCTATCATTAACTCCAAAGATTCTAAAAATTGAGTGAAAAATGTTGACACCTTCTTTGAAAAATCTAAATGTAAATCAGACAACCTAGTATGAAGAGGTTAATCTTCTATCTATTTGAAATATCTCTCTATTTTATGTGTGTATCTCCTCGCATGTAAGTTTTATTTAGAACTCTTTAATATAGGGGTTCATTGATTCCTAATATAAATAGCATGTTACAATTATATTTATCCTTAGTTACCTACTTCTTTAAAATATTATCTCTTATTATTTAACCTCTATTAAAGATAACCTATGAAATAAAACATATTCATTCTTAATCCATCTACTTTCAGGTGGGACAAAGCCAGGGGATTTACCAGCGAAGTCAACTCAAGGTCAATCATGTGTAGCCATAGCTATGATCTCTGCAACGGGGTCATCCTGATCTCTGAAGCACCAGGAAATGGAGCCAAAAACTTTGCTGATATGATAGAGGAAGATCTAAGAAAAGGTCGAGAAGAGGAACAACTCGTCTTCTCCAAATATCCCGGTCTCTGCCTGGCTGAAGACCAACATACCTCTGACAACGGTTGAGAAACCTCGGAAGAACATTATTATTTAATTAAAAGACTTTGGTCGGATACTCAAGAAATGACAAGAACTCTGATACTGACACCCTCGTCAAGATGTCGTTCCGGAACTTACTCAAGTAAACTACATCGAAGCCCTGGAGCAAAATTTATAAAGCTGTATTAATAAAAGTTTCCGGGCAGATACTGGGCGTTCTAGCGCAATCTATGATTGATATTGAGAATGAACTATAAAATATAAATACTCCTCCAAAATGATCTAGCAGGAAAAAAAAAATTAAAATTTTGCCACCAGCGGCTTACCCTCTGCGTCATAGAGTATATTTAGATTATTCAAATTCCAAAACTCTTCTGCTCATTTCTATCTCCTTCACTTGGAAAGGTCTAAAGAATACAGCTGGTTGGATTGCATTCTCATGGATGAAGGAGTAAAATAACCAACCATCTTTTCAAAAAAGATCGATTTGATCTAAAGGGTGGCTAAGCAACGGTGTATCTGGGATACAACTTCAGATGATTCAAATTCTATTGGATGGTCCATAAAAGGGCAAATTGCTCCCAGATAATTAAGGCAGAAAACAAGGGAGGAAGCGCGACCATCAGCGTGATTGATCTTCCTGCCCATAAATATTCTGTTGCGGATTCATCTGGCTATATCGAATATCCCAGGGATAAGAGGTTGCTCCTTGCAGAATTTGCCCATCTATTTGTTTGAGATAAACTTGAAACACTCAAACTTTCACCTCTCACTGGTACAATAGATGACCAAATGTAGAACCAAACCTATATTGATAGGTGTCTCAACAAGCCATAGAACAAAGAGCTATCCAGGTCTCTAACAGCTAACTCAGAATTTATGGTTCAACAGCAGATGGACGTCCTCCTCAAACGGCTCCCAAGCATCATTTTCTAAGAGGTCGAACTGCAGGAAATTATTCAAATGGCCATCGCCTTTTCAGACCTAAAAAAGATTCTAAATAAATTGTTCAATTAGCAGAAATTAGGACTTCACCTGCTGAAAAACAAGATGATAGAAAAACTAAAAGGTCTCGCCAATGTCAGCAATAATCAAGATCTAACAAAAGGATTTCCGCCTTGCCTGGCTTAACGCGTACGGCATTGCCGCTCGCGATTTGAGCATCTAGCAATGCAATTTCTTAAGGAAGCATGAATCTGACATCACTTTCATCCAGGTGATAAATATAAAGAGCCTGGACAGCGAAACCTCTGGATGGAATAAACATTGTTGAAGCATTTGTCGCTAGGGTATCCAGCTTCGCTTTGCCTTGGAACCTGGTATCCAAGTCCTCAGGAAACATATTCTGTGATGACAAGAAAGCTATCCTTAATCGATTTATTAATTGCTTCGTCTGTATTCTCCATACGAATGGCACCACCCGCAGCAGGCCATTGTGATCCTAATAAAATGATCTCATGGATCAAAACATCGACGACCAGTCTACAAGCGACATCGTATTCAGTTTTGTCAAAGCCCTTGCACAGCTCCTGAATAGAACCTTCCCTAATTCATCTCACAACAAAATCGATGCTGATTGGATTCTGATCTATTACAATCAGGTCTATCTAACTGAATCACCCAATATTGAAACCATTCGCAAATGTTTGAACCAGCTTCCGATATTCCTACAACTCACGAAGCCTCTAAGCTTCGACCATCACCAGCGTGCTCCGCTTCCATTTTGTCGTCGGGAATCGTGCCGAAATTATGCCCCTCCAGTAAATGCACATTGCTTCTCGGACTAATTCGCTACGACCCGTAGAAAAGATAAGTCGATTTCTGTCATCCTAAATGACTCATGTTCTGCATTTGAAATGCTGGCCCAATATTTTCTTGTGTTCCTACAGCTCGCTTTTGATATACGACCGGTCTTCGTTATAGTGGGTGCTCCTACTCTATGTTGGGAAAGAAGCAACAATTAGAATCGACAGGGGTGTGATTACTCCTATGCTCTACCTACTCAAAGATATGAACCAAGGCTGTGCTTCATGTGTAGAATTCTTCAGCATGTGAATGGGGCCACAACTGCTTTGTCTGTAACAGCTTCTCGGTCGGAATGATATCATGGCGTACTTCGACGATATCGCCCTACTCATCCGAGATGATTGTCAGTTGAAGCCAACTAAAATAACTGAAATATCCAATATATATCATTCCGACTAAGCAGGTATTACAGACAAAGCAGTTGTGGCCTAATTCACATGCTGAAGAATTCTACACTTGAAGCACAGCCTTGGTTCATATCTTTGAGCAGGTAGAGCATTGGAGTAATCACACCCCTGTCGATTCTTAATGTCGCTTTTTTCCCAGCCTAGAGTAGGAGCACCTACTATACGAAGACCGGTCGTAAATCAACAGCGAGCTGAAGGAACACATGCAAATTTTAGGGGCAGGAAGATCAGTCACGCTGATGGTCACGCTTCCTACCTGGTTTCAGGCCACTTCAGGAATAAAAGTCAAATTCGGCCAGAGTCAGAGCCTATGGTATGGAGGACAAACGAACCATACTGACTTATCATTTGGTATCTCTTGGAACAGGAAGAGAATCACCATCTTAGGGACTATCATCATTTCGAGACGAATAATCATTGACGTAAGCCTGACCTAGAGCTCTCAACATGTACTGTGCTCCTTGACGCCTGAAGACCCTTTACCAATACCTACTGCAGGAAAATGCCATCTTTAACCATTTGATGGAGCGCAAAGTGAAGATATTCATCTTGTGGATATTAACAACGCCGATTGACCGGATAAGAACAAACAGGTGGCATGCCTGGCAATGAATATGATACAGCTGTAAGCACATCTCGTCAGGAAACGTAAATGCAGTAGAAGTGATCCTCCAAATTCTCCTGGACCAACATTCTTCGGAATTGCTTCTAGGGGCACAACGCAGACATTTACCTATGAATAGACCTCCATGACATGCCCTATACAAACCATCCAGCATCGAAGCGTGTCATCTATTCCGCCTGTGGGCCAAGCGATGTTTCGCTAATGTACAGATACTGAGATTTCAAGCCGTCCAACACCTACTCTGGGTTGTGTTCACACCACCTGCGACGTGCCCCTGCAGATCTGATTATTCAGCGTCTAAACCCGATAGAATGAAGACAAAAGCTGTGAGGTGAAGTCAGCCATTGCCATCTTGGGATTCAAAATGGCTTCCTTTATCGACCTACCTACTCTGTTGGAATAACTCTGACCCTCCATTAATGTCGGAGTTTCTCCCCTCTCGGTAGAATATATATAAATTTGAAACTATTATAGAAGCGTATGATTCTTTTGAAATTTAAACAATTTTTACTGGTCTTACTGCAATGGAAAAATTAATGTGAGGGCCTGACTCATCAGTGGTGAACCCTCCCAGCGGTTTCGCCAGTTTAATCAACCATTTCAGAAGAATCATACGCTTCTAAAATAGTTTCGAATTTTCATTACAGATGGCGCGCTAATACATCATATTTATATGTATTTAATTTTTAAATATGTTTCCAAATATCTATTTTTTATTTATTATCCTATATTAATTATAATCTTTTAATCCTTAGCATATATTTATTCATCTATTATATTTGAACTTATATGAATCTTTCTCCCTATATATAAACGTTATTAACTGTTTTAATCTTCATTTCACTAGGTCTCTTTCCTTTGTGGATGTTAAAATAGGCTGAAAATTTTAACTTGATTTAATTTAATGTTAAAATTGATTTATATATATTTAAAACATCTCTGTTTTAACTTCGTAGAACTCTTATTATTTTGAAGTATTAAACATTCTAATTCTAGAAAATTCTCAGAATGCCATATAAGATTATGTTTTGGAGCTCGTTTGTCTCCCGTTAAAATTAGTATTAGACTTCAATCTGCCCTTTTGCCCGAGTGGGATGTATTGTCTCAAGAATCCCTTCAAAGCCTCTCAGTTAGTATTCAAGATGTTTAAGAATGTTTAAAACGTTAAAATAATAATAGAGTTTTACAACGTGAAAAGAGCGAGAATAATAAAATCTGTTGAAATATATATATAAAGTTAAATTAATGTACCCACAACTAATATTTACAATGACCAAAATTGAAAATTAGGTTAATGTTGCTGCCTCATGCTAATCAAACATGATGCAGCACTTCCCCTTCTCTAGAGATTTTCACATCCTCGTAAATAACCTCCCCTTAATTCTCTCAAAATATGGCTTGAATCGACAGACATGCATGGTAATGAGTCTTGGTCAGTCTTGTGGTTCGAATATGTAGTTCACATTTCACAATTTCTTTTAAAAACGATATATGTCTAAAAAGTTCCTGAAGAACTTTCACTCTTTCCTAATTTTCTAAACATGGTCCATAATGCTATTTATCAACTTCGTAGCTTCTTTCTTTCAGTGTGTAATTTCATAATTTCATTTCATTCTTTTTAGGGGGTCGGTGGAAGGATGGTCTAAACCGTTGGTTTTCGACCGCTACGACCCGGGTTCGATTCCCGCATTGGGCACTTTTTTCTGATTAAAAAAATGCTTCAATGGCCCCTGATTCTTGCAAAAGTCCAACCCAACCAGCGAGTGCAAGTAACCAAACGTGGCTCTGGCACATTTGTAAGTGCAAAGTCGAACTGCCTTTCACATGTGTAGACATATGGTACATTACATTAAAAACAGTCGCCTACTTCTTACCGCCATGAATACCATGACCTGTAACACGTGTACTAGGGATAAGCAAAAAAAATACATTTTCATTCTTTGGTCTGAGTTTGCATACAGGCTGACCATTTTGATAAATGTTCTATACAGCCGCTCTGTCAATCCTTTAGTCTGGGAATTGTTGCAGGTTGTGAAGTAGTGTTTAATATTGCACAATTCCATCATCTCTTTCATTGATTTAGTTGTAAATGGAGAACAGTGACGTTGAAATTATAAACATTTGTCCTTGATTTTCGTATATATCAAAATAGAGAGCAGCAAAGCTCATTTAGATTATCTCTAAAGAAAGGTTTTCTAGGAAAATGGGCTGTAGATATCCAGAAGGTAATTGATATAAGCTTTTTCTACTTTGGCAAAGATCTTGACAAATTCGTAAATATCTTTTAACATTGAAGTATTTATTCTTTTTATTCGATGCGAGGTTCTGGCGACACCTAGGTGTCCATTCAATATATGATTGAGACATGTTTCATGATTTCTCCCCCTTTTTTTTCTCTCTGAAACAACAGGCAACTACGCACTGATTTCAGGTTTAGGATTTCTCTCAAAAAAGAGATCCTTATTTTTAAAATTCTTTGTACATGATCGTTTACTTTCATTAAGGTTTTTCTTGATTTGTCAGTTATTTGATTCAAAAAAATGCTTTCGTAATTCTCATCACAAATTAGTTCCTTGAGAATGGGTCCTCGAAATAAGCCATCAACGCCCAGAAATATATTTTCTAGATTTATGTATTCTGTCGAAGTCTTGATCCTGGACCATCTTGCCAGTCGAACTTTTGGAAATTCCAAACAATTGATCCAGAAAAGTGCTTAATGATCGGTTAATATTTCAAAGTGTTTTCTACAAAAATTGTTCCATTTTTTTAAACAATTGTAGTGCTTCAAATAAAATAATTCACGAATATTCGTAAAACTTATTGTTTTCTATGTGCAATCCTTGAAGTTTAGCATCAGGCCGGGACCGAGTTTCCAGTAATTAAGGCTTCGTCTTAGAATAGTTTCATAAAAACACTCTAACAGTCCTTAACAACTTTTCAGAGACCACCTAACGTATTTAGTTTTATAGATCTGAGAGCAGGTTCAAGCAAGCCGAATTCACAAAAATCCATCGGATCAAATTCTGGAGATTTGGCAGTGATTAAAAGGGATTTACGAAATCCAGGTTTCATACCTCTTTCTGTTCTGGTATTGACCTGTTGAACCTGAGGTATAGCTCGTGGCTTTATCCTGGTGCATCCACACGGATCTTGAGTCATTTGGATAAAAATGAGATCTCATTGTCGAAAAATGGTTCTGAGACAAGTCTTTGGTAGATTTGCCCATTTATCTTTACACTTGATTCCGCCTTATTTATAGGAAGCTTCCCATTGTAGCAGAAACCTGCAACGATCATGAGGCTCTTCGAGAAACTTTCCATGCATTGCTTTATCCAGTTTTGAAGGTGTTTTTTGATAGTTAGCGTAATAAATAGCACGACATTGGTTGCTATCATTGAGGTAAACCCATGCCTCGTCCAGTGTAACAACCTTCTTCCATTTTTTACCTGCCAGGTACTTTTTCATAAAGGGCCTGCTGGAGGTCTTGCGTTCCTCTATATGGTGCGGCTTGAGAACATGAACTTGTGACTTTGTACGTATTTTAAAACCGATTTTTCCCTTTATAATACAGATGATGGTAGAAATTGGTACGTTGGTTAGTGAGGAAATGTTCCTTTGAGAAGTTGGTTTCTTTCTGATAACCATTTTCTTTTTTTTTCGGTTGGAATCAAGGGCTTCTTCGGGAACCTTTTTCAAAGTAACTTTTTCGCTTAATTTCCTAGATATCAAAATTTTCTTTTTATTTTTCTTTATTATTTGACTGATTGTTAACTTAGTAAATTATTTTTTTCAACATTATTTTCTTTCATAATTTTATTACTTTAGGTAAACGGCTATTTCTTCTTGGAAAGTTTGAATTTTAAACATTTCGAATATTTAAAAATCGTTTTTCATGAAATATAAATCAATGTTTTTTGTTCTTTCAAATTAATAAACCATCACTCGAATCATGCACTTCTTTCGCTAGCTATAGAGCATCGCAAAATCGTTATTTAAAAAAATAGAACACCCTCTTTATAAAGGTAGAGCCATCATTTTAGCATTGGAAACGCCTATGCTTTCTTTTTCGGTAGTTGAATAATTTTGCCCAGATTTACTTGAACTCAAATATGAGATAACTTCTTTACCGCTAATGATTTTGACAAGTTTTGTACCTAGGCCAATCATATTCGTATGAATGAGGATAGCCGCATTTGGGTTAAAGTGACACAAAATTGGTGAACTAATTAATGGTGTTTTCAGAGTTCGAAATTCTTCCTTTTTCCTTTTTTCCCAGATAAATGGTAAATTTTTACATAAGGTTGGTCAAAAGGCGCCATCAATTTTGAAATTTCTTTGATTAATTTCATGTAATATCGAAGCATATATTCCTATATGATTGTACTTCTTTGACCTTTGTTGGCTGTATTCTTAACAGTTTTGAGGTCATGTTTCTTGAGCTTTGTGAAATGTTTGTTTGTTATATATCTGAAAACCTAAAATTCTTCAAAAGCAAAATAAGTTTTTTCATCGTTCAACTTTAAATCAGATTCATAAAAACATATGAATATATCCTCGATTCTTTTGAGCTGTGCTGGAAAGGAGAGAAAAATGTTCGTTCCCAGATTTCCAAATAGTCCTTAATGAATCTTTCCGAAGACCACCTAATGTCTTAAGTTTTCTAGATCTGAGAGCAGTTTTCAGCAAACCAGAAACATAAAAATCTATAGGATCGAATTTGGGAATTTTGCAGTAATTAAAAGGGATGTACGAAATTCAGGTTTCATGCCTCTTTCTGCTCAGGTATTGACCTGTTCAACGTGAGGTATGGCCTGTTCCTTTTTCCTGATTCACTCACAAGGATCTTGAGTCATTTGGATAAAAGATGAGACCTCATTGTCGAATAATAGGTCTAAGACAAGTCTTTGGTAGATTTGCGAATTTACCTTGACATTTGTTTAGTTCAAAGAGCATGCATTACCTTGAAAGCTCTTCAATCCATGAGCTTTAGTGATATCTTTCTCTTTTTTTATTTCTGTTCAACTTCCACTCACACAAACTTGTCAATATCTTAATCTAACATATTTTTGCTCAAAGACATTTGGATCCTTGGAGTGTATCCATTGTTTCTCCTATTATAGAGATTGTAGATAAACATCCTTTTTTCATCACATTATACCGTTTTCTTTAGTCCAAACAAATTATATATTCATCATCTTGTTTCTTGACCAATATTTACAGGAAAAGATAAGGGACTTGAAGTTGGTTTAATTATATCTTTTATAAGCATCTCATATTTTTATATTTTTTGATATCTCGTTCTTTAGTTCTCACACTGTATAGCTTGTGTGTTTAATTTGTTTCTTCTTCATCAATCCAATGTTTTGCCAAGTTAGATTTCCATAATCACGATGAAAATTAATCTTCATAATTTTCCAAACTTGTTTTAACTCCGGTTCTTTTGATAAAATATTTATGTTTATTTGGAATTGAGATTCATCGTTCTAAAGTTGTTCACACTTTCCTCTATAACATTAATTTTTGCAGGACTACTTTCAAAAACAATATTTGGTTGTTGATCATTTTTAACGGTTAATGACACAGATTCATCTTCCAGATATGTTTCCTTATTCTTATATTTCTCGTTCTTTAGTTCTCACACTGCATGGCTTGTGTTTAATTTGTTTCTTCTTCATCAATCTAATGTTTTGCCAAGTTGGAATTTCATAATCACGCTGAAAATAAATCTTCATAATTCTACAGCTTGTTTTAACTCCAGTTCTTTTAATGAAATATTTACGTTTATTTAGAATTGAGATTCATCGTTCTCAAATTGTTCACACTTTCCTCTATAGCATTTTTTTTTGTCGGACTAATTTCAAAAAAAATGTTTGGTTGTTCAACATCTTTAATGATCGATAATACAGATTCATCTTCTAGATATGTTTCCTTATTCGCATAACATAAATCAAACATCTTGATAGCCGAGGTCTATTTGTTTGGTACATTTTGCTGTTATCCTCAATGATATATAGACCTTCCTTTAGTCTATATCCATGGCTTAATCAATTTATTAGAAAGTTCCGGTATGATAGTATCTTTAGCAGTTTTTATTTATAAATTATAAAATTATAAAATTAAATCATATTCTATTATTTTAAGCTAAATATTTGGCGTTCCTTATCTTAAGAAATTCTCGTTCAATTATTGATATCCATAAATATGTTCTCATTATGAAAATTCCAATTCTATACCATAAAATTTATATTTAAACAATATTTTCTACGATGTCTGATTTTTTCAAAGGGTTCAGAACACGTTTTATCAGAACAGGTTTTGTCGAAGCCTCTAACAGGGCAGTCTTAAGGTCGACCTCTGAAAGTTTTCACCCCTATATCAATGAGAAATTTGCAAGGAACTATTTAATCCACCAGAATAATTAATTTGTACTCAGAGTTCTAAATTTTATTTATAGTCAACAGTATCTGATTGATAAAAATCAGCCTTGGCGTAATTTTAAATCTTCTCACACAGAATCCGTGTAGGAATGTATGTATGGGTGCCATTGTACACGTCAGCGTTGAGCCGAGGTTTGTCCATACCTTCATCTATTTGGTGCTATCCATGGAGCTTCTCTAGAGTA
Source organism: Cordylochernes scorpioides (assembly GCA_030710605.1). NCBI lineage: Eukaryota > Metazoa > Arthropoda > Arachnida > Pseudoscorpiones > Chernetidae > Cordylochernes > Cordylochernes scorpioides. The sequence continues at coordinate 18,553,570 of CP092873.1, read as the reverse complement.
ATTATGAGACAATGTTCCACTATTCTTACAAAATTGACTCTTCAATAACATCTGGGTTCTTGCTATAGAATTTCTTTGGGTAGTTCAGTTTCAGAGTGAAGCTTGTTTTTAGATAGAGATATTCGACTTGGAGAAAGGACATAGGGCTTGGAGATGTTGGGAATATTCATATTTTATTTAAATTGGTGTGGTCACGAATAGCTCGAAAAATTATGTAGAAATTTAAATTTTTCAACACGTTCCCGGTAATCTTTCTTGAAGATGTCCATCTTCTTGCAAATGACAAGTAGATCGTTGATGGTTTTAGTAGGTTTTAGGTAGATTTATAAAGAATACTCTTTTGTGAACCCCTTTAATAAATTTGATTTTTGTATTTTATTCAATTGAAGTGGCGACCTTGTTGCACAACATAAAAATATCTTCCAAAAATCTGATTGCTGGTTCATCCCAGTGCTGAATTATTCTTATCTTCATTCTCAATTAATGAAACTGGAATTGTGCGAGTTTAACCAGGTTTTGACTCTTCCCGTCATGTTCATGGAATCATAACAGGCAATTAAGTAAACAGCCCAGTGATTGAGAAAGCCGATCTCCTCAAGAGACTTCTCTCAAATTTCTCTTCACTCATGTTTTTCACCTGATTGGTGAACCTTTCAGCAAGGGACCATATTAACAAACTAAAACTCCGACTGATAAGGAACAATAGAGATAGTTTCCATCTTTCTTGGTACCAAATAGAAAACCCCAAAAAACAGACCCTCCAATTAAACAGAAGGAAGTCAAAACAGTTGGCTAAATGGTAATCTGGTCACCTGCGCTCTCTAGTCTATAAAGAGGGAGCCAAAAGCTTCCCCATGTGCACTAGGTGCCAAAACCGAAGAGGCCACTCTCCAACATATACTAAATTGTATTGGAAAGGACAAAGATTCCCTGTACAGAGAACCAAGAAGAGTTCTTGAACTTCTTTATGAGCACGACCTCCAAGATCTAGTCTAATTTAGACTAAAAGGACAAGTAAAAAAAAAACTTTTCTGAGCGCTTTCTGACCATTATATATACAAAGAAAGATAAGATAATAATAAAATAATTACCTTTTAAAAAACATTCCTGGCCACCCTATCACTATATCTGTTACACAAATAAGAAATATAAATAACAATATTATATTTATTTGAAAATAGAGCAATCCATAAATAAATCTTCAATTAAAACGGCATATATTTGAACAATACATCATTTATTTTACCAATTTTTCATTTGGCTGAACGCCAACCTTTATCAAGGTTAATAAGTTATAATACCTTCAAAAAGGTTGGCATTCAGGAAACTGAAATATTGGTAAAATAAACGATATTTTGATCCAATATATGCCTTTTCAATTGTATATTATATTTATTGGGAAATTACATTATACTAGGAATAACAAGTGATCATATTTTCAAGAAATTTGAGGTATGAGCCCTGAAAAAAGTATTTCCCAGAAGTATATACTATATTTGGCATCAAAAACAGCACTTTTATACGTCTGGGCATTGATTGAAACAGAGATTGGATGACTTGTACAGGTACAGCTTGCCATGCAGCATCACCGCGATTCCAAAGTTCATCGAAAAAAGTGACAACGTGTGGTAACGACTCAGTCATTCGACAACCATTGACCATAGGTTTTCTATTGGTGAAATAGAATGAGAATGTCCTGGTCAAAACGAGCTCCTGCTTTGTGAGGGAGATTTGGGATTATATAATGAAGTTACTTATATAATTCATTTCCTAAAAATAATCACAAATTCGTTTAAGCGGGACATATATCATTTCCATGTTTTTTATGGTCTCAGAGGCATCTTGACAATTGACACAATTAAAATAATTTTATTGACATCTTGTCGATACATGCAAAAGTACACAAGTTGCAATATTTTAAGAAATAAGATTAAATATATTTATATGCATGATACTATGTACAGTACAAGAGGCTCCTTGAGAAATCTAGAACTAAATATTTAAAACCAAACTTGTGTAAATACTCTGAACTAACGAAAAATAAATTTTAAATAGAAAAAAGGTGTTGAAGTTAAAAATAGGCCTATTCTGGCTGCTCAAATAGCTTTTATACAAATTATAACCTAATTCTAACAGAAACTTGTTTATAACATCCTAATTATAAAGTCCCAAGTTTGAAATATCATTTCCATGCTGTTTGTCTAATAAAATGAACGCTTCAATTTTTTAAACGAAGAGGATTTCTACAATTAAAGTTACTTAAATATCTTCTTGATAGGCAATGATAAGATAGTTATGATATATAATTAGTAATTACTTCACACTTAACATTTTAAATCAAACATTGAAGTTGTTAGAGTTGACATGTATAACATTTTGGTGCCTCCTCGCGTGTCAGATTCTTCAAAAATCTTTCAATTCCTGCATATAATGGAAGCACACAAAATGTTGTAAATAAAGAACATCTATAACAAAATAAAACGGTGATTGAAGAGGAGTGTCATGTGTGTGTCTTCAATCTCCGTTTTATTTTGCTATTTTAACTCGAAGAGTTTGTTTTACTCAAAGAACATCTATATTAAAGTTCTTTGCCCTCAAAGATAATAAGAAATTTTATATTAATCTTAAACAAACGAATGGTCGCTTAATGAACCAGAAACTTGTTTATAACATCCTAATTATAAAGTCCCAAGTTTGAAATATCATTTCCATGCTGTTTGTCTAATAAAATGAACGCTTCAATTTTTTAAACGAAGAGGATTTCTACAATTAAAATTACTTAAATATCTTCTTGATAGGCAATGATAAGATAGTTATGATATATAATTAGTAATTACTTCACACTTAACATTTTAAATCAAACATTGAAGTTGTTAGAGTTGACATGTATAACATTTTGGTGCCTCCTCGCGTGTCAGATTCTTCAAAAATCTTTCAATTCCTGCATATAATGGAAGCACACAAAATGTTGTAAATAAAGAACATCTATAACAAAATAAAACGGTGATTGAAGAGGAGTGTCATGTGTGTGTCTTCAATCTCCGTTTTATTTTGCTATTTTAACTCGAAGAGTTTGTTTTACTCAAAGAACATCTATATTAAAGTTCTTTGCCCTCAAAGATAATAAGAAATTTTATATCAATCTTAAACAAACGAATGGTCGCTTAATGAACCAGTCTATAACTAAGCTAGCTAACTACACACACACAAAGCTTTATTGAGACTCTCTGGTCTCATACAGATTCCTCATTATATGAGAAGGGGTATTATATAAGTAAAGAAAAAATAAATTCAAGAAAGATTCAGTTAATTAGACATGTCTTTGATTTTCAAGGCCTTCATGTAAAATTTATATACATTTAATGTAAATGACCTATTATATGACAGGTTGGGTATTAAATAATATAATGAGGTCTGAGCAATTCCCGGGAGAAGCAAGTCTCTTTCTAAGTCAAGAAACGAACATTCCAACATGTAGTGTTCTATTTCTGCCTTGGTTATCCTTTTACATAGTGTACAATATATATAAACTGGTTGTATAGCTTTATAATTATACGCCGCAGTCATTTATAAGTATTATTAGTCAGTTTAAATATTAGTTACGAACGGAGAAATACGTCCAGGATAGTCTAGTGGACATGGCACCTGCCCGGTAAGCAGAAGGTTGTGGGTTCGATTCCCGCTCCTGGACACTTTTATTTTTCCGTTCGCCATTACTCTTCATATTTTTCACCCTTCATACGTCATCCATTCATATATAGACCATCACTCTTCATATATTCAACCTTTTCATACGTCATTCAAAAGTTAGAAATATTAAATTATTTCTCTTTGAAATAAAAAATGATTTTTCATAAATAAAAAGAAACTTATGCGGTTAAACTGGTTGTATAGCTTTATAATTATACGCCGCAGTCATTTATAAGTATTATTAGTCAGTTTAAATATTAGTTACGAACGGAGAAATACGTCCAGGATAGCCTAGTGGACATGGCACCTGCCCGGTAAGCAGAAGGTTGTGGGTTCGATTCCCGCTCCTGGACACTTTTATTTTTCCGTTCGCCATTACTCTTCATATTTTTCACCCTCCATACGTCATCCATTCATATATAGACCATCACTCTTCATATATTCAACCTTTTCCAAAAGTTAGAAATATTAAATTATTTCTCTTTGAAATTAAAAATGATTTTTCATAAATAAAAAGAAACGTATGCGGTTAAACTGGTTGTATAGCTTTATAATTATACGCCGCAGTCATTTATAAGTATTATTAGTCAGTTTAAATATTAGTTACGAACGGAGAAATACGTCCAGGATAGCCTAGTGGACATGGCACCTGCCCGGTAAGCAGAAGGTTGTGGGTTCGATTCCCGCTCCTGGACACTTTTATTTTTCCGTTCGCCATTACTCTTCATATTTTTCACCCTCCATACGTCATCCATTCATATATAGACCATCACTCTTCATATATTCAACCTTTTCATACGTCATCCAAAAGTTAGAAATATTAAATTATTTCTCTTTGATATTAAAAATGATTTTTCATAAATAAAAAGAAACTTATGCGGTTGAACTGGTTGTATAGCTTTATAATTATACGCCGCAGTCATTTATAAACAATATATATCTTCTGATTTTAAGTTTTTATATAATTTTCTCTGTAGGATACGAAAAGAATCCTAACTAGCAAACTAAGCAGCAGGTACTAAGCCGTATTGAAGATTTACCTCAATAATTCTGAATAATATGGTGTTTGTGTGAGACGAAAAAATTATATTTAACTATTTTAGCATTTATTAACACATGCTCATTCGCGATAACAATGCAATCATTTGGAACTATTTTTTATTAGATCATATTTTTTGTAAGTTTCAAAGAAATCCTAGGGGTGAGCCAAATAAATCAAATAGGGTTATAAATTAAAATAAAAGAACCAGATATTGTGCCCACTATTAAAAGATATGTATGATTATCTGATTTGTATGTGTTTGTGAATAAAAAGCTCTAATACTGTATTGGATTATATACGCAGCTGCGTATATAAGCAGAATCGTCCAATATAGTATTAGAGCTTTGAGAAGCAGGTTGGTGGATTAAATTAGCGAAACCGCTGGGAGGGTTCACCACTGATGAGCAAGCCCTCCCAATATATTTTTTCATCGTAGTAAGGACAGTAGAAGTTTTTATTGTGTATAAAAGAAACGTTCGTGCTTTTTAAATCCTTAATTTTATATAAATGAAAAGTGTCCTTTATAAAAAGGTGTTCTCCAGCACGAGATATCTAGTTCTCGTGGATGTTCTACTGTAATAATATGTTTTAAAATAAATATATTTTGATAATCATATATAGAGAGCTAAGAGGTTTTAGATTAATATATTTTTCAAACTAAATATTTTGTGTGTAGGATGAACAAGTGGAAACGCCTTCTGACACAACCTGCTGCGGTCAGACAGCCACAGGGTAAGATTCCACTCATGGTGTTATTTCTACATGACACGAACATGTCTGTTCCAAGATTCCACTCATGGTGTTATTTCTACATGTCACCAACATGTCTGTTCCAAGATTCCACTCAAGGTGTTATTTCTACATGACACGAACATGTCTGTTCCAAGATTCCACTCATGGTGTTTTTTCTACATGACACCAACATGTCTGTTCCAAGATTCCACTCAAGGTGTTATTTCTACATGACACGAACATGTCTGTTCCAAGATTCCACTCATGGTGTTATTTCTACATGACACCAACATGTCTGTTCCAGATCCCGGATGATCGAAGGTACCCAAACGAAGCAGAACAATCAGATCGCGACGTACCTTCGCAAAATTTATTGTTGCTCCAATACACCATCGGCCAACTTGGAACCTGAAATAGATGAAGGTAAGACGTGATTTATAATATAATATAAAGCGGCTTATGATTGTAAAACGGCATTTAAAATTATCCCACATTTGTTTCTTTTGGACGAAAAATCGAAATTTATTTTGAGAAGAAATAACGATTATTTCTAAACATAGGGATGAAGTATGAAAATATGTATTGTGAAGAGTAATGATAAATGAAAAGATAAAGTGTCCAGGGATGGGTTATCATTACTCTTCAAAATTCATATTTTCATACATCATCCCTAAGGTTAGAAATAGTCGTTATTTTTCCTTAAAATACATTTCGATTTTTCGTTCAAAAGAAACACATGCGGGATAATTTTCAATGTCTCAAGACGTGATGTTTATTCAAGAGAAGTGAGGGTACGATGGCTTCTAGTAAATTCAAAAGAATGAGCTTGTAGTGGCGTAATCCATTTAATTCACTGTTAATTCGTTCCTATAAAACCAGACCTATTAACTACTTCATTAAGAGAGAGATATTCTGGAACTCGGCTATTATAAATATTATTTTAAAATGTCCTTATCTTTGACATATTCCAAGACTTTGGTCTTTCTCAAAGATAATGCTCGACAATATTGATCTCAGTTCCTACTCCTCTGATTTTTCGCCCGGTGTGAATTCTTGTTCAGATAATTGAAAACAGAGTTAAAGGACAGATGATTATCTACATTGAATAAGATAAGGTGAACAACTATCAATACACTTTAATCTATTTGAATTATGGATTTGATTGCTTTGATTTTCTTCCTTGTCAAATGTTGGTGAAAATCCATTGTCATCGTTAAGTTTTATTCAGAAGGGGATGTTATGAATATTTAAAATGTGAAATTTGCTTTAAATTAGATGTTCACTATATTTCCTGATTTTGACTCATTGTCAGACTCTTAATCACACTTGTAGATTCTCTAATAAAAGCATATAGGATGTTCCAAATCGCAATCTGTGGTTAGAAAATATTTTAAAGTTTGGCTCAGATAATTCATTAAACTAGAATTTCGATTTCATTGTACACCTTATTACAATGATGCTTATATGCTCAGAAAAAAACAAATATATCAACTTTAATTTATTCTGTAGGTTATATCTAAAGATATTTTGGTAGCCGAAAATATTCCTAAATGTACAGTGTTGTAATTTCTATACAAAAACAGAAATATTGGATGATATTGCAGTAATGAGGCTGAAATATCTCTTTTTAATTCACTGTACAATAGCCATGGCCGGTCAATCAAAGGATACTTCCTAAAATTGCGGCAAAGTGGAAAATAACCATAATAATGCAAAAGAATCAAATTAAAATTCTTTATTATGTTATTTTCGTTGTGTTAAGCGATAACATTAAGAGATTAGTTGCAAGGTTTTGAAAAGGGGAGTAAACATAGGTAGGATGGAACGACGCATGGAATCTAGCCCAAGAGATATACAACCCTCAGAACAGCTATGTATTCTCTGATTGAGAAGTCACAAAGACAAACCTAAATAAGAATTTGCATCAAACTCAGTTTTATTGAGATCTACAGAAATAGCCGTGTTTTTAAACCCAACTATTATAATACAATACAATGCGGCTTATGATTGTAAAACGACATTTGAAAATTATCCCACATGTTTTTCTTTTAAACGAAAAATTGAAATTTATTTTTAAGGAGAAATTACGATTATTTCTAACCTTAGGGATGAAGTATGAAAGGATGAATTGTGAAGAGTAATGATAAACGGAAAAATAAAAGTGTCCAGGGATGGGAATCGAACTCACAGTGTTCTGCTTACCGGGCAGATGCCATGTCGACTGGTCCACCTGGTACAACTGTTTGACAGCGCGTGATTCATTCCTATCTCGCGGCTCAAGCTGCTCCCACTTTAAAACATCACATCTTTTATGAAATGTTTGATATCAAACCATAATTTTGAGAGCTTCAAATCTATTTCCTATTATTATTATTAGAAGGGTTACAAAACTTCAAAGGAATTTAATGACAATCAAAAATCGATCAATGAGCGAAGATAAATTGTGTGATTAATGATTTACAGCTCTGCCGCTAGTAAATACCTCATAACATTGAGTCCAAGTTGCAAGAACCTCAGATGAATATTATAAAATTTATCAAAAAATAGTTCAATCAATTAATAGTTTATATATATTGAAATAGAAGTACTGAAAACTATTAAAATTACCACATACTTATATACTGAGTATATGTTACAGGGGCACCAAGCTTGAAAGACCATGCTGTAGGGTTGTACAATCTTGGAAACACCTGCTACAGCAACGCAATAGTTCAATCGTTGGCCCATACCACAGCTGTTCTGGAGAATTGCCTCTGGAATTTCAAACCTGAAAACATCAATCCAGACAGTATCAGTGGCGGCCAAATCATTAAGAGATTTGGAAATCTTCTGGGCGCTCTTTGGAAAGAAGAAAGCTCTTTCAGGCCCATTGAGTTCCACAAACAAGTTGGAATGTTCGAGAGCAAGTTCGGAGACTACTCAGAACAAGACTCAATGGAATTCTTGCAATTTCTCCTTGAGCATCTCCACAATGATCTCCACCAGCCTCCTGAACCTGAACCCTGCGGCGACACCATTGATGAAGGCAGTAGATTCTGGCGAGATTATCGAGCAACTGAAAATAGCCCAGTAGTCGTTATGTTTGCAGGACAGACGGTCAATGCTACCCACTGTCAAAGCTGTCCAAGAATCTCCCAGAATTTTGAGGCTTTCTGGCATCTTTCCCTACCAATCCCCGAAAAGAAGGGCATTTCTTTGCTGGAATGTTTTGACAAATTCTTCGAAAAAGAAGTCATCAATGACTACATCTGCCCTGATTGTAGCAAAAAAGGATCTGTAAGAACAATCAATGTATTGAACTGGCCCAACATCCTAATTGCCCAATTGATTCGATTCCCCGATTTCGGAGGGGGCAAAAACAATAAAATGGTTGATATCCCACCTATCCTGGATCTTACGCAATTTGGATCAGACGCAAAGTACAAACTGTACGCCATTGTCAACCACTACGGAACCCCGCATACTGGCCATTTTACATCGGTCTGCAAACATCCAACCTCTGGCGAATGGTTCACCATGGACGACCACAGAGTGAAGAACACCAATTCTAACAAAGTAATCAGGAAGAACGCCTACATTTTATTCTACGAACGTATGAAATGAATAAATGATGCGCAGCACCAATTTTTAATTGACGATTCTTCAATGCTAAAGACTGTCGAACTTTTAATGGCAGATCTATCGGTATGTTAATTTTATATTGAAAAAATTAAAACTCTATATTGCGCTTATCTATGTGTGTCCCCGTATATTAAATACGTTCAGTATAATTTTAAACAATATTTTATAGAGATAAAACTTACGTGTAGTTTGATTAGATAAATTTGATTGTGTTTTTGACAACAATCTAATTTAAAACAGAAATATATCATTCCGAAGATATATCATTCCTCTTGCATTTTTCGATTTAAATATCTTTTTAATGTGCATAAAGAGCTACGCGTATATGAATCCTCAGAAAAATTAATCATTTTGATATTTATTTCGTAAAGTAACACATACACACATGATCGTCTTTATGAATACATGGTTAGAATTAAAACATCTTTGAGAACAACCAGCAAGTCACTTTTCTAAATTTATCTTTTGAATGCTTAGTCTATATACAATGTACGTCTTCATAAATTAAAGTATATAGAGATTGAAAACGTTGTGTAAAAAACTATGGTATAGATTTATTTTGTAAATTAAATTGTTTTTTTTTTTTTCAGATCGCATTGTTTCGCCAACCAGCGCAGATTGGAGAACAAATTGTTCCATCTGTTTCTGCGAGAGGACCGCAAATGAAGGTATTCAATTTTTTTTTTTTTTTTTTTTTTTTTTTTTGCGAATAATATTTTTTTGTCTTTATTTGGTAAAAATATTTGACTTCCTGTAATAAAACCTCTTACGTGTGTGTCTATTAATAGAGAAGTTGCTCAATAGAAGAAGATTACATATATATATGATCATATAGGAAGAATAATATTAGAAATATATATGTCATAATTTGCATAATATCCTAGATGTATAATTTCCCGCAAATAATTATGTAAATATGTTAAGCTTGTATTAAAATGTAAATATGCAAATTCATCCATCTATAAAAACTACAAAAATAAACGTGGCAGACATCGCGGACGAATGCTACGATACATCGCGGGTGCACTGCTCACTTGGCTGGAACTAATTCTTGGGGATTGCATTGTATAACAGTTGCACCCTTCCATTCGATCACGACATATTTATTGCATTATTTTTTGTTTTAATCACTATAATATATATATATATATACCTTATTTTATTATTATTATATATATTAAACTTTAAATTCTTCCTTTTTTTCTATGTTATGTTTACATGAGGCGTAACTACCGAGGCTACAGCGTAAACTTGTTATAACCTTATGTTGTTACTTAAATTTTAAAAATAACCTTTTTGATTCCTTATTCTTACATACTCTTACATCAAAATTATGAGAAGTTTTATAAATGTTTGTCCACAATGAAGAACTGCTTGTCCACAATGAAAAACTGTTTGTCCAAAATTAAAAAATGCTTGTCCTAAATTAAAAACTACCTCTTGTAGTTCGAAGATTTTCTGAGCGGGCATGGCATAGATAAACAGGTAATTAATGAATAAAATTGGGATACAGTTGTACGGTAGAACTAATAAACAAAGGATAAAAATCAGATGAAAGATAGGATATTGCCCCATGTTCGTCCACATTTTTGTAACTGGGGACTCTGAAATATTTGCTTGAACCTTATGAATTGTAGAATTTGAATGATTGGTAGGTTCGCCGATCTCCTGTTAAAATGTAAATATGCAAATTCATCCATCTATAAAAACTACAAAAATAAACGTGGCAGACATCGCGGACGAATGCTACGATACATCGCGGGTGCGCTGCTCACTTGGCTGGAACTAATTCTTGGGGATTGCATTGTATAACAGTTGCACCCTTCCATTCGATCACGACATATTTATTGCATTATTTTTTGTTTTAATCACTATAATATATATATATATATACCTTATTTTATTATTATTATATATATTAAACTTTAAATTCTTCCTTTTTTTCTATGTTATGTTTACATGAGGCGTAACTACCGAGGCTACAGCGTAAACTTGTTATAACCTTATGTTGTTACTTAAATTTTAAAAATAACCTTTTTGATTCCTTATTCTTACATACTCTTACATCAAAATTATGAGAAGTTTTATAAATGTTTGTCCACAATGAAGAACTGCTTGTCCACAATGAAAAACTGTTTGTCCAAAATTAAAAAATGCTTGTCCTAAATTAAAAACTACCTCTTGTAGTTCGAAGATTTTCTGAGCGGGCATGGCATAGATAAACAGGTAATTAATGAATAAAATTGGGATACAGTTGTACGGTAGAACTAATAAACAAAGGATAAAAATCAGATGAAAGATAGGATATTGCCCCATGTTCGTCCACATTTTTGTAACTGGGGACTCTGAAATATTTGCTTGAACCTTATGAATTGTAGAATTTGAATGATTGGTAGGTTCGCCGTTCTCCTGTTTGATATCTTTAGGGAGTGGTGTGATATGATTGAACTGGTTGTCAGGTTTACAGTTCTCCTGTTTGATAGTCAAGGGTTTTATTAGAGATATGTCGGCGGTAATTGGTTTAGGTTGAGATGTGTGGTCGTTTCTCTGACGTGGATGTGGTAATTTTGGCATTGTTTGTGTTGTGTGTACGCTGTGCTTTATGTACGAATTCTGTTTTGCTTTGGTGCCTGTGTCGGTATTTTTACGTGAAGGTTGGTTGTATTCATCGATTCTTCTAGCGAATCGGCAGGTGGGACAGGTTTTTACCTGTTTTGCGATGTCTTGTGTCATGTTCTGTCAATAACATTGTGGAGAGATGAGTTGGTGTAATTTCGACATTATTTGTATTTTGAAAATCCGGACGTTGTATCCATTTATTAAATCGAATGGTCGTTGTGACTTTAGTAAAAAAAAAAAAAAATGCCATTCAGTGATATTAGGGTGGAATTGAGTGAAAAATGAGGTTTACGACGTGAACACGCTTTGAGTGGAGATGTGTCACAGGTGTGGTGAAAAGGCGTCTGTGGCCTGAAATGAAAAGTTTTGTGGGGTGACCTGTGACACGAATCGAAAAAAAAAAATTTGTGAATGAAAAGGTGTCACGCGAAATCCTTGTTTGTTCAAAACCTAACCTGTTCTCACTATGAACAACAAATTTATTAAAGTCATATATCGAAATTTCTATTGTTAGAGTATATGGTACCTTTTAAGGTGAACATTTTTTTAGTGTTTTGGGTAGACGAGATGATTGTTACTAACGACGGTGCATGCGTTTGTTTGTGGTTGTCGTCTTTTGGCGCGAGTGTCGTGCTTGTTGGGCGGGTTGTGCGTATTTGCTAGCGTGAAAACCGTCCTTTGGATGGATGTTGTCGATGTATTGTTGTTGCGAATGTTGTGATTGTTGCTAAATACGTTTGTGGGATTGTTGTGAGGTACATTTTTATGGCGTGGCGTCGTATGGTCATGCATAGATTTTGTGTGGTAAGTGTGTGAGCTGTACTGACACGTTTTTTTGGGCATGGTGAGGGTTGAAACCGTTGTGGCTTGTATTTGAGGGCATATAGTACTGATAATTGGGTTGAGTGATAAACATGGTGGTGGGGTCAATGAATGCAGGTAAGGGTTGTCCTGTGTGACAAATTTGATTGCAGTGCAAGTCCTTTCGGACAGGTTTGGTCTAGCCCGTGCGTGCATTCATTGAGTACAAAGGTTAGATATGGTTAAAGGGGTAGGTAGGTTAGATAGAAGTTCAAAGTCAATTCCTTGACGGCATAGGGTGGGTGCCTACCTCAGTTCAACAGGTCTCCTTTGGGACGCCTTGGTTTGGAGTGGTTGGCTTGGGGCTCGGGACTGCTCGCACCGTCCGCGAAATTGAAGTGAAGTCCGGTACTGGAAGATCATTTTGGGATCGTTGGGGCTGTCCCGGATCGCGCGGATTGGTTTCGGGGACTGTGTACGGCATGGCGGTGGTTGAATCCTCGGTGGTCGGTGTCCGGTCTTGGTGACACTCGCCTGGGGTTGGTGGGGGTTGTGTCCGTCGTCCTCCCCGGGGAATGGCGCTCCGGAATTCCGTCTCACTTTGTGGGGCGTTGACACGTCGGATGGCCACGGTCATCTGCCATATGATGGCCGCTAGAAGGCGTCTGGTCGCCTCTCTTCTTGTCCGCTTCTTCGTTGTCAGTTTCTTTCCGTTCGTTGCCAGTTTCTTCTCTCTTGGTTTGTCATTGCCTTTTGTTTTGCTGGCGCCTGGGCTAATTTCCATCTTTATCCTGATTAAGTTCCATAATCTTTATCCTGTCGACTCTGTGTAATATGATGATGCAATTGTTGTTACACTGCAATATTTGATGTATTACACTGTTGTAGAATCCTGTCGACTTAACCGTTCTGTGACAATATCGTTGCGGAATTGCTTGTTGTTCGATTTGAATGGTGAGGATTGGTTGAAGCGCAGTCGTTGAGTGGTAAGTGAAGCACACAGTTAGGAATAATCAGGACACATGATGAGGTTTGAAAATAAGAGGCAACGGGTTGGAGGGAAGAAAGCTTGAGAAGAGTTGAGCGATTTGACTTATTAATTAGTTGATCACATGGCGGTGATTGTACTTAGCTGTGGGATGAGCAGAGGGAGAGAGGTCTAGAGCAGATGTCACCTTCTTGGAAGCTAAATCACTACTGCAGGTGTTGTTCCTATGAGAGCGAAAACCTAACTACTCATTCTTGTTTTCCGATTTAACACCAAGCCTCAGTTTCTCTCTGATTGGTCGAGAGATGTCACATGATCTTTTCCTATTGGTTGACCTACTTAAGGTACTGTCTTTTGATTGGCCCGCGGTTTCCTTTGATATTAGTTACGCCCGGCTTGGGTCAGGAAGTCTCGTGTTTATTTGACTTTATTTACTTCCGCGGCTATCAAAATACATCCTGCTTTGTCAGGAAGTATTGAATGCTATCTTTAACATTTATAACTTCTGGTCACTAGAGACGTCCTGTTTTGTCAGGAAGTATTGAGTGTATCTTGGCTAAAATAACTTCTGCGGTCACTAGAGACGTCCGGTCTCTGCCCCTGCAATATTGACACAGGGGTGCCCAGAATAGTCGTGCCAGCCTTAGGTCTACTTCCTATATCTTAATGCTACTTGCTTCCCTCCAGTTACCTTGTTCTTTATTAAGTCTTCGAAAATCATACATGGTACATACATAGTGGGTCGGGGTTGCATTTAATTATATACAAATTATGACATTATTATTATATATATTAAACTTTAAATTCTTCCTTTTTTTCTATGTTATGTTTACATGAGGCGTAACTACCGAGGCTACAGCGTGAACTTGTTATAACCTTATGTTGTTACTTAAATTTTAAAAATAACCTTTTTGATTCCTTAAAAGTAATATTTTTATAATTTGTTTTTAATTATCATTACTCATTCTCTAATACAACTATCTTTCATATAAATTATATTTAATTCTACTTTATATATACATTTTAACTTTTAGTTTTTCTTTCGTTTTTTCATATACATATATATAATTTTAAAGTGAATTTCTCAAGGTATTATAGATCAACAATATATATTACTTTTTATAATATATTTTGTGTCTTGTGTGTGTTATATGAAATATTTGAGGAAAAGTTTATTAAATTTTCAAATTCCATTCCTAATAAGGTTAAGACAGCATAAAAATAAATAAACAGTTACTCCAAAAATAAAGTCCTAACGCCAAAGAGTTTCTTAAATAAAATCGTACATCAAACCCACATAAACTTTCTATTTATATTAATACATTTTTATAAATAGATAATTGAGGCTTGTGTGTGTTTGCAATAATTATAGATATTTATTAATACTTTTTCGCATTTTCCACTATATATCATATTAAACAAATTTAGTACTTTATATATATATCTTTTAAATTAAAAAGGCATTTATTTTTATTTTACAAATATTTATGTTGGCTGAACGCCAACCTTTTTCAAGGTATGTTAATATTAACCTTAATATTTATTAACACCTTGATAAAGGTTGACGTTCAGCCAACTGAAATATCGGTAAAATAAATGATATTTTGATCCAATATATGTCTTTTTAATTAAATATTTATTAATGTATTGCTCTATTTTCAAATATATATATTCAACAAAGATGCATATATTGGATTTATAATTATTTTATTGTTCCAATATTTCGAGGGGCAACTCGCCTCTCTTTATCGAGGATGTTTGTGTTTTTCACTAAAACATGCGAGCACCACTCTCGTTCTACAAGGCCAATGAAAGAATTGTATCTTTGATTTAAATATTACATTCAGTATATATACAGCTAACAATTATATATAATATTACAGATCAATACCAATATTATTATTTTGTCCACACATTGTGCGTGAAAGATATATATATAGTTTCACTATGCAAATCTATATGATAGGTACTTCTTACAGACCTAATACTTTGTTCCAATAAACTTTCATCGAATAGGTCAAACAGTGTGTGAGAACCTCCATAAATATCAAATACCCACATCTTTATTTATATAAATATCAATATTTCAAAACTGTCGATGTTTTCCTTCTAATAAAATTATTTTCAAATTTCTATTCCATTTATCATATTTTTACAGTATACATTTATACTTTTCTCAAAAAGAGATTTTTTATTATTTATTTCAGAATGTAAACTACTTCTATATTTTGTGTGTCTAATAAGATTTTCTTCAAATTAAAGATAATTCAGCTAGTAAATATTTTTTATTGTCTCGGCGTTTCGACTAAAATCTTTTGTCCTCGTCAGGAGCGAACAAAATCAAAACATTTGGCAAAGCGTTTAGAATAGAATATTTTTAACGCTTTGCCAAATGTATAAAAAATAGTACAAATGTGATATTGTACTTGGAAAAGGTGCATAAATTATGAAAAATGTATCTCCTTTGAGCTTTGCCAAATGTTTTGATTTTGTTCGCTCCTGGCGAGAACAAAAGATTTTTGTCGAAACGTCGAGACAATAAAAAATATTTACTGGCCGAAGTATCTCTAATTTGAAGAACTATGAATTCCGACCAGGCAGCCTCTATCTTTACGATAATAAAATTCTATTATTTTGTTTTCAAATTTCCTCTTTTATTTTTCAAATTTGAAATTTAACTTTGTTGTTTTGTTGTCCAGGCATTTGGCTACGGCTGGTCCCTCCAAGATCATCTTTAATTTTTTTTATTTTTACTTTTTATTTTCTTTTTTTAATTATTATTATATAAACATATATAACCTTTTCTTTTTAACGTTTCCAAATTCAAAAAGGCGCCCAATATATACGCGCAATTATTGGTTTTAAAAAAAGCAGGTAATATTGGAATCATAAAATATATTTGATCCTTTGCCCAATTAATTCCTGGTACTGTTTGGGCAGGGAGAACATCCCAGATTTTCTTGGTCATTTAGAACCGAGAAAATCTGATCTAGTGTTTGAGGTTGTTGACCTCATTTCAGAGTCCTAGCATTACCAGCGTGATGTTCAGAGATGTACCAGGTGGTACAGAAAGTGATGCATTCCTGGCGATACTGAAACTGTATTCTCATATAATATGGGATTAGGATTTGAAGAATGGCATATCCTTGTATCAAAACTGAGCAGTAAATGATTGGCAACAAATATTGATGAAATGCAGATGATATTAACGTGCATCGTGAATTTTTAATCCCATTGTCCAATAACTGCTGGTACTGTTAGGATGGGAAAACTAGCAGATTTACCTGCTTCTCTGGACCAGTAAATTCTGGTGTTTGAGGTAGAGTACCTCAGTTCTGGTGATCCAGGGTTCTACTCTGGCAGGCGTGGGTGGGAGCCTGCCAGGGGAGGGGAGAGGCCCCTCTCGCTCGAACAGTACCCGGGGATCAATCGAGATGGTACCAGATGGTACAGTTGAACCTTACCAGTGCAATGGCTCCATATCAATTCTCATGGAAATGTCCTTCCCATTTCATATTTGAATATTCTGTTCGAAGATTGATAGTGAGAAAATTCAAACCAACACAGATGGTTGAATAATATTGGAAATGAACGATTTACCGTGTTTAGGCAAAATTGTTCTGAATATGTATATCAATATAAATTTCAACATTCTCATTAGTAAAACCTAGTAGAGTGGAACAGTTTGTGTCCAGTTATGTTTTAAATGTCTGAATTGAATAGGCAAAATTGAATGCTTTGGAATCTCTATATAATAAAATTTCATTTTCACAACTCTTCTCAAATTGTCATAGCAATAATTATTCAGAATTGGCTATAAAAGACAAAAATTAATTTATTATCAAGTTCATTGAGAAAATATTTCGGATATTTTTAGGTAATATAAAAAAAGTGATAAAAAAGCACATCACTATATAATCAAATATACCTAATATATCTTATTAAATTTATTGAGCACCAAAATATTGTTCATTCCTAAGCGTGAATTTAGAGGCAGATATTAAATTTGCATATATTGAAATATAGCTTTGCTTCAAAATTTGCATATGGTAAAGGATCAAATACAAATTTTATTCAATAAGAATTTTTATCCAAATTCTAATAAGAGCAAACAATATTTCAAAGAGCAAGAATTTTGACGAATATATTGAATTGTAACAAATATGAGAAATAAAAAGTAAAAATGAAATTTGTCTTTATTTACACTTACATAATACATTGCTTTTAAAAATTTTAGAAGAAAGGATTATGTTTATATTTATATTTATCAATAATTTTATCTTCCAAATTGCCTGTGTATATGTTTATCTTAGCGAGTCCCATACTTTCTTCGCATTTGTTTCTCCAATGAACATTCCAGCTTGTTCATTTGTCAACGTAGTGATGATTATCCCAAATGCTTCATCATTTTTCTCACTCTAAATCCCCCAAGAACATTTGTCTTCCATGTCAGGTTCTGTGGATCGGAAATTACGCATTTGAATAATTTTCTTCCTCACAGAACTGCGGCGATTTTCAACTTCATATCTGATAATTAGTTCCTGTTAATGGTTCAATTTTTGTTCGAGATAAAAAATTATATTCAGCCATTTTCGCCTTTTGAACTAATATAAACAAACCAATATATTTTAAATACAAATATATATTTTAAATTTATTTAAATATTGGGTAGCTTTTAAACATGCAATATATAGATATAATTTAACTTAATCTATATAAATACCTTTAATCTTCTCAGAAGTGATCAGAATAAACTTCTTGCTTAATCTTCAGATTAAATATTTTCGCTTTTGAGCTTTATATCAAACAACCACGCTCTGCTACCAATTGTTGACTTTGCTTAGAATTTTTAATGAAACTGATTCCAATAATTATTAATTAAACATTATATTAATTGATTTACAAGAGAGAGAACAAAATACAGGGTCCATTATGAAAGTAATGAGCATTTACTGGCAAAATACATTTATATTGATCGTAATTTGTGCGAATGTTCAATTTTCTTCAAAATACATTCCTCCTGCATCAATACACTTGCGGAGACGCGTTTGCCACGCCTGAAAGGCACCCTGAAACTCCTCGACAGGAATGCTTCTCAAGAACGTTGTAACATGGTGTTGGATGTTTTCCACGGTTTCCCAATGTTTTCCTTTCATCTCTCTCTTGAGTCGCGGAAACAAAAAGAAGTCACATGGAGCTAAGTCGAGACTGTAAGGGGGGTGAGGGATCACCGAGTTGTTGCTCCGGGCCAGGAAGTTGGTAATGATGAAGGCTGTGTGACTGGTGGCATTGTCATGGTAGAGCTTGACCGTGTCTTTAATGTCAGTCCTCACGCGTGCGATCCGGCGTTTCAATCTTCTGAGCACCTCCAGGTAAAAGGCTGAGTTTACAGTTTGTCCCTGCGGTACAAACTCACAATGGACTATTCCTCGGATGTCAAAGAAGACAATGATCATCGTTTTGATGCGCGACTTGCTCATTCGCGCTTTCTTGGGGCGTGGGGATGATTTTTTGTGCCATGCACAGCTCTGCCTTTTCGACTCTGGGTCGTATTCAAACATCCAGGATTCGTCTCCGGTTACTACAGAGTTCAGAAAGCCCGGTTCATTTTGAATCAAATCAACAATTCTTGACAGCGCAAAACTCTAAGTTCTTTCTGGTCTTGCGTCAACACTTTCGGCACAAACTTCGCACAGACCTTACGCATTTGAAGATCCTCGGTCACTATCCCATGTACCACAAATGTGGACATGTGTAATGTGTCAGCAATTTGCTGGATGCTTAATCGACGGTCGGTACGCAAAACTTCGAGCACACGATCCACGTTCTCGTCAGTTCTGGCCGTTGTTGGGCGTCCTGAACGGGGTTCGTCGGCGACCTCCTCCCGGCCCTCCTTGAACGCCTTGTGTCATTTCCCAGACTGTGATCTTGAAATGCAATCGTCCTTGAAGGCTTTTTGCAGCATCTGGAATGTTTCGGTTGCATTTTTTCCAAGCTTCACGCAAAACTTTGTGGCGTATCGTTGTTCAAGCGAACGCTTCATCGCGCTATGTTACAAAAGTTGAAAACACACTTTAAGCGGAGGCATGTATCTCCCCTCACACTGCTCGAACTCAACTGACGGCTGCATTGATTGAAAGGGCATATCCCTCCAGCACATTTCCCACGGTTTTACCGTGCTGATATCTATCGTCGCGTCACAATAACATTATGCTCATTACTTTTATAATGGACCCTGTATAAAAGGGAAACTAATATTAAACGAAGGAACTTTTTTCTTTCGGTTAGCGCCTATTTACCTGTGAGCTTACACACACTCTGTGGTAACAATTAATTAATATATATACAACAGATTAAACATAATACATTTAATATTATAAGCCACTTTTATACAAGACATTGAATGAATATAACTAAGAAAAAATTATAATTTGAGACTTAACACTATATTAAGAATTACATTTAAAATTCTTTGTCTTTTTGAATTCGATAATGTCATTATTGATATTTCAGTTTAAAATGTTTCTATTCTAAAAAGGACACATTTTCAATGTCGTGATTAATATAATCATATGATCAGTTTATGATACCAAAAATATTAGGTTAAATATTTTATTTGGAAAGTTTTTGTTGTATATATTAATTAATTGTTCCACAGAGTGTGTGTAAGCTGACAGGTAAATAGGCGCTAACCTAACAGAAAAAGTTCCTTTGTTTAATATTAGTTTCCCTTTTTATTTTGTTATCTCTCTTGTAAATCAATAATTATATAATGTTTAATTAATAATATTCTTGGAATCAGTTTCATTAAAATTCTAAGCAATGTCAACAGTTTTCAAATTCAGATATTATTTCTATGATCGTGACTCCTTCCAGTCATAATTCTATATCCTTTTAAAACTTCAGATATGGTAATTATTATGAACATCTAAGTAAAACAAACACACAAACCTTATTCCTATTTTGCATGATCAGGAAATGCCTTTTTTTTTCTTAATTTATCCATCTGATCCAAGTATAAATTTACTTTTGTACTATTGTTTACATCTATCAACGAGATGTTTCAGTACTTTTCACACTAAATACTTTTATAATACAATATAATACGGCTTATTATTGGAGAACGACATTTGAAAATTATCCCGCATGTGTTTCTTTTGAACGAAAAATCGAAATTTATTTTAAGGAGAAATAATTATTATTTCTAACCTTAGGGATGAAGTATGAAAGGATGAATTATTTTTTCGTTTAATATTACACTTCACAATTCATCCTTTCATACTTTATCCCTAAGGTTAGAAATAATCGTTATTTCTCCTTAAATTTCGATTTTTTGTTCAAAAGAAACACATGCGGGATAATTTTCAAATGTCGTTCTACAAAATACTTTTGGTATAAAATAAATGATATTTTGATCCAATATATGCCTTTTTATTTAAAAAACAAACTACTTATTAGAAACTAACTCAAACAAGGATGTGTAAAATAGTTCTAAGAGTCCGCAAAAGAAACTTAAAATCAAAATGAAGTCTATCAGCATATGAATCTAAACACAGTAATCAATTATTTACTGGATTAGATATTTTGGTTGTTTAAATGAGAAGCTAGATGATCATGAGGGAGATCAACTATATTGCAAAATGGAAAATTAGGAAAGACAAACTTCAGGATGACACAGCAATTATTATGAACACCTAAGTAAAACAAACACACAAACCTTAATCGGCCGATGCCGCCCTCAAGTTAGCCCTCCACGCTCTACCCCATCCGGCCCATCCTGCCTCGGCCGGCCCCTCGTGTCCTGCCTGCGGGTCCGTCGACAGCTCCCTCGGCCACCGCTACTGGAGCTGCCGTTCCATCAGGCCCCTCATCAGAGAGGCCTTCAACATCTTCATGCGGCCCCCTGACCTGCAGGCTTGGATCTTCGGCGGGTCCGGCCTTGAGGACGACGCCCTGACCATCCTGGCGTCGGCAAATCTGCGCGTCTATCGCCACTTTGTCCAGGTTGGGCTCGGTGGAGTGGAGGACCCGCTCATCGCCTGGACCAGAACACTCCAGCGCCGGGGATGCCTTCCTTCATCCTCCATCATCGTATAAATATGTATATATTTCAATTTTGTATATATCTTTTATTATTTCTTAAACTGTTGTCACTACTCTCTTTGAATTTGTAATATTGTCGAGATGACAATAAAAATGTTTTAATTGTCAATTGTCACAGCAATTTATCCAAGGCAAGAACAAACTATGAATGATAAACAAAAGATATACAATGAGGGAAGTTTACAGAGTAACAAAATATAAACATACTCTGTTAATAAAATAATAAATACTTTGCTACAAATTCTAACTCAAGTTTCCCCTGATGAACTATCTTCCGGTGAGTTGGATAATTTTCAGGTTCTTACACCATTCTGTCATTAATGATGCCAAACTGGAGCTTTGTTGAGAGATTAAAGGAATTGTTTTTTACCACGGAGATTCAAGTCTCTGTGTTTGAGAATGTATAGTGGCGATTATAAGAAATTCTGAAAAATAAAATCTGGTGGAAATATCTAAGGTAGTTCTTGTTGAAAATTACTAGTTCATATATTTATTGTTAGATAATAAAAAGGCATATATTGGATTGAATGAAATATTTATTTGCCAATATTTCGGCTGGCTGAACGTCAACCTTTATCGAGGCATTACATTTTTGTATACACAAACTCAGCGCCGCATAGTGTTATAACACTATCACATAAAGGTTCCCCAAACTTACTGAATATATTGAATCTAACATGTTGAAAACCGAAATAAATTACAATCGATTTGACTCTTCGAGTAGGAATATAATTTCTAATTATATAAGGGAAAAATTGCAGAAATACTATGAGAAGACTAATACCATTTTCAAGTCCTTTTTCACTGATTCCCAAATACCCAAATATTTAAAGCCAAATTTTTACAATGTTCAAAATTATTTACTGGACACGGTAACTTTAGATCATATTTGTACAATGTCAGAAAGACGGATTCGCCTAAATGCTCATGTGGTACAGAAGAAGAAAATCCTGTACATATTCTAACGGACTGTCGACTTGCAGAGGACTTGAGAGTTAAAAATCAAATAAATATACATTGTTTAAATCAAATAGTTAATAATAGATATGTGTATATAAATTTTAATAGATTTTGTACAATGTTTTTTAGTAATAGATAGCCTGGGCTGTAATAACTGGCATATAGTTATATGTTGTAAATAGCTCTAAATGTCTGTTCTTATTTGTGATGTTCACTAATATTCATTATAGGGTAATTAAATCGTTAACTAATTGACAAATACGTTAATAATTTCTATTTATAATAACTAAAATCATATTAATAATTATTGTAAATAAGCTCCCAAACTTGTATATGCATGCAAATATCCAAGACGGATATCGCGTGCTTTGTAAATGATAATAAATAAAAAATAAATAAATAAAAAATCACATAAAGGTTGGCGTTCAGCCAGCCGAAATACTGGCAAATAAATCTTTCATTCAATCCAATATATGCCTTTTTACTATCTAATGATTTAAATATGGATTGCTCTATTTTCAGAACAAATATATTTATTGTGTTCATACAAGTATAGTCATATCTATATATAGCCATGTATATTCTAGAAATATATTTCAATTAGAGAGAGATAGAAGGATTTCATTTTTTTTTAATATTGCTAAGAGATTAACATTTAGACATCACTGTATATATATATACTACTAGCTGAATGACCTGGGCAACGCCCGGGTTTTACCCGATTAAATGCTTTTATTCAAATACTATTCATTACAATTATAAATTGGCGCCGTGGATGTCATTCTTGTATAATATATAAATGAGTTTTAAAAATTGTAAAAAAAAAATGGATCGGCCGGGAATAGAACCCGGGCCGCCCGCGTGGCAGGCGAGCATTCTACCACTGAACCACCGATGGCTATGAGAAATGGCCATATTTGGGTATTTATTCCATTCACAAAAGCAAACGGGGACAGAATTGATTAAGAATTGTTGCTTGATGACTCTGATACTTGTATATTTTAATGTGATTGAACCCGTACCTAATGATTTTTACTGATGTGAATAATATCACACTGATGTATATAGTTGTTTAATTGTTTTGCATAATATTTCATTGTAGAACGACATTTGAAAATTATCCCGCATGTGTTTCTTTTGAACGAAAAATCTAAATTTATTTAAAGGAGAAATAACGATTATTCCTAACCTTAGGGATGAAATATGAAAGGATGAATTGTGAAGAGTAATGATAAATGGAAAAATAAAAGTGCCCAGGGGTGGGAAGATATTGAAGATATTTCATTTATAAATTAATCTCATTATTTAATCTGTGAAAATAAAAATATTGGACTGGTGACCAAACAAACTGAAAAGATATGGCTTAATGTTATATAGTTATGATATATAATTAATTGTGATGGTTATGTGATTTTGATCTTCATTGAATAAAATATATAAATTTTAAATGTGCTTTAAACTTTAATAACAAGCACAAAACACACGCATATTGAAGAAATTTGTAAAAATTGTAATTCTATAATCTATATACCATTCGATGCTAATACAATATATTCGGTTATTTATAATACAATATAATGCGGCTTATGATTGTAGAACGACAATTTTAAAACGACAATTTCCCATCCCTGGACAATTTATCTTTCCGTTTATCATTACTCTTCACAATTCATCCTTTCATACTTCATCCCTAATGTTAGAAATAATCGTTATTTCTCCTTAAAATAAATTTCAATTTTTCGTTTAAAAGAAACACATGCGGGATAATTTTAAAATGGTCGTTCTACAATATATTCGGTGCAGATACAAATGACTTTCACTCTTATGGGAATTCTCTTCAGGGATTTCATTCTCACCTTTAACCTCACTATCTTGATTTTATGTGGGAAGATCGATCTTAGTTCATATCTAGAGTAACATTAGTGGAGCAAGTATAAGATTTTATAAACAAGAAATGTCACTTCTTCTGTCAAAAAAACGCTAAAACTCAATGCCATATATTGTCCATCGCAGATAAATGTTTTCCCAATGAAGAATGATTCAACAAATATTATTCATAGGAAATAACATGCTATCTATATAAGTATAATAAAAGTATTTAGGCACGAATGTTTCTTCCCTATATATATAAGAGTCAGTGTATGTATGTATGTATTGTTACGACTCTTCTCAGCCGTCGATGTTTGCGTGCAAGGTTTCTGAGAAGACAATGTGGATTCTCTAGGATACAGCTTAGTGCGGTATATTTATTATAAGAGCTTTAAAGAGTAGATAAGTAACTATACAGTAGATGGACTTGCCTTCAATGCCGCTCCAGGTAGGTTCCTCCTCGTACTCCACTTGTTAATCCAGTCCCGGAGCCCACTTCCTCCAGCCAACTTGCCGCGTCTGTTGTCACCACCGTTCCTCGCTGCAGGTCCCGTTGTCCCCAGACAGACTTCTCTCCCCAGACTGGCAGGTCATCTCGGCACACAAACCCCGGCAGGCCGGCCGGCTTCCTTCCACCGCGGCACCAGCTGGACTGCCTGTCTGCCACCCCCTCCCCTGTAATTTGTCAATCCACACTTCCCTGAAGGAGCCCCTGCATACCTCTTCTCTTGGCTTTCCCACGTCTTCTTTTCTACTTCTTTGCTGCATCGCTTCACTGCCCCCTTCTCAATCCTTTTCGTCCCGAAAAGGCTGATTTCACCAGAGGCGCTGATCGGCGGCCCTTTGATCTCCCTGACGTCTCTGGCCACATAAGGGTCGTCAGCCTCCCGGAGGCGTAACGGCAGGGTTAACACCAACCCTTGTTTGCAGAACCACATCTCAACTCTCGCTTTCTTTCCACTCTCAACCAGTGCCGACGACATTGATTGGTCTCGCTGTCTAGCACAGGGCGGTGGTTCTCCACAAGATGGCGGCCATATTTCACTGCCTACGATGCTTCCATCTGATATTTTGAATTCTCCTTGTGAACACTCTGTAGCCGCAATGTACAAAGGGTTGTGATCGTTTGTATTGCGCTTTCGCCGCTTCCTTCCACGACGGGGCTGTAGATCGCCGATCTTTACAGTGGATTCGTCCACCTGATCCACGCTGTCCATATCGTGCCCTCCCTTTTCTTCTTTAGGTTTCCCATTCTCTTGCTCTAAAGGCTCTCTCTTTCCTAACCCTTCAAACCTGGGCTCCTTAGTGCCGACCACGCACAGGGCTGTGAATTTCTTAAACCTTCTGGAGGTGTCGGATCCCGTGACAGTCTCAAGGTCGGTAGAACTTTTCCTAGGCGGTTGCTGCTTGATCTGCACCTTGTCGGGCGAAGGAACGAAGATGAATGGTACACATTCTTAGCACATCTTTTCAGCTTGCATTGCAGACGACGGCGCTGACACATTGCGCGCGACTTCCGCGTCACAGACATTGTCGTCGGACTTCCACAGAGCGTCCAATGCTCTATCCCGTTCAGTCGGGTTGCCGGCTCCAACTTCAGGGTGCTTCGACCATCTAGCCTTGTCGCACTTCCACGGAGCATCCAGCTCCGTCCCGTTCAGTTGGATCGCCACTGTAGTCCCTGACAGTCTGACACTGTCGCTGAAGTCAGCCACGCTGTCGCACTGCAGCTCGCCAAGATCGTTGCTGTTCTCATGGAGTATTTCAGAAAGAATCCCAGGGGTTGAATTTTTGCTCTGTATATCACCTTGAGGGCATTCTCCTTCCGTCCGCTTGATTTTATACAAACACTCGTGCCACAGCCGTTGTCGGAGGCGATCAGCTCACCCTCCTCCGCTACACAACCAGTCTGGATCATTTCCTGCTGTCGACACTCTTCGGACTTCTGGATCACGGGAGAATCTTCTAGCGTAGATTCTGACAGTTCACTTACAACGTCCCCTGACGTGATGATCTTTGTTGTGATGGTCTTGTCGGGATCTTCATCACCTGGGATCGTCTTTTGTCCCCTCAGACATTGAATACGTGGGCTATTGGTTGCTGTGATTGTTTTTGAAAAGCCATCCGGATTTTCTGGCGGTAGTACATTGAACTGAACTTCGCAAGACATGGGTGTGGCAGAACGTTTGACATTCCGAATATACTCGAGTCGGCTCAATCGAGATTCCAATGGAGTAATCCCTTCTTTAATCGATCTAACGTTTTCTCCGAGCACGTCTACTTTCTGGCTTATCAAACTGAGCAATTTCGTGAATTTTTCAATTTCGAGGTCGGTTAGTTTTTTTCATTTTTCTTTTTATATTAGCGCAAAATAAAATATTCAATTAACATTAACTAAGCTGTATCCCACTTCTGACACCAAATGTTACGACTCTTCTCAGCCGTCGATGTTTGCGTGCAAGGTTTCTGAGAAGACAATGTGGATTCTCTAGGATACAGCTTAGTGCGGTATATTTATTATAAGAGCTTTAAAGAGTAGATAAGTAACTATACAGTAGATGGACTTGCCTTCAATGCCGCTCCAGGTAGGTTCCTTCTCGTACTCCACTTGTTAATCCAGTCCCGGAGCCCACTTCCTCCAGCCAACTTGCCGCGTCTGTTGTCACCACCGTTCCTCGCTGCAGGTCCCGTTGTCCCCAGACAGACTTCTCTCCCCAGACTGGCAGGTCATCTCGGCACACAAACCCCGGCAGGCCGGCCGGCTTCCTTCCACCGCGGCACCAGCTGGACTGCCTGTCTGCCACCCCCTCCCCTGTAATTTGTCAATCCACACTTCCCTGAAGGAGCCCCTGCATACCTCTTCTCTTGGCTTTCCCACGACTTCTTTTCTACTTCTTTGCTGCATCGCTTCAGTATGTATGTATGTCGGCTATACACGTGCACAATACGTAACTAATCTGACTAAAGTTTTAACAGTATATAGAGAAGAATCTGGAGAAACGTATAGGGAAAATTTCAGGTCTCTATCCCGAATATTCGTCGAGTTATTTGAAATTTTTCGTTGCAAATGTGTCCTTTCGCTCTCGGGAAGAGCCTCTAGCGGAGAATATGGGAGGTAATATCAGCTGACCTAATGTACATGTAAAGTTTGGAGCGAGAAGTTTCACAAGAATGACATCCACGGCGCCAATTTATAATTGTAACTAATAGTATTTGAATTAAAACATTTAATCAGGTAGAACCCGGGCGTTGCCCGGGTCATTCGGCTAGTTTATACATAAAACAAACTTATACTGTCCTTACTGAAATGAAAAATATTGGGAGGGCTTGGATCATTAGTGGTGAACCCTCCCAGCGGTTTTGCCAATTAAATCTGCTCTTTTTAGAGTTCTAATACTGTATTGAACGATTCTGCTTATATATGCTACACTGAAGGTTAGAATCTAAGAAATGGTATTTAAGCAAACCATGGGCATATGCTTTTATGGAAGTAGAATTACATATAAATATTTACATCGAGCAATGCTCTTGGTAAACAATAAGAACAAATCCAGTTAAGCATAAATTAATTATAGGATAATGACGAGTCATATATATATATAAGAAAGGAAAACATTTAAGTACGTAAGTTTTTTTAAACATAAAACAGACTTCTACTGTTCTTACTGCAATGAAAAAATATTGGGAGAGCTTGGCTCATCAGTGGTGAACCATCCAGGCGGTTCGCCAATTTAATCTACCAGACTGCTTCTTAGAGCTCTAATACTATATTGGATCATTCTGATTATATATACTATACCGAAGGTTGGAATCTTAGAAAGGATATTCAATCAAACTATGGACTTATGACAGTAGAATTACATATAAATATTTTCATTGAGCAATTTAAATGCAAATATTTATAGTCAATTCTATTGTCCTAAATGTGTTGTCCATATTTTGCTTGAATACCATTTCTAAGATTCCACCTTTCAGTGTAGCATATATATAAGCAGAATCGTCCAATACAGTATTAGAGCTCTAAGAAGCGGTCTGGTAAAATAAATTAACGAAATCAAATTATGGAAATAAAAACTCTAATAATAAATATAGTTTATGAATTGAACTGCAATACCTCAGTTCTTTATTCTCAAAAACAATTAGCCATCTTTATGTTTCTTATATTTGGTGCAATCATGCATAGTTCTTTATTTTACAGATTCATTTTTATATATATAATATTTTATGGTAAAATCTTTAAACTCTTTCTTCTCCAACTTCGTTTACTCGTTTCTCTCTTCGTTTTTCTACATCAGCTGCTTTTCGGTCCCCTATATTTTCAGGGAGTAAAATGAGGGATATCAAACCTCAAAACAACACAGTGGGACAAACTTATAAATCTTTACTGATAAGGTGGAAAAGTGATAGGTTTATTGTTAAAGGAAAGAGATTGATTTTTCCTCCATTTTTATTGCAAAAAAATATTCAAAGTTTTCATAGAATCTATGTACCAACTTTTCATTAGCAATAAGGTGGGGGCTTTATAGCATTTATTGGCTGCCAGAGCAACTTTGGACAAACATTTCATTGGAGCAATAAAGTGGGGGCTTTATAGCATTTAATGGCTGCCAGAGCAACTTTGGACGAACATTTAAT
Organism: Cordylochernes scorpioides; assembly: GCA_030710605.1. Lineage (NCBI taxonomy): Eukaryota > Metazoa > Arthropoda > Arachnida > Pseudoscorpiones > Chernetidae > Cordylochernes > Cordylochernes scorpioides. Next base: position 18,524,510 of record CP092873.1, on the reverse strand, counting down.
TGGAGTAATAAGGTGGGGGCTTTATAGCATTTAGTGGCTGCCAGAGCAACTTTGGACGAACATTTCATTGGAGTAATAAGGTGGGGGCTTTATAGCATTTGATGGCTGCCAGAGCAACTTTGGACGAACATTTCATTGAAGCAATAAGGTGGGGGCTTTATAGCATTTAATGGCTGCCAGAGCAACTTTGGACGAACATTTCATTGAAGCAATAAGGTGGGGACTTTATAGCATTTAATGGATGCCAGAGCAACTTTGGGTGATTATTTCATTGGAGCAATAAGGTGGGGGCTTTATAGCATTTAAAGGCTCCCAGAGTAGCTTTGGACGATGATTTCATTGGAGTAATAAGGTGGGTGCTTTATAGCATTTAATGGCTGCCAGAGCAACTTTGGGCGATAAATTCATTGGAGAAATAAGGCGGGGGCTTTATAGCATTTAATGGCTGCCAGAGCAACTTTGGGCGATAAATTCATTGGAGTAATAATGTGGGGGCTTTATAGCATTTAATGGCTGCCAGAGCAACTTTGGGTTGTTATTTCATTGGAGCAATAAGGTGGGGGCTTTATAGCATTTAAAGGCTCCCAGAGTAGCTTTGGACGATAAATTCTTTGGAGAAATAAGGTGGGGGCTTTATAGCATTTAATGGCTGCCAGAGCAACTTTGGGCGAACATTTCATTGGAGTAATAATGTGGGGGCTTTATAGCATTTAATGGCCGCCAGAGCAACTTTGGGCGATCATTTCATTGACGTAATAAGATGTGTGCTTTATAGCATTTAAAGGCTCCCAGAGTAGCTTTGGACGATAAATTCTTTGGAGAAATAAGGTGGGGGCTTTATAGCATTTAATGGCTGCCAGAGCAACTTTGGGCGATGATTTCATTGACGTAATAAGATGTGTGCTTTATAGCATTTAATGGCTGCCAGAGCAACTATGGGCGATAATTTCATTGGAGAAATAAGGTGGGGGCTTTATAGCATTTAATGGCTGCTAGAGCAACTTTGGGAGATAAATTCTTTGGAGAAATAAGGTTGGGGCTTTATAGCATTTAATGGCTGCCAGAGCAACTTTGGGCGATCATTTCATTGGAGTAATAAGATGGGTGCTTTATAGCATTTAATGGCTGCCAGAGGACCTTTGGGCGATCATTTCATTGGAGCAATAAGGTGAGGGCTTTATAGCATTTATTGGCTGCTAGTTCAACTTTAGGTGATCATTTCATTGGAGTAATAAGGTGAGGATTTTATAGAATTTAATGGCTGCCAGAGCAACTTTGGGCGATCATTTCATTGACGTAATAAGATGTGTGCTTTATAGCATTTAATGGCTGCCAGAGCAACTATGGGCGATAATTTCATTGGAGAAATAAGGTGGGGGCTTTATAGCATTTAATGGCTGCTAGAGCAACTTTGGGAGATAATTTCATTGGAGTAATAAGTTAGGGACTTTATAGCATTTATTGGCTGCCAGAGCAACTTTGGGCGATCATTTCATTGGCGTAATAAGGTGGGGGCTTTATAGCATTTAATGGATGCCAGAGCAACTTCGGGCGATCATTTCATTGGAGCAATAAGGTGTGGGTCTTTATAGTATTTAATGGCTGCCAGAGCAACTTTGGGCGATCATTTCATTGGAGTAATAAGGTGGGGGCTTTATAGCATTTAATGGATGCCAGAGCAATTTTAGGCGATCATTTCATTGGCGTAATAAGGTGGGGGCTTTATAGCATTTAATGGCTGCCAGAGAAACTTTGGGCGATCATTTCATTGGAGCAATAAGGTGGGGTCCTCATAGCATTTATTGGCTGCCAGAGCAACTTTAGGCGATCATTTCATTGGCGTAATAAGGTGGGGGTTTTATAGCATTTAATGGATGCCAGAGCAACTTTGAGGGATCATTTCCTTGGAGCAATAAGGTGGGGGCTTTATAGCATTTAATGAATGCCAGAGCAACTTTGGGCGATTATTTCATTGGCGTAATAAGGTGGGGGCTTTATAGCATTTAATGGCTGCCAGAGAAACTTTGGGCGATCATTTCATTGGAGCAATAAGGTGAGGTCCTCATAGCATTTATTGGCTGCCAGAGCAACTTTAGGCGATCATTTCATTGGCGTAATAAGGTGGGGATTTATAGCATTTAATGGATGCCAGAGCAACTTTGAGGAATCATTTCCTTGGAGCAATAAGGTGGGGGCTTTATAGCATTTAATGAATGCCAGAGCAACTTTGGGCATTCATTTCATTGGAGCAATAAGATGAGTGCTTTATAGCATTTAATGGCTGCAAGAGCAACTTTGGGCGATCATTTCATCGGTGTAATAAGGTGGGGGCTTTATAGCATTTAATGGATGCCAGAGCAACTTTGGGCGATCATTTCATTGGAGCAATAAGATGGAGGCTTTATAGCATTTAATGGCTGCCAGAACAACTTTGGGCGATCATTTCATTGGAGTAATAAGGTGGGGGCTTTATAGCATTTATTGACTGCTAGATCAACTTTGGGTGATCATTTCATTGGAGCAATAAGGTGGGTGCTTTATAGCATTTAATGGCTGCAAGAGCAACTTTGGGCCATCATTTCATTGGAGCAATAAGATGGGGGCTTTATAGAAATTAATGGCTGCTAGAGCTACTTTGGGCCTTCCTTTCATTGGCGTTATAATATAGGAGATTTAAAGCTTTTTGTGAAAGTCAAGGTTACTTTTGGCGATCTTGTTATGACATATCTCCACAGGAATAGAAGCTGCCTAAGCCTCAATCAGGAACAGAGGGGCCACCCAATTCCTCAAAGAGGGAATTCAATAAATCAGAGATTTCCACTCTTCCACGATAGATCGCCCAGGTCTCCAAGTCAGCGGAGGTCGCCCACTCCTCCAAGACTGTGGAGGTCTCCCAGGCCTCAAAAATGGCGGAGGTCGCCCAGTCCTGCAAAACAGAGAAGTTCGTCCAGTTCACCAACATGCCCTTAAAGTTGCACTTACCTACAAGATCAGAGGAGTTCGCCAAATCCTCCCTGATAATGGAGGATACTTCCTCCTCTACGACAATTGAGGTGGCCCAAGCCTCAAACAGCGGAGGTCGCCCAGTCCTGCAAAACAGAGAAGTTAGTCCAGTCCTCCAACACACCGTTAAAGTTGCACTTACCTCCAAGAACAGGGGAATTCGCCTAATCGGACAACGGAGGTTGCCCAGGCCTCCGTCCGACCCCACGGTCCACCGAGGCGATGGCGGCACACTCCCCCCGGGATGAACATATCGTCCTGGAAACCTCATACACCTATATCCCCTATCAGCTAACACCCAACGAAAACCCCGCCCCGCCGCCTTCTCTCCTCCTCCCCAACTCCCGAGGGAGTTTACTGGGGGGAAGGAGAGGAGGGGGTGGTGCCGTGTGGAGGGGAAATCATGCTAGCTAGGGGGCAGTCGTACCAATCATCTGAGGTGAAAGACTGGGGCAAAGAGAACGAAGACACAGGGTGACACGGAACACGGGTTAGTAACGAGGGGAGAGACAACCAACAACGGACAGGGACACAAGGGGGAAGGGAGGGACAAGTGGACAGAGAGGGGTTAGTAGACAGAGAGAACAAGGACAACGGGAGAAAACAGGACATGAGGGACGAATGGGGGGACGAATCAACGCCGTGATGTACACATTCAGGTGGAACAGTCAGGTGAGAGCTAATAGAGGGTATAGGTGCACGCTGTTCCACAACAATATATTCTTCCTTCCTATAACAATTAAAAACTACTTTAGCTTCTTTCTATCTCTCTCTTATAATAATTGAGTTATAGATATATCTAATTATCACTTATATATTGTAATTAATTATCAGTAAATAACAGTGTCTGTAGCGTGCACCATATAACCTGTACATCTCTATTCTACATGAGCTCCTCTATGTAAACATTTACATATATATATACATCCTATATATATACCGCGTTATAACTGGAAACAATAATTGAGTTATAGATATATCTAATTAACACTTATTATATAAAAAATTATAATTAATTATCAGTAAATAACAGTCTCTGTAGCGTGCACCATATAACCTGTACATCTCTATTCTACATGAGCTCTCTCTATGTAAACATTTACATATACATCCTATACCGCGTTTTAACTGGAAACAATATTTACTTATAATAAACACCTACTTCTGAGATCGCTCAATTCTGGTTACTATTTGTTTCACCGAGAAATATAAATTTCACATACAACTTTGTGTGAATATATTTCATCAAAACACAATGTAAGATTCCTCATGAATCGTTAAATTATGGTACAGTTAAATCTGTCTATAGCGCCCCCCCTCTTAGGACTCTCCAAAATAGTATGCTATAGAGAGGGGGTGCTATAGACAAGTCACTTTTAAATTAAAATGTTTACATTTTAATGTTTACTGGTATTATACTGTTATTCCAGGATGTACCCTACCTTTCTGTTGGGAAAATATGTATAATACCAAAAGGTCTTAATAAAGCGTTTTGTCTTTGTTGTTGTATTTAGATGAGGTTAAAGTTAATAAAAGAAACTTTTATTGCGAAAGGATTTATATTTTATATATTATATCTTTGAATGAATAAACGCTTATTTTGGATCAAATGTTTATTATAATTTCCCATATTCCGATGAGGCAGTTCGCCTATCTTCAATCGGATAATTCAAGAGATATTATATTTATATTTTATGATGAATTATCTTCCTTTTCCATTCAACAGTAAAAACAAAATTGCTTATATAATTACTGGTAATTTCGTAAATAATTCCATAAAAATTTCGATTTCGAAAAACATCTTTATTCTGATAAAACTCTTATAGCATTTATAGGTTCATTTATATATACATTGTAACTCCTCTCTCCTGTAAGGTCTGGGGGAGGTCACCTCTATTCTACCAACTCGCCATATGTAAATAACCAGGACAAGGTGACTCTAATGTAACACCTGTAAACCGAGAGATATAAATAAATTTTTAAAACTCCTATCTCAGTATTTGTTTGTTTCTATAAATAAACTCTAATGTCAGAGATGAAGTATGAAAATATGAATTGTGAAGAGTAATGATAAACGGAAAAATAATTATTATTTTACGTTTATCATTATTCTTCACAATTCATCTTTTCATACTTCATCCCTAAGGTTAAAAATAATCGTTATTTCTCCTCAAAAATAAATTTCGATATTCCGTTCAAAAGAAACACATGCGGGATAAATTTCAAATTTCGTTTTACAATCATAAGCCGCATTATATTGTTTTATAAACTCTAATGTTACGATGTACTAGAGCGCCATCTGTTATCAAATTATAAAACTATTTTAGAGGCGTAATATTCTAATGTATTAATTCAGGGTAGAAATACGAAACTCTTATTTAGCAGTTTAATTCTTTCAATTTAATCTCAAACTTCCTTCAGAAATGTTTACTTTGTTGATATCAATCCACGAGACTCTCGTTTGTTTCTCTTCAGCCAGGATAAACAACACGCGTCTATAAATATTACATCTCTTTAAAACACAATTCTATAGCTAGCTGTATCTAGCCATAAAAGTAATGATATTTCAGAATTAACTATCATATCAAAAGTAAATCTCTTCTCTATTTACAAGGAGTATTTAGAGAAAGATCTATATATTAATTTGATGAATATTATAAGAGTAAATTATTTGGAAGAGCGAAATCATATTGCATGTGATATCTGCTTGATATGTTGATACATTTGAATAAGTTCTTCCGTGAACTTCAGCCTTCAAAACTTGGACGTTTACTCAAGTTGTTCCTTTGCTAAAACCCCAGTACTATTTCTTCTATATAATCCTAAACTATATTGAGCTATAGAGTGCACTTACCTATCACGCCTCTTCTTCTTGCCGCAGCAGCCCCCCATGGTGCTCGCTCTGGTCTCAAAAGATTGGTCGGATCACAAAAGGATCGCTTGATGTCAAAAGATCGCTCTGGCTTCAAAGATCGCTTGGATCACAAATGGATCGCTCTGGTTTCAAAGATCGCTTGGATCGCTCTGGTTTCAAAGATCGCTTGGATCAGAAAAGATCGCCTTCAAAGATCTCACAGATGAGATAAGTTCGCTTTCAAAGATAGCTTAGGTCGCTTGGTAGTCGCTTGAGTTGCTCGCTAGATCGCTTCAGTTGCTAAAGTGAGAAAGTCTTTGTTGCGGCGGCCTCAATAGAAGTCCAGAGAGGAGCGGGGTGGACAGAACGCCATCAAGTGGTAAAAATATCAACTAATCGTTGATTTAAGTTATTTTATAATATTTGACAAATCCATTTCTTGATAAATCAAGAAAAGCCAACCACGAACGCGTTTGGGCTATAGTACCTCGATAGCGTGGCTGTACCTCAACGACCAAACATTTTGTCTAAGCGGTTTTCCGAGAAATGGGTATTTAGGCCAATTTTGCGTAAATACGCTAATCATGTTTAAAAGGAGTAAGAAAATATAAAAAGATCAGCTGGTGATATTAAAAATAAAATAGACGTAACCTGACCACTCATAAGAGCATTTTTAGATGGCATTCGGCCATTGAGCTGTCAGGATATACCTGTTTTATTTTACGATCACTTTTTCAATTTGTTTCTTACTTTACATATTTACAACGAAAATTAATATTCTGTGTGTATGGAGGCGCACATATAACAACTATATGCCTTTTTACTTTTAATATCAACACCTGACCTTTTATATATATACAGTTAAACATTTCTATAGCGCCCCTCTTGGGACTCACCAAAATTGGATGCTATAGAGAGGGGCTGCTATAGACAGGTCACTTTTAATGTAAATCGCATCGTATTACGTATTTAAAATCGGGCGCTATAGAGAGGAAAGCGCTATTTAGAGGGGGCGCTATAGGCAGGTTTAACTGTATTTTTATTGTTTTTCACATGAAAAGCTTATTCACGTAAACTAGACCTTAAATACCCATTTCTTGATGTCTCAGGAAGCCTCTGAGACCAAATTTTGGTCATAGAGGTACAGTCTGCATCACGCTGACGAGGTCCAACAGCCCGAAACGCGTTCGTGGTTGACTTTTCTTTATTTATTATGAAATTGGGTTAGTCAAATATCACGGAGCAAGTTAAATAAACGTTTAGTTTATTTTTGTTCCATTAGATGGCGCTCTGCCATCTAGAAATGCTCATGTAAGCCTGGTCAGGATATGTCTCTTTTGTTTTTAATATGTAGGATGGTTGTTGATGTACTGTGTTGTGTGGCTTGTGGAAAGGCTGCTGATAAAATTATAATTAAAATTAATTTATTTTAAAGCAAGAAATTAAAAAGAGAAAAGAAGCAACGGTTGAAGTAACGGCCGTTGGAGTTTTAGCCCTAGATGTTTACCGCTGCAGTGTGGCCAGATCAAGTGTGTCGGAAGAAGCCAGCCGCTAGAAAGTTCTGGATGACGTCCCACGCGCATGCGTAGTGAAGTGTTCTGCAAACACGTGCTCGCCAAGCTTCTGCCCGTATGTGTTTTGAAGCTTTGTCCCACTTCGCTGAAGCAAAGTGCGGTCGCCACAAATATAATAACATAAATAATGAACCAACACCCATTAATGTGAAATTCTTTAACACTTGGTAACTCTGTTATCAAAACATTCACTATTTATTAATACAAAACACTTTACATGTTAGCCCTATGAGAACATATATTACAACTGCCTTTAAGTTTGAAAATATTGTAGTGAAGTATTTATTATTTTACACTAGTATTAACAGTGTATCATTTTTGTGTTTATATTTTACTACTCTGTAAACTTCCCTCATTCCTTATCTTTTGTTTATCCTTCATAGTTTGTTCATGCCTTAAATAAATTGCTGTGTCATCCTGTTTGATCCCTTCTGTTAAAAGAAAACCTGATTGTGATAATTTATTGAGATAGCAATTTTTTCTTTTTCACATTCTTCTCTAAAAAAGAAGAACCATCATTGAAAAAAACTGAGTTTTCAACCGCTTTGGCAAGAAATTTAAAGATACACTGATCCTAAATTCAAAAACTAAAATCATCAGCAATACCTATAAATAATAAACAAAACGGAGGATGGATTTCTTATTTTATTTTACATTATCGAAGTTTTAGGGTATCACAAACTCTTTTACGGGAGTATATGACAAAATAAATCTTATTCTTTATCTTTATATTATATATTTCACATGTTTCTAAATTGTATATAATTGTATTATACAATTTAATACATCTAAATATTGGATATATTATATATATTTTAGTTAAATATAAGTTTATTTTGTCATATACACTCCTGTAAGGGTTTATGATACCCGAAAGCTTGAAATAATATAAAGTAAAATAAGAAACTTGTATATATTTCATGTATATTTCTCTCTATATGTAACCTTAATAATATATATTTATCGCTTTGAAAATAGGGCAATTCATAATTAAATCAATAAATATGATCTAAAAAAGCATATATTGGCCAACCGAAACATTGGCAAATAAATATTTTATTTAATCCAATATATACCTTTTATTATCTAATATATATGAGAAAACTATTATAAAATTTCCATTGCCAAACATCCCCCAGTTCTAATTTTTAGTTGGTATTGTACCCCTACCAGGGTCAAAGTTCAGACCTTTCCTGTTCCCTGTTTTCCTGTTGTTAAGTTCTATGGCGCCAGGTTGTCAGCCTTCATTTGACTTTATTCTTCCAAGCAAGTTACAATAATAGGAGATATTTTTATTTTAATTATTGTTTATATATTATATAATCTAAAATTTTATTATTTTATAATTAAAAAATATCTATTTTATTTTCAATCATTGATAATTTTACATTTTCTTACCATAGTTTAAGAATATACCTCTTTCATTATTGTGGTAAATATGTAGTTAATTAAACTATTTTTAAAATTCATTATTATGGAATTCATTTTATGATGCATAAGGCGCCATCCGTTATGAATATTTGAAACTGTTTAATTGTTTAATTTTCAAAAGAATCATACGCGTCTATAATAGTTTCTAATATAGAATTCATTTCATAATTTCTATATAACTGTGAAAAATATTTTATTGTAATTTTCTTCTAGTATTTTAAAATAAATATACTTGAGAGATAGTAAATAATTATTCTTCTGCTTTTCTTTCAAAATGACACGACTGCAAAAATACCATTAAGTATTTATGTACTCAAAAGAACCAGCAATTATTCTCAGATCACAAAATAATATATATCCTAATATAATAGTAAGCAGACAAAAATTTATTATAACATATATGTAATTTAAAATACAATATAACGCGGCTGATGATTGTAAAACGAAAATTGCAATTATACCGCGAATGTTTCTTTTAAACAAAAATCGAAATTTATTTTTAAAGAGAAATAACCACTATTTCTAACTTTAAGGATGAAGTATGAAAGGGTGAAAATATGAAGAGTAATGGCGAACGGCGATTCCCGCCCCTGGACACTTTTATTTTTCGTTCGCCATTACTCTTCATATTTTCACCCTTTCATACTTCATCCTTAAAGTTAGAAATAGTCGTTATTTCTCTTTAAAAATAAATTTCGATTTTTGTTTAAAAGAAACATTCGCGGTATAATTGCAATTTTCGTTTTATAACATATATGTACATATAGTAAATATAGAATATAATATATGTTATATAAAGGTATTATTTAAAATATTATTTTCTTTTATTTCATAAATTCAAATATTCTGTTAAGTCGACCGCCAGAGGTCGCGCTTTCTGTTTATATAACCGTTGTTGTTGTTTCATGATGGCCGGCTCAGGGATTTTTGTAAATTATGTAAATAAGTTTTTCATTTTTTTATTCTTACGCCTTAAGCCAGGCAGTACTTTTATCAAATTATGTTTTTTATATTCCTTTAGCTCAATTAAAGCTATTTTTGTTAACTATTTTCATCAATATTATTCTGTTACCACGACTGCAATAACAAGCCAATGACCAATAATTTCTCTACAAGCAATTAATCTTTTAAACGGTAAAAAATCCTTTTTTCCCTAATATATTGCCACGTTTTTATTTTAAAACGCTAATTTCCTGTTTTGTAAAACTTTAATTTTAAAGTTCATTATTTTAAAAGTGAAATGTTTGTTAATGGAATAGACATTTTACCTCAACTCATTTTTTTGCCGCCTTTGTTTACAAGCCATTTGTTTTTCTCTATTTTTACCTATCGTTTTTATTGAGTTTTTACTAATTTTGCATGTACATCATTGACTTTTAATGAATGAGAAAAAGAAATTGAAAATAAACATATGAAAAATTAAATTAACACCTTAAAGGAATTTATGTACAACTGAAAATTGTTTTTTGTAACGTCTCATATTCCCCTTCTTGAAGCATTTATTTTCGGGTAATAAATGGTCGAAGTTGAGATATGTGAACGCGTCTTGCTTGCTTTTGGTCTTTCAGAGAGATATCGTAGGTTACATCAGCTATATATTTTTGAATGACAAATGGTCCTTCATATTTTGGTGATGTCTTGATGAGACGAGGGTCGTTGAAGGCAATTTTTCTTATGACTAAGTCTCCTTCTTTAAAGACATACTTGGGGTGATGGCTATCGTATTTAATCTTCCACCTACTTCTAATTTGTTCTGTCCGCAGGCTAGCTTTCTTCCTGGCTTCCTCAATTGTAATTGGAGTTTGGTCGGCAAATTCGGGTACATTACCGATTCCATACATTAAGAAAAGCGGTGAAAAACCAGTCACGTCATGTGGTGTGGAATTATAATTTTTGACAACTTGCGGTAACAATGAGCTCCATTTACATCTAGGTTTCTCTAGAACAGCTATTCTCAGTTTTGTCATTATCGTATCATTTAATTTCTCACAAATGCCATTGCACTGAGGATGATAAGGCGAAGTATATGTGTGTTTAATTCCTTGTAAAGAAAGAAATTTGTTGAACTCTTTTGATATAAAATTTTTGCCATTATCTGTTAAGATAGTATTGATCGAATTAACAGATTTGATTATCTTATCAAGACATTGAGTGACAGCTTGAGCAGTGTTTGTTATTGTGGGATATGCCCATAGATAACGAGTTGCGTGATCAACAAAAACTTGAATGAATTTATGCTTTGTGTTAGCTGCTGATGTTCCCAGTACAATAGTGTCACAACCGATCATTTGTAATGGTTGGATATTTGACGTTAGAGTGATCATTTCTCCTAAAGTTGGTTCATGTCTGACCTTCACTAGTTGACAAGATTTACAAGATCGAACATAATTCTTGATATCAGTTGTTATTCCTTTCCACCAATAACATTGAGTTATAAGTTTGCATGTTTTGGTTATTGATGGGTGACTCAATGAATCGTGATATTCTTCCAATATTTTTTTGGTAAGCGAGTTTGGTACAACTGCTTTAAAAACTCCTTTTTGTTTGATCATTACCACACCGTCGTGAGTGTGGGAATTTTTCAAGAAACTCAAATCTGAATTTTGTTGGTGTACTTGAAGTTCTTGAGTTGCAATGTTAACAACTGGGAGTCTTGATAAGGCGTCAACATGAGTTTGTTGCTTTCCAGAACGATGAACGATGTTACATGATTTCGAGGATAAACTAAGAATCCATCTAAAATACTTAGGTTTCGGTTTCTTCATGGTGAAAAGCCATTGGAGCGCCGCATGATCAGTGATGATTTCAAATGGTTGGTTTTCTATGTATACATGAAAGTGATCAGAAGCTTGTATCACGGCTAGGCATTCCATCTCATAAGCAGAATAATTCTCTTGGTGTGGTTGCAGTGTTTTGGAGTAATAAGCAATTACATGTTCCTCATTGTCTGGACCAATTTGTGTTAGGATTGCTCCAATTCCATATTTGGAGGCATCTGTATAAAATTTAGAGGGGTAGTCCGGGTTGTAAATAGCAAGGACAGGTTTTGTAGATAGTGCCATTTTAAGTTTAGCGAACGACTCCTCTACTTCCTCATTCCAGATGAAGGGCTGATTCTTCCGAGTGAGTCGAACCAAGGGGAATGAAATTTTAGAAAAGTCCTTCACAAATTTTCTGTAATAATTTGCCAATCCCATCAACTGACGAACTTTCTTTACAGTATCAGGTCTTGGAAAGTCTTGAATAGATTTTACTTTTCCTGGATCAGGTTTTAATTGATTGTGACTGATGATATGTCCGAGGTATTTTACTTCAGTTCTTCCAAAAATACATTTCGACAATTTTAATTTCATGTTGTACTGTCTTAATTTGTCAAAAACTTTACTAAGATGCTTTATGTGCTCTTGCCATGTTTTCGTGTACACCAATATGTCATCTTGGAAAGAGCAAGTTCCTTTCCATAATAATTCACCTAGAATATGTTGGATTATCCTTTGAAACGTTGAAGCAGCATTTTTTAAACCAAATGGCATCACTAAAAACTCATAATGACCATCGTTTGTGACGAATGCAGTTTTTTGAATAGATTGCGGGTCCATTTCGATCTGCCAATAACCCCATGCAACATCAAGGGTAGAGAAGAATCTGGATCCATGCAATCGATCAAACATGTCCTGTATGTGAGGTAGGGGTTGCCTGTCATCCAGCGTGATCTCATTAAGACGTCTGTAATCAATGCACATCCTTTTATTTCCATCCTTCTTGGGAACCATAACAACAGGAAATACCCAAGGAGAATCTGAAGTTCTTATTAACTTGTGTTCGAGAAGTTCTTAAACTTGTTCAGCTATCTCTTCATACTCTTTTAGAGGACGACGATAGGGTCTAAGAGAAATTGGTTGTTCACTTTTCGTGATGATCTTATGTTGTATAGCTACTTTTCCCAAATCAATGGCATGCTGACAAAATACATTCCTATTGTGTTCAAGTAATTTTTTTAATTCATGTTCTCTTATCTCTTCTAGATGATTTACAAGAATTGGATTTTGTAATCCATCAAATTTGGTGTAAATTGTTTTGTCTTTGACATCTATTAAAAGATTAAAAAGAGATGCAACATCTAATCCGATCAAGAGTGGATATTTAAAGTTCTTCGTTACATGGAGAGTTACAGGTTTAATTAGTTTATCTATTCTTACCTTGGTCTGAAGGCTTCCACATGTCCTGGTAACACCATCCGCTTGGCTGATGTGAATGTCTGAATTTGGTTGAAGTTGAAGACGGGTTCGCTTGAACAATCGCCAATTGATTATTGATACTGTTGCTCCAGTATCCACAAATGCTTGCGCAGGAATTCCATTTACTTCAACACTTATGTTGATAAGCTTGAAAGCTTCTTGTGTAGGGGTATTTGTCAAAGTACTTACATTCAACAATTCCGGGGCTCCGCATACTTGTTTCACTGAAGTGTTTTGATTAGGCCTATCCTTTTAATAATTAGGATCATAATCCTCACAATCTGTGACCCAATGTTTAATTTTTATTCCTTTTTTCGAACATATTGGACACCAGAATGGGCAAACATTTTTTCTATTATCATTATTTTTTGTCGCGAGATGTATTTTGTTTTTAGGCTTAAACTGAATTGAAGCCCTATTTTGTTCAATTGAAGCTGTGATATGAAACCATTTTGTGGCGTCAGTTGGCTGTGCAGCCACAATTAAATCTTTCCAATCATTTGGAAGTCCGTCTGTTAATAAATGAATTTTTTCCTCCTTCGTTAGATGGGTTTGATTTAACAGGCGAATTTTATCTTGAAAATAATTTTCTATTGATTCTTCTCGTTTTAATCTTCGATGTGATGCTGAGAAAATTGGATTTGCGTTGTATGAACCAAATCTTTGAATCAACTTTTCCTTTACAGCTTCCCATCTTTTTATTGCAGGATTTGAAATAATCTCGTCTGCATACCATTCAAGTGCTGAATCTGTCAAGTAGTACATAAGATTTTTGATTTTTTCATCTTCCTTTAAAGAATTATTTTCAAAATCATATAATTTGATCCATGACTCAGGCCTAATTGCCGACTTCGAGCCGTTGAATTTTTGCAACAGGTTGTTTGGATTTTCCGCCATTTTTTCTTCCCGTATGCTTTTCGACTGCGCCAAATGCCATGTTTTTATTTTAAAACGCTAATTTCCTGTTTTGTAAAACTTTAATTTTAAAGTTCATTATTTTAAAAGTGAAATGTTTGTTAATGGAATAGACATTTTACCTCAACTCATTTTATTGCCGCCTTTGTTTACAAGCCATTTGTTTTTCTCTATTTTTACCTATCGTTTTTATTGAGTTTTTACTAATTTTGCATGTACATCATTGACTTTTAATGAATGAGAAAAAGAAATTGAAAATAAACATATGAAAAATTAAAGTAACACCTTAAAGGAATTTATGTACAACTGAAAATTGTTTTTTTGTAACGTCTCAATATATATATATATTTCGTACCACAATCACTATCAGTCATGGGGCCAAGTGGTTTATGGAATCTAAGGGTAATACAAATGACGAGGCAAGTTGAATGGCACCTAAGAGGCCAGCGGCCCAAGAAGCGGCAAAGTCCAGGAGGGTGTCTGATCCGCAGAGTAGAAGTTTGTTTTGTATTTTTAAAGAAGAAATATTCGTGCTTTATAATACTTCCATTTCTTATACATAGATGGCACGTTATCACCTTATAATACATTCTTATATATTCAATTTGCTTCAAGTTTTGCCCGCTCTTTTTTTATCGCTAGACAACAGACAGTAAATAATTCGTAGATCTATATCAATTTGTAAATACTAGAGATAATTATCACAGATTTAACTATTTTTGTTAATATATTATATGATTATCTTTCTAACCTTAAAAGTTCAGGTTCCTAATGTATATTATTGTTTCTCTTTTTTATTATTATATTTTTTAGTATAATATCAACAACAACAAATGCCTTTATTCAGGTCATTCCGCCCCATACAGGATTCGCCGTATTTACACGTCAACAAGAGGAGAGGGAAGAGGAAACATTTACAAAAAAATAAGGTTTGTCTCACATTCAGTTACCTATTTACAGATAGTTCATCCTCCAGTATCCTTTGCCCTGCATTCTTTCTCATGCGCCCAGCTTCTGTGCAGAACGTAAAGTATCTAACAATCAGTAATTCATCATTCAGAGCTGAAGAGAGGAGTTGACATATGTGATGGTATCTAAATTGACCAGAGTTAGGGCTTGGGAAAATTTCAGTACGTTTTTCTGTTAAGAGAGGGATTGGAAGAAATAGTGAACCAAATTATCATCCATGAGATCCTTACAAAGTAAACAGTTCCGGCCATTTTCTTTCCAGAAGTCTTTTCTTTCTTCCCTGAAAAATTGCCATAAAACTCTATGTTGTGCAACTAGTCTTTTGTTGGGAAGTGAGATATTAAATCGTAGGTACTCCTCTGTCATGAATGATTCACTCAAAAATTAGTAGTGAGCAAAGTGGGTTGAATCAATGATTTTCATCTGATCGTTTTGAATTAGTTGGTCTGTGGTGGTTCTAATTATGCCTGGCAATTCTTTCTGTATGGCTAAGTAGTCTTCGCAGCCCTTAAGAAAGGAATATCCCTTAGAGTCTAGAAATTTTATTAAATTTTGAGTAAAACTGTTTTCTATTTCCTTTTTCGCGATGAATTTCCAGAGATAGTTTAAGCAAGCATGTGGTAATCTGCTCGTCTCCATTTTTAAAATCCTGACCCAAAACTTTAATGTGAGTTTTACAGCATTAAGTTCAGTTGATATTCTTCCACATTCTCTTCTGAGGATATATCCTGGTGTGAAGTTTGGTAAGTCAAAGAGACGACGAAGAAATGCATCTTGGGTATTATTGACTGTCATCAGCTGGTTAATTGCCCACATTGGTGCCGCATATAGTAACGTAGGAAGAACAATAGTGTCAAGAAGTTTCATCACTGAGGTAAAGGACTTTATTCACGCCTTTGTAAGGATTCTCCAAAGTGCATTAATTGCATTCAGTGCTTTGTTTCTAAAGTATTGGGAAGCATTTTTTAGTATAATATGCTTATAACTGTTTCTGTTTAAAATTAAAACGACGCAATTATCCCTAGCTGGGATATCGCGTTTTGTGTGTTGAAATAAATAAATATAAAAGGAAGTTCCAAAAATGCAATATAACAGCGGTATGGTAGATTAAACTGGCGAAACCGCTGGGAGGGTTCACCACTGATGAGCAAGGCCCTCCCTTTAATTTTTCCATTGCAGTAAGGACAGTAGAAATTGTTTTATTTTAAAAAGAATATTACGCCTCTAAAATAGTTTTGTAATTTGATAACAGATGGCGCGCTAGTGCATCGTAACATAATTGTTCAAATAAAAGACACAATTTGATATTTGCGGAAGAGCGATTGCTCGAAGCATATTATATATTTATAATTATATTTAATTCTGCTGTCCTAAAAGCTTATGTCCATAGTTCTTCTAAAATACCCATTCCAAGAGTCTTACAACAGTCAACTATAAAAGGAAGTTCCAAAAATGCAATATAACAGCGGTATGGTAGATTAAACTGGCGAAACCGCTGGGAGGGTTCACCACTGATGAGCCAGGCCCTCCCTTTAATTTTTCCATTGCAGTAAGGACAGCAGAAATTGTTTTATTTTAAAAATAATATTACGCCTCTAAAATAGTTTTGTAATAAATAAATAAATTAAAATATTTTTTTTACAGGAAATTTATACGGAAATTGGAAATTATATTCATGGGAAATAAGATGGTAAAGCTGGAAAATAATTTTTTAAAATCATTTTTTAAAATATTCTTCTAAAATTAAAAAAAAAAATATTTTATCAATGAATCTTTTCTAAATTATATATCGTATCATTTCTCTCTGCTATTTTTGAGTAAAAAATTCACAAAATTTCTGTCAAATAAAATTGTTTTGATATATTTTTCCTCACATGGAATATACGCGTGGTGTTTGTAGTTTATATGTTAATTTTGAAATTCTTCTTTTTTTTTTTTTTTTTAAATCATAGAAGCATTTTTCTGATAGACCATATTCAATTTTTATCATCATCATTTTAAATATTTTTTTTTTGTATTTTTTCTTAGTAAGTTATCAAATCATTTTGTATTGGTAGTTTCTTTTTTTGTGTGTGTGTTCCTTTTTAAGCAATAAAATATATAGAACTAAGGTGTAATATTCAATTCAAGCATATGGAACCAACATCGATTCATTTTTAAAACAAAGCAAAATCATAAGCTTATACAACTTTCACTTTTTCATACGTGTGGTACAAGTTTTCAAATTTTTCTGAATACCACCCTTTTATTGATTAATAAGTCGTCTGAACTTCTTGAATAAATATTTTAGTTGTTTCCAAAATAAATCAAAAGAAGAAATATCTACTGCACAGAAAGTTTTGGGGTTTTAAAGCAATATATGATCTCTATATTATAATAGATTTAGTTTTGGGTCGTTATGAACATACATTAGTCCCCCAGCTATCCTATATATAGTCACGAGCGTCTTTCCTCATCGGCCGCCTCTGTCACGGATGGCCGGCGCCCTCCTATTGGACGGCTACGATCACGTGTCATCGTTGGCGCGACGGTGACCTTGAGTGACGTAATGCCCCCCCCCCCCCCCCCCCCCCCCTCCCCCCTGCCGGCGGCGCCCGTTGGCTGCTGGCGAGCACGTGACCTCCCTGTGCACGCGCATGGCGGTATTCTATATACAGTTACGAGCGTCTTACCTACGGAAGCCAACAGTACATAGGCAGATAAAGCACATAGGCTATAGTTATTAACTAATATATGCATTTATTTAAGGCGCCAATTTTAAATTGTAACAAATAGTATTTGAATAAAAACATTCAATAGGGTAAAACACGGGCGTTTACCGGGTCATTCGGCTAGTATATAATAAACCTCTCTCTCTCTCTTGAGGTAAACAGGATTCCTGGAGCCACGTACTAAAGTCACCTACTATCCGGGTTGATACTTCACGTCTAATGGTGGACATCCAGTTTTTCAGATGTGTCTAGGCTGTACTTGGGAATGTTCTGTAGATCTTCAGGGATAAATGCACTTATTCCTAGGAGGATGGCTGTTTGGAATCTTTAAAGATGGTAGATGGGACATCTGTGGTGGTCGACAGTTTGGTCTTCCTCGTGACAATGTGGGCAGGTAGAATCGTCTTTAGATATTTTTTCAGCATCGGCTTTGACAAAGCCGTGACCTGTGAGGATTGTAGCGGCGATAACACAAAATTTTATTTTGGGTAGGATCGTAATGAGAGTGGTTGGAGATGCAGATATTCTTCTAATGTTTCTTGTGGGATGGTCTGTGGAATAAAGTTCATTCCAAAATTGTAATGAATACCGCTTGCTACGGGCTCGAACAAACTTTTTATATAGAGTGGAGTAGGAACCTATCAAAGAGGTAGATAAATGATTTATATAATTTAAGTTTTGGTTTTTGTTAAAAATTATCTAATTGTTATACTAAGATATTTTATGATTAACAAGTACTTAGTTTTATGAGCTAAGTTGTAAAAGATATGGGCAGCAATCAATCTAAAGGTGATTTTAAATTTAAATTTCATTTTTGATAATCTCTCAACCAAAATATTTTCACATTCATGGAAATATTATTATTATATATATTATATTTTATTATAAATATATATATATGGAAAATTTGCTGGGAGGAAATGAATCCATAGAAGTATAGGGTGCCTCTCCCGTCACTGGTTTTTTGGCTTTGTCACCGATCCGTGGCCGCTAGTTTGCGGCGACGGTCAATAGATGGCGTCAGGTTTTGACGTTTATTTTGACCGTAGAGGCGCTTTATGCTTCTATGGCTATATATATATATATATATTATAATAGAAGAATATTTTGGATCAATATATTTTTTTAATATTTCCGATATTTCGATGAGGTTGTTCGCCTATCTTCCTCTAGGAATTCAAACTCCTTCTAAGCCCATCATCCGCGTGATGCATGAGAAGTATTGTTTATATAAGTTGGAGTGACCGAACCATTTTGAATGAATAAATTATTATTAAAATTAGAAGGAGTTTGAATTCTTTGAGGAAGATAGGCGAACAGCCTCATCGAAATATCGGAAATATTTTAATAAATTATATTGATTCAAGATATCCTTTTATCTTAATGTTATTAAAATGGATTGCTCAATTTTCAAATATATATGAAAAACAATATAAAAATAAGTGGGTCAGGTGTTGATATTAAAAATAAAAAAGGCATATCCTGACCAGGAGCACATGTGCTTTTCAGTAGGCAGAGCGTCATCTGGTGGAACAGAAATCAACTAAACATTGATTTAGCCTGTTCCCTGATATTTGGCCAACCCAATTTCTTGATATATATATATATATATATCAACACAACCATCCAAAAGGAAAAATATATTTTGTCAAAAAGATTATTGAGCACAAAATCAAAATACAGGGTGATCCAAAAGTCCCGCACTATTTTAAAAATTAATAACTCCGCGAATATTTGCGCTAGAGCAATGCGGTAAACACCATTGTGTTCAGGATGCAATGGGATTTTTTATGGCAAATAATGAAAAATTCGAAATTGATTTTAGTTACAATTTTATTCGCCAGATGGCGCACTACCAAAATCAGAGATTCAGCGGCCAAATTGTTTGATAAATTGAAAAATATAACTGATCGACACGTATTTTTCCTTTTTGAATACCAGGAAAGAACCCTAATAACATCAAATAACAAATTAATAAAACACCTCTTCGCCAAAAGTATGAAGAATTGGTTAACAATTTTTAAATACAATCAGAGATATGTAAAATAGGTAAATGCAAATTAAAACATGTAGCAAAAAAAAATTGATATTTTAGATACGGTTTGTGTTTCCAAAGATAATAAATTTCTAATATTTTTTTAATTCAACTCTCTCTCAGTATCGAATATATTTATTTTAATTCATTTGAAAAATATGTATCTATCTCTGATAATTTATTTTACTCTGGAATGCCGTTGTTGTTGTCGTGTCCAATAAAGAGCCTCAGATGTATCCATGCATCTCCATCACAGCAGCAGCAATGTCCACTATCTTGGGTGTGTAAAGCTGCTGCTCTGGGTCTGTCAAATTCCTGCAAGGCTGCGGCCATTGCTGGCTATGAGAATATGTGGGTAGGTGTAAGTTTTATACCAGGATAATTGTTGCATGCCCTATAGGTTATTGTGCCATCTGGATGTATTATCATTCCTTTATAGTGTTTTGTTCTAAGTCTTGTTATAGTTTTTGTCATTTTTCTCTCAGTGTTTATTTCGCATTTTGATTTTTTTCTTATTTTTGTTCAATTATATTGTATTTTTCCAAAGCATCAGCGTCAAATAATGGCATTTGTTCTTTCCTTTGGCTCAACTTTCTGGCTTCCTTTGCCAATTCAGATGCCATTTCATTACCCCCGATCCCAGCATGGGCAGGGATCCATTGTAGAATGCAGTTATTCTCCAATTGTTCCAGTTGGATAAGTAACGAGTGTATTTTCCGTGTGATTTTAGTATTGCCCTTCTGAATTGCTTCTAGAGCGGATATGGAGTCGCTATATATTAAATTTCTTTCTGCTTGATGCAGGGATGGTTGGTTAAGGCATACATCAAGGGCTTTCCAGATAGCCGTCAGTTCACAAGTGAAGTTTGACGAAATCTGTCCTGCTCCTTCTTTGATTTTGATGTGCGTTCCATCTTGCAGTATTATGTTAATTCCGGCCCCTCCATAACTCAGGGTAAGGTCTGAAGATCCATCTGTATATGCTGTTAAAGGGGGTGGCTTAGCATTTTTAATCAAGAATTTGTACTATGAGGACATAGCCGTTAATATTTCAAACACATTAGACCTCGAAACCCAAGATATCAAAGTCTACCTCAATCAAAACAAAGCCATCAACATATACAATATGTATCACCCTCAAAACAATACACTTATTGACGATGGAACAATGGCTCAATTTCTTACAGACAACTCTTATTGTATGTGACCTTAATGCCAAACATCAACTATGGGGATGTTCCACGCCAAACCCAAGAGGCAAAATACTTTCAAACATATTTGACGACAATGCCATCATGTGCTTAAATGATGGGAATCCTACCCATCATTCACACAGCTATAATACTGCACAAGCCCTTGATATAAGTTTTTACTATCCTGAAATTTTCCACAAATGCAAATAGCAAATATTAAAAAGTATTGTAAGTGATCATTTGCCTAATTTGATAGAAATTAGTACCAAGACCAAAACCAGCTCAATTAAGAAAAATTCTGGAACTTCAAAAAGGCTAATTGGATATCTTTCGAAGACACCATTATTAAAGCAGCCACAGGTTCAATACCAAGAGGTAATATTAAGAAATGGATTCCAAATTATGCACACCAGGCAAAAAATATTCAAACACTTATAACTAAAAGAAATGAACTACAAAAAAGAGCACCCAAAACCAAACAAATTGTAGAACTGAACTGAACATTGTGAATGCAAAAATAAAAAGATTATACGTAAATGTGAAAAGGGAAAAATGGAAACAAACTTGTGAAAACCTGAACCCAAGAAACCCAAATACAAAACTTTGGAATTTGGCAAAACAAATTGACAGATCCCAGTCACAAACTAATGACAAAATTGCTGCCAATCTTTTAGGTAATTCATATCAAATAAGTAGTAAAATCAAGGTTGAAACAAAGGCCCGAAGGATTATTCATGACTGTAAAAATGTCACCAGCACTCATAATATTTTCCATGAAAAAAATCAATATGGAAGAGCTAGCTTATGCATTAGAAAACACTGACCTAAACAAGACTCCTGGGCCAGATGGAATCCATGGCAGAATGATATCAAACTTGGGCAAAATTGGCAAAGAAAGTCTTCTTAATATTTTCAATAACTCCTGGAAACTGGAAAATTGCCTCAAGACTGTAAAATTCAACAATAATTCCCATTTAAAAACTTGAAAAATCTGCTGATGACCCAAATAACTACCGACCTATCTCCCTCACAAGTATTTGCTGAAAATTAATGGAAAAAATTATACTCAGACGACTCACCTACCACCCCGACACAAGAAATCTCTTACCAGAAGAACAATATGGATTTAGGAAAGGACATGTGACAATAGACCAACTCTTATTTTCACACAAAAGGTAAAAGATGCACAAAACAGAAAACCAACTAACCACACAATAGCTGCTTTTTTAGACCTTACACAAGCTTTTGATAAGGTATGGAAAAACAAGTTAATTACAAAATTATACAAACATTTCAAAATTGATGGAAAAGCCATCACTTGGATAAATGATTCCCTTAAAAATAGATACATCAGGGTCAAATATAATGGCACTCTATCTAAAACCTTCAAATTGTATCAAGGATTACCACAAGGATCAGTCCTTAGCCCAAATCTCTTCACCCTATTTATTGCAGGCATAGAAGAAAAATTTCACATAAAACCAATATTGGACTTTTCGCTGATGACATTATTCTATGGAGCAGCAACACTAACTGGAAAAAAGCTGAAAGAGATTTGAACAAGACTCTTCTCCACCTAGAACAATTTGCAAATAAACATAAATTAGAATTTAACCCCCAAAAATCTGAAACCTGTCTTTTTACTACCGATAAGAAACTATACAAAATAAGACCAAATATTATTCTGAAAGAACAACAATTACAATATAATAAACATCCTAAATATCTCGGCTACACCCTGGATCCAGACATTAACTCCAGTAAACATATTGAAGGAGTTGTTAGAAAAGGAAGAGACCGACTAAAAATCTTGAAATTTATTTCAGGAAGAGTGGGGAGCTGAAGCAACAACACTAAAATTAAATTACACATCTCTAATGAGACCTATCTTGGAATATGGATATCAAATCTATGGTACAGCATCTGAAACAAATCTAAAATCACTGGAAAGGATACAACTAAATGCAGCTAGAATTATTACAGGTCTTCGAAATACCTGCCCTAATAATATTGTACTTTACGAGGCAGACATTATGCCCTTAAAGGATAGAAGAAGCTACAATCTGCCAAAATATATAAACAAAATCAAGAGTTATGAAAACAAACACAGAACTTTCAATTACATACTTAATTGGGAATCCAATATAAGACTCAAAAAAGAAGGCCCTCTCCACCTGGCCAAAAGAAATTGATTTTTAAAATATAAAGTGGAAAAATATTATTTAGCAGAAAAAATATCTCCATGCGAATCATTAACAAAATGTTATTTTTAATGCCACTTTAAATGAACCCACCAAAAAACAATACCAAATCCAGAATACTTAAAACAATTATCATTAGAAATAATTAATAAAATTCCTAAAAATGTAATAACTAACTATACCGATGGTATCAGAGACGAGTTGGGACACACTGACAGTGACTCTCTCATTAAAACCATAAATGGCAATGAGAAAATAAACAGAAGAAACCCAGATTTTTGCTCAGTCTTCAGATCCGAACTTATAGCCATCTATGAAGCCTTAAAATCCATCAGAAACACTAAACATCACGATATATGGATTCTTACTGATAGTAGAAGTGCCATACAACACTTGAGTCACACAAGGGAACTTAGAGACAAAGTAAGCAGGAACATAATTGGGTATCTCCAAAAACTCTCAATACCTCAAAAATTCACCTTCAATGGATACCCTTACATGTTAGCATTGAAGGCAATGAAGCTGCTGATGCGCTAGCGAAAAAAGGCACAAAAGAACCCTTACTACAGAAAAATGAACTTACTTTTAAAGAAATAGAAACAGTAGCCAAAACAAAAATAAACAAGAACTGGAGGATCCCACCTAAGCACAGTTGGTACACCCTAGAAGCAGATGGCCACCCAGACCTTTCGGTCCACAAGCCGGCATCCGAAGCATGCCCTTCGCTGCTAATCTGTTCAACTCATAAGCCAAGTAACGGTATCCAAGCTAGAGCTTGGACACTGTACCTGGAAACACCACCTCCCAGACAACGTGTCTGGAAGGATTTCTATACCGGTGGCCTTTAAACACAGCAAAAGAGGAATGGGGAGGCGGCCCCCGGTCGACTCTGTTCACTCACAGTTGAGGAAAAGCTCAGATGCCACGTCGTAGGCTTTCTCAAGAAGCTTGCTGTGGTTTCTCAGCAGCTTACTCTCGATCGCGCCCCTCGCCCTCCTTCTCTCTTCCTGCACACCCACTACCCTTGGACAATCCAAGACGTAGTGGCGTGCATCCACATCCCTTTCTTCATAGACGCAATCAGGGTTTCTCTTAATTTTAAATCTGTGGAGACTTGGGGAAGAGCCCATGTCCCGAACTACCCTAATGAATTTGTGGGACATTACCTTACAGAGGTACTTGGGTGTTGTTACCCAATTGAATACCTCTCTCCCTTCACACTTTTCCTCCATCTGTCCAACCATAAGTCCTGGACGTGCCCCCTGATCCTCCTATAAACTTCTTTCTTGGTCACTGGGGTCCTCAGTGAACTACCTCTAAAGCATCCTGCCTTAGCGAGCCTGTCTGCGAACTCATTACCTTCGATGAGGCTGTGTCCCCTAACCCTCCGGAGCCCGCGTTATCATATGATGAATAGAGGCGGTCCGGGCTGAAGTTCTTCTCGGCACACACTCTGAGGGCTACCCTGATCGCAACCAGCTCGGCTGAAAAGACCAATTCGTCCACTCTGAGTGTTAAGCTTTCTTGGAAGATCAGCTCTCCATTTTTGAAAACCTCTGTGTCAATTCCTGTCGGCCCTCCAGGACTCCAATTCCACTTTGGCAACCACTGCGGAGGCTTCCTTGGGTCCCTCTTCCATTCCAGGGCCCTCGCTTTAAGTCCCAGGGCATTTCCCTGTTCTCCCAGATCTTCTGTCTGATGGTCTCCTCCTCTAGTTTCAATCCCAGGGGAATAAGCCCAGCGAGGACCAAAAAGGTCTCACTGCTGGTAGTGCGATATCCCCCTGTGATTCTGAGTGCCGCTGTCCTCTGCACGCTCTCTAGAGTTTTTGCCACCTTCTGATTCCTGTTATAGCAGGATTGGCTCGACACAGGAGAGGCAGAGGTTCCTAAAAATAGTACCCTCCTTCTTCTCCCCCCCCCCCCTATTGAGAGCCAACCAGGACAGGCCTGCACAACGCCTCCCTGCCACTCGTCACCATCTCCTCCGCCTGGTATTGCCAACCCATCTTGTCATCAATGACCACCCCCATGATGGTCATCCTATTGACCAACGCTACCCTCCGTCCTTTCATCCAGATAGCCGGCTTGTGCTCTCATTTGATCCCTTTCCTTTTAGTTCTTATGTCCCTAGGCTTAAAGCTGAGGGCTTTAGTTTTGGAGACATTGAACTTAAGGCCAGAGTCATGGGCCCAGTTCGAGAGGATTTGGAGAGAAGTTTCAACACACTTCTCAGCCTTCGCTCTCGAAGCAGCCTCAATGATGAAAAACTGGTCGTCAGCATAGAGAACCAGCCAGGCTCCCTCAGGTAGCTCCTCCTGGAAAACGATGTTTACCAGGATATTCCACATAATAGGTCCGCAGCAAGAGCCCTGGGGGCAACCCCTAGCACAGTTTCTTTCCAACTTCCGCCCACCAAAACTGAAGCTAATCTGTCTATCCTTCAGGAAGTCACGAACCAAGCTGCACAAATTATCAGGACAACCCATGTCCATCAAATTTCATCAGCTTTTTCCAGCTCATGGAGTTGAACGCGCCATCAATGTCCAGGGCAACGAGAAGAACCCAAGCACCCTTATTTAAGCCCATCTCAACCCCCTCTAACACCTCGTTCAGAGCCGTGGTTGTGGAGTTCCCTTCCCTAAAACCATGTTGGAAAGAGGAAAGGAGCTCATTACTCTCTAGGCAGTGCTTCAGTCGCTGAGCTAGTAGGCTATCCAGGACCATACCTAGACACACTAGTAAAGAAAGCGGACGATAATCATTAGGAGAATTACCCTTTCTACCAGACTTTTCGAGAAGCACTACTCGGGCAACCTTCCATGCCTCAGGAAAAGTACCAGTGTCCAGGCACCTATTGAAAAACCTGGCAAGAAGTAATGGGTGCATTCTTAACAGGGCTTTCACGACCGTGTTATCGATCCCTTCAGGACCCGGAGATTTCCTTTTCCCCGAACTTGAAAGCCGTCAGTTTCACCTCATTCTCAGAAAAGGGCGGATCCACCAAACCACAAGTGGTCAGAGAGATCTCGTCCTCTGGTTCCTCGTTTCCGAAGTGCCGATCCAAGTTGTTTTTTATTTTATCTTCTGCTTTCGAGCGAGTAGGTCTAGAACACATTCTCTCTGAATTTTCTCATTGTTGGTGGATGAAACAGCACCAGTGATTATTTTGGCCGCTTTTGCTTGAACACTGTCTAGTCTTACTTTTAGTGATGAGCTTGAGGGAGCCCAGACCGGTGTTGCATATTCCATTATCGGCCTTATCAAGGTGATATATGTTGTTCTGAGAATTCTGGGTTTTTCTCCCCAATTTGTTCCACATAGCCATCTCAGAATGTTTAGTTTTCTGGTAGCTCTATTTGAGGTGCTAATTATGTGTTTTGAAAATTCCAATTCCTAATCAATGACAGTTAAAATAATTTTATTGACATCTTGTCAATACATACAAAGTGCACAGTCAGGAACTATTAAAAAAAATATAATATGCCTTATATACATGTGATATCTTGGGACCTCTGGGACCAGTGTTACCTGATGCTAGACGAACCTCGATGTCAACTCTACCGTGCAGTCGTGGTGGAAGGCGACACAGCTGGGCCAAAGGTGAAATAAGCAAATAGAGATTCCACTTAGAAGCGTCTGAACGTCAAGAAGGAATGCGACGAGGAGATTTCTGGCAGGAAAGGGTTTACCTTTTATCGGAGCGTCCGGTGGACAGGGACTGGAACGAAGACTAACTAAGGACTGACTAACTGAGGATCGGGGCCTCCTTTTATAGCTGAGCTGGGTCCGAACAGGTCACTGCTCTTTTCTGACGTAAACAGGGGGGGGGGAGTTTTATTATCCAGGAGGGCCACGACTTCGTAAAAGTTGGACTGGGTTTGCTAGGCCTTCTCTCCTATTTTCACCTAAGCCTGATTAGTTTTAACCTTAATTTTCTCCTGTTAGTCTCCATTCCTTCTATCTGTACAGTTGCTATACTTTATTAGATTCTTACGCGGTACAGATTGATGTTAGTTGAGGCTTTTTATTTGCAGTAAATAAGAAGTTATATACATTTACGTGGTGGAACATGTGGTAGTAGATATCTGGACTATTCACAACAATTCCATGGTCTTAAATCATCACATACACTATGTACAATGAATATGGCGCCTCTGCCAGCGCTGCAGAGTTTGGTGGAGAATCGCCAGTGGGTCTCCAGCGACACCACGCATTTTGCGATCTATGATGAATACCTAGATCGCGTACTTCGCCGCTTAGGAGATGGTGATGGAGCGGTCCTCGAGACCAACTGGAAAGATCCAGGACTGCAGTATCACACGTTCTTTCTTCCTTGGAAAATTCTCCATTGACCCAAACCTTTAACCTTCTTCCCCTTAAGAAGTCTGCAATCCAGGTTAAGGTTTCTCCTCTTACTCAGATGTTGTGCAGCTTTTCACGTAATTTCTCCCTCCACACTCGATCAAAAGCTGAGGTCATATCAAATATAGCTAGAATATAGCCGTAGTCTTCTTTGGCGGTTTTTCCTGGAAAGAATCTATTATTGATTGACAGAAGTAGAACCGTTGATCAGTCGTACAGTGCTGGGATCTATAGGCAGTTTGGAAGAAGTTTATTTTATTATTGTAGGTGAGCCAGACTATGAGCCTAGAGTGGATAATTTGTTCTGTTATTTCACAAAGTATGCTGGTGAGATCAATTGGCCGATAGTTCTTGGATTCCTTGGCATCTTTGTTTGGTTTCAGTATTGGCACAGTAATTGATATCTTCCAATTCTTTGGTAGTTCACCAGTTTACCATGAAATGTTCAGTATTCGTAGGAGTTGTTTATTAGCTTTGTCTTCAAAGTGTTTAATCATTTGACCAAAGATTAGATTATCTCTTGGTGACCTCTTAGATTTTTTTATTGATGAGTTTAGCTCATTCAGTGTGAAGCCTCTGGAGAAAATATCTTGTTGATGGAAGTTTCTTGCTTGTTTAACTAACTGGTTTATATTATTTTTAGAGTCCTGTCTTCAATCGTATATTTGAGTATGGAAGTGCTTGAAAGATATTCAGCAATTATGTTAGTCATCTGTTCTCGTTCTCGCTGTTCTATTCATATCGGTTAGAGTATTGGAGGATTGGTGTTGGTTTTGATTCTTTCCTAACACTCTAATCATATTCCAGTGTTAGCTGTCCTTTCTTGGATCCATTTTCTCGCAGAACTCTGCCATTCTTCTCTTGTTTGCATATCCAAATTCCTTGTTCTATTTTGTGAATAATTTCAATGTGTTACTTTCTCTTTTCTTCTGTTTTATTATTTTAAAGAAGTTCATTGATATTGTCTCTCTCTGCAATCATTGCCTCGATGTTGTGGTCCTTCCAGTAAGGTATCCACAGGTCTAACGTCTCCTTCTAGGTATCGATGCTTTTGCAGCTTTTGATATATTCGAAGAGAAGTTTTCCAAGTTTTTGTCAAGCGTTCTGTAATTCAATTTTTCGTTGCACAGTTCTTCAAGCTTTTCTGTGAATTTTTTTCAAGTCGGCTTTCCTAAAGTTCCATGTTCTTTTATTCTGTTGGACATTCTCAATTTTGAAGTTTAGGGTTGTTAAAATTGGTCTGTGGTCACTGATTGCACTTCTCAGGATTTTCCATTGTGTTTTGGGTGCGATGTTGAAATGTATCGCTGTGATGTCTATTGCGGATTCTGTGCCTGTCGACTTGGATAGATAGGTGTTCTCTCCCTTATTTAATGGTGTAAGGTCGAGGTCGGTTAGCATGTCCTCAACCTGTTGACCTTTGTTATCCTGGACAGGTGATCCCCAAGTTGAACTTTTGGCGTTAAAATCGCCGAGTATGATTGTGATATCCGAAGAGGCTTCACTTAATGTCTCTATTGTGTGTACCCATACAAAATTCAAAGATTTCACGAGCTGAAAGTTGGCGATTTTGAGATGCGTCAAGAATTCGCTGCATGGGTTTTCCGGAAAATTGATATTGATGAAAACTGGCTGTCGAATGTTCTGTGGACAGATGATGCTCACTTTTCTCTAAACGGAGAATCTAACATTCAAAACAGCCGCTTTTGGGCAACAGAAAACCCTAGGAATTTTACAGAAATGCCACTTTATGAGCCTAGAGTTACAGTTTTGTGTGGGTTCACTTCTTCTTTTATTATTGGGCCATTTTTCTTTGAAAAATCAATGGAAGAACTTTTAAAACCGTTTTTGTAACTGGTGAACGTTATGTTCATATGGGGTATTCCCATATTGCAGGGAAAAAGCACTAAGCGAAATAACATTCATGAAAGTTGGAGGACCTCCTCATATCTCCCGCGGTGCCAAACAATTGCTGAAGAATACGTTCGTTGAAAATCGTGTGATAAGTCGCCACTTTATATACCAGTGGCCTCCAAGATCACCAGACTTGACGCCTTGCGATTTTTGTTTATGGGGGTACATTAAATCGTGTGTTTATCGATGCTGGCCTACCACATTGGCCATGTTAAAGGCTTCTATCAGATGGCACGTTTTATCAATTTCAACAGATATGTTATTTAATGCTGTCCATTCTGTCATTTATCGTCTGCAGGCGGTGATTGAGAATGAAGGGTGCCACATTGAGCAAGGATTGTGACCTAATACAAGAGAGAAGGCAGTTACCTCATGTGTTATATAAGCTGCCATGTATTATATTATCTACCAATATTTTGCAGCTCTTTGTGTTGGGATATGGGGATAATACATGCTGTCCTCACATCTTGACTCTTTTGTATTTGTGAACAGTAATATTTTGTTTGTCATTTGCTCACATATTATTTCGTGCAAACCAGAGTGTTATAACTTCTCGAATAACACTGGTGCACACAATTTTTCCCCTTATGTTTAGTTTTTCGCTTTTCGCTCATTAGAAGAAATAGCATAAGGAATATTTTCTGTGCACCAATAACTTCAGAAATTTTGTGCAAAAAATAATACAAAATGATTTTACTACCACGTTTTTCAACGCAAAAGGTCGATTTAAAAATTATTTTTATTTGGGGGGACACATTTTTTAAAATTGGGTACAGTATGAGAGAGAGTTGAATTAAAAATATTAGAAATTTATTTTCTTCAGAAACACAAACCGTATCTAAAATATCATTTTTTTGCTACATGTTTTAATTTGCATTTACCTATTTTACATATCTCTGATTGTATTTAAAAATTGTTAACCAATTCTTCATACTTTTGGCGAAGTGGTGTTTTATTAATTTGTTATTTGATGTTATTAGGGTTCTTTCCTGGTATTCAAAAAGGAAAAATACGTGTCGATCAGTTATATTTTTCAATTTATCAAACAATTTGGCCGCTGAATCTCTGATTTTGGTAGTGCGCCATCTGGCGAATAAAATTGTAACTAAAATCAATTTCGAATTTTTCATTATTTGCCATAAAAGATCCCATTGCATCCTGAACACAATGGTGTTTACCGCATTGCTCTAGCGCAAATATTCGCGGAGTTATTAATTTTTAAAATAGTGCGGGACTTTTGGATCACCCTGTATATTCACTTATACATATCATGTAATATCTATTTATCGGTTCAAAATTACTTTATTAGGTACCGCTCAACAAAAGCAACCTAGTTCATGATAATTGAAACAGTGAATAATATATGAAGGGTTTTCACATATTAAACAAAATGTAAACGCGGGATACAATCCCGGTTCATGACTGTCGGGAATCGAGGGTGTTACCCACTCGTCCACCGACTTATTATAATATCTATTTAAAGAACATTCATTTTCTCAAGTGAAAAATTATGTGATATAAAATTTCGCTTTAAAGCCAATAATAGGTAACGTATCGCTCTGGGCCACGAAACCACTCTTTTACTTGAAAAAATATTCTTTATTTGTCAATCTAAAAGCTACAGTAGCAAGAAGTTTAAGGCAACAATACTTCTCTATTCCTAAGGCTGGACTGACTAACTTTATTCATACGTCCTATTTATAACACAAATAAGTTAAAACTATGTAAATTGTACACAAAGAACAAATATGCAAAGACACATCAATAGGGTTGACCAATATATTCAGTTGAAAAGATGCATACAATTTTGAATTATTTATATTAGTGAATAAAATGGAAGCTAAATTTATATTTCATCTATTCTAAAATATTTTAATTAGTTTTTATTGATAATAAAGGCTTAATTCAAATATATAATTGCTTTATGAGATTATATAATAACCACATACAAATATATATTTCAAAATATTCAGTTATCATTTGTTAAAAAAAATCACTATAGGAATATTAATATATAAGCTAAATACCAAAATTTGTGTCATATATGAATTAGGACTAAGTTTATCAGAAACTATGTATATGATATTTTATGAATATTGATGAATATTTATTTGTTTATATAGATCAGACGATGATATGTAGCACAGAATAAAAAAGAATTATAGACAGCAGATGTAAATAGGAGGGTTGTAGCAGGATTTTTGATGGGAAGATAAGGCCTTGCTATATACCCGACAGCTTTTATTTCTTTATTTTAAATACATATAGAACAATTATATTATGATTTATTAGCGCGCCATCTGTTATCTTCTTTCTTATCTCCACTTTATCATATTAAAATATTGTGACGAGGAAATATTTTATTATTTAATTTTTAATATTATTCAATGAATATATTCAACAGATTATAAAAATATATATTACTCTGTATTTGTGAAATCATCTTTAAAATATTTCTTTGCTTGCTTGCTTAAGATTCCCTAGCTGTAGATAGTTTGGCTGACTTGTTAATAATTCTCGACTCGTCGCTGTGACGTCATCAATAAATACTTTTACATCTTAGGAAATTTCAAGGCTTGTTTTCTACGTTACAACTGATGGAGAGACTGGACCGATACCCATTAAGAAATAAAAGAAAAATTGATTCTGTTGAACCAGAAGAAACTTCTATGAATGTAAAGAAAGTAGGTACTCAGGTAAGCAACTACGTTGTTCAACATCTGCCAAGGAACCCTTCCATTTTCTCCGGGGAGGATGGTGAAGATCTCCAAAAATGGTTAAAAGGGTATACAGTGTGGCAAGGTACAACCATTGGGACGAAACCCTTTGTCTTACTAAAGTTTTTATCTGTCTGGAACTGCTCTCAAATGGTTTGAAAACAGCGAAGAAAGCATACAGACTTGGAAGGAATTCACATCTCAATTAGAGAATTTGTTCGAAAAAAAAGAAAATTCAAAATTGCAAGCGGAGAAGAAACTTAAAACACGGGCACAATTAAAAGGTGAAAGTACCGAATGTTACATCCAGGATCTCCTGTGCTTGTGCAAAGAGGTTGATCCTCAAATGAGTGAGGAAGATAAAATCTCCCACCTCATGAAGGGGATAGCTGAGGAGCTTTATCAAGCACTCCTACCGAGGGATGTACAGAGCGCCGAGCAATTCAATACAGAATGTCGCCGTGTCGAAGCGCTCCGTTGTAGGCGAGTTACCCCAACCAGGTACAAGCGCCTACCAAATGTAGCCTCTCTCTGTGACCAGGATGACGGAGAAGATCTGTCATCTATGATTAGGCAAATTGTTCGTGAGGAGGTACAGCGGGCATTAGGCTCTCCTCGGGAGGAACCAAAATATGCTACAATCGAAAAAATTGTAAAGGAGGAGATTGGAAGAACCCTGGCGCCAATCTCAAAGTCTAGGAGAAGTCCCCCTCAGAAGGAAAGACCCCGACAGTTTTTAAATACTAGATATGAGGCCGAAACTATAAGACCGCACCCTGAACCTCGATACCCAAAACAAGGAGGAAGACGCGACACCAATGATTGGCGGCGTACAACTGAGGGAAGGCCAATCTGTTTCTACTGCGGACGCCCAGGTCACGTCGTCCGCTATTGCCGTGACAGGAAGAGACACAATGAGGAAAGGAGAAATGACTATTTCCAAAGAAAGCAAGACGCAATGGTATCCTACAACTCTCGAGCTGAATCTCAGGACCCCAATGACGAATCATCGAGGAAAACTTTCACTCGCTACCGAAGCCCTACTTCATATCGCGGTCGAAACAGACAACATTTATCACCTGCTAGAAGATCTAGCTGGACGCCCCGCCATTAAAACTAATTGATAGATCACATTGGAGGTGAGGCCGCAAAGTTATAAAATCCCCCCTTGCCGACCACATTAGAAATGAGAAAAAGCTACCTTGACGTAAACATAGACCTACCAAGTCCTCATGAAGAAGATATCTCAACTGAAAGAAGACATCCACCGCAGTCACCTGAAAATATCCCTGGCCATAGTACTAGTTCTTAAGACTGACGACGTAAGTTTCCTGCTGAGCATCGGGTCGATGAGGCTATGTGACGAGGAAATATTTTATTATTTAATTTTTAATATTATTCAATGAATATATTCAACAGATTATAAAAATATATATTACTCTGTATTTGTGAAATCATCTTTAAAATATTTCTTTGCTTGCTTGCTTTAAATTCCCTAGCTGTAGATAGTTTGGCTGACTTGTTAATAATTCTCGACTAGTCACTGTGACGTCATCAATAAATACTTTTACATCTTAGGAAATTTCAAGGCTTTTTTTCTACGTTACAAAATCAAGCTTGGCAATCAACATGACTGGGTGAAATAGAAAGCGTCTGCCTTTGACATTAAGACTGGGAGCACTACTCAGTGGCAGGCCAACTTAGCTCCAAAAGAAATTGCCGCCTCTGACATGAGGAACAGACGCCATGTGCAGCCGCTCCTAACATGGAGTACAAACGCTGTTCATCCTGCATCCCTGGGTTAGGAGCCCTTACAGGGTACTATCAGCCAGGCCAGCTGAGCCCAGGTTTTTTAGTGAACTTGTTACTGCTCCCCCTCCTCCTTTTTCATCCAGGCTCGGGACCGGCAAAGGCTGAGTTGCCATCTGTTATGAAAATTCGAAACTATTATAGACGCGTATGATTCTTTCAAAAAATAAAACACAATTTATATATATATAATAATAATAATATAATTGTTCTTATAAAAACAAAATGATATTTGCGGAAAAGCGATTGCTCGAAGCATATTATATATTTATAAATGTATGTAATTCTACTGTCCTCAAAGCTTATGTCCATAGTTCATCTAAAATACCCATTCCAAGAGTCTAGCAACAGTATCACTATGAAAGGAAGATCGAAAAATGCAATATAACAGCGGTATGGTAGATTAAACTGGCGAGACCGCCGAGAGGGTTCACAACTGATGAGCCAGGTCCTCCCATTAATTTTTTTCATTGCAGTAAAGGCAGTAGGAATTGTTTTATTTTTAAAAGAATCATACGCGTCTATAATAGTTTCGAATTTAAATATAGTACAGGCGAAGATAAATTTGGTGGGTAGTTAATCGTCTGCTTTCACTCTATGGGTTTACAACTCCGCCTTTGCCGGTCCCAAGCCCGGATGAAAAAGGAGGAGGGGGAGCAGTAACAAGCTCACTAAAAGCCTTGGCTCAGCTGGCCCGGCTGATAGTACCCTGTAAGGGCTCCTAATCCAGGGATGCAGTATGAGCCGCGTTTAACTACATGTTAGGAGCGGCTGCACATGGCGTCTGTTCCTCGTGTCAGAGGCGGTCATTTCATATTGGAACTAAGTCGTCCTGCCACTGAGTAGTGCTCCCAGTCTTAATGATAAAGGCAGACGCATTCTACTTCACCAAGTCATGATCTCAAGACCTGGCGCCACACTGTCTATACCTGTAGTTTAAGTTTTGGTTTTCTTCCTGCTACTGCGCTTGCCTTTTGTGACTCTTTTTGTTCCTTATCATCTTAATATAATATTATTGTTAATTAAACAATACTTTTGAGATCCAGCATCTGTGATTCTCTTACAAGGCCATTATGCAAGGGAATGCAGGAAGAAAGGAAAGAATGAACAAAGACCAAAGAGGTTTGACCAAAACAAAGGCGTAAATATGTCGGCAATGTGCAACACTTTGTTTGGAGCTACCGCCGAGACCTGGATCATAAGCTTGATACCCTAATATGATTGAGTGGAGATAAGAAAGAAGAAGAAGAGAGACACACGTAGAAATCAGTTCGAATTTTACACTTACAAGTGGGCCAGAACCTCTTCGATGAATTGCACTCACTGGTGGTGTTAGACCTTTGCAAGAAAAAGAAGCCATTTAAGAACAATTTCTTGGTTTGTAAAAGTCATCTGGATTCTTCTAATAGAAAGCTTGTAATTGTAAGCTAATAAGGTAAGACAGCTGAGACTCCCTGATATAACCTTCTGTTTCTTCTAGCATATTAATAATTATATATACAAGTATATATATTCTCTCTATTAAAAACATCCAATTATGTTTTATCAATTCTTCAACAATACATTTCAATTTTTAAAGCATCATATTGCCACGTGGAAAATTTAGAAAGACAAACTTCAGGATGATGCAGCAAAATATTTAGGGCAAATACAATTTACGAATGATAAAAAATATTAGCAATGAGGGAAGTTTACAGAGTTTCAAAATATATTGCCACGTGGAAAAATTAGGAAAGACAAACTTCAGAATGACACAGCAATCCCCTCGTATTTAAGGCAAGAACAAACTATGAATGATAAACAAAAGATAAGAAATGAGGGAAGTTTACAGAGTAAGAAAAAATAAACATAAATAATGAAACTCTGTTAATAAAATAATACTTTGTTACAATATATATAAACATTTTTTTAAAATGAAACTCTGTTAATGAATTATAAATACTTTGCTGCAATTTTAAAAAAATTACCAACTTAGTTATTATTGCATACA
Organism: Cordylochernes scorpioides; assembly: GCA_030710605.1. NCBI lineage: Eukaryota > Metazoa > Arthropoda > Arachnida > Pseudoscorpiones > Chernetidae > Cordylochernes > Cordylochernes scorpioides. The sequence continues at coordinate 18,488,593 of CP092873.1, read as the reverse complement.
TTCCTTTTCTGTAGCCTAGTTTCAAAATCCCCATTTATTCAAAAGTATATATGAAATATATATAAAATAAATTGAAAGATTTGATAAAAAGAATTAATGTTAGTCAAAGAAAAATATTTTTAAACTCAATTCTATTGACGTTGTGTGGCACTGAGTTTGTTGTTGACACACACACATTAAATATTATAATACCTTGAAAAAGGTTGGCATTCAGCCAACTGAAATATTGTTAAAATAAATGATATTTTGATCCAATATATGCCTTTTAAAATTATACGATCCTTCATTGATAATTCCATTCTGTGGCAAAATGGATTTAAAATCTGGGTATAATTTTGTTTTAGAGTGCCGACCCCTCAAAGATGGGCCCACATCAATTGACGTAAGTGAAATATTCTTAATGTTATTACTTCTATATAATTGGATACTATTGGAAATTTGATATTATAATTATTCATTTGTCTATAATGAAACATATTATTTACATTTGAGAGAATATAATAAATCACAACCCCACGAATTCGCGTTCCAAGCAAAAAGTATAAAATCAGAATTGACCAATATCATAATAGATGCCTTAATTATCATAGCGGTATACTATATTAGTGAAACTGTCAGGAGGGTTTATTACCAATGATCCATACCTTCCTAATATATTGCCACGTGGAAAATTAGGGAAGACCAAATTCGGGATGAGACAACAATTTATTTAAGGCAAGAACAAACTATGATGAAAAACAAAAGATAAGCAAAAGAGGAAAGTGTACAGAATATAGCAAAATATAAACATAAAAAATAATACTCTGCTAATAAAATATAAATAATTTGCTACATAGCTCCTTCCCTATGGGAGCTGTGACCCACAGCTAGCAATTATTGTAGTTACTGACATGGATCTGACGTGCTTCTGCCAAGGATTCCATCGAAGTCTTGGAACTTTGTCCCTAGTACCTTTGCGTCCTTTTTCTTGTGGCGTGAAGAGCGGCTTTGTCGTCGAATCATCTATAGGGACATCGTCATCTTGGAGAGAAGTCTTGGGTTTGACACGTCGGTGGAATCCTGGAGCCAGTCTCCGAAAATGTAGATCACAGCACCCATGGCCTCTAGGTCTTTTCGGCATTCTTTAGTTTGACTTCCCTAATTTACCCGGCATCTCCACCAAAATGCTACGTGGAAATTAGGGAAGACCAACTTTGGGATGAGACAACAATTTATTTAAGGCAAGAACAAACTATGAGTGATAAACCAAAGATAAGCAAAATATAAACATAAAAAATAATACTCTCCTAATAAAATAAAAAAAATACTTTGTTAAAATATTTTCCCCCCGCAGTAACAAAGTAGGAAATTTTGTTTTTTTAAAGAGGCCCAATATCATTAAAACGGTATCCATTATTGTACTTAGGTGGCGTGCTAATGTTGATAATAAACAACCAAGAAATTTGAATATTAATTAGATAAGTTATTATAAATATTTTAATATTTCTTTGTTTAATATAATATTATTGTTAGATGGGTGGTAGTTGAGATAATTTCTTTAAATATAATTATATTTTAATAATTTTATGTATTGTCTGTGCGCTTTTTTTTATTGTTGTCTGATTTGTCAGTAAAAAATATTTTTTTCAAATGAAAAAAAAAAATCCCAATTCGAAATTTATAGTTTCAAGTGTACTATAATCAAATGATGAGTGCGCAGATGACAAACAGATCTCTTGTTGCATTTTTTAAAAATATTTTGAATCCTATAAGCATACTTTATATTAAAAACAAAAAGGGACATCCTGACCAGGCTCACATGGGCATTTCTATATACATACTTGATATGTAAAAGGAACCAACACCTCTCTCTCTCATCATAATAGACACAAAAATATAAAATATATCACTTTCTTTCATATTTTTCCCCTTTATGTTGACATATTTGAAGGTTTATTATCTATCATTAAGAATTTTAATACTTTTCTAGCTTCTCTACTTCCACCACTTTTCTAGCTTCTCTCCTTCCACCACGTTTCTAGCTTCTCTTCTTCCACCACTTTTCTAGCTTCTCTCCTTCCACCACTTTTCTAGCTTCTCTCCTTCCACCACTTTTCGAGCTTCTTATTTTTCACCACTTTTCTAGCTTCTTATTTTTCACCACTTTTCTAGCTTCTCTCCTTCCACCACTTTTCGAGCTTCTTATCTTTCACCACTTTTCGAGCTTCTTATTTTTCACCACTTTTATAGTTTCTCTCCTTACACACTTTTCTAGCTTCTCTCCTTACACCACTTTTCTAGCTTCTCTCCTTCCACCATTTTGCTTAGCTTCTCTTCTTACACCACTTTTCTAGCTTCTCTCCTTCCACCACTTTTCTAGCTTCTCTCCTTCCACCTCGTTTCTGTTCTTTCGATACATTTTAGCTTTAATCCTTCCTCTAGTACTTCTAGATCTTCAAAGTTTTGTTTTTATCAGTGCTAGATGATTTCATTATATTGGAATATATATTTAGAAGTATTTTATTGATATTTCAAACTTTTATAATTTTGTAAGTACGAAATTTGTGAAATATATTTAGTAACCTCTTATATTTCTCTGCAGGTCCAGCCACCTCCCACCACGCCATTAAGTCGGCCTAAACATGGAAAGCGAAAGTAAGTTCCCCTTCAAGCCACAAATCTAGATGACATCAAATGATATTTTCAGAAACAACTCCGGCTTCGACAGGAAGAGTCCTGTGACCAAGAGACTTGTAAAGGTCAAGCGGCTCCTGAAGGAACTGAAGGTGAAGCTTCAGTACATCGAATATGACGGTAAATATGTTATTCAACTAAGCTATAAAATGATATATCTATGTCCAGTGTATGTGATATACATTCTATACTATACTAACTATTCATTCTATACTATACTATATAGATTCTATACTATCTATTGAACACCTCGCGAATGTAAAATGCAGAATATTTACAAATATGTAGAAGTCAACATTGATAATAACATAATAGTAAATATCAAAATCAAGGCTTCTCTTGAATAAAGATAATAATGATAAAGGTAGTTCAAAGACTGAAATTGCAACCATTTTATTTATCTCTGTGAAATACCATCCAGTTCTAAAATAACCTTATTAGGTTCCGCTCAAAAAGAGCAACCTAGTTTATGCTATTCACAACAATGAATAATATATGAAGGTTATTCACATAATAAAATAAAGTTACCAATGCGGGATTCGATCCCGGTTCATGGCTGTCGGGAATTGAGGGTTTTAACTACTCGTCCACAGACTTTTTATGTGAAATACCATAATTCTGCAATCCCTAACTTGAGGTATATAACCGCTTGGAGCAAATTCATAAAGGCGCAAAATCATAAGGCGAAAGGTTTATTCTAAAGTTTTTTTTATTTTTTAGCCCCGAGCTTTAGAGAATTTTTGCCCTTCCATAGGAGAAAAACCAAAACGTATAAGAAGATGAATTGTTTATATACATATCTGCATATTTACATATACAAGGATATTTGCATTTAAAGAAAAAGAACGACAAAAAAATCCCTATTGACATATCTATAAAATAGATAATATCTCTATATAAAGATAATAATTTTCATAGACCTTTCATAATTTCGAGTCTTGTGTTAATATAAATATAGTAAACAATATCATAAATACAAAAACTGATGAACATTTATTCGGTTCTTAAAATTTGAAGATACTTTGGCCAGTAAATATTTTTTTTATTATCTCGACATTTCGACAACAATTTTTTGTCCTCGTCAGGAACAAATAAAATTAAAACATTTGGCAAGGCGTTAAAAATATGTTTAAGGATCATGAATGCTGGCCAGGCAGCCTTTATCTTTACGATATTTATTTGGGTTTATTATTTCTATTTGACATATCGGACGCGATATCCCAGCTCGGGATACTTGCGCCTAAATATATTTTAGCAGCTTATATACAATTCAATAACAGGACTAAAAACATATTTAAAACTGAAACGATGTTTTCTCAAACAGAAGAGAAAATCTTAAATGAATTTACAAAAATTATTGAATTTTACATAAGTGTCTTTGTGTTATACAAATTCGCAAATTTCTTCGATGGGATAAAAATTATTACTTCTGTAGTTGTGAAAGATTGGACATTCTATCAATTAATGTATTGAGTTTTGGTTTACTTTTCCACAGAAGCAGCTAGGATCATCCGTTTCCTCGATTATGAATATGATAATTTTGAATTAAAACAGAGACATTTTATCCGTAAAACCCGCTAGGGTATAAACAAATAATTATTCCTTTTATAATAAAACGCGTATTCCCGAAATAACTTTATTTGTTGTTGTAGCCGACGACATCCAAAAGGCTGAACCTTCTTCTAAACAGGTAAAAACATCGACTAGAATATCAGAACTATTCATTGAAAAATAAATAAACTCATAGACAAACTTAAGTAAGTGTAATGTCTTTGATGTGGTCATCTATTTTTTATTTATTTTTCATATACAGCCATATTTCTGCACTTGATTATCTCGTGTGTCTTCAATAAAAGTCACTTCGAATCGAATATCTTTCAGATTTATTGTCTGAATCCTGATATACATGTTAAAAGGTTTAAATTCCTCAAGTTTTGTCCATAAGTCCTGTATATGAGATCATTGAAAAATGTCTTTCAATTCACCCTACTTATATATTAAATATGCCTAGATACTCTAGCTGCACCTATATATTGGAAAGCTCAGTACTAAATGAATCAAACTAGATTTTTTTAATATATCTTATAGAAAACTAAACAAGACCAATATTTTGTATGATGAGGGTTATAGTTTTAGCGTATTTTTTAGTTTGAAAACTTAATTATTATCTTTAGTAAATTTTGTTTTTTCTTTGGAATTCGATATAAAAATAATTACTCCTAATAAGAAATTATTTTGATAATTAAAACTCGCGGCTGAATAATATTCAACAAACGCTTTTAGAAAAAAGATTGTTTAAGCTATAAATAATAGAATATATAAATACAGTAGAACCTCCATGAGGGGACACTCGCACTAGAGGACACCTCTCTACAAAGGACAGTTTTCATTTGCAAAATTTTCATTTTTACTCTATAGAAACTCTCCGGTAAGAGGACACCTCTTCCTAAAAGACACTTTGGCTCTGTAATTAGGTTTCCTTTACAGGAAGGTTCTACTGTATGAGCAAAAGTATATGATGAATTAATGTTTTTCTCTCTCGTCTGTATGGCCAAGCGGCGCGAAGGTTCAACGTTCTTTTTGGGATTGAATTCGGAATTGAATACCTTAACTGCATATTAAATGCGCCATATTGGCTGAAAGTTTTAGTCAGGTTTTCTGTCATCTAGTGTAAGTCATTTTCTAAAAGACCAAGAAATTGATCAGCCAAAATTGGTATTTCAATATAAATAACAATATTAAAAATAAGGCATATCGTGACCAGGAGCACCTGTGATTTTTGGATGGCAGAGTGCCATCTAGTGGAACGGAAATCAACTAATCATTGATTTAGCCTGTTCCCTGATATTTGGCTAACCCATTTTCTTTGATAAATCAAATAAAGCCATCAAGGAATGCATTTCGCATTGTTCGCGCTCGTCAGAGTTGAGCAGGCTGTATCAATGCGACCAAAATACAAACGAACAGCTGGAAAGACGTCAAACCATTTTCACCAATTCTGCTTAAAATTCTTCGAAGCCTGACGTAGCTCCATCATCAGAAAACTGCACTAAGCCAGAACACTGGCCTACTGGAATCAGGGTGATCCGAGTATAAACGGCTACTATCTCATAGATCTACCTAGGGCGACTACAATGTCGTCAGCGGCAGTCTTCTTGGTCTTTTGTATCGCCACCTCTATATATAGGGACAGATTGTCAGACATAGGCCGTTCTATGAGATCTTTTTCTGGAATATTGATTGCGCATCTGACCAAGTGGACTTGACCATAAATATCAAGTCGCCGCCGGCAGCCATCTTCACCATCATCAGGACCTGCAGTGCTCCATTCAATACATGGACTGAGGGTACTTGGCCTTTCAGTTACGCTATCGGTTTGCCTACGTCGTTCATGTAATTGTTCCTGTCATTGTATGCAAAGCCTCACACAACAATCAAGGTTCAATCAAACGAGGTTTTAAACAGGGATGTGCTTCTAGAGTACACCTTCTTAATTCTCATCAGTACCTTCCTGCTTCACCTAGATATAGTTCTGGGAAGATAGAACGTCCTGGCGTACGTCCATGATATTCTACTCCTGGTCAACGAGATATGTCAAATCGAGAAGTTCAGGGCCATCATTGATTGTTTCATTGACTGAACTTTTCTAAGAACAAGGCACTGTAATACGGCATCTGGAAGGATCTTAATACACTTTGCTGAGCTGGTAACCGTGGACCTTTGTCCAGTAAAATAACTTGTTGGTATCTTTAAAAGGTAATATCAACCATATTCTATGCGTTTGTGGGTTCTTACTTGTCAGGCAAGCCAGAGAGGCCAACTCGCTTGTGCGGGTGTCGATACTCCGCAATCTGCACGACTACCAGCCCTGAAACGTTACCATTACCAGAACGAATGGCAGGCTGAGACGGTTAGTATTAGTCACTTGTATTGCTCCTGATTTATCTACTTGTTCGTTGAAGGCGTGGATCTCCTGTACATCACGGCTCAATTAAAGCTTTGTTGCTTCAACCACACGCAAGATTAGAAGCGAGAACATCTATATTTAGCTAGCGAAAATGGAAACTGGATCACCTCCGTTTGTATCCTGGTCTCTGCCTTGTCGCCTTGTTAAAACTGTGAGAAGAGGCTTCCTCCCTTCTAAGAATGAACTACCGGGTATTACCAATTCCCTACCAATTCCCATCCTACTGAACTTCCCCTCGTCACGCATGCAAGTTCCTGGCGCGGCTATTGCTCCAAGGCCGTTCACATTGTTGTTGAATGCTTTTCTGAGACCTGGTAGGCCTTGCTCGGTCGCTCTACATCATGTCTACTAGGAGCGTTTTCGACGACACATAGCTGCTGGTGGAATGTGCTGCTAGCGTTTTCTGTCCGAGAACGAACGAAGTATGTTCCAGAATAGGAGCCTTAAAGAATCCGTGGTGCTGCGTGGGATGCTTATTCCGTTCCTGAGCAACAGCACACGCACTGCCCATCGCATATTGGCGCGTACTATTTGTCCGCTGTTCCAATCTCAAAGTTTCTCGATTTTTTGGCGCCCGTGGTTGATGTGCTTACCACCAGCGTACATTTCGCATATCTCCGTCTCTGTACCGCGGGTCTTTGCTGCGGACATCACTATCTGGTTAGCCAGGACTCATTCCTAGCTCTCGGCATCTTCCTAACCTGTCTACATCCAGTTATATGTCGCTCTTCCACGGCTACTGGCCCTCAAGTACCTTCCGGCCTCTTATCAGAGAGGTGTTTTCCATCATTTGGAATACGCCTACTATGATTGTAGTCCTGGATCTTCGCCGTGAGTCTAAAGGGCCACGCCATCACCTCGTCGGAGCGGTCTTGGTTTCCATTTACTTAGTCGACCAGGAAATATGGGCTGAAGCATAAGACTCTATGAAGATTTTAAATTTACTCTGAAATGGTGCACAGATGTCACAAAAACATTTTGTCAAATTGTCAAAAAAGAATACCGAAGGTTAGGCAAAGCTCAGAGAGACATAGTGACGCCGTTAGAGAAAACTAGCCGCTGACTCCTGAGGTCTTATAATATTCACAGAGGATGGATCCTATCATTAACTCCAAAGATTCGAAGCATTGAGTAAAAAATGTTGATACCTTCTGTGATAAATCGAAATGTAAATCAGACAACCTAGTATGAAGAGGTTGAAATATCTCTCTATTTCATGTGTGTATCTCCTCGCATGTACATTTTATTTAGGACTCTTGAATATAAGGTTCATTGATTCCGAATATAAATATCATGTATCAATTATAATTATCCTTAGTTACCTACTTAAAAATAGTATCACTTATTATTTAACCTCTATCAAATATAACCTATGAAATAAAACATTATCATTCTTAATCCATCTACTTTCAGGTGGGACAAAGCCAAGGGATTTACCAGCGAAGTCAACCCAAGGTCAATCATGTGTAGCTATGACCTCTGCATCGGGGGGTCAACCTGATCTCTGAAGCACCAGGAAATGGAGCCAAAGACTTTGCTGATATGATAGAGGAAGATCTAAGAAAAGGTCAAGAAGAAGAAGAACTCGTCTTCTCCAAATACCCTGGCTTCTGCCTTGAAGAAGAACAACACATCTCTGATAACGCGCGGTTGAGAAGCCTCGGAAGAACATTATTGTATAAATCAAATACCTCAGTCATATACTCAAGAAATGACAAGAACTCTGATACTGACCACCTCGTCAAGATGTCGATCAGGAACTAACTCAAGTAAACTACATCGAAGCCCTGGAGCAAAGTTTAGAAAGCTGTATTAATTGAAGTTTCCGGGCAGATACTGGGCGTTCTAGCGCAATCTATTATGATCCTTTATTATGGATTATAAAATATAAAAATCCCTCCAAAAAGATCTACTAGAAAATGATTAAAGGAAAGCCACCAGCGGCTTACCCTGTGCATTATATAAGATATTTGATCATTCAAATTCCAAAACTCTTCTGCTAATATCATTTCTATCTCCTTCAATTGGAAAGGTCTAAAGAATACAAGTGGTTGGATTGCATTCTCATGGATGAAGGAGTAAAATAACCAACCATCTTTCCCAATAAGATTGATGCGATCTAAAGGGTGGCTAAGCAACGGTGTATCTGGGATGCTATGTGCTATTGTATGATCCATAAAAGAGGGAATTGCTCCCAGATAATTAAATCGGCAAACCAGGGAGGAAGCGCGACCATCAGCGTGACTGATCTTCCTGCCTCTAAAAATTATTTTGCGGGTTCACCTGAATATTTCGAACATCCCAGGGAGCAGAAGTTGTTCCTCACAGAATTCGCCCATCTATTTGGTTGAAATATACTTGAAACGCTCAAACTTTCACCTCTTTCTGGTGCAATAAATGGCTAAATGTATTACCAAACCTACATTGGCAGGTGTCTCAACAAGCCAGAGAACAAAGAGCTATCCAGGTCTCTAACAGCTAAATCAGCATCTATGGTTCAACGGCAGATGGACGTCCTCCTCAAACGGCTCCAAAGCCCCTTCTTCAAAGAGGTCGAACTTCATGAAATTATTTAAAAGGCCATCATCTCCCTTTCAGACATAAAAAATATTCTAAATAAATTGTCCAATTAGCATAAATAAGGACTTAACCTGCTGAAAACAAGATGATAGAAGAACTAAAAGGTTTCGCCAATGTCAGCAATAATCAAGAGCTAACAAAAGGATTTCCGCCTTGCCTGGCTTAACGCGTACGGCATTGCCGCTCGTGATATGAGCATCTAGCAATGATCTTTCTTAAGAAATCATGAATCTGACATCACTTTCATCCAGCTGGTAAATATCAAGAGCCTGGACAGCGAAACCTCTGGATGAAATAAACAGCAGTCATTGTTGAAGAATTTGTCGTTAGGTTCTCCAGCTTCGCTTTGCCTTGGAACCTGGTATCCAAGTCCTCAGGAAACATGTGAAATCTAACCTTAATCTATTTATTGATTGCCCCGTCTGTATTCTCCATACGAGCGCCACCAGCAGCAGGCCATTGCGATCTTACAAAAAATTACCTCGTGGATCTAAACATCGCCGACCAGTATACAAGCGACATCGTATTCAGTTTTGTCGAAGCCCTTCCTCAGCTTCTGGATAGAACCTACCTAATTCACCTCGACTAAATTTGATGCTGCGCACCAACAAAGGTGTATCGGTTGCAAAGGCCTGGTGGATGCGACCAGATTGGATTCTGTTCTACTACAATAAGGCCTATCTAACTGCATCACCCAATATTGAAACCTTTTGCAAATGTTTGAACCAGCGTCTGGTATTCCTACAACTTAGGAAGCCTCTAAGCCTCGACCACCATGCATCACCAGTGTGCTCCGCTTCCATTTTGTCATCGGGAGTGTCGTAAAGTTTCTTGATGAATCCTTACGAAACATTGAGCACATTTAGGAAAGGGAAATTAGAGAAACTGGGATAAAATCAAATATATTTCCAGTAATCAATTCTTTTGGCGAACCGATAAGACACCAAACGACTGTCACAAGAACAATTTTTTTTACGAAACAAATGTCGAGAATGCTCTCTATCGATCAAGATGAGCTATCAATCTTTGTCAGGTCTCGGACCTGAGCTCTACTTTCATCGACGATGTATCTTGGCGACAACTATCTATAACAGCACGGATCGAATCATCGAAAGACGGAAGATAAAGACTGATTCTCCAACTTGAAGGAACAATCACATGTTCCTCGCTTTCTCTGGAAGACATCAATATCTTCCTACGAAGAACGACTTCGAGACTCAAATTGGATCAAAGTGATTCACTCTACAAGATTTGCGAAGATGAGATATCACTGTCATTTGTTTTATTTCCTGAAGGGAAAGAGATGGATGGTATGAGTTGCCTTTTGAGATTTCAGCGGCTTCGAGGATTTCGGTGGATTCCATCCATCGAGTCTTCAAGGAGTCCCAGAATTGCGGCGCCCTTGCTCTATCCATGGGTCATAAAGAAATGTGACTGAACAAAAATTTACATTATGGTTCAAATATCGAAGGACTTCGACCTCTATATAAGGATTATCAACTATAAAGTCCTCAGAGGGATCATCTATGGGTGAATGCGTCCTTATCCCGGAGACATCGTGCCGGAATTATGCTCCTCCAGTAAATTCACATTGCTTCACGGACGAAGTCGCTACGACCTATAAAAAAGACTAGTCGATTTCTGTCATCCTAAATGACTTATAGTCTGCATTTGAAATACTGGATCAATGCCTTCTGCTGTTCCTAAAGCTCGCTGTTGATATACGAACGGTCTTCCTATAGTGGGTGCTCCTATTCTATGGTGGGAAAGAAGCAACAATCAGAATCGACAGGGGTGTGATTACTCCTATGCTCTACCTACTCAAAGATATGAACCAAGGATGTGCTTCAAGTGTAGAATTCTTCAGCATGTGAATGGGGCCACTAATGCTCTGTCTGTAACACCTGCTAGGTCGGAATGATATCATGGCGTACGTCGACGAAATCGCCCTACTCATTCGAGATGATTTTGTCAGTTGAAGCCAACTGAAATAACTGAAATATCCATGATATCATTCAGACCTAGCAGGTGTTGCAGACAAAGCAGTTGTGGCCTAATTCCCATGCTGAAGAATTCTACACTTGAAGCACAGCCTTGGTTCATATCTTTGAGTAGGTAGATCATAGGAGTAATCACACCCCTGTCGATTCTTACTGTTGCTTCTTTCCCAACATAGAGTAGGAGCACCCACTATACGACGACCGGTCGTATATCAACAGAGAGCTGAAAGAACATAAGAAAATTTTAGGGGCAGGAAGAGCAGTCACGCTGATGGTCGCGTTTCCTCCCTGGTTTCAGGCTACTTCAGGAATAAAAGTCAAATTCGGCCAGAGTCAGAGCCTATTGTATGGCAGATAGACGAACCATACTGTGCTGAGAACATGTAAGAAAACATGTACGTATGTTTTCCCACGTGACGCAGCGGAGCGTGACCTTGCCTGCACGGGTGAGTCAGTTGTTGTTTTGTACTCTGTATGGATGGACATTAAAACATGGTGGTGGCAGCGATAACTGGATAAAATACGAACCCGTATATCGCAAAATATCGATTTTTGCGTACTTTGGAAGATAATTCAACATGGCTCAGATTCAACCTCCAGAAACTTTCGACTTCTCGACTCTCAACGAATGGCCCAAATGGAGGAAGAGATTCGAACGATACCTCGTGGTCAGTGGAATGAAGAAGAAAGAGGAGGCGGACAAGATCGATTTGTTCATGTACTTGATGGGTGACCGCGCGGATGATATATTCAGGACCTTCAAGTTCGAAAAGGAGGAAGAGGCAACGAAAATTGATTCCGTCCTCAAGGCGTTCGACAGCCACTTCTGTGTCAGGAAGAATATTATCTACGAACGTGCGAAATTTAATTCAAGAATCCAAGAGGATCGGGAGCCAGTGGACGAATTCATCACTTCATTGTACAAATTGGCTGATAGTTGCGAATTTGAGGGTCTTCATGAGCAGTTGATCCGTGACCGAATAGTGGTTGGAGTGAGGGACAAAGCTTTATCTGAAAGAATGCAGTTGGACAGCGAACTGACTTTGGAAAAGGCGGTGAAAATGGTTCGACAGCAGGAAGCCGTTCGACAGCAGCAAGTCGACCTGCAGCGTCCCTCAACAAGCCAAAAGGTCAGTCAGGTGAAGTTCAACTCGAAGAAACAATCACCGAAACAACAACAGCAGCCTTCGAGGAAGAAGGAGAAGTCAGCCAAAACAAGATCACGATGTCCAAAATGCGGAGGTTTCACCCACAGGGAAGGACAGGCCTGCCGTGCTGAAGGACAAAGATGTAACCTATGTTCAAAAACTGGCCATTTTGCAAATTGCTGCCCAGATAAGCAGGCGAAGACTGCGGAAGTCAAAGCAGTTTCTGAACTTGATGAAGAAATTGGTTTTCTCCTGGAGGTCTCAGCTGTGGAGGATTCATCTAATCTCGATGATGATGAAGGCGAGTGCAGGAGGCGATGGACAGCAGAAATCCAAGTGAACGGGAAACAGCTGAAGTTTAAGCTCGACTCCCAGGCGGATGTTACATGTGTTCCTCTGTGTCTCTTCAAGAAGATAATGGGACAGCAACGACTAGTGGAAAGTGATATCAACATTAGAGCTGCTGAATTCTCCGAACTTCAGACTGTGGGTATGTTTTTAGCAACGCTGCGAAATGGAAATTATGAAATCAAGGAGAAGATATATGTCATTCGTCGTTTGAGTGAACCTCTTCTGAGTCGCCGGGCATGTGAGCTCTTGAACCTGGCGAGGCGGATTGAAGTGGTAGCGACGAGAATTAACCCGATCAAGGAATTCCCTGAAGTATTTGAAGGACTGGGACAGATCGGAAACCCTTACGAAATCAAATTGAAACCTGGAGCAAAACCATATGCTGTGCATACTCCTCGACGGGTACCAATACCTTTGATGGAAAAGCTCAAGACAAGATTGGAAGAGCTCGAGAGGGCGGGAATTATAGCACAAGTTAACGTTGCGACGGAATGGTGTGCACCGACTGTGATTGCTGGTAAACCGAATGGCGACATACGACTCTGTGTGGATCTCTCAAGGCTGAACGAACATGTACAGCGCGAAGTGCATCCCATGCCAGTGGTGGAGCACATGCTAGGGCAACTGGGGGAAGCAAGATTCTTTTCGAAACTGGACGCGAACAGTGGCTTTCACCAGATTCCGTTGAGCCCGGACTGCCAGCATTTAACGACCTTCATCACTCCTTTTGGGAGATATAAATACTGCAGGATGCCATTTGGAATCTCACTCGCCCCAGAGTATTTTCAGAAAGTTATGTCAATAATCTTGCAAGGCATGGATGGTGTAATGTGTTACCTGGACGATATCCTGATATTTGCCTCCGACTCCAAGACTCACGATCGAATTCTTCGTTTAGTGCTCCGAAAACTGAAAGAGGCGAAAGTTACACTAAACAAGGCCAAGTGTGTCTTCGGCGTGCCAATAATTAATTTTCTTGGGCACATACTGGATGAAGACGGTATTCGACCAGATCCAGCGAAAATCGAAGCAGTGGCGAAGATGCCTGCTCCGACCGATGTTCATGGCGTAAGAAGATTTATTGGCATGGTGAACCATCTGGGACGCTTTGTGGAAAAGTTATCTGAAATCGTGGCTCCACTGAACCAGTTGTTGGTGAAAGGTCAAGACTTCGTTTGGGATTGCAGCCATGAGCGAGCATTCCGAAAGTTGAAAGAATTGCTCACGACTCAACCCATCTTGGCAGCATACGACGTCAGGAAACCAACTATGATGTCATCCGACGCATCTTCATATGGCTTGGGAGCGGTACTGAAGCAAGAAGGTAAGAATGGAATCTGGCGACCTGTTGCTTATTCTTCTAGAACTATGACACCTACCGAAAAACGATATGCTCAGATCGAGAAAGAGGCTCTCGCGATTACATGGGCCTGCGAACGTTTTCAAGATTTCCTACTTGGAAAGCGTTTCCGAATTGAGACCGACCATAAGCCTCTCATTCCTCTATTTTCGACTAAAGAATTGAGTTCGCTGACCCCAAGACTGCAACGTTTTCGAATGCGTATGATGAGGTTTGGATTCGAAATAGTGCATATCCCTGGAAAGGAGCTGCTCGACGCCGATGCATTATCCAGACAACCACTTCTTACGACCGAGGGAGGTGAAAACGAACGGGAAACCTCAGCGCATATAAATGCAGTTCTCTTGAGTATAACCGACAAAGACGAGATGTTGACGAAGATTTTTGAAGCTCAACAAGAAGGTACGACCCTGAAAGCAGTAGTCAACTACCTTGAGCAAGGCTGGCCAGATAAGAAGAAAATGTCACAGGCTCTGCTCTCTTATTGGCATGTCAAGGATGAACTCGGCGTTCAAAATGGACTACTGATGCGTAGCTGTCGTCTTGTTATTCCAGCAAGTATGAAACTGGAGATCCTAGATAAGTTGCACGCTGGGCACTTCGGGATTACAAAAACAAGACTTCGCGCACGTGAGACGGTATGGTGGCCTGGAATTTCGGAAGAGATCGCGGAAACGGTCAGAAAGTGCAGTGTCTGTATCCAGGAAGCCGTCTCAAAACATGAACCTTTGATACCAACCAACTTTCCTACACGACCGTGGCAAAAGATTGGAATGGATTTGTTCAAGTTCGAGAATAAGTGGTATCTAGTCGTCATTGACTATTATTCTCGATTTCCTGAAGTGGTTCAGCTGGATCGGCTCACAGCCAGTGTGGTGGTGCGTAGTTGCAAATCCATATTTGCCCGACATGGAATACCAGAAACTGTTGTAAGCGATAATGGGACGCAATTTGGAGCTGCTCGTGAATTTGCAAATTTCGCAAGGCAGTACGGATTCACACATGTCACTTCAAGTCCTCGATTCCCGCAGAGCAATGGGATGACAGAAGCAGGTGTGAAAATTGCTAAGTTGATCCTCAAGAAAAATCAAGACCCATCGCTTGGACTCCTGGAGTATCGATCGACCCCTTTGGAGAACGGTGAGCTTCTCATGGGACGTAAACTCCGAACGACCTTGCCAATTGCACCAGAGAATCTTAATCCAAAGTTGGTGGACTCTCAGACCCTGAAAAGAAAGGAGGGGAGAAGGAGAAAGGATATGAAATCCAGATATGATCGACGCTGCGGAGCTACGGACACGGAGGAGCTATCCGAAGGTGACACGGTTTGGATTACAGATATGCGAACCTGGGGGATTGTAAAGCAGAAGGCATCGACACCAAGGTCATATATGGTTGATACTCCAGTTGGGACTTTGCGTCGAAACAGGTTCCATCTACGAAAAGGAGTTACAGTGCAATATCCAGCCGACCCATCGACGCCGACCTTTTCGGGGGAGGAACTGGTTGAAAACGAAAAGACCCCAGTTGTGGATTATCCCTCTAACGACTCAGAAGACGGCCAGATAAGAACCAGGAGTGGACGAATTGTTAAACCTGTGGATCGCCTTCATTATTAATTATATTATGCATTTAAAGTTTGTAATGTATATATGTATTTCAAGTCATAAAAAGGGGGATGTGCTGAGAACATGTAAGAAAACATGTACGTATGTTTTCCCACGTGACGCAGCGGAGCGTGACCTTGCCTGCACGGGTGAGTCAGTTGTTGTTTTGTACTCTGTATGGATGGACATTAAAACACATACTGACTTATCATTTGGTATCTCTTGGAACAGGAAGAGAATCACCATCTTAGGGACTATTATCATTTCGAGACGAATAATCATTGACATAAGCCTGACCTAGAGCTCTCAACATGTACTGTGCTCCTGTACGCCTGAAGACCCTTTACCAATACCTACTGCAGGAAAATGCCATCTATAATCATTTGATGGAGCGCAAAGTGAAAATATTCATCTTGTGGAAATCACCAACGCCGATTGACCGGATAAGAACAAACAGGTGGCATGCCTGGCAATGAATATGATACAGCTGTAAACACATCTCGTCAGGAAACGTAAATGCAGTAGATGTGATCCTCCAAATTCTCCTGGACCAACATTCTTCGGAATTGCTTCTAGGGGCACAACGCAGACATTTACCTATGAATAGACCTCCATGGCATGCCCCATACAAACCATCCAGCCTCGAGGCGTGTCATCTATTTCGCCTGTGGGCCAAGCGATGTTTCGCTAATGTACAGATACTGAGATTTCAAGCCGTCCAACCCTTACTCTGGGTTATGTTCACACCACCCCTGCAGATCTGATTGTTCAGCGTCTAAACCGATAGAATGAAGACAAAAGCTGTGAGGTGAAGTCAGCCATTGCCATCTTGGGATTTAAAATGCTTTCCTTTATCGACCTACCTACTCTGTTGGAATAACTCTGACCCTCCATTAATGTCGGAGTTTCCCCTCTCATTAGAATATATATAAATTTGAAACTATTATAGAAGCGTATGATTATTTTGAAAATTAAACATTTTTACTGGTCTTACTGCAATGGAAAAATTATTGGGAGAGCCTGGCTCATCAGTGGTGAACCCTCCCAGCGGTTTCGCCAGTTTAATCAACCATTTCAGAAGAATCATACGCTTCTAAAATAGTTTTGAATTTTTATAACAGATGGCGCGCTAATGCATCATATTTATATGTATTTAATTTTTAAATATGTTTCCATATTTCTAATTTTATATATTATCCTATTTTAATTATATTCTTTTAATCCATAGCATATTTTTATTCATCTATTATATTTGAACGTATATGATTCTTTCTCCCTATATAAACGTGATATAAAGATTATATATCAGAAAATAGACAATTTTGGAAGGGCTTTCTTGGTTAGCACTGCCTTCATTTCAAACAGGTAGAAAATGTAACAATATATGGATTTCCATGTGAGATATTCCAGGGGTGACATGGCTCCCAGGTCATTTTGATTGAATGATTATATGGCACATAGACAATTGACAATTAAAAATGGTTTGTTGACATCTAGTCAATGGTCAAGAGAGAGTTTACAGAGTTTAAAACAGTAGAGAAAATATATACACCAGACGAGGCCTTCTCTGAAGGGACGTCTGGATCCTATCAGGAGCTTAGAATCGTCTTGAGTTCAGACTTGCGAGTTATGGAATCCGTGTCCCCAGCGATGACAGTGTTGAGGAACTTGACAAGAATAATCTTGTGTTTAGGTAAGGTATCCGCGAGGAAACTCTCCCTAAGATGGGGGTACAGGACCGCATACGCGACATCATTAATGATCGTCCCTCGGTTATATAGGGGCCTAAGGATATATGGCACATAGGATTGTGATTTACGAAGAAATTTTTCGAGAGCAAGAATTATCAGATAAGGGATTGGCCAGGCAGTTTTTTGAACCAGTTCTTATAGAAAATTCTCAGAATGCCCTATAAGGATATGTTTTGGGAGCTCGTTTGTCTCCTGTTAAAATTAATTCTAAACTGCAATCTGCCCTTTTGCCCGAGTGAGATGTATTGTCTCAAGATTCCCTTCGAAGCCTCTCAGTTAGTATTAAAGCTCGTGGGGAGTTACATAGCTTTTAGAGGTGAACCTAATCCTCATTATGTTTTATTTATTTGTAGAACTTCAACATTCGAACTTCAGAAAACTTTAAATGTTTTAACCAATTTAAAAATTATTATATTTTGTAACTTTTAAAATTCATATTTTTACACTTGGTTGCAATTTAGCGGCGCCATTAATCTTAATTTTCTCCTTATTCGTATCATATACCTTTCCTGAGTACTTATATATTAACAATTAAATAAAATTATAATAATAAGGACATTTTTATACTTCAAAATATTGAATCTATTCATTTACCTTTTAATAAATAATCTGGTCTAGAGATCTTCGCTTCGTTCGTTTCTGCCCTTGACTGTTCTCTCCTGCCCACAACCTTCCAAACCCACTAATACTTCAACCTTTACGTATGAGGAACTCGAGAACCACGTAGTGGATTTACTTGAACGATTGAATGATGAAACCATCCTGAGTTCCCTATATGAGGATGTGGTAATCAGGTTTAATATCCTGTTCGCGATTCTACAGACCGATGAGAGGAATTATATCCTCGGGCTACTCACGCCTGAACACAAGACTATTCTCTCTAAATTCCTCAACACTGTCAACGAGCATGTTGGGGGCATGGATCCCAGAATTGTCAAGGGCCTTTCCAAACTTAGGGCCGCTCTCGGCTCCTGATAGGATCCAGACGTCCCTTCGGAGTAGGCCTCGTCTGGTGTATATATTTTCTCTACTGTTTTAAACTCTGTAAAATCTCTCTTTGACTGTTGACTAGATGTCAATAAACCATTTTTAATTGTCAAATTGTCACAACCTTCCAAAGCACACGTCTTAGTGACAGTATTGCCTAATATGACTCTGATTAAACTTGCTCTCGATAAATTTCTTTGTAAATCACATTTCTATGCGCCATATAATCATTCAATCAGAATTACCTGGGTGCCATGTCACCCCTGAAATATCTCACATGGATATCCATATATTGTTATATTTTCTTTAAATGTGACTCTCTTCTCTACAGAGTAGCACACACCTGTTTGAAATGAAGGCAGTGCTGATCAAGAAAGCCCTTCCAATAAAATTGTATTTTTCTCTGATATATCGTCTTTATATCATATTTATTTCAGAATGTTTAAAACTTTAAAATATAAATGAGTTTTACAACGTGAACACAGTGAGAATAATATAATCTGTTGAAATATATAAAGTGAAATTAATGTACACACAACTAATATTTACAATAACCAAAATTAAAAATTTGGTTAATGTTGCTGCCTCTTGTTAATCAAACATGATGCAGCACTTCCCCTTCTTTAGAGATTTTCGCATCCTCGTAAATAACCTCCTCTTGATTCTCTCAAAATATATCTTGAGTCGACAGACATGTACGGTAATGAGTCTTGGTCATTCTTGTGGTTCGAATACGTAGTTTACGTTTCACAATTTCTTTTAAAAACGATATATATCTAAAGAGTTCCTGAAGAACTTTCACCCTTTCCTATTTTTCTAAACGGGGTTCATAATGCTATTTATCAACTTCTTAGCTTCTTTCTTTCAGTTTGTCATTTCATAGTTTCATTTCATTCTTTGGTCTGAGTTTGCATACAGGCTGACCATTTTGATAAATGTTCTATACTGCCGCTCTGTCAATCCTTTGGTCTGGGAATGGCTGCTGATTGTGGAGCAGTGTTTAATATTGCACAATTCCATCATCTCTTTCATTGATTTAGTTGTAAATTGAGAGCAGTGACGTCTTCTTCTTTCTTATCCCCACACTGGGTGAAGTAGAATGCGTCTGCCTTTGTCATTAAGACTGGAAGCACTACTCAGTAGCAGGCTGACTTGGCTGCAAAAGAAATGGCCGCCTCTGACATGAGGAATAGACGCCATGTGCACCCGCTTCCTAACATGGAGTACAAATGCTGCTCATCCTGTATCCCTTGATTAGGAGCCCTTACAGGGTACTATCAGCCGGGCCAGCTGAGCCCAGGTTTTCCAGCGAGCTTGTTACTGCCCCCTCCTCCTTTTTCATCCGGGCTTGGGACCGGCAAAGGCGGAGTTTAGAGAGTGACGTTAAAATTATGAACATTTCTTACTGATTTTTGTATATGACAAAAGAGAGAGCAGCAAAGCTTATTTAGATTATCTCGAAAGGAAAGTTTTCTAGGAAAATGGGCTGTAGAAATCCAGAAGGTAATTGATATAAGTTTTTTTCTACTTTGGCAAAGATCTTGACGATTTCGTAAACATCTTTTAACATGGAAGTATTAATTCTTTATTCGGTGCGAGGTTCTGGCGACACCTAGGTGGTCATTCAATATATGATTGGGACATGTGTTTTAATGTCCATCCATACAGAGAGCAAAACAACAACTCACTCACCCGTGCAGCCAAGGTCACGCTCCGCTGCGTCACGTGGGAAAACATAGGTACATGTTTTCTTACATGTTCTCAGCACATCCCCCTTTTTAAGACTTGAAATATATATATACATTACAAACTTTGAATGCATAATATAATTAATAATGAAGGCGATCCACAGGTTTAACAATTCGTCCACTCCGGGTTCTTATCTGGCCGTCTTTTGAGTCGTTAGAGGGATAATCCACAACTGGGGTCTTTTCATTTTCAACCAGTTCCTCCCCAGAAAAGGTCGGCGTCGATGGGTCGGCTGGATATTCCATGCATATCCTTTTCGTAGATGGAACCTGTTTCGACGTAAAGTCCCAACTGGAGTATCAACCATATACGACCTTGGTGTCGATGCTTTCTTCTTTACAATCCCCCAGATTCGCATATCTGTAATCCAAACCGTGTCACCTTCGGATAGCTCCTCCATGCCCGTAGCTCCGCAGCGTCGATCATATCTGGATTTCATATCCTTTCTCCTTCTCCCCTCCTTTCTTTTCAGGGTCTGAGAGGCCACCAACTTTGGATTAAGATTCTCTGGTGCAATTGGCAAGGTCGTTCGGAGTTTACGTCCCATGAGAAGCTCAGCAGGGCTGTAACCGTTCTCCAAAGGGGTTGATCGATACTCCAGGAGTCCAAGCGATGGGTCTTGATTTTTCTTGAGGATCAACTTAGCAATTTTCACACCTGCTTCTGCCATCCCATTGCTCTGCGGGAATCGAGGACTTGAAGTGACATGTGTGAATCCGTACTGCCTTGCGAAATTTGCAAATTCACGAGCAGCTCCAAATTGCGTCCCATTATCGCTTACAGCAGTTTCTGGTATTCCATGTCGGGCAAATATGGATTTGCAACTACGCACCACCACATTGGCTGTGAGCCGATCCAGCTGAACCACTTCAGGAAATCGAGAATAATAGTCAATGACGACTAGATACCACTTATTCTCGAACTTGAACAAATCCATTCCATTCTTTTGCCACGGTCGTGTAGGAAAGTTGGTTGGTATCAAAGGTTCATGTTTTGAGACGGCTTCCTGGATACAAACACTGCACTTTCTGACTGTTTCCGCGATCTCTTCCGAAATTCCAGGCCACCATACCGTCTCACGTGCGCGAAGTCTTGTTTTTGTAATCCCGAAGTGCCCAGCGTGCAACTTATCTAGGATCTCCAGTTTCATACTTGCTGGAATAACAAGACGACAGCTACGCATCAGTAGTCCATTTTGAACGCCTAGTTCATCCTTGACATGCCAATAAGAGAGCAGAGCCTGTGACATCTTCTTCTTATCTGGCCAGCCTTGCTCAAGGTAGTTGACTACTGCTTTCAGGGTCGTATCTTCTTGTTGAGCTTCAAAAATATTCGTCAAGATATCGTCTTTGTCGAGCTCTTCCAACCTTGTTTTGAGCTTTTGCATCAAAGGTATTGGTACCCGTCGAGGAGTATGCACAGCATATGGTTTTGCTCCAGGTTTCAATTTGATTTCGTAAGGGTTTCCGATCTGTCCCAGTCCTTCAAATACTTCAGGGAATTCTTTGATCGGGTTAATTCTCGTCGCAACCACTTCAATCCGCCTCGCCAGGTTCAAGAGCTCACATGCCCGGCGACTCAGAAGAGGTTCACTCAAACGACGAATGACATAAATCTTCTCCTTGATTTCATAATTGCCATTTCGCACCGTTGATATAAACATACCCACAGTCTGAAGTTCGGAGAATTCAGCAGCTCTAATGTTGATATCACTTTCCACTAGTCGTTGCTGTCCCAATATCTTCTTGAAGAGACACAGAGGAACACATGTAACATCCGCCTGGGAGTCGAGCTTGAACTTCACCTGTTTCCCGTTCACTTGGATTTCTGCTGTCCATCGCCTCCTGCACTCGCCTTCATCATCATCGAGATTAGATGAATCCTCCACAGCTGAGACCTCCAGGAGAAAACCAATTTCTTCATCAAGTTCAGAAACAGCTTTGACTTCCGCAGTCTTCGCCTGCTTATCTGGGCAGCAATTTGCAAAATGGCCTGTTTTTGAACACAGGGTACATTTTTGTCCTTCAGCACGGCAAGCCTGTCCTTCCCTGTGGGTGAAACCTCCGCATTTTGGACATCGTGATCTTGTCTTGGCTGACTTCTCCTTCTTCCTCGAAGGCTGCTGTTGTTGTTTCGGTGATTGTTTCTTCGAGTTGAACTTCACCTGATTGACCTTTTGGCTTGTTGAGGGACGCTGCAGGTCGACTTGCTGCTGTCGAACGGCTTCCTGCTGTCGAACCATTTTCACCGCCTTTTCCAAAGTCAGTTCGCTGTCCAACTGCATTCTTTCAGATAAAGCTTTGTCCCTCACTCCAACCACTATTCGGTCACGGATCAACTGCTCATGAAGACCCTCAAATTCGCAACGATCAGCCAATTTGTACAAGGAAGTGATGAATTCGTCCACTGGCTCCCGATCCTCTTGGATTCTTGAATTAAATTTTGCACGTTCGTAGATAATATTCTTTCTGACACAGAAGTGGCTGTCGAACGCCTTGAGGACGGAATCAATTTTCGTTGCCTCTTCCTCCTTTTCAAACTTGAAGGTCCTGAATATATCATCCGCGCGGTCACCCATCAAGTACATGAACAAATCGATCTTGTCCGCCTCCTCTTTCTTCTTCATTCCACTGACCACGAGGTATCGTTCGAATCTCTTCCTCCATTTGGGCCATTCGTTGGGAGTCGAGAAGTCGAAAGTTTCTGGAGGTTGAATCTGAGCCATGTTGAATTATCTTCCAAGGTACGCAAAAATCGATATTTTGCGATATACGGGTTCGTATTTTATCCAGTTATCGCTGCCACCATGTTTTAATGTCCATCCATACAGAGAGCAAAACAACAACTCACTCACCCGTGCAGCCAAGGTCACGCTCCGCTGCGTCACGTGGGAAAACATAGGTACATGTTTTCTTACATGTTCTCAGCACAACATGTTTCATGATTTCTCCTTTTTTTTTTTTTTGTTCTCTGAAACAACAAGCAACTACGTCTTGCCTTCAGGTTTATGATTTTTCTCGAAGAGAGATCCTTCTTTTTAAAATTTCTGTAAACGATCGATTACTTTCTTTAAGGTTTTTTTTTACTTAATTCGTCTGTTATTTGTTTTAAAAAAAGTCTTTCGTAATTATCATCCCAAATTGGTTCCTTGAGAATGGGTCCTCGAAATAAGCCATCAACGCCCAGAGATATATTTTCTAGATTTGTGTATTCTGTCGAAGTCTTGATCCTGGACCATCTTGCCAATCGAACTTTTGGAAATTCCAAACAATTGATCCAGAAAAGGGCGTAATGATCGGTTAATATTTCAAAATGTTTTCTACAAAAATTGTTCCATTTTTAAAACGATTTTAGTGCTCAAATAAAATAATTCACGAATATTCGTAAAACTTATTGTTTTCTATTTGTAATCCTTGGAGTTTAGCAGCAGCTCAGGAAAGAGGCTTCCAGTAAATAAGGCTTCGTCTTAAAATATTTTCATAAAGACATTCAAAGAGTCCTTAAAGACTCTT
Source organism: Cordylochernes scorpioides (assembly GCA_030710605.1). Lineage (NCBI taxonomy): Eukaryota > Metazoa > Arthropoda > Arachnida > Pseudoscorpiones > Chernetidae > Cordylochernes > Cordylochernes scorpioides. Next base: position 18,464,908 of record CP092873.1, on the reverse strand, counting down.
TCCAAAGACTCCTAACGTCTCAGGTTTTCTAATTTTTAAAGCAATTTTCAGCAAACCAGAAACATAAAAACCTATAGGATCAAATTTGGGAATTTTGCAGTAATTAAAAGGGATGTACGAGATTCGCGTTTCATGCCTCTTTCTGTTCAGATATTGATCTATTGAACGTGAGGTATGGCTCGTGGCTTTATCCTGGTGCAGCCACACGAATCTTGAGTCATTTGGATATAAAAATGAGACCCCATTGTCGAATAATGAATATAAGACAAGTCTTTGGTAGATTTGCCCATTTATCTTTACACTTGAGTCCGCCTTCTTTATAGGAAGCTTCCCATTGTAGCAGAAACCTGCAACGATCATGAGGCTCTCCAAGAAACTTTCCATGCATTGCTTGATCCAGTTTTGAAGGTGTTTGAGAGTTAACGTAATAAATAGCACGACATTGGTTGCTATCATTGAGGTAAACCCTCGTCCAGTGTAACAATATTCTTCCATTTTTCACCTGCCAGGTACTTTTCATAAAGGGTCTGCTGGAGGTCTTGCGTTCTTCTATATGGTGCGGCTTGAGAACATGAACTTGGAACTTTTTACGTATTTGAAAACTGATTTTTTATCTTTATAATACAGATAACGATAGATATTGGTACGTTGTTCAGTGAGGAAATGTTCCTTTAAGAAGGAGGATTCTCTCTGATAACCATTTCCTTTATTTTTCTTTCGATTGGAATCAAGGGCTTCTTCAGGAACCTTTTTCAGAGGAACCTTTTCGCTTAATTTCATAGATATCAAAATTTTCTTTATATTTTCCTTTATTATTTGACTGATTGTTAACTTAGTGAATTATTTTTTCAACATTATTTTCTTTCATAATTTTATTACTTTAGGTAAACGACTATTTCTTCTTGGAAAGTTTGAATTTTAAACATTTCGAATATTTAAAAATCGTTTTTCATGAAATAAAAATCAATGTTTTTATTCTTTCGAATTAATAAACCATCACTCGATTCATGCACTTCTTTCGCTAGCTATAGCGTTCCAAAATCGTTATTTTGAAAAATGGAACAACCTCTGCATATAGGTAGAGCCATAATTTTAATATTGGAAACGGCTATGCTTTCTTTTTCGGTAGTTTAATAATTTTGCCCAGATTTACTTAGAACTCAAATATGATATAACTTTTCTTTACCGCTAATGTTTTTGGCAAGTGTTCGACCTAAACCAATCAAATCCGTATGAATGAGGATGGCCGCATTTGGGTTAAAGTGACACAAAATTGGTGAACTAATCAATGGTGTTTTCAGAGTTCGAAATTCTTCCTCTTTTCCTTTTTCCCAGGTATATGGTAAATTTTACATAAGGTTGGTCAAAAAGCGTTATCAAATTTGAAATTTCTTTGATTAATTTTATATAATATATCAAAGCGCATATATTCATTTATGATTGTACTTCTTTGACCTTTGATGGCTGTAGAGAATTCTTAACAGTTTTGAGGTTATGTAATGGCTTTGTAAAATGTTTGCTAGTTATATATCTGAGAATCTACAATTCTTAAAAAACAAAATAAGCTTTTTTCATCGTTCAAATTTAAATCAGATTAATAAAAACATATCAAAATATTCTTGATTCTTTTGAGCAATGTTGGAAAAGTGAAAAAAAATGTTCTTTCTCAGATTTCCAAACAGTTCTTAATGAATCTTTTCAAAGACCACCTAACGTATTAAGTTTTCTAGATCTAAGAGGAGTTTTCAGCAAACCAGAAACATAAAAATCTATAGGATCGAATTTGAGAATTTTGCAGTGATTAAAAGGAATATACGAAATTCAGGTTTCATGTCTCTTTTTGCTCAGGTAATGACCTGTTGAACGTGAGGTATGGCTCGTTTCTTTATCCTGATTACCTCACAAGGATCTTGAGTCATTTGGATAAAAGATGAAACCGCATTGTCGAATAATGGGTCTAAGACAAGTCTTTGGTAGGTTTGCGAATATACCTTGACATTTGTTTAGTTCAAAGAGCATTCATCACCTTGAAAACTCTTTAATTCATGAGCTGTAGTGAAGTATTTCATCTATTTTTCTTTCTCTTCAATTTCCACATACACAAACTTGTCAATATCTTGATCTAACATATTTTTGCTCAAAGACATTTGGATTCTTGGAGTGTATCCATTGTTTCTTCTATTTTAAAGATTGTAGATAAACATCCTTTTTCCATCACATTATACAGTTTTCTTTAATCCAAACAAATTCTTTATTCATCATCCTGTTTCTTGACCAATATAACGAGAAAAGATAAGGGACTTGAAGTTGGTATAATTATATCTTTTCTAAGCATTTAATCATTTTTATATTTTTTAATGTCTCGTTCTTTAGTTCTCACACTGTATGGCTTGTGTGTTTAATTTTTATAACTTCTTCATCAATCCAATGTTTTGCCAAGTTGGATTTCCATAATCATGGTGAAAATGAATCTTTATAATTTTCCAAACTTGTTTTAACTCCGGTTCTTTTGATAAAATATTTATGTTCATTTGAAATTGAGATTCGTCGTTCTAAAGTTGTTCACACTTTCCTCTATGACATTAATTTTTGCAGGACTACTTTCAAAAACAATATTTGGTTGTTGATCATTTTTAACGGTTAATGATACAGATTCATCTTTCAGATATGTTTCCTTATTCTTATATTTCTCGTTCTTTAGTTCTCACACTGCATGACTTGTGTTTAATTTGTTTCTTCTTCATCAATCCAATGTTTTGCCAAGTTGGATTTCCATAATCACGATGAAAATGAATCTTCATAATTTTCAAAACTTGTTTTAACTTCGGTTCATTTGATGAAATATTTACGTTTATTTGGAATTGAGATTCAGCGTTCTCAAATTGTTCATACTTTCCTCTATAACATATATTTTTGAAGGACTACTTTCAAAATCAATGTTTGGTTGTTCAACATCTTTAATGATCGATAATACAGATTCATCTTCCAGATATGTTTCCTTATTCGCATAACATAAATCAAACATCTTGATAGCCGAAGTCCATTTGTTTGGTACATTTTGCTGCTCTCCTCAATGATATATAGACCTTCCCTAGTCGTTATCTACAGTTCAATCAATTTAATATAAAGTTCCGGCATGATTGTATCTTTATCAGTTTTTATTCATAACTATTTATTTTGATTATTCGTCAATTCATATTCTATTATTTTGAGCTAAATATTTTGGCGTTCCTTATCTTAAGAAATTTTCGTCAAATTATTGATATCCATAAATATGTTATCATTATTAAAAATTCCAATTCTATGCCATAAAATTTATATTTAAACAATATTAAAAAAAAAAAAAAACTCCAACTGGCCGAAGTGTCTATTTTTTATATAAATATGAATGCCGGCCTGGCAATCTCTATCTTTTCGATAATATTTTCCACGATGTCTGATTTTTTCAAATAGTTCAGAACACGTTTTAGTGGAACATTTTTTGTCAAGGCTTCTAACAGGCCTATATCAGTGAGAAATTTGCAAGGAACTATTTAATCCACCAGAATAGTTCATTTGTACTCAGAGTTTAACTTCTAAAATTCATGTATGGTCAACAAGATCTGATGGATAAAAAATCAGCCTTGGCGTAAGTTTAAATCTTCTCACACAGAATCCGTGTAGGAATGTATGTATGGGTGCCATTGTACATGTCAGCGTAGAGCCGAGGTTTGTCCATACCTTCATCAATTTGGTGCTATCCATGGAGCTTCCCTAGAGTAATTATGAGACAATGTTCCACTATTCTTACAAAATTGACTCTTCAATAAAATCTGGCCTCTTACTATAGAATTTCTTTTGGTAGTTCAGTTTCGAAGTGAAGCTTGTTTCTAGATTAGAATATTCGACTTGGAGAAAGGACATAGGGCTTGGAAATATTGGGAATATTCTTCTTTTGCTCAAATTCGCGAATAGCTCGAAATATTATGTAGAAATTTGAATTTTTCAACATTTTCCGGTAATCCTTCTTAAAGAAGTCCATCTTCTTGCAAATGATGGTTTTAGGTAGATTTATAAAGAAGACTCTTTTGTGAACCCCTTTAATAAATTTGATTTTCGTATTTATTCAATTAACGAATCGACCTTGTGGCACAACAAAAAAAATATCTTCTAAAAATCTAATTGCTGGTTCATCCCAGTGCTAATTCCTACTTACCTTCATTCTCAATTTTTATTATTCGCATCTATACATAGATAAATCTTAGAGGATTATAATGCTTTCTCGATTAATGAAACTGGAATTGTGCAAGTTTAACCAGGTTTTGACTCTTCCCGTCATGTTCATGGAAACATAACAGGCAATTAAGTAAACAGCCCAGTGATTGAGAAAGCTGATCTCCTCAAGAGATTTCTCTTCACTCATGTTGTTCCCCTGATTTGGTGAACCTTTCAGCAAGAGACCATATTAACAAACTAAACCTCCAACTGATAAGGAACCATAGAGATAGTTTACATCTTTCTTGGTACCAAATAGAAAATATACCCTCCAATTAAACAGAAGGAAGTCAAAACAGTTGGCCAGGTGGTAAAAGGTCACCTGCGACCTATAGTCTATAAAGAGAGAGCCAAAAGCTTCCCCATGTGCACTAAGTGCAAAACCGAAGAGGCCACTCCCCAACATATATTAAATTGTATTGGAAAGGACAAAGGATCCCTGTACAGAGAGCCAAGAAGAGTTCTTGAACTTCTTTATGAGCAGGACCTCCAAGATCTTGTCTAATTTAGACGAAAAGGATAAGTAAAAAGAAACTTTTCTGAGCGCTTTATGACAATTATACATACAAAGGAAGATAAGATAATAATAAAATAATTACCTTTTAAAATACATTTCTAGCCACACTATCACTATATTTGCTGCACAAATAAGAAAAACAAATAACAATATTATATTTATTTGAATATAGAGCAATCCATAAATAAATCTTGAATTAAAAAGGCATATATTGGAACAAAATATCATTTATTTCACCAATTTTTCAGTTGGCTGAACGCCGACCTTTATCAAGGTATTATATCAAGATTAATATGTCATAATAACCTGAAAAGGTTGGCGTTCAGCCAACTGAAATATTGGTCAGATAAATGATATTTTGATTCAATATGTGCCTTTTCAATTATATATTATATTTATTGAAAAATTACATCATACTAGGAATAACAAGTGATCATATTTTCAATAAATTTGAGGTATGAGCCCTGAGAAAGTATTTCCCAGAGGATTGTTCCCTGCATGGAGGACAAAGAACTGTGGGGGGCATACATGGTAGCGATAATGGTCAGCTAGAGCCAAATTAAAAATTTAATCATGACAAATATGTTCCTACTACATTTATTTTATTTTAATTAACAGTTGCAAAAACACGCCATATCCACAATTAGGATAATTGCGTGTAAACCTGAAATACAAATCAAATCATCGTGAAAATATTTGGCATCGAAAAAAGCATGTATGGTGACGACTCAGTCGCTCGACAACCATTGATCATACGTTTTCTATTGGTGAAATAGAATGAGAATGTCCTGGTCAACACAAGCTCTTGCTTTATGAGGGAGATTTGGGTTTATATAATGAAGTTACTTATCTAATTCATTTCCTAAAAAGAAACACAAATTCGTTTAAGCAGGACAAATATCATTTCCATGTTTTTTTATGGTCCCAGAGGCATCCTGACAATTGACACAATTAAAATAATTTTAGAGGCGTAATATTCTTTTTAAAATAAAACAATTTCTACTGTCCTTACTGCAATGGAAAAATTAAAGGGAGGGCCATTGCAGTAAGGACAGTAGAAATTGTTTTATTTTAAAAAGAATATTACGCCTCTAAAATAGTTTTATAATTTGATAACAGATGGCGCGCTAGTGCATCGTAAAATAATTTTATTGACATCTTGTCGATACATGCAAAAGTACACAAGTTGCATTATTTTAAGAAAGAAGATTAAATATATTTATATGCATGATACTATGTATAGTACAAGAGGCTCCTTGAGAAATCTAGAACTGGATATTTAAAACCAAACTAGTGTAAATACTCTGAACTAGCGAAAAAAATAAATTTTAAATAGAAAAAGAGGTGTTGGTGTTAAAATAGGCCTATCCTGGCCGCTCAAATAGCTTTTATACAAATTAGAACCTAATTCTAACAGAAACTTGTTTATAACATCCTAATTATAAAGTCCCATGTTTGAAGTATCATTTTCATGCTGTTTGTCTAATATAATAAACGCTTTAATCATTTATGTTTGTCTTTTTTAAACGATGAGGCTATCTACAATAAAAGTTAATTAAATATCTTCTTGATAGGCAATGGTAAGATAGTTATGATAATTAGTAATTAATTATTTATACACACATATCATTTTAAATTGAAGTTGCTGGAGTTGACATGTGTAGGATTGTGCTACCTCCTCGTGTGTCAGCTTCTTCAAAAATCTTTCAATTCCTGCATATAATGGAAGCACAAAATGTTGTAAATAAAGAACATATATTCGGTGGTTGATTATTGTATTGTCGCATATACTTTACTGGATTAAAATATTGAGCTACAGGTTGGTGAACTCCCTTATTCAGACCATCTGCCCTTGACGGTTGGTTGGGAAAATTTTTCTGAATGGAACCAGGAGAAGAACCTCATACTAGGTAATATGTAAAGGTACAGATAGCTGCCCGAAAAGGAGAATCTCTTTGTAAAGAAACTTGGTAAAACGCAGGGCTCATGGAATACTCTGATTAACACTATAATTAATAATTTAGTTCTACAAATTCAGACTACGATGAGGACAACAGAAATGCAAATTGAAACTGGTGTAGTTTTTTTGGGGGGGGGGGGGGGCTCATGTTAATATTGAATTGTATATAGTACTTTATTTAGGTTCATTTAAAATCATTGTTATACTGGGAGAATCCTGTATGAGGCTTGATCCCTAATAAAGGTTTTCGTGTGTGTGTATATATATATTAAAGTTCTTTGCCCTCAAATATAATAAGAAATTTTATATCAATCTTATACAAGCGAATGGTCGCTTAATGAACCAGTCTATAACTAAGCTACCTAACTACACACGCAAAGCCTTTATTGAGACTCTCTGGTCTCATACAGATTCCTCATTATACGAGAGAAGGGTTATTATATAAGTAAAGAAAAAATAAATTCAAGAAAGATCCAGTTAATTAGACATGTCTTTGATATTCAAAGCCTTCATGTAAAATGTATATACATTTAATGTGAATGACCTATTATCTGACAGGTTGGGTATTAAATAATATAATGAGGTCTGAGAAATTCCCGAGAGAAGCAAGTCTCTTTCTAAGTCAAGAAACAAACATTCCAACATGTAGTGTTCTGCCTTGGTTATCCTTTTACATAGTGTACAATATATATCTTCTGATTTTAAGTTTTTAAATATAATTTTCTCTGTAGAATACGAAAAGAATCCTAAGCAGCAGGTACTAAGCCGTATTGAAGATTTACCTCAATAATTCTGAATAATATGGCGTTTGTGTGAGACGATAAAATTATATTTAACTATTTTAGCATTTATTAACACCTGCTCATTCGTGATGACAATGCAATCATTTGGAACTATTTTTATTAGATCCTATTTTTGTAAGTTTCAAAGAAATCCTGGGGGTGACCCAAATAAATTAAATAGGGTTATAAATTAAAAGAACCATATATTGTGACCACTATTAAAAAATATGTATGATTATCTGATTTGTATGTGTTTATGAATAAAAATCTCTTATACTGTATTGGATTATATACGCAGCTGCGTATATAAGAAAAATCGTCCAATACAGTATTAGAGCTTTGAGAAGCAGGTTGGTGGATTAAATTAGCGAAACCGCTGGGAGGGTTCACCACTGATGATCCAAGCCCTCCCAATATATTTTTTCCTCGCATTAAGGCCACTAGAAGTTTGTATTGTGTATAAAAGAAACATTCGTGAATTTTGAATCCTTAATTTTATATAAATGAAAAATATCCTTTATAAAAAGGTGTTCTCTAGCACGAGTTCTCTAGTTCTCGTGGAGGTTCTACTGTAATGATATGTTTTAAAATAATTATATTATGATAATCAAATATATAGAGCTAAGAGGTTTTAGATAAATATATTTTTCAAACTAAATATTTTGTGTGTAGGATGAACAAGTGGAAACGCCTTCTGACACAACCTGCTGCGGTCAGACAGCCACAGGGTAATATTCCACTCATGGTGTTATTTCTACATGACACCAACATGTCTGTTCCAAGATTCCACTCATGGTGTTATTTCTACATGACACCAACATGTCTGTTCCAAGATTCCACTCATGGTATTATTTCTACATGTCACCAACATTTCTGTTCCAAGATTCCACTCATGGTGTTATTTCTACATGACACCAACATGTCTGTTCCAAGATTCCACTCATGGTGTAATTTCTACATGACACCAACATGTCTGTTCCAAGATTCCACTCATGGTATTATTTCTACATGACACCAACATTTCTGTTCCAAGATTCCACTCATGGTATTATTTCTACATGACACCAACTTATCTGTTCCAAGATTCCACTCATGGTGTTATTTCTACATGACACCAACATGTCTGTTCCAAGATTCCACTCATGGTGTTATTTCTACATGACACCAACATTTCTGTTCCAAGATTCCACTCATGGTATTATTTCTACATGACACCAACTTATCTGTTCCAAGATTCCACTCATGGTATTATTTCTACATGACACCAACATGTCTGTTCCAAGATTCCACTCATGGTATTATTTCTACATGACACCAACATTTCTGTTCCAAGATTCCACTCATGGTATTATTTCTACATGACACCAACTTATCTGTTCCAAGATTCCACTCATGGGATTATTTCTACATGACACCAACATATCTGTTCCAAGATTCCACTCATGGTATTATTTCTACATGACACCAACATATCTGTTCCAAGATTCCACTCATGGTGTTATTTCTACATGACACCAACATGTCTGTTCCAGATCCCGGGTGATCGAAGGTGCCCAAACGAAGCAGAACAATCAGATCGCGACGTACCTTCGCAAAATTTATTGTTGCTCCAAGGAACCATCGGCCAACTTGGAACCTGAAATAGATGAAGGTAAGACGTGATTTATAATACAATATGAAGCGGCTGATGATTGTAAAACGACATTTGAGAAAATTATCCCGCAGGTGTTTCTTTTGAATGAAAAATCGAAATTTATTTTGAGGAGAAATAATGATTATTTCTAACCTTAGGGATGAAGTATGAAAAGATGAATTGTGAAGAGTAATGATAAATGGAAAAATAAAGTGTCCAGGGATGGGTTATCATTACTCTTCACAATTCATCTTTTCATACATCATCCCTAAGGTTAGAAATAGTCGTTATTTCTCCTTAAAATAAATTTCGATTTTTCTTTCAAAAGAAACACATTCGGGATAATTTTCAAATTTCGTAAGACGTGAAGTTTATTCAAGATAAGCGAGGGTACAATGGCTTCTAGTAAATTCAAAAGAATGAGCTTGTAGTGGCGTAGTCCATTGCATTCACTGTTAATTCGTTCCTATAAAAAACAGACCTATTCACTTCTTCATAAAGATATTCTGTAACTCGGCTATTCTAAATATTATTGAAAAATGTCCTTATCTTTGACATTCCAAGACTTGGTCTTTCTCCAAGATAATGCTCGACTCCTATACTGTCATTACCGGACTCTTGGAAAGATGGCTTTACATTGATCTCTCTTCCTACTCCCCTGATTTTCCGCCATGTGTATTCTTGTTCAGACAATTGAAAACAGAGTTAAAGAACAGATGATTAACTTGTTCGGATAAGATAAGGTGAACAACTGTCAATACACTTTTATCTATTTGAATTATGGATTTGATTGATTTGATTTCCTCTCTTGTCAAATGATGGTGAAAATCCATTGCCATCGCTACATTTTATTCAGAAGGGGATGTTGTTGAATATTTAAAATGTGAAATTTGCTTTAAATTAGATGTTCACTATATTTCCTGATTTTGACTCGTTGTCAGACTCTTAATCACACTTGTAGATTCTCTGATAAAATCATATAGGATGTTCCAAATCGCAATCTGTTGTTCGGAATTTTTTTAACGGATTTTTTCAGATAATTCAATAAACTATAATCCGATTTCATTGTACACCTTATTACAATGATACTTATATGCTCAGAAAACAAATATATCAACTTTAATTTATTCTGTAGATTATATCTAAAAATATTCTATTAGCCGAAAATATTCCTATATGTAGTGTTGTACTTTCTATACGAAAACAGAAATATTGAATGATATTGCAGTAATGAGGCTGAAAAATCTATTTTTACTTCACCGTACAACAGCCATGGCCGGTCAATCAAAGGATACTTCCTAAGATGACGGCAAAGTGGAAAATAACCATAAAAATGCAAAAGAATCAAATTAAAATTCTCTATTATGTTATTTTCGTTGTGTTAAGCGATATCATTAAGAGATTAGTTGCAAGGTTTTGAAAAGGGGAGTAAACATTGGTAGGATGGGACGACGCACGGAATCTCGCCCAAGAGATTTACAACCCTCAGAACAGCCACGTATTCTCTGATTGAGAAGTCAAAAAGACGATCCTAAATAAGAGTTTCAATCAAACTCAGTTTTATTGAGATCTACAGAAATTCCGTGTTATTAAACCCAACTGTTTGTCAGCACTTGATTCATTCCTATCGCACGGCTCAAGCTGCTCCCAAACATCACAATCTTCCATAAAATGTTTGATTTTAAACCATAATTTTGAGAGCTTCAAATCTATTTCTTCTTATTATTATTATTATTATTAGGAAGGGTTACAAAGCTTCAAAGGAATTTAATGACAATCAAAAATTGATCAATGAGCGAAGATAAATTGTGTGATTAATGATTTACAGCTCTGCCGCTCCGTAAATACCTCGTAACATTAAGTCCAAATTGCAAGAACCTCAGATGAATAATATAAAATTTATGAGAAAAGTTCAATATCAAATAATAGTTTTATATATATTGAAATAGAAATAGTGAAAAAATATCAAAATGATCATATCCTTATATACTGAGTATATGTTACAGGGGCACCAAGTTTGAAAGACCATGCTGTAGGTCTATACAACCTTGGAAACACCTGCTACAGCAACGCAATTATCCAATCCTTGGCCCATACCAAAGCTGTATTGGAGAATTTCCTCTGGAATTTCAAAACTGAAAACATCAATCCAGACAGTATCAGTGGTGGCCGAATCATTAAGAGATTTGGAAATCTTCTGGGCGCTCTTTGGAAAGAAGATAGCTCTTTCAGGCCCATCGAATTCCACAAGCAAGTTGGAATGTTCGAGAGCAAGTTCGGAGATTACTCAGAACAAGATTCGATGGAATTCTTGCAATTTCTCCTTGAACACCTCCACAATGATCTCCATCAGCCTCCTGAAACTGAACCCTGCGACGACACCATTGATGAGGGCAGAAAATTCTGGCGAGAATATCGGGCAAATGAAAATAGCCCAATAGTCGATATGTTTGCAGGAATAACAGTCAATGCCACCTACTGTCAAAACTGCCCAAGAACCTCGCAGAAATTTGAGGCTTTCTGGCATCTTTCCCTACCAATCCCCGAAAAGAAGGGAATTTCTGTGATGGACTGTTTTAGCCAACTCTTCATAAAAGAAGTTATCAATGACCATACCTGCTCTGAGTGCAGCAAAAAAGGATCTGTAAGAACATTCAATGTATTGAATTGGCCCAAAATCCTAATTGCACAATTAATTCGATTCTCGGATTTCGGAGGAGGCAAAAACAACAGAATGGTAGACATCCCGCCTATCCTGGATCTTTCGAAATTTGGAGCAGAAACAAAATACAAACTGTACGCCATTGTCAACCACTACGGAACCCCACAAACTGGCCATTTTACATCGGTCTGCAAACATCCAACCTCTGGCGAATGGTTCACCATGGACGACCACAGAGTGAAGGGCATCAATTCTAACAAAGTGATCACAAAGAACGCCTACATCTTGTTCTACGAACGTGTGAAATGAAGAAATGATGCGCAGCACCAATTTTTAACTGACGATTCTTCAATGCTAAAGACTGCCGAAATTATAATGGCAGATCTATCGGTATGTTGATTATATATTTAAAAATTTAGAACTCTATATTGCGATTATCTATGTGTGTCCCCATATATTAAATATGTTCAGTATAATTTTTTAAAATACTTTTATAGATAAAGCAAATGTGTAGGTTGATAAGATAAATTTGATTGTGTTTTTTGATAACAATCTAATTTAAAACAGAAATATTCTTCCGAAGATATATCATTCCTCTTGCATTTTTCGATTTAAATACCTTTTTATTGTGCATAAAGAGCTACGCGTAAATAAATCATCAGAAAAATTATTTATTTTGATATTTATTTCGTAAAGTATCACACACACGTGATCGTCTTTATGAATACATGATAAGAATTAAAACATCTTTGAAAACGACCAGCAAGTCACTTTTCTAAATTTATCTATTGAATGCTTAGTCTAGATACAATGTACGTCTTCATAATTTAAAGTATATAGAGATTGAAAACGTTGTGTAAAAAAACTATGGTATACATTTATTTTGTAGATAAAATTGTTTAAAAAATTTTTTTTTCAGATCGCATTGTGTCGCCAACCAGCGCAGATTGGAAAACAAATTGTTCCATCTGTTACTGGGAGAGGACCGCAAATGAAGGTATTCAATTTATTTCATTTTTGCGAATAATATATAACTCTTGTTTCTTTATTTGGTGAAATTATTTGACTTCCTGTAATAAAGCCTCTTATGTGTGTGTTGCTTAATAGAGAAGTTGAAGATTATAAATATATGATCATATATGAGGAATAATTTGAGAGATAAATATATATATGTCATTTTATTTATTTATTTCAACACACAAAACGCGAATAACTGAAATACAACAGAAAACAAAACTGGAATAATTTTAAAAGAAATGATATTTTGATCCAATATGTGCCTTTTTAATTAAAGATTTATTCATAGATTGCTCTATTTTTTCAAATATATATATAGAATTAAATATAAGTTATAAGGAAGATATTTGTAATGGAGAATGAATAATGATAATTAAAAACAAATTATAAAAATATTACTTTTAAGGTATCAAAAAGGTTTTTTTTTTTTAAGTAACAACATAGGGTTATAACAAGTTAACGCTGTTGCCTCGGCAGTTACGCGTCATTTGAGCAGAACATAGAAAAAATATATATATGTATAGTTTCACTATGCAAATCTATAAGATAGGGGCTTCTTACAGACCTAATACTTTGTTCCAATAAGCCTTCATTGAATAGGTCAAATAGTGTGTGAGAACCTCCATAAATATCAAATACTCACATCTTTATTTATTTATATAAATTTCAATATTTCAAAACTGTCGATGTTTTCCTTCTAATAAAATTATTTTCAAATTTCTATTTCATTTATCATAGTTATCCAGTATGCATTTATACATTTCTCTTAAAGATATTTTTTATTATTTATTTCAAAATGTAAACTGCTTCTATATTTTGTCTGTCTAATAAAATTGTCTTCAAATTAAAGATACTTCGGCCAGTAAATCTTTTTTTATATTCTCGACGTTTCGACTAAAATCTTTTGTCCTCGTCAGGAGCAAACAAAATCAAAACATTTGGCAAAGCGTTAAAAATAGAATAGAAGAATTTTTAACGCTTTGCCAAATGTGAAAAAATACTACAAATGTGATATTGTACTTGGATAAGGTGCATAAATTATGAAAAACGTATCTCCTTTGAGCTTTGCCAAATGTTTTGATTTTGTTCGCTCCTGACGAGGACAAAAGATTTTAGTCGAAACGTCGAGATAATAAAAAAGATTTACTGGCCAAAGTATCTTTAATTTGAAGAACTATGAATGCCGGCCAGGCAGCCTCTATCTTTACGATAATAAAATCATATTATTTTGTTTTCAAATTTCCTCTTTTTTATTTTTCAAATTTGAAATTTAACTTTGTTGTTTTGTTGTCCAGGCATTTGGCTACGGCTGGTCTCTCCAAAATCTTTGAATTTTTTTTAATTTCACTTTTTATTTTTCTATTTTTTATTTATTATTTAAACATATATAACCTTTTCTTTTTCAAGTTTCCAAATTCAAAAAGGCGCTCAATATATACGCGCAACTATTGGTTTAAAAAAGGCAGATAAGGTAAAATTACCATTATTAAATATATTTGATCCTTTGCCTAATCAATCTCGGGTACTGTTTGGGCAGGGAGAACATCCCAGATTTTCTTGTTTTTTTTTTTTAACCAAGGAAATCTGATCTAGTGTTTGAGGTTGTTGACCTCATTTCAGAGTTCCAGGGAACTCACCAGTTCTAGCATTACCAGCGTGATGCTTAGAGGTGTATCAGATGGTACAGAAAGTGATGCATTACTGGCAATACTGAAGTCGAATTCGGATATGGAATTTTGATCTGCAAAATACCATATTCTTGTTTCAAAACCAATCAATAAATGATTGGCTGCAAATATTGATGAACTACAGATGATATCAATGTGCATCGTGAATTTTTAGTCCCATTGTCCAATAACAGCTGGTACTGTTAGGATGGGAGAACTCTTCTGAACCAGTAAATTCTGGTGTTTGAGGTAGAGTACCTCAGTTCTGGTGATCCAGGGTTCTACTCTGGCAGGCGTGGGTGGGAGCCTGCCAGGGGAGGGGGGAGGCCCCTCTCGCTCGAACAGTACCAGGGAATCAATGAGATGGTACCAGATGGTACAGTTGAACGTTACCAGTGCAATGGCGCCATGCCAATTCTCAGGGAAATGCCCTTCCCATTTCCTATTTGAATATTCTGTTCAAATATGAATAGAAAGAAGGTTAACATTAACACATATGGTTGAATAATCTTGCAAATGAACGATTTACCGTGTTTAGGAAAATTTGTTCTGAATATGTATCTCAATATAAATTTCAACATTCTTATTAGTAAAACCTAGTAGAGAGGAACAGTTTGTGTCCAGTTATGTTTTAAGTGTCTGAATTGATTAGGCAAAATTGAATGCTTTGGAATCTCTATATAATAAAATTTCATTTTCACAACTCTTCTCAAATTGTCATGGCAATATTTATTCAGAATTGGCTATAAAAGACAAAAATGAATTTATTATCAAGTTCATTGAGAAAATATTTCGGATATTTTTAGGTAATATAAAAAAGTGATAAAAAGGCACATCACTATATAATCAAATATACCTGATATATCTTATTGAATTTATTAAGCACCAAAATATTGTTCATTCTTTCACGTGAATTCAGAGGCAGACATTAAATTTGCATATATTGAAATATACTTCTGTTTGAAAATTTGCATATGGTAAAGGATCAAGTACAAATTTTATTCAATAAGAATTTTATCCATAATCTAATATTGTAATCACAAGATCAATGTATATCATATATAATAAATATATTATTTATATTGGAAGATTCATAAAAGTATGAAATATAAAGGCCTCCTACAACCCCAATAAAATATCAAATAGCGAGCCCAACAAAATTTTAAAGAGCAAGAATTTTGACGAATATATTGTATCAAATATGAGAAATAAAAGGTAAAAATGAAATTTGTCTTTATTTACACCCACAAGATACATTGCTTATAAAATTTTAGAAAAAGGATTATGTTTATATTTATATTTATCAATAATTTTATCTTCCAAATTGCCTGTGTATTTTTTTCTCAGTGAGTCCCATACTTTTTTCGCAATTGTTACTTCTATAAACATTCCAGCTTGTTCATTTGTCAACGTACTGATGATTATCCCAAATGTTTCGTCATTTTTCTCACTCCAAATCTGCCAAGAACTTTTGTCTTCCATCAGGTTCTGGATCGGATATTACACATTTAAATAATTTTCTTCCTCTCAGAATTGCGTCGATTTTCAACGCCCAAATTTGATGATCAGTTCCTGTTAATGGTTCAATTTTTGTTTGGGATAAAAAATTATATTCCGCCATTTTGGCCTTTTGAACTAATATAAACAAACCAATATAATTTAAAACGAAAATTAAAATTATACCGCGAATGTTTGTTTTAAAAATCGAAATTTATTTTCAAAGAGAAATAGCGACATTTCTAACTTTGAGGATGAGGTATGGAAAGGTGAAACATGAAGAGTAATGGAGAACGGAAAAATAAAAAGTGTCCAGGGGCGGGAATCGAACCCACACCCTTCTGCTTACCGGGCAGGTGCCTTGTAAGCAGAAGGGTGTGGGTTCGATTCCCGCCCCTGGACACTTTTTATTTTTCCGTTCTCCATTACTCTTCATGTTTCACCTTTCCATACCTCATCCTCAAAGTTAGAAATGTCGCTATTTCTCTTTGAAAATAAATTTCGATTTTTAAAACAAACATTCGCGGTATAATTTTAATTTTCGTTTTACAATCATCAGCCGCGTTATATTGTATTTTAAATGTCAATATAATTTAAATACAAATATATATTTTTTAAATTTATTTAAATATTGGGTAGCTTTTAAACATGCAATATATAGATATAATTTAACTTAATCTATATAAATACCTTTAATCTTTTTAGAAGTGCTTCAGTTTACCGATCAGAATAAACTTCTTACTTAATCTTCTGTTTTAATATTTTCGCTTTTGAGCTTTATATCAAACAACCACGCTCTGCTACCAATTGTTGACTTTGCTTAGAATTTTTAATGAAACTAATTCCAATAATTATTAATTAAACATTATATTGATTGATTTACAAGAGAGAGAACAAAATATAAAAGGGAAACTAATATTAAACAAAGGAACTTTTTTCTTTCGGTTAGCGCCTATTTACCTGTTAGCTTACACACACTCTGTGGTAACAATTAATTAATATATATACAACAGATTATACATAATACATTTCATATTTGTTTTGAAAATAGAGCAATCCATATTTAATTCATTAGATAATAAAAAGGCATATATTGGATTTAATAAAATATTTATTAGGTAAAATAAATATTTTATTAAATCCAATATATGCCTTTTTATTATCTAACATTTAATATTGTAAGCCACTTTTGTACAAGACATTGAATGAATATAACTAAGGAAAAATTCGAATTTGAGACTTAACACTATATTAAGAATTACATTAAAAATTATTTGTCTTTTTTTAAAATGTTTCTATTCTAAAAAGAACACATTTTCAATGTCGTGATTAATATAATTGTATGATCAGTTTATGATACCAAAAATATTAGGTTAAATATTTTATTTGGAAAGTTTTTGTTGTATATATATTAATTAATTGTTACCACAGAGTGTGTGTAAGCTCACAGGTAAATAGGCGCTAACCGAAACAGAAAAAATGTTCCTTTGTTTAATATTAGTTTCCCTTTTATATTTTGTTCTCTCTCTTGTAAATCAATAAATATAATGTTTAATTAATAATATTCTTGGAATCAGTTTCATTAAAATTCTAAGCAAAGTCAACAGTTTTCAAATTCGGAGATTTATTCTATGATCGTGACTACTTCCAGTCATAATTCTATATCCTTTTTACACTTCAGATATGGTAATTATTATGAACATCTAAGTAAAACAAACACGCAAACCTTATTCCTATTTTGCATGATCAGCAAATGCCTTAATTTATCCACCTGATCCAAGTATAAATTTACTTTTTTTACTATTGTTTACATCTATCAACGAAATGTTTCAGTACTTTTCACACAGAATACTTTTATAATACACAATATAATGCGGCTTATGATTGTAGAACGACATTTGAAAATTATCCCGCATGTGTTTCTTTTGAACGAAAAATCGAAATTTATTTTAAGGAGAAATAACGATTATTTCTAACCTTAGGGATGAAGTATGAAAGGATGAATTATTTTTCCGTTTATCATTACTCTTCACAATTCATCCTTTCATACCTCATCTCTAAGGTTAGAAATAATCGTTATTTCTTCTTAAATTTCGATTTTTTGTTCAAAAGAAACACATGCGGGATAATTTTCAAATGTCGTTCTACAAAATACTTTTGGTAAAATAAATGACAGTTTGAATCAATATATGCCTTTTTATTTAAAAAAAACTCATATTAGAAGCTAACTCAAACAAGGATGTGTAAAATAGTTCTAAGAGTCCGCAAAAGAAACTTAAAACCAAAATGAAGTGTAGTAGCCTATGAATCTCAACACAGTAATCAATTATTTACTGGATTAAATGTTTTGGTTATTTAAATGAGAAGCTAGATGATCATGAGAGATATATACTATATTGCAAAGTGGAAAATTTGGAAAGACAAACTTCAAGATTTTTTAAATTTTTATTTCAATTTAAAACGCTATGTCCCCCTAGGGACACTTGCGCTATCATACATGTATGTCTTTACATTTGTCTATACATATAATAATTTATGCTTTGAATAGGATAGTCATATGATGTTAACAATGAGAAAGAGATTAAAAAAGAGAAATACAATACTTTCAGGCTGTAAATAGGATAGTCATATGTTGTTAACAATGAGAAAGAGAGAAAATTCAGGATGAGACATCAATTTATTTAAGGCAAGAACAAACTATGAATGAGAAAAAAAAAGATATGTAATGAGGGAAGTTTACAGAGTAACAAAATATAAACATAAAAATGATACTCTGTTAATAAAACAATAAATACTTTGCTACAATATTCTAATTATATTTTGCCCTGATGAACTATCTCCCGATGTGTTGGATAATTTTCAGGTTCTTGCTGTTATGTAATTAAAGTAAGTAAGAATGTTGAATCCGTAACCAATTTAACTTTGCATATTATTTATTATTAATAGCAATTATACAAAACAAATCTTGGTATATGTTTTACAAGAAAACAACAAAAACAATAAATATCATATACATACAAGTTCCTTTTCAAACACGAGCTCATCTATAGCCATTGTTACTCTGTGTAATATTCCAACACTTACCCCATTCTGTCATTAATGATGCCAAACTAAAGCTTTGTTAAGAGATTAAAGGAATTGTTTTTTACCACTGAGATTCAAGTCTATGTGTGTTTGAGAATGTATAGTGACGATTATAATAAATTCAGAAAAATTAAATCTGGTGGAAATATCTAAGGTAGTTCTTGTTGAAAATTGCTAGTTCATATATTTATTGTGTTCATACAAGTATAGTCATATCTATATAGTCATACTTGTCTAGAAATATATTTTAATTAGAGAGAGAGATAGAAGGATTTCCTTTTATAATTTAATATTGTCGCGAGGAAAAAATTAACTAAGCTTCCTAATTACTTTAAATATTTATTTAATTAGTTATATGAGAGATTTTAACTATAAAATAAGAGTTACTATGTACATGAGCCAAATCGACCCAGCAGTTAGAGCAAGAGGGGAGAACTGAGTTTTTTCTCCTTTTCCGTGGACAGGTCGGTCCAGTGTAGATAAGAGGGAATACCAGGAAACTCTGTCCTCCTGACATCACTCCCCCCACAAGAGAAACGGCGTCCCGCTGTTTACTAGTCGGTCACATGACCCTGGGCAATCTGTTCTTGGACTTCGGGGTTGTGGTAGGGCTTCATTCTCACTACATGGACGATATCTTGGGTTTTTCGTCTTCTCCTAGTGTTCGTCACGCCTTCTACTTGATAATTTACACTCGATATTTTTCTGATCACTCGATAGGGTCCAAAATATCTCTTCAATAACTTCTCTGACAAGCCAACTGTACGGACTGGGGTGAACACCCACACCAAATCACCTTCCTTGTACGTCACCTCCTGATGCTTCTTGTCGTAGCGTTCTTTGTCTTTACTTTGAGCCTGCAGGATGTTAAGACGGGCTAACATCCGTGCGTCCTCAGCGTTGGTCACCAGATGGCCCACATAATCTTCTGCAGTTCCTGCCAGCTGGTACGGCAGTATAGAATCCAGCGGTGTTTCAACTTCTCGGCCGTGGACGAGGAAGAACGGGCTGTATCCTGTTGTCTCTTGTCGAGCGGTATTGTAGGCGAAGGTCACATATGGTAGGATGCTGTCCCAATTTTTCTGATCAACGTCAACAATACATCGAGATCATGCCAGTCAGGGTCTTGTTGAGTCTTTCTGTCAAACCATTCGTTTGAAGGTGGTATGCCGTGGTGAATCTGTGAATTGTTCCGTTTAAATTATTTATTTCTCGTATGGTCTGAGACATGAAATTTCTTCCTCTGTCAGTGATGATCTCCCGAAGAGCGCCGTGCTTGAGTATGACGTCTTCAATAAGGAAGGTTGCTAATTCAGTAGCTTCCGCTGTTGTCGCGTCCTTTGTTATCGCAAATCTGGTGAGATAATCAGTCGCGACTATTATCCATCTATTTCCCGTGTGAGATATGGGTAATCTTCCTAGATAATCAATTCCTATCTTTTGAAAAGGCGAGGTAGTTGGCGGTATTGGGACGAGTAGTCCAGCAGGTTTCTGAGGTACGCCCTTCCTTCGCTGGCATTCTTTCCAATGAGCAATGTATTGGGAAACTGTCCTATAAAGTCCAGGCCAATATAATATATTTCTAACGCGGTCATAGGTCTTTGCAAACCCCAAATGACCGGCCATTTGAGTGTCGTGGACATCTTTAAGAATTTCGTACCTCGTCTGTTTTGAGACTACTAGCAGCCATGGTTTGCTCTCAGGGTCGTAATTTTTCTAATAGAGAACGCCTCCAATCATCTGATACCCTTTTAAATTTTCATTGGCAAGTTTTTCACGGATCCCAACCAAATGAGGGTCTCTACTTTGTTCTTCTGCAACGTCTTGGATAGAAATAATGTGCCCTTCTATCTCCGCGGTGTCAGCCAAAGGGCTTCTTGACAAACAGTCAGCGTCTTTATGCTTACGTCCGCTTTTGTAAACGATGTTTATGTCGTATTCTTGTAGTTTGATAATTATTTTCCTCTTTGGTTAGTGTTCGCTAGGCATAGACTATAGGTCTCTCCGCATCATTCTGGATTTGAACAAGAGCTGCCCCTAAACCATAACCGCTTGCATCAGTATGAACATGAGTTTCCACACCTTTTACGAGATACCCTAACATAGGCGAAGATCCCAATTCCTGTTTGAGAATCCGGAAAGATTCATCTTGTTATTCGCCCCAAATCAATTTTTCATCTTTCTTTAAAAGGCTATTCAAGGGTCGAGACTTGTTAGCATAACTTTTAATGAAGCGTCTATAGTACGAACTTAACCCAAGAAAACTTCTGGTCTCACTGATATTACGGGGTTTTGGAAAGTGGGCAATGGCTTTCACTTTTTCTGGGTCTGGCTGCGTTCCAAATTCATTAACATCTAAAAACTTGGTATAGACGAGTTAAATGTTCTTTAAAGGTCGATCCATAGACTGCAATGTCGTCTAAGTAGCATAAACACATGTCCCATTTTAATCCCCGTAGGACGTTGTCTATCATTCGCTCGAAAGTTGCTGGTGCGTTGCATAGACCGAATGGCATTACATTAAATTCATAAAGCCTATCTGGAGTGACAAATGCCGTTTTCTCCCGGTCCTTATCGTCTACTTCAATTTGTCAGTAACCCGATCTCATATCCATGGTGGAGAAGTACCTGGATCCAACGAAGGTGTCCAGTGCATCATCGATACAAAGGAGAGGGTAAACATCTTTCTTTGTAATTTTGTTTAGACGACGATAGTCGACACAGAATCTCAACGAGCCGTCCTTCTTCCTCACTAATATAACGGGGGAGGCCCATGGACTTGATGATGACTGGATGATTTTAGTCTCCATCATTTTCTCCACTTCACTCTGAATGACACGTCTTTCGGCGGGAGACACTCTATAAGGACGCTGTCTGACAGGCAGATAATCACTTGTATCGATTTTATGCTTTATTTCGCCAGAGACAGGGAGCTTTTTTTCTTAAAGTCGAATATATCAGCAAACTCATTCAGGCACGTGAGTAATCTGTTTTTCTTTGTTTCCTCCAAATCAGTAGAAATCATTGAAATTAAGCATTCTCTCACATCTGGGTAAATTACTTCGTCTTTTCCAGCTATTTCAGAACGAGCGTCAAGATTAGATATGCTCCCTACTTCTAGATCTTGCATTGTTCCTACCTTCATGTCTGAAGGTAACACTTGAGACTGGTGAGTACTGTTAGTCACCCACAACACCGCTCTGCCATGTAAGAACCTAACGAGGGAAGAGGGGATAAAAAGTCCATTCTCCAACTGCAGGCGTTTGGAACCTGTAACGACTACATCTCTGCTGCCAAATACATCCTGGTTGGTGACAACTATCTCGCCAAAATATTTTGGCGGTATGACACAGTCCATAGCAGCACAAAGTTTCAGGTCTTTCCATTCGTAGGATTTTTCAGCTTCGCTTAAATATAATTTGTTTTTCTCACAAAATCTATAATGGCATGTGTGGCTCAGAATAAATCCAGCCCATTATAACACCGTGGCTACATTCAGCGGCTACTACAAAATCAAAAACAATATCAAGTCCTTTGATTTGAACTTCTAAAGAGCACTTATACCAAGGGTCACGATAGGCTTCTTGTCCGCGGCTCTTAAAAGTGGTCCATTTTATTTAAAAACTGGAGCCTTTATAGAACGTCTGAAAGTTTCGGAAATTACTGAGTAATCAGCGCCGGAGTCCACAAGAGCTTGTACATTTCGTCCTTGTATGTTGACAGATATCCAGTTCTTTTCCATTGTAGCGGCTATACGGCAGGGAGGACTTTCGTCTGTGGCGGCCTCACCTCCAGAGGGCGCGCCATCTAGTTTTCCTCACTGCGGCGACTGGGTGAGCGGCTGGGACGGAGAGCAGGGGATTGTGAGGTTCTTCTGGGGGCTTGGAATCTTCCGCGGTGGGGGTGTGGCGACGGGTTTCTAAATCTTCCTTGGGATAGTTCGCTTCCTGATTCGCCCATGGTGAAATTTTCCGTTCTTGATCTTCTGAAATCGACTGTTTCTCTTCCAAGTCTGGCATCCGCAAAAGCTTGGCGTCTGTCTCTGAAATAACGTGCAACGTGGCCAGGGCGCCCACAGTGGAAGCAGATATGTCTGTCATCTTCAGTACGCCATTGAGTCCTCTGGTTATTTGATGGCCCTTCGGTTCTTCGTCGGTAACCTTGATCGTTCTGGAGAAGATATTGTCGCCGAGGGCGGAAGCTCTCGGGCTGACGAGGGGCAGAGATAGGAGCCAATGTTTGCTGGAATTCACTACGGATGACATCCCGTAGGTCGGAAGGTGGAGCGTCGATATCCTGGGCGGCAAATGTAGAAGGAGGAACCATAAACTTCTGAACCTCCTCTCTTACTATTCTTCTAATCAGGGCTTCTAGGTTCTCAGGTTCCGCGGTCGAGATGGTGGTCACATTGGGCAGTCGGTTGAACCTGGGCGGTGCAACATGCATCCTCTTGAATGCCTCGAATCGGCGGCAGAATGCAACAAATTGGTCCACCGTGCTGATGTCCTTCCCAACAAGTGCCTGATATACTTCCTCCGCTACGCCTTTAATCAGGTGGCTCACCTTCTCTCCTTCCGACGTTCTGGGGTTGCTCCGTTTACAAAGAAGGAGGACTTCTTGTATATAGCTCTCGACGTTTTCCCTACTCGTCTGCGCTCTAGTTCGAAGAATATTCTCGGCTTTTCTAGCCGTGTCTTCCTTGTTCTCAAATATTTCACAAATCTTATCTTAAATTCCTCCCACAAATTTAAAATTTCCTCGAAGTTTTCGAACCAGCACTTCTCTGTGCCAGTGAGGTAGAAGATGACGTTGGCCAGACACATGGAGTCATCCCACTTGTTGTAACGTGCCACACGCTGGAAGTCGCTCAGCCAACGCTGCGAATCGTCCCCACGTTCTCCCGAGAAGACAGCCGGATCTCTCCACCGATGGCAGAATGGTCGATTTTCTTCTCTCTCCATTTACTCCCGAGCAGGAAAAGCAAGCACTGTAGATAGCTCTTGTTGCAATCCTTAAAGGCGACGACTTCGTCTGGTGACTGTCTCGTTACCCGGCGTCTCCACCACAATCGTCGCGAAGAAAAATAATTATCTATGCTTCCGAATTACTTTAAATATTTATTTAATTAGTTATATGAGAGATTTTAAATATAAAATAAAAGTTACTATGTACATGAGTCAAATCGACCCAGCAGTTAGAGCTAGAGGGGAGAACTGAGTTTTTCTCCCTTCCACGTAGCGCCACTGTTTACCCCGACCGGTCCGTCCAGTCCAGATAAGAGGGACTACTCTGTTCTCTCCTGACAATATTAATAACATTAACATTTAGACATCACTGTAAATATATATGATTGAATCCGGACCTAATGATTTATACTGATGTAAATAATATCACACATATTGAATAAATTTGTGAAAATTGTAATTCTATAATCTATATACCATTCAGTGCTGATACAATATATTCGCTGCTGATACAATGACTTTCACTCTTATGGGAATTCTCTTCAGGGATTTCATCCTCACCTTTGACCTCACTATCTTGATTTTATGGGAAGTTCAAGCTTGGTTCATATGTAGGATAAAATTAGTGGAGAAAGTATAAGATTTTATAAACAAGAAAGGTTATCTCTTCTGTCAAAACAAACGCTAAAACTCAATGCCATCTATTGACCATCGCAGGTAAATGTTTTCCCAATGAAGAATGATTCAACAAATATTCTCTATAACAAAAAAAATCGACGCACCAAGAAACAGTTGTCCGATTTATATGAAAATACGTATACAAAGAAGTTTCGACCAAACATGCAAATGATTGAAATTTGGTGGCCGAATTATGCAAAGCAAGAGCTCCAGCGCATCTGATCTACGCATCCAGCACGAGCATTCTAGACTCAATACTCGGCGCGGCACGAGCTGATTTTCAGAATTTCCGTTTAATATTTTAGCAGTACGCCTATTTCTACTGTATCAATGCTTCGCCGAAAGATTCGTGCTCATTACGAACATATGTCAGAGTTTGAAACTGGTCGTGCCATTGGATTGAAAGAGGCTGGTTGGTCTAATCGACTAATCGCGCGACATCTGTGTCGAAGTGATGCGGCTATTAGGCGATGTTGGCAAAAGTGGGTCAACAACGGAAGATTGCAACGTCAATACGGCAGCGGTCGACCAAGGGCAACAATAGAACGGGAGAACAGAGCAATTGTCAGAATGGCTGTAGCAGCACCAGAATCCACGTTATCTACCATCCAACGTGTGATCGGCACACAAGTGTCCCAAATGACCATCAACAGGCGACTGAGAGAGCGGAATCTAAGAGCTCGTCGACCGTTACGATTCCTACCCCTCACACCCGTGCACCGAAAAGTTCGACTACAGTGGTGTTGGGAGCGATCAACTTGGAACTGCGCTGACTGGGGAGGTATAGTCTTTAGTGACTAGTCCCGTTTCTTACTGTGTCCTGACGACCGTCGCAAACGTATCTGGAGACGTCCTAGGCAGCGTGTAGATCCTGGCCTTACTGTCGAACACCACACAGGTCCACAACAGGACGTTATGGTCTGGGGTGCCATTTTATTTGATAGCAGGACCCCATTGGTAGTGATTCCTGGCACCCTGAGAGCACAACGGTACGTAGATGACATTCTATGGCCTGTTTTGTTGCCGTTCCTCTCACATCACCCCAGGGTTACTTTTCAACAAGACAATGCCCGGCCACACACTGCACTTGTTACTATGGATTGTCTTCAATCTTGCCGAATTCTTCCGTGGCCAGCAAGGTCGCCTGATCTCTCGCCCATAGAGCACATCTGGAACCGTGATGGGAAGGCGATTTAAACCATCCCGGAATGTTGACTATTTAGCCCGACAGTTGGAGACAATTTGACAAGAAATCCCGCAGCACACCATCCGGAATTTTTATCAGTCCATGACACGCCGGGTGGCAGCCTGCATCCAGGCCAGTGGGGGTCCAACGACATATTGACATTCTCAATTTGTGACGATCAAACTCTGAAATAAAACAATTAATTGTTCTGAAATTTTAATCGTTTTTTCCCTATACATGCTCTTTACATACACCAATTTTTGTCCTAATCTGACAACTCCTTCTTGGTGAATCGATTTTTTGTTACAGTGTATTTTTATAGAAAATAACATGCTATCTATATATAAGGAAAATAAAAGTATTTAGGCACGAATGTTTCTTCCTTATAAATATAAAAGACAGTGTATGTATGTATGTATGTATGTCGGCTATATACGTCCACAATACGTAACTAATCTGATTTAAATATTAACAGTATATATAGTAGAATCTGGAAAAACTTATAGTGAAAATGTCAGGTCTCTATCCTGAATATTCTTCGAGTTATTTGCAAATTTGTCCTTTCGCTCTCGATCAGTGCCTCTAGCGGTGAAGATGGGAGGTAATATCAGCTGATCTAATGTACATGTGAAGTTTGGAGCGGGACGTTTCACAAGAGTGACATCAACGGCGCCAATTTATAATTGTAACGAATAGTATTTGAATAAAAAACATTTAATCGGGTAATTTGGCTAGTTTATACACAAAAGAAACTTCTACTGTTCTTACTGAGTTGAAAAATATTGGGAAGGCTTGGCTCATTAGTGGTGAACTCTCCCAGCGGTTTTTCCAATTTAATTTACGCTTTTTAGAGCTCTAATATTGCATTGAACGATTTTGATTATATATGCTACACTGAAGGTTAGAATCTAAGAAGTGGTATTTAAGCAAACTATGGGCATATGCTTTTAGGGAAGTAGAATTACATATAAATATTTGCATCGAGCCATGCTCTTCGGAAAACAATAGGGACAAATCCAGTTAGGCATAAATTAATTATAGGTTAATAACGAGCCATATATATATATAAGGAAAACATTTAAGTGCGCAATATTTTTCAAACATAAAATAAACTTCTGCTGTCCTTACTGCAATGAAAAAATATTGGGATGGCTTGGCTAATCAGTGGTGAACCCTTCCAGCGGTTATGCCAATTTAATCCACCAGACCGATTCTTAGAGCTCTAATATGGTATTGGACGATTCTGCTTAGAAAGGCTGCACTGAAGAGTTTAATCTTAGAAATGGTATTCAATCAAAATATGGACATAAGCTTTAAGGACAATATAATTATATATAAATAGTTTCATCAAGCCAGTTATATGCAAATATTTATAGTCAATTCTATTGTCCTAAATGTTTTGTCCATATTTTGCTTGAATACCATTTCTAAGATTCCACCTTTCAGTGTAGCATATATAAGCAGAATCGTCCAATACAGTATTAGAGCTCTAAGAAGTGCGGTCTGGTAAAATAAATTGGCAAAATCAAATTATTGAAATCGAAACCTTTAATAATAAATAATATTTATAAATTTTGCTGCAACACCTCAGTTCTTTATTCTCAAAAACAATTAGCCATCTTTATGTTTCTTATATTTGGTGCAATCATGCATAGTTCTTTATTTTACAGATTCATTTTTATATATATAATATTTTATGGTACAATCTTTGAACTCTTTCTTCTCCAACTTCGTTTTACTCGTTTCTCTCTTCGTTTTTCTACATCAGCTGCTTTTCGGTCCCCTATATTTTCAGGGAGTAAAATGAGGGATATCAAACCTCAGAACAACACAGTAATTTATCAAATGAAAACATTTAGACGCTAATGTTTCTTTTCAAAAATAAATTAAACTTCTACTGTCCCTACTGCGATGAAAAAATATTAGGAGTGCTTGGTTTATTAGGGAGGTTTCGTCAATTTAATATACTATACCGCTACTTTAGAGCTATAATACTATATTGGATTATTCTGCTTTTATATACAGCACTAAAGGGTGGAATCTAAGATATGGAATTTAAGCAAACTATGAACATAAGCTTTTAGGGCAGTAGTTTTACATTTAAATACTATGCAAAAATTTCTAAAATATAGATTAATGGCCCCCTTTCAACGAGTGAATCTAGAATGATAGCCAGACCACCTAAGCTTTATTAAGTTTCACCTTATAATCAATTTTAAAATAATGTATGTTTGTGAAGATTTGAGGTGCTTTATGGCATTGTTTTATGTTGGTACTTGAATTACACGTTTTAATTGTTAACATACTTGTTTTAATCTTGAATATGTAATTCAAATGATATTTAAAACTGTGTATAAAGAACTTGAGTCAAAAGGCGATCCATTAATTAAGATTATAAAGAAGGGCGTACCTGGATCTGTAAAGAAAAAAAACAAATTTTCTCTTAAAATATTTCGAGATATTTCTACCTCTTTATCAATTTATTGCACTGATAAAGAGGGAGCAATCTCTCGAAATATTTTAAGAAAAAACATTTTTTTTTTCTTTAAAGATCCAGGTACGCCCTTTTATATAATCTGTGTATAAAGAGTTAAGGTTTTATAATACAATATAATATAACTTTCATGATAATATATAACTATATATATACTCGAGCTTATCACTCAGTGGAAGGTAAATATAAATGGATAATATGTCTCGAGGTCCTAGTGTAATATATATTGTCCCAAAAGTTCGTAAACATATTATGACTATGATTTATATTTTGCAAGTGTTTACAAACTTTTGAGACAATCTTGGTAATATTGGTAACCTTTTGTAAAATTTTAACCGAATTCTTATAGAAGAATGATTTAATCTCTGTTCTAAATCAAGGGTGGCCAATCAGTAGATGGGTCAAGTTTCAGAATTGCAAGGTTGTCCCGAAGTTCGTAAACACTTGCAAAATA
Organism: Cordylochernes scorpioides; assembly: GCA_030710605.1. Lineage (NCBI taxonomy): Eukaryota > Metazoa > Arthropoda > Arachnida > Pseudoscorpiones > Chernetidae > Cordylochernes > Cordylochernes scorpioides. Next base: position 18,436,059 of record CP092873.1, on the reverse strand, counting down.
TAAATAATAATATGTTTACGGACTTTTGGGAGAACCTTATAACTCTTTACTGCTAAGGTGGAAAAGTGAGAGGTTTATTGTTAAAGGAAAGAAATTGATTTCTTCCGCCATTTTTATTGCAATATTCAAATATTTCATAGATTATATGTACCAACATTTCATTTGAGCAATATGGATGGGGCTTTATAGCATTTAATGGCTGCCAGAGCAGCTTTGGGGAATCATTTCATTGGCGTAATAAGGTGGGGACTTTATAACATTTATTGGCTGCCAGAGTAACTTTGGGCGATCATTTCATTGGAGTAATAAGATGTGGGTTTATAGCATTTAATGGATGCAAGAGAAACTTTGGGGGTTAATTCATTGTAGCAATAAGGTGGGGGCTTTATAGTATTTATTGGCTTCTAGAGCAGCTTTGGGCGTTCATTTCATTGGAGTAATAAGATGGGTGCTTTATAGCATTTAATGGCTGCCATAGCAGCTTTGGGCGATCATTTCATTGAAGTAATAAGATGGGTGCTTTCTAGCATTTAATGGCTGCCAGAGCAACTTTGGGCGATCATTTCATTGGAGCAATAAGGTGGGGGCTTTATAGCATTTAATGGATGCCAGAGCAACTTTGGGCGATCATTTCATTGGAGCAATAAGGTGGGGGCTTTATAGCATTTAATGGATGCCAGAGCAACTTTGGGCGATCATTTCCTTGGAGCAATAAGTTGGGGGCTTTGTAGCATTTAATGGATGCCAGAGCAACTTTGGGCGATCATTTCATTGGAGCAATAAGGTGGGGGCTCTATAGCATTTAATGGCTGTCAGAGCAACTTTGGGGAATCATGTCATGACATAGTTCCACAGGAACATAGACGACCCAGGCCTCATACAGGAACAGAGGCCGCCCCAATTCCTCAAGGCGGGAATTCAATAAATCAGATATTTCCCATTCTTCCACGATAGATCGCCCAGGTCTCCAATCAGCGGAGGACGCCCACTCCTCCAAGACTGTGGAGGACTCCCAGGACTCAAAAATGGCGGAGGTCGCCCACTCCTCCAAGACTGTGGAGGACTCCCAGGCCTCAAAAATGGCGGAGGTCGCCCAGTCCTGCGAAACAGAGAAGTTCGTCCAGTTCACCAACATTCCCTTAAAGTTGCACTTACATCCAAGATCAGAGGAATTCGCTTAATCCTCCCTGATAACGGAGGATACTTCCTTCTCTAAGACAATTGAGGTGGCCCAAGCCTCAAACAGCGGAGGTAGCCCAGTCCTGCAAAACAGAAAAGTTAGTTCAGTCCTCCAACACACCGTTAAAGTTGCACTTACCTCCAAGAACAGGGGAATTCGCCTAATCGGACAAAGGAGGTTGCCCAGGCCTCCGTCAGTCCCCACGGTCCACCGAGGCGATGGTGGCTCTCTCCCCCCGGGATGAACATATCGTCCTGGAGACCTCGTACACCTATATCCCCTATCAGCTAACACCCAACGAAAACCCCGCCCCGCCGCCTTCTCTCCTCCTCCCCAACTCCCGAGGGAGTTTACTGGGGGGAAGGAGAGGAGGGGGTGGTGCCGTGTGGAGGGGAAATCATGCTAGCTAGGGGGCAGTCGTACCAATCATCTGAGGTGAAAGACTGGGGCAAAGAAAACGAAGACACGGGGTGACACGGAACACGGGTTAGTAACGAGGGGAGAGACAACCAACAACGGACAGGGACACAAGGGGGAAGGGAGGGACAAGGGGACAGGGAGGGGTTAGTAGACAGAGAGAACAAGGACAACGGGAGGGAACAGGACATAAGGGACGAATGGGGGGACAAATCAACGCCGTGATGTAAACATTCAGGGGGAACAGTCAGGTGAGAGCTAATAGAGGGTATAGGTGCACGCTGTTCCACAACAATATATTCTTCCTTCCTATAACAATTAAAAACTACTTTAGCCTCTTTCTATCTCTCTCTCTTTTAATAATTCAGTTATGGATCTAATTAACACTTCTTATATCTAATATTGTAATTATCAGGAAATAACAGTCTCTGTAGCGTGCACCATATAACCTGTACATCTCTATTCTACATGAGCCCTCTCTATGTAACATTTACATACACATCCTGTTTGAATTTTATATCTTAATATTGTAATAATTCTTATTTTTAATTCATAGAAGCATTTTTCTGGCAGACATATTCAATTTTTTATCATCATCATTTTTAACTATTATTATATCTTTTTTTTCTTAGTTATCAAATAATTTGCAATTGTAGTTTCTTTTTTGTTTTGTTGTGATTCTTTTTAAGCAATAAAATATATAGAAATAGGGTGTAATATTCAATTTAAGCATATGGAACCAACATCGATTCATTTTTAAAACAAAGCAAAATCATAAGCTTATACAACTTTCACTTTTTCATACACATCCTATATATATACCATGTTATTGCGCAAATTCTGGCTACTATTTAATTCACCGAGAAATATATCTTTCACACATAACTTTGAACATATTTCATCAAAACAAAATGTAAGATAGATTCAAGGAATTGTTAAATTATGGTAAATATATCTCTCTAAAAAATATAAACTTTTTATGTTAATAAATATATATACAAAAATATTTTTACCAATAATCTGAAATTTTAAAATAATTGTTCTATTTATTTTGTAAGTATTCGTAATAATAGAAAGAATGTTAATTTAATCTCATTAAAATTATTGTTATTTGACAAAAAAATTTACATCTTTGCAGAAAAAAAGGCAATTTATTTCTGTGTGCCTTTACAAATATGAAATCAATTAATTAAATGAATTTAATCATACTTGAAATACACCTGATAATTATATATATTTTATTAAGATATTTTTTAAAATGCATTATGTGCAAAATAATATTATATATAAAAATAAATCACTTCATATCATTTTGCAATCGTTTTAATATAAAAAATTTATTACAATTTAATTTATTACAATTTTTAAATACAAAGCCAAATTTTAAAGATTTGTTGACTTTGCTTAGAATTTTTAATTAAACTGATTCCAAGAAAATATTAATTAAACGTTATATTTATTGATTTACAAGAGAGAGAACAAAATATAAAAGGGAAACTAATATTGAACAAAGGAACGTTTTCTTTCTGTTAGCGCCTATTTACCTGTGAGCTTACACACACTCTGTGGTAACAATTAATTAATATATATACAACAGGATTTAGATGCAGTTAAAGCTAATAAAAGAAACTTAATTGTGCAACAACAAAAATATCATTTATTTATATTTTATATAGATGATGAATTATCTCTACATTCAAAATTTAAAACAAAATGCTTTTATTATTAATCATTACTGGTGTTTTCGTGAATAATATATTCATAACAATTTCGTTCATGAGACATCTCTATTACTTTAAGACCTTATATAATTTATAGGTTCATCTACATTGCAACTACTCCTCAGTATTTGTTTGTTTCCATAAATAAACTCAGGTTCTGCAGACTTTTTATTATAAATAGACAGCTTCATGAAGCTTGAGGAACTACACTACTATGCGACTTGATTTACATCAATGTAAATAATTAATAAGTTACTTTAGAATATAATTCATTGTAAATAGCTCAACTTGATCAACTTTCTCTCTCCACGATACTAATTATTACAGATAACTTCATTAAATCAAGTTCCATCATTGCTTAACATATTGTAAATAACTACCTTGAGATTCCTTCTATCTGCTTATGTTGTTGCTTCTTTTTTAGTGTATATGTTTATTTAATGCTCTCCTTCTTAATTGTTTATTTTCTTTTGACAATTCTGTTACCTACTCTACTACAATATTTATTATTGTAAATAGTTTCACGAGCAATTATCCAGATCGGATATAGCGTGTCTTGTTTGCAGCTGGTAAATAAACTCTGTTATTAATTCAGGGTAGAATTGAAATACGAAACTTTCATTACAGTTTAACTTTGAAGTAAACGAAAAAATTGCGCTACAAATTTTAAAATAAAAATACAACCTTTCGCAATGAGTTTCTAAAGAAAGGTTGTATTTTTATTTTAAAATTTGTAGCGCAATTTTTTCGTTTACTTCAAATATGAACCTCAACTTGAAAAGAAACTCATTGCGAAAGGTTGTATTTTTATTTTAAAACAGTTTAACTTCAATTTAATCTCAAACTTCTCTCAGAAATGTTTACTTTGCTGATATCAATCCACGAGGCTCTCGTTGTTTCTCTTCAGCCAGGATAAACAACACGTGTCTATAAATATTAAATCTCTTTAAAAGACAAATCTATAGCTAGTTGTATCTAGCCATAAAAGTAAAGATATTTCAGAATTAACTATTATATCAAAAGTAAATCTCTTCTTTATTTACAAAGATTCTTTAGAGAAAGATCTATTAATTAATTTGATGAATATTATAAAAGTAAATTATTTGGAAAAGCGAAATCATATTGCATGTGATATCTGCTTGATATGTTGATACATTTAAATAAGTTCTTCCGTGAACTTCAGCCTTCAAATCTTGGACGTTTACTCAAGTTGTTACTTTGCTAGAACCCCAGTACTACTTCTTCTATATAATCCTACACTATATTGAGCTATAGAGTGCACTTACCTATCACGCCTCTTCTTCTTGCCGCAGCAGCCCCCCATGGTGCTCGCTTAATCGCTTGGTCTCAAAAGATTGGTCGGATCACAAAAGGATCGTTCTGGTCTCAAAAGATCGCTTGGATCACAAAAGGATCGCTTGATGTCAAAAGATCGCCCGGATCACAAAAGGATCGCTCTGGTTTCAAAGATCGCTTGGATCACAAAAATATCGCTCTGGTTTCAAAAATTGCTTGGATCACAAAAGATCGCCTTCAAAGAACTCTCAGATGAGATATGTTTGCTTTCAAAGATAGCTTAGGTCGCTTGGTAGTCGCTTGAGTTGCTCGCTAGATCGCTTCAGTTGCTAAAGTGAGAAAGTCTTTGTTGTGGCGGCCTCAATGGAAGTCCAGAGGGGAGCGGGGTGGAATTAAATAATATAAATTGGGCACTTTTATAAATGTTTATATATATATTAGTTATATTGAATATATATGTTATGAATATTTTGTTTTGTTGTTGAAAAAGATAGAATTGGAGGTGCAGTCGTGAAAAATTGGAAATAAATTATTTACTTATCAAGAAGTTTTTATTTTGAATTACTTGAATCAAATTACACATAAAATTATTTATCACAGTAATATAGAATTTATAAAATGAATTATAGGTTCGTGATAAAAAAAATAGGTTAACTATACATATTCACAACAACTATTCAAAGTGGTATCTTCTAAACCTATGGTCAAAAATGTAGAACAGTCAATGAAGAAAATAAAATACATGTTTAAAAAAAATATATATATTTGCATTTTAGATTATATAATATATATATAAATATATATATATATATATGTAAGAATAAAATAGGCGTATTCTGACAGTTCAAATGAGCCGTTTTAGATATCAGCGCGCCATCTAGTGGGAAAAATATCAACTAATCGTTGATTTAAGTTATTTTATAACATTTGACCAATCCATTTCTTGATAAATCAAGAAAATCCAACCACAAACGTGTTTCGGGCTGTAGGACCTCGACAGCGTGGCTGTACTTCAACGACCAAACATTTTGTCTAAGCAGTTTTCCGAAAAGCCGAGAAATGGGTATTTACACCAATTTTGCCTAAATACGCTAATCATGTGAATAAAAAGTAATAAAATAGAAAAAGATCAGCTGGTGATATTAAAAATAAAATAGATGTAACCTGACCACTCATAAGAGCATTTTTAGATGGCACTCGGCCATTGAGCTGTCAAGATATACCTGTTTTATTTTACGATCATTACCTTTACATTTTCAATTTGTTTCTTATTTTACATATTTACAGCGAAAATCAATATTCTGTGTGTGTGGAGACGCTCATATAAAAACTATATGCCTTTTTGTTTTTCAATATCAACACCTGACCTTATATATATATATATATGACCCGGGCAACGCCCGGGGTTTACCCGATTAAATTATTTTATTCAAATACTATTCGTTACAATTATAAATTGGCGCCGTGGATGTCATTCTTGTATAAAATATAAATTTAAGTCGGTTATTGAGAGGGTAACACGCTCGATTCCCGACAGTCATGAACCGGGATTAAATCCCGCGTTAAAATTTGTTTAATATGTGAATAACCTTCACATATTATTCATTGTTCAATTATCATGAACTAGGTTGCTCTTGCTGAGCGGTACCTATTTATGTGAATTTGAACCAGCTAATATATAAATGAGTTTTAAAAATTGTAAAAAAAAAAAAAATGCATCGGCTGGGAATCGAACCCGGGGCGCCCGCGTGGCAGGCGAGCATTCTACCACTAAACCAAAAGCAAATGGTGATAGAATTAAGAACGCATGACGCTGATAACTGTATATATTATATATATATAGACAATTAAACCTGTCTATAGCGCTCCCTCTTGGGACTCACCAAAATAGGATGCTATAGAGAGGGGCTGCTATAGACAGGTCGCTTTTAATGTAAATCGCATCGTACTACGTATTTAAAATCGGGCGCTATAGAGAGGAAGGCGCTATTTAGAGGGGGCGCTATAGACATGTTTAACTGTACATATTTTTTTATTGTTTTTCACATGAAAAGCTTATTTACGTAAACTAGACCTTAAATACCCATTTCTTGATGTCTCAGGAAGCCTCTGTGACCAAATTTTAGTCGTAGAGGTACAGTCTCTGTCACGCTGACGAGGGCCAACAGCCCGGAACATTTTCGTGGTTGACTTTTCTTAATTTATCAAGAAATTGGGTTAGCCAAATATCACGGAGCAAGTTAAATAAACGTTTAGTTTATTTTTGTTCCACTAGATGGCGCTCTGCCATCTAGAAATGCTCATGTGATCCTAGTCAGGATTTGCCTCTTTTGTTTTTAATATAACAACATAAAAAATGAACCAACACCCATTAATGTGAAATTCGTTAACACTTGGTAACTCCGATATCAAAACATTCACTATTTATTAATACAAAACACTTTACATGTTAGCCCTATGAGAACATATATTACAACTGCCTTTGAGTTTGAAAATATTGTAGTGAAGTATTTATTATTTTACACTAGTATTAACAGAGTATCATTTTTGTGTTTATATTTTACTACTCTGTAACCTTCCCTCATTCTTTATCTTTTGTTTATCCTTCATAGTTTGTTCTTGTCTTAAATAAATTGCTGTGTCATCCTGTTTGTTCCCTTCTGTCAAAAGAAATCCAGATTGTGATGATTTATTGAGATATCAAATTTCTCTTTTTCACATTCTTCTTTAAAAAAGAAGAACCATCACATTGGGAAAAAAACAGTGAGTTTCCAAACCGCTTTGACAAGAAATTTAAAGATACACTGATCTTAAATTCGAAAACCTAAAATCATCCGCAATACCTATAAATAATCAACAAAACGGAGGATGGATTTCTTTTATATTTTACATTATCAAAGTGTTCGGGTAACACAAACTCTTTCACAGGAGTATATGACAAAATAAATCTTAACCTTTAACTATTATCTTTATATTATTCACATGTTTAAAATGGTATATAATTGTATTAACCGATATAATACATCTTAATAAAAAATATATTATATCTATTTTAGTTAAAAATATTTATTTTGTCATACACTCCTGTAGGGTTTATGATGTCCGAAAGTTTGAGATAAAATAAAATAAGAAACTTGTATATATTTCATATATTTTCTCTCAATATATAACCTTAATAATATATATATATATATATCGTTTTTAAAATAGGGAAATTCATATTTAAATCCTTAAATATTATCTAAAAAGGCATATATTGGCTAACCGAAACATTGGCAAATAAATCTTTTATTCAATCCAATATATACATTTTTATTATCTAATATATATATATATATATATATATATATATATATATAAGAAAACTGTTACAAAATTTCCATTGCCAAAAATAAACATCCACCTGCTCTAATTTTTAATCGGGATGTACCCCTACTGGGGACAAAGGTCGAACCCTTCCTGTTCCCTGTTTTCCTGTTGTTAAGTTCTATGGCGCCTGGTTGTCACGGTTATCTATGGGAACGTCATCCTTCATTTAACTTCATTCTTCCAAACAAGTTACAATAATAGGAGATATTTTTATTATATATATTGTTTATATATATTATATAACTTAAAATTTTATTATTTTTTAATTTAAAAAAATATATATATTTTATTTTCATTCATTGATAATTCTACATTTTCTATTATAGTTTAAGAATATGCCTCTTTCATTATTGTTGTAAATATGTAGTTAATTAAACTATTTTAAAAATTTACTAATATAGAATTAATTTCATAAATTCTATATAACTGTGAAAAATATCTTATTGTAATTTTCTTCTAGTAATCAACATATATAGTCACGACCGTCTTTCCACAGTCAATTCCTCAATTCCTCAATTCCTCATGTCACGGATGCGCGCGCATCATCATTAGTATAATATAAAAAGCCAACAATGAAGAATGAATGTAAGATAAAAAGCCAACAATGAAGAGTAAATATGATATAAAAAGCCAACAATGAAGAATGAATGTAAGATAAAAAGCCAACAATAAAGAGTAAATGTAATATAAAAAGCCAACAATGAAGAATAAATGTAAGATAAAAAGCCAACAATGAAGAGTAAATATAATATAAAAAGCCAAAAATGAAGAATGAATGTAAGATAAAAAGCCAACAATGAAGAGTAAATGTAATATAAAAAGCCAACAATGAAGAATGAATGTAAGATAAAAAGCCAACAATGAAGAGTGAATGTAATATAAAAAGCCAACAATGAAGAATGAATGTAAGATATAAAGCCAACAATGAAGAGTGAATGTAAGATAAAAAGCCAACAATGAATAGTAAATGTAATATAAAAAGCCAAAAATGAAGAATGAATGTAAGATAAAAAGCCAACAATGAAGAGTAAATATCATATAAAAAGCCAACAATGAAGAGTGAATGTAAGATAAAAAGTCAACAATGAAGAGTAAATGTAATATAAAAAGCCAACAGAGTGAATTTAAGATAAAAAGCCAACAATGAAGAGTGAATGTAATATAAAAATCCAACCTTGAAGAATGAATGTAAGATAAAAAGCCAACAATGAAGAGTAAATATAATATAAAAAGCCAACATGGAAGAGTGAATGTAAGATAAAAAGCCAACAATGAAGAGTAAATGTAATATAAAAAGCCAACAGAGTGAATGTAAGATAAAAAGCCAACAATGAAGAGTAAATATAATATAAAAAGCCAACAATGAAGAGTAAATCTCTATATATATAAAAATGAATGTTTGTCTGTTTGTATGTTTGTTTGTATGTCCGGTATACAAATTCGCAGTAGTTCACTAATTCAAACCAAAATTTCCATACATAGGTAAAAAATACGGGGAAGACGATAGGCTATTTAAAAATATATATAAATCAATTATTAAAACTATATATTTTTAGTCAGAAAATGATGATGACGATATTGCTGTATCATGTTTGATTATCAGATACAAAATTATATCGGGAAAAATTCCAAAAAGCAGAGACCACGGGTGAAACCAGTTCCTTATTTTGTACGCAGGAACAAAATTCTAACAGAATACATTCATTCGAGCAGAAAACAAAAGCCAGATCATCTTTCTATAAAAATATCGCTTCTCAGACACAAAGTTTGCAGCGGGACGTTTCATCAACATATATAGTCACGACCGTCTTTACTTAATTCCTCATCGCTGTCACGGATGCGCGCGCATCATCATTATGATCATCATCTTTTATAGAAGCTTCTATCTTTATAATTATGTATATTTACAAAAAGTCAATTCGCTCGCGCCTCTAGCGGTGAAAATGAGGGGTAATACCAGCTGACCTAATGTACATGTAAAGTTTGGAGCGGGACGTTTCACAAGAGTGACATCCACGGCTCCAATTTATAATTGTAACAAATAGTATTTGAATAAAAACATTCAATCGGGTAAAACACGGGCGTTGCCCGGGTCATTCGTCTAGTTTAAAATAAAGCTATGTGATAGTAAATAATTATTATTCTGCTTTTTTTTTCAAAATGACACGATTGCAAAAATACTATTAAGTATTTATGTACACAAAATAACCAGCGATTAATCTCAGATCATTACAAAAAAATATATCTTAATATAATAGTAAGCAGAAACAAATTTATTATAACATATATGTGCATATAGTAAATATATAATATAATATATATATATCGTACCACAATCACTAGCAGTCATGGGGCCAAGTGGTTTATGGAAGCTAAGGGTAATACAAATGACGAGGCAAGTTGAATGGCACCTAAGAGGCCAGCGGCCCAAGAAGCGACAAAGTCCAGGAGGGTGTCTGATCCGCTGTAGAAATTTGTTATGTATTTTAAATGAAGAAACATTCGTGCTTTATAATACTTCCATTTCTTATACATAGATGGCACGTTATTACCATATGATACATTATAATATATTCAATTTGCTTCATATTTTGCCCGCCCTTTTTTATCGCTATACAACAGACAGTAAATAATGTTGTAGATCTTTATCAATTTGTAAATACTTGAGATAATTATCACTGATTTAACCATTTTTGTAAATATATTATATGATTATCTTTCTAGCCTTAAAAGTTCAGGTTCCTAATGTATATTATTGTCTCTCTTTTTTATTATTATTCATTTTTTCTAGTATAATATGCTTATAACTGTTTCTGTTTAAAATGTAAATCGACGCAATTATCCCTAGCCGTGATATCGGGTTTTGTGTGTTGAAATAAATAAATAAATTCAAATATTTTTGCACGAAATTTATCGAGAAATAGGAATAATATTCATGAGAAAAAAGGTGGTAGAGCTGAAAAATAAATTTTTATATCATTTTTTAAAATATTCTTCTAAAATTAAAAAGTTGATTATTTTATCAATGAATTTATTCCAAGTTATATATATATATCACTCTCTGCTATATTTGAGTGAAATATTCGCAAAAATTGTCTCAAATAAAATTGTTTTGATATATTTTTTTCGCACATGGAATATATGCGTGGTGTTTGTAGTTTATATGTTAATTTTGTAATTATTCTTATTTTTTAAATCATAGAAGCATTTTTCTGATAGACCATATTCAATTTTTATCATCATCATTTTAAATATTTTTTTGTATTTTTCTTAGTAAGTTATCAAATCATTTTGTAATTGTAGTTTCTTTTTGTGTTCCTTTTTAAGCAATAAAATATATAGAACTAAGGTGTAATATTCAATTCAAGCATATGGAACCAACATCGATTCATTTTTGAAACAAAGCAAAATCATAAGCTTATACAACTATCACTTTTTCATACGTGTGGTACAAGTTTTCAAATTTGTCCGAATATCACCCTTATATTGATTAATAAGTCAACTGAACTTCTTGAATAAATATTTTAGTTGTTTCAAAAATAAATCAAAAGAAGAAATATCTACTGCACAGAAAATGTTGGGGTTTTAAAGCAATATTTGATATCTATATTATAATAGATTTTATTTTGCGTCGTTTTGAACATACATTAGTCCACCAGCTATATCTAATAAACCTCTCTCTCTCTCTCTTGAGGTATCCAGGAGTCCTGGAGCCACCACGTACTAAAGTCACCAACTATCCGGGTTGACATGTCTAATGGTGGACATCCAGTTTATCAGATGTGTCTAGGCTGTACTTGGGAATGTTCTGTAGATCTTCAGGGATATATGTAATTATTCCTAGGAGGGTGGCTGTTTGGAATCTTTAAAGATAGTAGGTGGGACATCTGTAGTGGTCGACAGTTTGGTCTTCCTCGTGACAATGTGGACAGGTAGGGTCATCTTTAGATATTTTTTCAGCGTCGGCTTTGACAAAGCCGTGACCTGTGAGGATTGTAGCGGCGGTACCACAAAATTTTATTTTAGGTAGGATTGTAATGAGAGTGTTTGGAGGTCCAGATATTCTTCTAATGTTTCTTGTGGACTGGTCTGTGGAATAAAGTTCATTCCAGAGTTGTAATGAGTACCGCTTGCTATGGGCTCGAACAAACTTTTAGATAGAGTGGAGTAGGAACCCATCAAAGAGGTAAATAAATGATTTATATAATTTATGTTTTGATTTTGTTTGAAATTATCTATTGTTATACTAAGATATTTTCTGATTAACAAGTACTTTGTTTTATGAGCTAAGTTGTAAAAGATATGGGCAGCAATCAATCTAAAGGTGATTTAAAATTTGAATTTAATTTTTGATAATCTCTCAACCAAAATATTCTCACATTCATGGAAATATTGTTATTATATATATTATATTATTATAAATATATATATATGGAAAATTTGTCGGGAGGAAATTGATCCATAGAAGCATAGGGTGCCTCTCCCGTCACTGGTGTTGTGGCTTTGTCACCGACCCGAGGCCGCTAGTTTGCGGCGACGGTCAATAGATGGCGTCAGGTTTTGACGTTTATTTTGACCGGAGAGGCGCCCTATGCTTCTATGGCTATATATATATATATTAAAATAGAAGCGTATTTTAGATCAATATATATATTTTTATTAAATATTTCCGATATTTCGATGAGGTTGTTCGTCTATCTTCCTCTAGGAATTCAAACTCCTTCTAAGCCCATCATCCGTGTGATGCACGAGAAGTATTGTTTATATAAGTTGGAGTGACCGAACCATTTTGAATGAATAAATTATCATTATTATCAGAAGGAGTTTGAATTCTTTGAGGAAGATAGGCAAACAGCCTCATCGAAATATAGGAAATATTTTAATAAATTATATTGATCCAAGATATTATTTTATCTTGATGTTATTAAAATGGATTATTGCTCAATTTTCAAATATATATGAAAAACAATATAAAAATAAGTGGGTCAGGTGTTGATATTAAAAATAAAAAAGGCATATCCTGACCAGGAGCACATGTGCTTTTCAAAAGGCAGAGCGTCATCTGGTGGAACAGAAATCAACTAAACATTGATTTAGCCTGTTGCCTGATATTTGGCCAACCCAATTCCTTGATAGATCCCTATATATAGTCACGACCGTCATGGGCCGGTTCTGTCACGGATGCGCGCGCATCATCATTATGATCATTATCATTATCTATTGATAATAATAATAATTATTATTATTATTATCCCTATATATAGTCACGACCGTCATGGGCCGGTTCTGTCACGGATGCGCGCGCACAGGGAGGTCACGTGCTCGCCGGCAGCCAACGGGCGCGCGCCGCCGGCATTACGTCATAGATTATAAACACAAGGTAATAAGGCCAAATAAAAAAATAGTGTGTGATAAGGCACAATTTGGATTATCTACTTATATAATTGCCTTATTCTGTCTGTGTGAAGTTCACTGTGTGAAGTTCACGGATGCGCGCGCATCATCATTATGATCATTATCATTACTAATGATAATAATAATAATAATTATTATTATTATTATTATTATTATTATTATTTAATGAATGAAAGGAAGAAAAAATTGTTTGCAACAAGTTTCTTTTATTCTTAAATTTGGCGAGCTTTCAGGCGTTAGCCTATCATCAGGCCGACATCGCAAATATATATAAAATAATACAAAATCTAAAGAGTTTAGATTTTGTATTATTTCATATATATTTGCGATGTCGGCCTGATGATAGGCTAACGCCTGAAAGCTCGCCAAATTTAAGAATAAAAGAAACTTGTTGCAAACAATTTTTTCTTCCTTTCATTCATTAAATTACTTATTGCAATTATTTAGGTTTTTATAGTATTATTATTATTATTATTATATTATTATTATTATTAACATATATAGTCACGACCGTCATGGGCCTGTTATGTCACGGATGCGCGCGCACAGGGAGGTCACGTGCTCGCCTGCAGCCAACGGGCGCGCGCCGCCGGCATTACGTCATAGATTATAAACACAAGGTAATAAGGCCAAATAAAAAAATAGTGTGTGATAAGTCACCATTTGGATTATCTACTTATATAATTGCCTTATTCTCTCTGTGTGAAGTTCACGGATAGATTTTGGTCAGAATGGATAAAATAAAAAAGTGTCAAGGGATGGGAATCGAACCCACGACCTTCCGCTTACCGGGCAGATGACCACTAGGCTACCCTGGACATATTTTTCCGTTCACATTTTTATTTTTATATTTTCAAGACACACACAGTTTGGGGCGGGACGTTTCACAAGAGAGACATCCACGGCGCCAATTTATAATTGTAACGAATAGTATTTTAATTAAAACATTTTTAAAATATATACGCACTCGGGTAAAACCCGGGCGTTGCCCGGGCCATTCGTCTAGTATATATATAAACACAACCATCCAAAAGGAGAAATATATTTTGTCAAAAAGATTATTGAGCACAAAATTAAAATATATTTACTTATACATATCATGCAATATCTATTTATCGATTCAAAATCACTTTATTAGGTACCGCTCAACAAGAGCAACTTAGTTCATGATAATTGAAACAGTGAATAATATATGAGGGCTTTTCACATATTCAACAAACGTGGGATTCAATCCCGGTTCGTGACTGTCGGGAATCGAGGGTGTTACCTACTCGTCCACCGACTTATTATAATATCTATTTCGAGAACATTAATTTTCTCAAGTGAAAAATTATGTGATATAAAATTTCGCTTTAAAGCCAATAATAGGTATCGTGTCGCTCTGGGCCACGAAACCACTCTTTTACTTGAAAAAATATTATTTATTTGTCAAGCTAAAAGCTACAGTAGCAAAGGGAGTTTAAGGCAACAATACTTCTCTATTCCTAAGGCTGAACTGACTAACTTCATCAATACGTCCTATTTATAGCACAAATAAGTTAAAACTATGTAAATTGTACACAAAGAACAAATATGCAAAGAGCAAATATGCAGAGACACAACAATAGGATTGACCAATATATTCAGTTGAAAAGATGCATACAATTTTGAATTATTTATATTAGTGAATAAAATGGAAGCTAAATTTATATTTCATCTATTCAAAAATATTTTAATTAGTTTTTATTGATAATAAATGCTTAATTCAAATATAAAATTGCTTTATGATTATATAATAACCACATACAAATATATAAAAATAAAGAAGGCATCTCCTGACCACGAGCACATGTGTTTTTTAGATGGCAGAGCGCCATCTAGTGGAGCAAGAATAAATATATATTTCAAAATATTCAGTTATCATTTGATAAAAAAAAATCACTATAGTAATATCAATATATAAGCTAAATACGAATTTTTGTCATATATGAATTAGGACTAAGTTTATCAGAAACTATGTAAATGACATTATATGAATATTGATGAATATTCATTTGTTTATAAAGATCAGACGAAACATCCCGATGATATGTAGCACAGAATAAAAATGAATTATAGACAGCATATGTAGATAGGAGGGTTGTAGCAGGATTTTTGATGGGAAGATATGGCCTTGCTTTTAATTCTCTATTTTAAATACATATAGTACAATTATATTATGATTTATTAGCGCGCCATCTGTTCTCTTCTTTCTTATCTCCACTTAATCATATTAAAATATCAACCTTGACAAGCTTGGCAACCAACATGACTGGGTGAAATAGAAAGCGTCTCCTTCGTCATTAAGACTGGGAGCACTACTCAGTGGCAGGCCGACTTATCTCCAAAAGAAATGGCCGCCTCTGACATGAGAAACAGACGCCATGTGCAGCCGCTCCTAACATGGAGTACAAACGCTGTTCATCCTGTATCCCTGGATTAGGAGCCCTTATAGGGTACTATCAGCCGGGCCAGCTGAGCCCAGGTTTTTTAGTGAGCTTGTTACTGCTCCCCCTCCTCCTTTTTCAGGGACCGGCAAAGGCGGAGTTGCCATCTGTTATGAAAATTCGAAACTATTATAGACGCGTATGATTCTTTTTAAAATAAAACAATGTATATATATATATAATAATAATATAATATAATTGTTCTAATAAAAGACAAATTGATGTTTGCGGAAAGGCGATTGCTCGAAGCATATTATATATTTATAATTATATGTAATTCTGCTTTCCTCAAAGCTTATGTCCATAGTTCATCTAAAATACCCATTCCAAGAGTCTAGCATTAGTATCACTATAAAAGAAGATGAAAATGAAATATAACAGCGGTATGGTATATTAAACTAGCGAGACCGCTGGGAGAGTTCACCACTGATGAGCCAGGCCCTCCCATTAATTTTCCATTGCAGTAAAGGCAGTAGAAATCGTTTTATTTTTAAAAGAATCATACGCGTCTATAATAGTTTCGAATTTACATATAGTACAGGCGATCTTAGTGGGTAGTTAGTCGTCTGCTTTCACTCTATGGGTTTACAACTCCGCCTTTGCCGGTCCCAAGACGGGATGAAAAAGGAGGAGGGAGAGCAGTAACAAGCTCACTAAAAAATCTGGGCTCAGCTGGCCAGGCTGATAGTACCCTGTAAGGGATCCTAATCCAGGGATACAGGATGAGCCACGTTTGCACTCCATGTTAAGAGCGGCTGCACATGGCGTCTGTTCATCATGTCAGAGGCGGCCATTTCTTTCGGAGCTAAGTCGACCTACCACTGAGTAGTGCTCCCAGTCTTAATGATAAAGGCAGCGGCATTCTAATTCACCCAGTCATGATCTCAAGCTTTGCAAGCTTGATACCCTAATATGATTGAGTGGAGATAAGAAAGAAGAGAGACATATGTAGAAATCAGTTCGAATTTTACACTTACAAGTGGGCCAGAACCTCTTCAATGAATTGCACTCACTAGTGGGGTTAGACCTTTGCAAGAAAAATAAGCCATTTAAGAACAATCTTTTCGTCTGTGAAAGTCATCTGGATTCTTCTAATAGAAAACTTGTAATTGAAAGCTAATAATTTAAGACAGCTGAGACTCCCTGATATAACCTTCTGTTTCCTCTAGCCTATTAATAATTATATATACTTACTACCCGTTTCATGATTTTTCAGGATGCCTTAATGACCAATTTTTTGGTCGTTGAGGTACAGCTTGCACCACGCTGATGAGGGCCAACAGCCCGAAACGCGTCCGTGGTTAGCTTTTCTTGATTAATCAAGAATGGGTATTTGGCCAATTATGGAATAATTAAAAATCAACGAGAATAGTTGATATTTATTCCGATAGATGGCGCCAGCCATCAGCAACTTTCAGTTGCACGATAAGGAGATGCCTTTTTCTTAATACTTAATATATATATTCACTCTATTAAAAACATCAATTCGTGTTTTTACAAATTCTTCAACAATAATTTTTATTTTTTTAAGCATCAAATTGCCACGTGGAAAATTAAGAAAGACAAACTTCAGGATGGCGCAGCAATATATTTAGGGCAAATTCAAATTACGAATGATAAAAAAGATAAGCAATGAGGGAAGTTTACGGAGTTTCAAAATATATTGCCATGTGGAAAAATTAGGAAAGACAAACTTCAGCATGACACAGCAATTTATTTAAGGCAAGAACAAACTATGATTGATAAACAAAAGATAAGAAATGAGGGTAGTTTACAGAGTAAGAAAAAATAAACATTAAAAATGAAATTCTGTTAATAAAATAAATACTTTGCTACAATATATATGAACATTTTAAAAAATTAAACTCGGGTAATAAAATTATAAATACTTTGCTGCAATTGTAAAAATTAACAACTTAGTTATTATTACATACATTCATTTTCTGTAGCCTAGTTTCAAAATCCATTTACCCAAAAGTATATATGAAGTATATATAAAATAAATTAAAATATTTGATTGAAAGAATTAATGTTTGTCGAACAAAAATATTTTTTTAAACTCAATTCTATTGACGTTATGTGGCACTGAGTTTGTTGTTGACACACACACACACACATTAAATATTATAATACCTTGAAAAAGGTTGGCATTCAGCCAACTGAAATATTGGTAAAATAAATGATATTTTGATCCAATATATGCCTTTTAAATTTATACGATCCTTCATTGATAATTCCATTCTGTGGCAAAATGGATTTAAAATCTGGGTATAATTTTGTTTTAGAGTGCCGGCCCCTCAAAGATGGGCCTACATCAATTGACGTAAGTGAAATATTCTTAATGTTATTATTTCTATATAATTGGATACTATTGGAAATTTAATTTTATAATTATTCATTTGTATATAATGAAACATATTATTTACATTTGAGAGAATATAATAAATCACAACCCAAAGAATTCGCGTTTCAAGCAAAAAGTATAAAATCAGAATTGACCAATATCATATTAAATGCCTTAATTATCATAGCGGTATGCTATATTAGTGAAACTGTTAGGAGGGTTTATTACTAATGATCCATACCTTCCTAATATATTGCCACGTGGAAAATTAGGGAAGACCAATTTCGGGATGAGACAATTTATTCAAGGCAAGAACAAATTATGAGTGATAAACAAAAGATAAGCAAAAAAGGGAAGTGTACAGATTATAGCAAAATATAAACATAAAAAATAATACCCTGCTAATAAAATAAAAAATACTTTGTTACATAGCTCCTTCCCTTTGAGAGCTGTGGCCCACAGCTAGCAATTATTGTAGTTACTGACATGGATCTGACGTGCTTCTGCTAAGGATTCCATCGAAGTCTTGGAACTTTGTCCCTAGTACCTTTGCGTCATTTTTCTTGCGGCGTGAAGAGCGGCTTTGTCGTCGTATCGTCTATAGGGACATCGTCATCTTGGAGTGAAGTCTTGGCTTTGACACCTCGGTGGAATCCTGGAGCCAGTCTCCGAAAATGTAGATCACAGCACCCATGGCCTCTAGATCTTTTCGGCATTCTTTAGTTTGACTTCCCTAATTTACCCGGCATCTCCACCAAAATGCCACGTGGAAAATTAGGGAAGACCAACTTTTGGATGAGACAACAATTTATTTAAGGCAAGAACAAACTATGAGTGATAAACCAAAGATAAGCTAAATATAAACATAAAAAATAATACTCTGCTAATAAAATAAAAAATACTTTGTTACAATATTTTAACCGCAGTAACAAGGTAGGAAAATTTGTTTTTTTAAAGAAGCCCAATATCATTAAAACGGTATCCATTCTTGTACATAGGTGGCGTGCTAATGTTGATAAGAAACAAACAAGAAATTTGAATATTAATTAGATAAGTTATTATAAATATTTTAATAATTCTTTGTTTAATATAATATAATTGTTAGATTGGTGGTAGTTGAGAAAATATCTTTAAATATAATTATATTTTAATAATTTTATGTATTGTCTGTGCGCTTTTTTTTTTTATTGTTGTCTAAATTGTCAGGAAAAATTAATTTTTTCAAATGAAAAAAAAAATCCCAATTCGAAATTTATAGTTTCAAGTGTACTATAATGAAATGATGAGTGCGCAGATGACAAACAGCTCTCTTGTTGCATTTTTTAACAATATTTTGAATCCTATAAACATACTTTATATTAAAAACAAAAAGGGACATCCTGACCAGGCTCACATGAGGATTTCTATATACATACTTGATATATGTAAAAGGAACCGACACCTCTCTCTCTCATCATAATAGACACAAAAATATAAACCTTTCTTTCATATTTTTGCCCTTTATGTTGACATATTTGAAGGTTTATTATCTATCATCAAGAATTTTAATACTTTTCTAGCTTCTCTACTTCCACTACTTTTCTAGCTTCTCTCCTTCCACCACTTTTCTAGCTTCTCTCCTTACACCACTTTTCTAGTTTTTCTCCTTACACCACTTTTCTAGCTTCTCTCCTTCCACCACTTTTCTACCTTCTCTCCTTCCACCACTTTTCTAGTTTTTCTCCTTAACAACTTTTCTAGCTTCTCTCTTTACACCACTTTTCTAGCTTCTCTCCTTCCACCACTTTTCTAGCTTCTCTCCTTCCACCACTTTTCTAGCTTCTCTCCTTACACCACTTTTCTAGTTTTTCTCCTTACACCACTTTTCTAGCTTCTCTCCTTACACCACTTTTCTAGCTTCTCTCCTTACATCACTTTTCTAGCTTCTCTCCTCACACCACTTTTCTAGCTTCTCTCCTTACACCACTTTTCTAGCTTCTCTCCTCACACCACTTTTCTAGCTTCTCTCCTTACATCACTTTTCTATCTTCTCTCCTCACACCACTTTTTCTAGCTTCTCTCCTTACACCACTTTTCTAGCTTCTCTCCTTACATCACTTTTCTAGCTTCTCTCCTCACACCACTTTTCTAGCTTCTCTCCTTACACCACTTTTCTAGCTTCTCTCCTTCCACCACTTTTCTAGCTTCTCTCCTTCCACCACTTTTCTAGCTTCTCTCCTCACACCACTTTTCTAGCTTCTCTCCTTCCATCACGTTTCTGTTCTTTCGATACATTTTAGCTTTAATCCTTCCTCTAGTACTTCTAGATCTTCAAAGTTTTGTTTTTATCAGTGCTAGATGATTTCATTATATTGAAATATATATTTAGAAGTATTTTGTTCATATTTCAAACTTATATAATTTTGTATGTAAGAAATTTGTGAAATATTTTTAGTAACCTCTTATATTTCTCTGCAGGATGACCCAGTCCCGCCACCTCCCACCACGCCATTAAGTCGGCCTAAACATGGAAAGCGAAAGTAAGTTCCCCTTCAAGCCACAAATCTAGATGACATCAAATGATTTTTTTCAGGAACAACTCCGGCTTCGACAGGAAGAGTCCTGTGACCAAGCGACTTGTAAAGGTCAAGCGGCTCCTGAAGGAACTGAAGGTGAAGCTTCAGTACGTCGAATATGATGGTAAATATGTTATTCAACTAAGCTATAAAATCACATATCTATGTCCATTGTATGTGATATACATTCTATACTATACTAACTATTCATTCTATGCTAAACTATCTATAGATTCAATACTATCTATTCAACACCTCGCGATTGTAAAATGCAAAATTTACAAATATGTAGAAGTCAACATTGATAATAAAATGATGGTATTCTTGAAAATGAATATACTTCGGCCAGTAAATCTATTTTATTTTCAGTAATATATATATATATATATTTATAATTTTTAACGCTTTGCCAAATGTTTTAATTTTTTTACGATCCTGACGAGGACAAATATTTTTTGTCGAAAAAGGCTTACTGGCCGAAGTATCTTAATTTTCAAGAAATATGAATGCCGGCCAGGCAGCCTCTTTCTTTACGATAACATGATGGTAAATATCAAATTCTTGATTCTCTTGAATAAATCAGATAAATCTAGTTCATAGATTGAAATTGTAGCCATTTCATTTATCTCTGTGACATACCATCCAGTTCCAAAATAACTTTACTAGGTACCGCTCAAAAATATTTACAACAAGGAATAATATATGTAAAGGTTATTCACATAATAAAATAAAGTTACCAATGCGGGATTCGATCCCGGTTCATGGCTGTCGGGAATTGAGGGTTTTAACCATTCGTCCACAGACCTTTTATGTGAAATACCATAATTCTGCAATCCCTAACTTGAGGTATATAACCGCTTGGAGCAAATACATAAAGCGCGAAATCATAAGGCGAAAGGTTTCTTCCATAGTTTTATTATTTAGCCCAGAGCTTTAGAGAATTTTTGCCCTTCCATAGGAGAAAAACCAAAACGTATAAGAAGATGAATTGTTTATATACATATCTGCATATTTACATATACAAGGAGATTTGCAAATAAAGAAAATAAATGACAAAAAAATCCCTATTGACATATCTATAAAATAGATAATATCTATATAAAGATAATAATTTTCATAGACCTTTCATAATTTCGAGTCTTGTGTTAATATAAATATAGTAAACAATATCATAAATACAAAAACTGATGAACATTTATTCGGTTCTTAAAATTTGAAGATACTTTGGCCAGTAAATATTTTTTTTATTATCTCGACATTTCGACAACAATTTTTTGTCCTCGTCAGGAACAAATAAAATTAAAACATTTGGCAAGGCGTTAAAAATATGTTTAAGGATCATGAATGCTGGCCAGGCAGCCTTTATCTTTACGATATTTATTTGGGTTTATTATTTCTATTTGACATATCGGACGCGATATCCCAGCTCGGGATACTTGCGCCTAATTACATTTTAGCAGCTTATATACAATTCAATAACAGGACTAAAAACATATTTAAAACTGAAACGATGTTATTCTCAAACTGAAGAGAAAATCTTAAATGAATTTGGAAATATTATTGAATTCTACATAGGTGTATTTGTGTTATACAGATTCGCAAATTTCTTCGATTCGATAAAAATGATTACTTCTGTAGTTGTGAAAGATTGGACATTCTATTAATATATGTATTGAGTTTTGGTTTTCTTTTCCACAGAAGCAGCTAGGATCATCCGTTGCCTCGATTATGAATATGATAATTATGAATTAAAACAGAGACATTTTATCCGTAAAACCCGCTAGGGTATAAACAAATAATTATTCCTTTTATAATAAAACGCGTATTCCCGAAATAACTTTATTTGTTGTTGTAGCCGACGACATCCGAAAGGCCGAACCTTCTTCTAAACAGGTAACAAAATCGACTAGAATATCTGAACTATTCATTGATAAATAAATAAACTCATAGAAAACTTAAGGAAGTGGAATGTCTTTGATGTGGTCATCTATTTTTTTTTATATACAGCCATATTTCTGCACTTGGTTATCTCGTGTGTCTTCAATAAAAGTCATTTCGAATCGAATATCTTTCAGATTTATTGTTTGAATCCTGATATACATGTTAAAAGGTTTAAATTCCTCAAGTTTTGTACGTAAGTCCTGTATATGAGATTATTGAAAAATGTGTTTCAATTCACCCTACTTATATATTAAATATGCCTATATATTCTAGCTGCACCTATATATTGGAAAGCTCAGTACTAAATGAATAAAACTATATTTTTTTAATATATCTTATAGAAAACTAAACAAGACCAATATTTTGTATGATGAGGGTTATAGTTGTAGCGTATTTTTTAGTTTGAAAACTTAATTATTTATCTTTAGTAAATTTTGTTTTTTCTTTGGAATTCGATATAAAAATAATTACTCCTAATAAGAAATTATTTTAAAAATTAAAACTAACGGCTGAAAAATATTGAACAAACGCTTTTCGAAAAAAAATGTTTAAGCTATAAAAAATAGATATATAAATACAGTATAACCTCCATGAGGGGACACTCGCACTAGAGGACACCTCTCTACAAAGGACAGTTTTCATTTGCAAAATTATAATTTTTACTCTATAGAAACTCTCCGGTAAGAGGACACCTCTTCCTAAAAGACACTTTGGCTCTGTAATCTGACTCTGTAAGGTTTCCTTAACAGGAAGGTTCTACTGTATAAGCAAAGTATATGATGAATTAATGTTTTTCTCTCTCGTCTGTATGGCCAAGCGGCGCGAAGGTTCAACGTTCTTTTGGGATTGAATTTGGAATTGAATACCTTAGCTGCATATTAAAAGCGCCATATTGGCTGAAAGTTTTAGTCAGGTTTTCTGTCATCTAGTGTAAGTCATTTTCTAAAAGACCAAGAAATTTATCAGCCAAAATTGGTATTTCAATATAAATAACAATATTAAATATAAGGCTTATCGTGACCAGGAGCAGCTGTGATTTTTGGATGGCAGAGTGCCATCTAGGGGAACAGAAATCAACTAATCATTGATTTAGCCTGTTCCCTGATATTTGGCCAACCCAATTTCTTTGATAAATCAAATAAAGCCATCCAGGAATGCATTTCGCGTTGTTCGTGCTCGTCAGAGTGGAGCAGGCTGTAAGACTGCGACCAAAATACAAACGAACAGCTGGAAAGACGTCAAACCATTTTCACCAATTCTGCTTAAAATTCTTCGAAGCCTGACGTAGCTCCATCATCAGAAAACTGCACTAAGCCAGAACACTGGCCTACTGGAATCAGGGTGATCCGAGTATAAACGGCTACCATCTCATAGATCTACCTAGGGCGACTACAATGTCGTCAGCGGCAGTCTTCTTGGTCTTTTGTATCGCCACCTCTATATATAGGGACAGATTGTCAGACATAGGCCGTTCTGGGAGATCTCTTTCCTGGAATATTGATTGCGCATCTGACCAAGTGGACTTGACCATAAATATCAAGTCGCCGCTGGCAGTCATTTTCACCATCATCAGGACCTGCAGTGCTCCATTCAATACATGGACTGAGGGAACTTGGCCTTTCGGTTACGCTATCGGTTTGCTTACGTCCTTCATGTAATTGTTCCTGTCATTGTATGCAAATCCTCACACAACAATCAAGATTCAATCAAACGAGGTTTTAAACAGGGATGTGCTTCTAGAGTAAACCTTCTTAATTCTCATCAGTACCTTCCTGCTACACCCTATATAGTTCTGCGAAAATAGAACGTCCTGGCATGCGTCCATGATATTCTACTCCTGGTCAACGAGATTGTCAAATTGAGAAGTTCAGGTTCATCATTGATTGTTTCATTGACTGAACTTTCCTAAGAACAAGGCACTGTAATACGGCATCTGGAAGGATCTTAATACACTTTGCTGAGCTTGTAATCGTGGACCTTTGACCAGTAGAATAACTTGTTGGTATCTTTAAAAAGTAATTTCAACCATATTCTATAGGTTTGTGGGCTCTTACTTGTCAGGTAAGCCAGAGAGGCCAACTCGCTTGTGCGGGTGTCGATACTCCGCAATCTGCACGATAACCAGCCCCGAAACGTTACCATTACCAGAACAATGTCAGGCTGAAACGGTTAGTGTTATTCGCTTGTATTGCTTCTGATTGATCTATTTGTTCGTTGAAGGCGTGGATCTCCTGTACATCATGGCTCAATTAAAGCTTTGTTGCTTCAACCACACGCAGGATTAGAAGCGAGAATATCTATATTTAGCTAGCGAAAATGGAAACTGGATCACCTCCGTTTGTATCCTGGTTTCTGCCTTGTCGCCTTGTTAAAACTGTGAAAAGAGGTTTTCTCCCTCCTGAAAATGAACCACAGGGTAGTACCAATTCCTACCCTACTGAACTTTCCCCTCGTCAGCGCATGCAGGTTCCTGGCGCCGCTATTGCTCCAAAGCCGCTCACATTGGTGTTGAATGCTTTTCTGAGATCTAGTAAGCCATGCTCCGTCGTTCTACATCATGTCTACTAGGAGCGTTTTCTACGACATAGCTGCTGGTGAAATGTGATGCTAGTGTTTTCTGGCCGAGAACGAACGAAGCATGTTCCTGGATAGGAGCCTTAAGGAATCCGTGGTGCTGCGTGGGATGCCTTTTCCGTTCCTGCGCAACAGCACACGCACATCGCATATTGGCGCGTACTATTTGTCCGCTGTTCCAATCTCACAGTTTTTCGATTTTTTGGCGCCCGTAGTTGATGTGCTAACCACCAGCGTACATTTTGCATATCTCCGTCGCTGTTCCGCGGGTCTATGCTGCGGACATCTCTATCTGGTTAGCCATGACTCATTCGTAGCTTTCGGCATCTTCCTAACCTGTCTACATCCAGTTATTATCGCTTTTCCACGGCATCTGGCCCTAAAGTACCTTACAGCCTCTAATCAGAGAGGTGTTTTCCATAATTTGGAATCCGCCTACTATGATTGTAGTCTTGGATCTTCGCCGTGAGTCTCGATGGCCACACCATCACCTCGTCGGAGCGGTCTTGGCTTCCATTTACTCAGTCGACCAGAAAATACAGACTGAAGCATAAGACTTTATGAAGATTTTTCGTTTACTCTGCAATGATGCACAGATTTCACAAAAAAATATTTTATCAAATTGTCAAAAGAAAGTACCGAAGGTTAGACGAAGCTTAGAGAGACATAGTGACGCCGTTAGATAATTCTAGTCGCTAAGATTGGAGCCTGAGGTCTTATAATATTCACAAAGGATGGATCCTATCATTAACTCCAAAGATTCTAAAAATTGAGTGAAAAATGATGACACCTTCTTTGAAAAATCTAAATGTAAATCAGACAACCTAGTATGAAGAGGTTAATCTTCTATCTATTTGAAATATCTCTCTATTTTATGTGTGTATCTCCTCGCATGTAAGTTTTATTTAGAACTCTTTAATATAGGGGTTCATTGATTCCTAATATAAATAGCATGTTACAATTATATTTATCCTTAGTTACCTACTTCTTTAAAATATTATCTCTTATTATTTAACCTCTATTAAAGATAACCTATGAAATAAAACATATTCATTCTTAATCCATCTACTTTCAGGTGGGACAAAGCCAGGGGATTTACCAGCGAAGTCAACTCAAGGTCAATCATGTGTAGCCATAGCTATGATCTCTGCAACGGGGTCATCCTGATCTCTGAAGCACCAGGAAATGGAGCCAAAAACTTTGCTGATATGATAGAGGAAGATCTAAGAAAAGGTCGAGAAGAGGAACAACTCGTCTTCTCCAAATATCCCGGTCTCTGCCTGGCTGAAGACCAACATACCTCTGACAACGGTTGAGAAACCTCGGAAGAACATTATTATTTAATTAAAAGACTTTGGTCGGATACTCGAGAAATGACAAGAACTCTGATACTGACACCCTCGTCAAGATGTCGTTCCGGAACTTACTCAAGTAAACTACATCGAAGCCCTGGAGCAAAATTTATAAAGCTGTATTAATAAAAGTTTCCGGGCAGATACTGGGCGTTCTAGCGCAATCTATGATTGATATTGAGAATGAACTATAAAATATAAATACTCCTCCAAAATGATCTAGCAGAAAAAAAAAAAATTTGCCACCAGCGGCTTACCCTCTGCGTCATAGAGTATATTTAGATTATTCAAATTCCAAAACTCTTCTGCTCATTTCTATCTCCTTCACTTGGAAAGGTCTAAAGAATACAGCTGGTTGGATTGCATTCTCATGGATGAAGGAGTAAAATAACCAACCATCTTTCCAAAAAAGATCGATTTGATCTAAAGGGTGGCTAAGCAACGGTGTATCTGGGATACAACTTCAGATGATTCAAATGCTATTGGATGGTCCATAAAAGGGCAAATTGCTCCCAGATAATTAAGGCAGAAAACAAGGGAGGAAGCGCGACCATCAGCGTGATTGATCTTCCTGCCCATAAATATTCTATTGGGGATTCATCTGGCTATATCGAATATCCCAGGGAGCAGAGGTTGCTCCTTGCAGAATTTGCCTATCTATTTGTTTGAGATAAACTTGAAACACTCAAACTTTCACCTCTCACTGGTACAATAGATGACCAAATGTAGAACCAAACCTATATTGATAGGTGTCTCAACAAGCCAGAGAACAAAGAGCTATCCAGGTCTCTAACAGCTAACTCAGAATTTATGGTTCAACAGCAGATGGACGTCCTCCTCAAACGGCTCCCAAGAATCATTTTCTAAGAGGTCGAACTGCAGGAAATTATTCAAATGGCCATCGCCTTTTCAGACTTAAAAAAGATTCTAAATAAATTGTTCAATTAGCAGAAATTAGGACTTCACCTGCTGAAAAACAAGATGATAGAAAAACTAAAAGGTCTCGCCAATGTCAGCAATAATCAAGATCTAACAAAAGGATTTCCGCCTTGCCTGGCTTAACGCTTACGGCATTGCAGCTCGCGATTTGAGCATCTAGCAATGCAATTTCTTAAGGAAGCATGAATCTGACATCACTTTCATCCAGGTGATAAATATAAAGAGCCTGGACAGCGAAACCTCTGGATGGAATAAACATTGTTGAAGCATTTGTCGCTAGGGTACCAGCTTCGCTTTGCCTTGGAACCTGGTATCCAAGTCCTCAGGAAACATATTCTGTGATGACAAGAAAGCTATCCTTAATCGATTTATTAATTGCTCCGTCTGTATTCTCCATACGAATTGCACCACCCGCAGCAGGCCATTGTGATCCTAATAAAATGATCTCATGGATCTAAACATCGCCGACCAGTCTACAAGCGACATCGTATTCAGTTTTGTCAAAGCCCTTGCACAGCTCCTGAATAGAACCTTCCCTAATTCATCTCACAACTAAATTCGATGCTGATTGGATTCTGATCTATTACAATCAGGTCTCTCTAACTGAATCACCCAATATTGAAACCATTCGCAAATGTTTGAACCAGCTTCCGGTATTCCTACAACTCACGAAGCCTCTAAGCTTCGACCATCACCAGTGTGCTCCGCTTCCATTTTGTCGTCGGGAATCGTGCCGAAATTATGCCCCTCCAGTAAATGCACATTGCTTCTCGGACTAATTCGCTACGACCCGTAGAAAAGATAAGTCGATTTCTGTCATCCTAAATGACTCATGTTCTGCATTTAAATGCTGGCCCAATATTTTCTTGTGTTCCTACAGCTCGCTTTTGATATACGACCGGTCTTCGTTATAGTGGGTGCTCCTACTCTATGTTGGGAAAGAAGCAACAATTAGAATCGACAGGGGTGTGATTACTCCTATGCTCTACCTACTCAAAGATATGAACCAAGGCTGTGCTTCATGTGTAGAATTCTTCAGCATGTGAATGGGGCTACAACTGCTTTGTCTGTAACAGCTTCTCGGTCGGAATGATATCATGGCGTACTTCGACGATATCGCCCTACTCATCCGAGATGATTGTCAGTTGAAGCCAACTAAAATAACTGAAATATCCAATATATCATTCCGACTAAGCAGGTGTTACAGACAAAGCAGTTGTGGCCTAATTCACATGCTGAAGAATTCTACACTTGAAGCACAGCCTTGGTTCATATCTTTGAGCAGGTAGAGCATAGGAGTAATCACACCCCTGTCGATTCTTAATGTCGCTTTTTTCCCAGCCTAGAGTAGGAGCACCTACTATACGAAGACCGGTCGTAAATCAACAGCGAGCTGAAGGAACACATGAAAATTTTAGGGGCAGGAAGATCAGTCACGCTGATGGTCACGCTTCCTACCTGGTTTCAGGCTACTTCAGGAATAAAAGTTAAATTCGGCCAGAGTCAGACCCTATGGTATGGAGGACAAACGAACCATACTGACTTATCATTTGGTATCTCTTGGAACAGGAAGAGAATCACCATCTTAGGGACTATCATCACTTCGAGACAACTAATCATTGACGTAAGCCTGACCTAGAGCTCTCAACATGTACTGTGCTCCTGTACGCCTGAAGACCCTTTACCAATACTTACTGCAGGAAAATGCCATCTATAATCATTTGATGGAGCGCAAAGTGAAAATATTCATCTTGTGGAAATCACCAACGCCGATTGACCGGATAAGAAAAAACAGGTGGCATGCCTGGCAATGAATATGATACAGCTGTAAGCACATCTCGTCAGGAAACGTAAATTCAGTAGATGTGATCCTCCAAATTCTCCTGGACCAACATTCTTAGGAATTGCTTTTAGGGGCACAACGCAGACATTTACCTATGAATAGACCTCCATGGCATGCCCCATACAAACCATCCAGCCTCGAGGCGTGTCATCTATTTCGCCTGTGGGCCAAGCGATGTTTCGCTAAGTACAGATACTGAGATTTCAAGCCGTCCAACCCCTACTCTGGGTTATGTTCACACCACCTGCGACATGCCCCTGCAGATCTGATTATTCAGTGTCTAAAACCGATAGAATGAAGACAAAAGCTGTGAGGTGAAGTCAGCCATTGCCATCTTGGGATTTAAAATGCTTTCCTTTATCGACCTAACTACTCTATTGGAATAACTCTGACCCTTTATTAATGACGAATTTCCCCCCTTTCATTAGAATATATTTATATGTAAATTCGAAACTATTATAAACGCGTATGATTCTTTTGAAAATTAAACAATTTTTACTGACCTTACTGCAATGTAAAAATTAATGGGAGAGCCTGGCTCATCAGTGGTGAACCCTCCCAGCGGTTTCGCCAGTTTAATCAACCATTTCAGAAGAATCATACGCTTCTAAAATAGTTTCGAATTTTCATAACAGATGGCGCACTAATACATCATATTTATATGTATTTAATTTTTAAATATGTTTCCATATATCTAAATTTTATTTTTTTTTTCCTATTTTAATTATAGTCTTTTAATCCTTAGCATATATTTATTCATCAATTATATTTGAAATTATAATATGATTCTTTCTCCCTATATATAAACGTTATTAACTGTTTTAATCTTTATTTCACTAGGTCTCTCTCCTCTTTAGATGTTAAAATAGGCTGAAATTTTTAACTTGATTTAATTTAATGTTATAATTGATTTATATTTAAAACATCTCTGTTTTAACTTCGTAGAACTCTTATTATTTTAAAGTCTTAAACATTCTGAAAGAAATCTGATATAAAGACTATATAGAGAGAAAGAGAATTTCTTTTGAAGGGCTCTCTTGGTCAGCATTGCCTTCATTTCAAACTGCGTGTGCTACTCTTTAGAGAGTCACATTCAAAGAAAATATAACAATATATGGATTTCCTTGTGATATATTTCAGGGGTGACATGCCTCCCAGGTCATTTTGATTGAATGATTATATGGCGCATAGAAATGTGTTTCACGAAGAAATTTATCGAGAGCAAGGATAATCAGAGGAGGGATTGGCCAGGCAGATTTTCGGGCCAGTTCTTATGAAAAATATTTAGAATGTCCTATAAGGATATGTTTTGAAGCTCGTTTTTCTCCTGTTAAAATTGTTTTTTAACTGCAATCTGCCCTTTTGCCGGAATGTCAATTGTCCCAAGAATCCCTTCAAAGCCTCCCAGTTAGTATTAAAGCTCGTGAAGAGTTGCATAGCTACATAATCCTCATTGGCATTTATTCATTTATTGTAGAGCTTCAACATTCGAACTTCAGAAAACTTGAAATATTTTAACCAATTTTAAAATAATATATTTTGTAAATTTTAAAATTCATATTATTACACTTAGTTGCAATTTAGCGGCGCCATCAATCTTAATTTTCTCTTTATTCATGTCATATACCTTTCCTGAGTACGTATCAATCAACAATTAAATAAAATTATAAAAATAAAGACATTTTACCTTTCAAAATATTGAATCTATTCATTTACCTTTTAATAAATAATCTGGTCTAGAGATCTTCGCTTCGTTCGTTTCTGCCCTTGAATGTTCTCTCTTACCCACAACCTTCCAAACCCGCTAATACTTCAACCTTTACGAATGAGGAACTCGAGAACCACGTAGTGGATTTACTCGAACGATTGAATGATGAAACCATCCTGAGCTCCCTATATGAGTAGGTGCTAATCAGGTTTAATATCGTGTTCGCGATTCTATACAGCGATGAGAGGAATTATATCCTCGAGGAACTCTCGCCTGTGTGTGTGTGTGTGTGAACACAAGACTATTCTCGCCAAATTCACCAACACTGTCAACGAGCATGTTGGGGACATGGATCCCAGAATTGTCAAAGGCCTGTCCAAACTTAGGACCGCTCTCGGCTCCTGATAGGATCCAGACGTACCTTCGGAGAAGGCCTCGTCTGGTGTATATATTTTCTCTACTATTTTAAACTCTGTGAACTCTCTCTTGACCGTTGACTAGATGTCAATTACTATTTTTAATTGTCAAATTGTCACAACCTTCCAAATCACACGTCTTAGTGACAGTATTGCCTTATATGACTCTGATTATCCTCGCTCTCGATAATTTTATTTGTAAATCACAGTTCTATGTGCCATATAATCATTCAATAAAAATGACCTGGGAGCCATGTCACCCCTGAAATATCTAGCATGTAAATCCATATATTGTTACATTTTCTTTGAATGTGACTCTCTACAGAGTAGCACACCTGTTTGAAATGAAGGCAGTGCTGATAAAGAAAGCCCTTCCAAGAAAATTGTCTCTGATATATGGTCTTTATATCGGATTTCTTTCAGAATGTTCAAGACTTTAAAATAATGAGTTTTACAACGTGAACAGAACAAGAATAATATAATCTGTTGAAATATATAAAGTAAAATTAATGTGCACACAACTAATATTTACAATGACCAAAATTAAAAATGTGGTTAATGTTGCTGTCTCATGTTAATCAAACATGATGCAGCACTTCCCCCTCTCTAGAGGTTTTCACATCCTCGTAAATAACCTACCCTCAATTCTCTCAAAATATGGCTTGAATCGACAGACATGCATGATAATGAGTCTTTGTCAGTCTTGTGGTTCGAATACGTAGTTTAGATTTCACAATTTCTTTTAAAAACGATATATATCTAAAGAGTTTCTGAAGAACTTTCACTCTTTCCTATTTTCTAAAGTGGTCCATAATGCCATTTATCAACTTCGTAACTTATTTCTTTCAGTTTGTCATTTCACAGTTTCATTTCATTTATTGTTCCGAGTTTTCATACAGGCTGACCATTTTGATAAATGCTCTGTACAGCCGCTCTGTCAATCCCTTCGATCTGGGGATGGTTTCTAGATTTGGAGTAGTGTTTAATATTGCACATTTCCATCATCTCTTTCATTGATTTAGTTGTAAATTGAGAGCAGTGACGTTAAAATTATAAACATTTAATCCTTATTTTCTTATATGACAGAAGAGAGAGCAGCAAAGCTTATTTAGATTATCTTGAAAAGAATTTATCTAGGAAAATGGGCTGTAGAAATCCAGAAGGTAATTGGTATAAGTTTTTCTACTTTGGCGAAGATCTTGACGAATTCTCGTAAACATCTTTTAACATTGAAGTATTTATTCTTTATTCGGTGCGAGGTTCTGGCGACACCTAGGTGGTATTCGATATATGATTGAGACATGTTTCATGATTTCTCTCTCTTTTTTTGTTATCTGGAACAAACAACTACGTCCTGCCTTTAGGTTTATGATTTTTCTCAAAGATAGATCCTTATTTTAAAATTTTCTGTAAACGATTGTTTACTTTCATTAAGGTTTTCTTAATTCGTCAGTTATTTGATTCAAAAAATTCTTTCGTAATTCTCATCCCAAATTGGTTCCTTGAGAATGGGTCCTCGAAATAAGCCATCAATGCCCAGAAATATAATTTCTATATTTATGTATTCTGTCGAAGTCTTGATCCTGGACATCTTGCCAATCGAACTGTTGGAAATTCCAAACATTTGTTCCAAAATAATGCATAATGATCGGTTAATATTTCAAAGTGTTTTCTACAAAAATTGTTCCATTTTTTAAAGATTTTAGTGCTTCAAATAAAATAATTCACGAATATTCGTAATCTTATTGTTTTCTATTTGTAATCCTTGAAGTTTAGCAGCAGCCCAGGAAAGAGGTTTCCAGTAAATAAGGCTTCGTCTTAAAATATTTTCATAAAGACATTCAAAGAGTCCTTAACGACTCTTTCCAAAGACTCCTAACGTCTCAGGTTTTCTAATTTTAAAAGCAGTTTTCAGCAAACCAGAAACATATAAATCCAAAAATCAAATTCTGGAGATTTGGCAGTAATTGAAAGGGATGTGCGAAATCCAGGTTTCATGCCTCTTTCTGTTCAGGTATTGATCTGTTGAACGTGAGGTATGGCTCGTGGCTTTATTCTGGTGCAGCCACACGGATCTTGAGTCATTTGGATACAAAAATGAGACCCCATTGTCGAATAATGAATATAAGACAAGTCTTTGGTAGATTTGCACATTTATCTTTACATTTGAGTCCGCATTCTTTATAGGAAGCTTCCCATTGTAGCAGAAACCTGCAACGATCATGAGGCTCTCCAAGAAACTTTCCATTCATTGCTTTATCCAGTTTTGAAGGTTTTTTTTATAGTTAGCGTAATAAATAGCACGATATTGGTTGCTTTCATTGAGGTAAACCCAGGTCTCGTCCAGTGTAACAACCTTCTTCCATTTTTCACCTGCCAGGTACTTTTCATAAAGGGTCTGCTGCAGGTTTTGCATTCTTCTATATGGTGCGGCTTGAGAACATGAACTTTGGCCTTTGTACGTATTTTAAAACCGATTTTTCTCTTTATAATACAGATAACGATAGAAGGTGGTACGTTGTTCACTGAGGAAATGTTCCTTTGCGAAGTTGGCTTTTTTTTTCGGTTGGAATCAAGGGCTTCTTCAGGAACCTTTTTCAAAGTAACTTTTTCGCTTAATTTCATAGATATCAAAATTTTCTTTTTATTTTCCTTTATTATTTGACTGATTGTTAACTTAGTAAATTATTTCTTCAACATTATTTTCTTTCATAATTTTATTACTTTAGGTAAACGACTATTTATTCTTGGAAAGTTTGAATTTTAAACATTTCGAATATTTAAAAATCGTTTTTCATGAAATATTAATTATTGTTTTTGTTTTTTCGAATTAATAAACCATCACTTGATTCATGCACTTCTTTCGCTAGCTATAGCGTTCCAAAATCGTAATTTTAATAAATGGAACAACCTCTGTATAAAGGTATAGCCATAATTTTAACATTGGAAACGGCTATGCTTTCTTTTTCGGTAGTTGAATAATTTTGCCCAGATTTACTTAAAACTCAAATATGATATTACTTCTTTACCGCCGATGTTTTTGACAAGTGTTGTACCTAGGTCAATCAAATCCGTATGAATGAGGATAGCTGCATTTGGGTTAAAGTGACACAAAATTGGTGGACTAATTAATAGTGTTTCAGAGTTCGAAATTCTTCCTTTTTTCCTTTTTTCCCAGATAAATGGTAAAATTTTACATAAGGTTGGTCAAAAAGCGTCATCAATTTTGAAATTTCTTTGATTAATTTCATGTAATATAGAAGCATATATTTCTATATGATTGTACTTCTTTGACCTTTGTTGGCTACATTCTTGACAGTTTTGAGGTCATGTTTCTTTAGTTTGTGAAATGTTTGCTTGCTATATATCTGAAAATCTACAATTCTTCAAAAGCAAAATAAATTCATTAAAACATATGAAAATATCCTTGATTCTTTTGAGCTGTGTTGGAAAAGAGAGAAAAATGTTCGTTCCCAGATTTCCAAAAAGTCCTTAATGAATCTTTCCGAAGACCACCTAATGTCTTAAGTTTTCTAGATATGAGAGCAGTTTTCAGCAAACCAGAAACATAAAAATCTATTAAGATCGAATTTGAGGGTTTTGCAGTGATTAAAAGAGATGAACGAAATTCAGGTTTCATGCCTCTTTCTGCTCAGGTTGAACGTGGGGTATGGCTCGTTTCTCTATCCTGGTTCACTCACAAGGATCTTGAGTCATTTGGATAAAAGATGAGACCTCATTGTCGAATAATAGGTCTAAGACAAGTCTTTGGTAGATTTGCGAATTTACCTTAACATTTGTTTAGTTCAAAGAGCATTCATTACCTTGAAAACTCATCAATCCATGAGCTTTAGTGATATCTTTCTCTCTTTTTATTTCTGTTCAACTTCCACTCACACAAACTTGTCAATATCTTGATCTAACATATTTTTGCTCAAAGACATTTGGATCCTTGGAGTGTATCCATTGTTTCTTCTTTTTAGAGATTGTAGATAAACATACTTTTTTTCCATCACATTATACCGTTTTCTTTAGTCCAAACAAATTCTATATTCATCATCTTGTTTCTTGACCAATATTTACAGGAAAAGATAAGGGAATTGAAGTTGGTTTAATTATGTCTTTTTTTTTCTAAGCATTTCATATTTTTATATTTTTTGATATCTCGTTCTTTAATTCTCACACTGTATGGCTTGTGTTTAATTTGTTTCTTAACTTCTTCATCAATCCGATGTTTTGCCAAATTGGAAATCCATAATCACGATGAAAATGAATCTTTATAATTTTCCAAACTTGTTTTTACTCCGGTTCATTTGATAAAATATTTATGTTTATTTGAAATTGAGATTCATCGTTCTAAAGTTGTCCACACTTTTCTCTATAACATTAATATTTGCAGGACTACTTTCAAAAACAATATTTGGTTGTTGATCATTTTTAACGGTTAATGATACAGATTCATCTTTCAGATATGTTTCCTTATTCTTATATTTCTCGTTCTTTAGTTCTCACCCTGTATGGCTTGTGTTTAATTTGTTTCTTCTTCATCAATCTAATGTTTTGCCAAGTTAGATTCCCATAATCACGAAGAAAATTAATCTTCATAATTTTACAGCTTGTTTTAACTCCAGTTCTTTTAATGAAATATTTACGTTTATTTGAAATTGAGACTCATCGTTCTTAAATTGTTCACACTTTCCTCCATAACATTTTTTTTTTGTCGGACTAATTTTAAAATCAATGTTTGGTTGTTCAACATCTTTAATGATCGATAATACAGATTCATCTTCCAGATATGTTTCCTTATTCGCATAGCGTTAATCAAACATCTTGATAGCCGAAGTCCATTTGTTTGGCACATTTTGCTGTTCTCCTCAATGATATAGAAACGTTCCTTAGTCTCTATCCATGGCTTAATCAATTTATTAGAAAGTCCGGTATGATAGTATCTTTAGCAGTTTTTATTCATGATTATTGATTTTGATTATTCGTCAAATCATATTCTATTATTTTGAGCTAAATATTTTGGCCTTCCTTATCTTAAAAAATTCTCGTCCAATTATTGATATCCATAAATATGTTCTCATTATTAAAAATTCTAATTCTGTGCCATAAAATTTATATTTAAACAATATTTTCTACGATGTCTGATTTTTGCAAAGAGTTCAGAACACGTTTCATCAGAACAGTTTTTGTCAAGGCCTCTAACGAGGGCAGCCTTAAGGTCGACCTCTGAAAGTTTTCACCCCTATATCAATGAGAAATTTGCAAGGAACTATTTAATCCACCAGAATAGTTCATTTGTACTAAGAGTTTAACATCTAAAATTCATGTATGGTTAACAAGATCTGATGGATAAAAAATCAGCCTTGGCGTAAGTTTAAATCTTCTCACACAGAATCCGTGTAGTAATGTATGTATGGGTGCCATTGTACACGTCAGAGTAGAGCCGAGGTTTGTCCATACCTTCATCCATTTGGTGCTATCCATGGATCTTCTCTAGAGTAATTATGAGACATTGTTCCACTATTCTTACAAAATTTACTCTTCAATAACATCTGGGCTCTTACTGTAGAATTTTTTTGGTAGTTCAGTTTCAGAGTGAAGCTTGTTTCTAGATAGAGATATTAGACTGGGAACAAGGACATAGGACTTGGAAATCTTGGGAATATTCTTATTTTGCTCAAATTGGTGTAGTCACGAATAGCTCGAATTATTATGTAGTAATTTAAATTTTTCAACACGTTCCCGGTAATCTTTCTTGTAGATGTCCATCTTCTTGCAAATGAAAAGTAGATCGTTGATGGTTTTAGGAGGTTTTAGGTAGATTTATAAAGAATACTCTCTTCTGAACCCCTTTAATAAATTTGATTTTCGTATTTTATTCAATTGAAGTGGTGTCGACCTTGTTGCGCAACATAAAAATATCTTCCAAAAATCTTATTGCTCGTTCATCCCAGTGCTGATTCATTCTTATCCTCATTCTCAATTCTTTATTATTCGAATCCATATATAGATAAACTTAGGCGAACTATAATGCTTTCTCAATTAATAAAACTGGAATTGTGCAAGTTTAACCAGGTTTTGACTCTTCCCGTCATGTTCATGGAAACATAACAGGCAATTAGGTAAACAGCCCAGTGATGGAGAAAGCCGATCTCCTCAAGATACTTCTCTCAAATTTCTCTTCACTCATGTTGTTCACCTGATTGGTGAACCTTTCAGCAAGGGACCATATTAACAAACTAAAACTCCAACTGATAAGGAACCATAGAGATAGTTTCCATCTTTCTTGTTACCAAATAGAAAACCCCAAAAACCAGACTCTCCAACTGAACAGAAGGAAGTCGACACAGTTGGCCAGATGGAAATCTGGTCATCTGCGCCCTCTAGTCTATAAAGAGGGAGCCAAAAGCTTCCCCATGTGCACTAGGTGCAAAACCGAAGAGGCCACTCCCCAATATATACTAAATTGTATTGGAAAGGACAAAGGATCCCTGTACAGAGAACCGAGAAGAGTTCTTGAACTTCTTAATGAGCACGACCTCCAAGATCTTGTCTAATTTAGACTACAAGGATAAGTAAAAAAAACTTTTCTGAGCGCTTTCTGACCATTATATATACAAAGGAAGATAAGATAATAATAAAATAATTACCTTTTAAAATACATTCCTGGCCACACTATCACTATATTTGCTGCATAAATAAGAAATACAAATAACAATATTATATTTATTTGAAAATAGAGCAATCCATTCGATAAAAAAGGCATATATTGGAACAAAATATAATTTATTTTACAAAATTTTCAGTTGGCTGAACGCCAATCTTTATCAAGGTATTATATCAAGGTTAATATGTCATAATAACCTGAAAAGGTTGGCGTTCAGCCAACTGAAATATTGGTCAGATAAATGATATTTTGATTCAATATGTGCCTTTTCAATTATATATTATATTCATTGGGAAATTACATTATACTAGGAATAACAAGTGATAATATTTTCAAGAAATTTGAGGTATGAGCCCTGAGAAAGTATTTCCCAGAGGCTTGTTCCCTGCATGGAGGACAAAGAACTGTGGGGGCATACATGGTAGGGATAATGGTCAGCTAGAGCCAAATTAAAAATTTTATCATGACAAATATGCTCCTACTACATTTATTTTATTTTAATTAACAGTTGCAAAAACACGCCATATCCACAATTAGGATAATTGCGTGTAAATCTGAAATACAAATCAAATCATCCTGAAAATATTTGGCATCAAAAAAAGCATTTATACGTCTAGTCATTGATTGAAACAGATATAGGATGACCTGTAGAGTTTGCCATACAGCATCACCTCAATTCCAAAGTTCATCGGAAAAAGTGACTACGTGTGGTGACGACTCAGTCGCTCGCCCACCATTGACCATACGTTTTCTATTGGTGAAATAGCATGAGAATGTCCTGGTCAAAACAGCGCTCCTGTTTTGTGAGGGAGATTTGGGTTTATATAATGAAGTTACTTATATAATTCATTTACTAAAAAGAAACACAAATGCGTTTAAGCAGGACAAATACCAATTCCATGTTTTTTTTATGGTCCCAAAGGCATCTTGACAATTGACACAATTAAAATAATTTTATTGACATCTTGTCGATACATGCAAAAGTACACAAGTTGCATTATTTTAAGAAAGAAGATTTAAAATATTAAATGTATGATACTATGTACAATACAAGAGGCTTCTTGAGAAATCTAGAACTAGATATTTAAAACCAAACTTGTGTAAATACTCTGAACTAGCGAAAAAATAAATTTTAAATAAAAGAAAAGGTGTTGATGTTAAAAAAAAGGCCTATCCTGGCCTCTCAAATAGCTTTTATGCAAATTATAACCTAATTCAAACAGAAACTTGTTTAAAACATCCTAATTATAAAGTCCCAAGTTTGAAGTATCATTTCCATGTTGTTTGTCTAATATAATAAATGCTTTATTCATTTGAATTTGTCTTTTTTAAACGATGAGAATATCTACAATTAAAGTTACTTAAATATCTTCTTGATTGGCAAATTGTAAGATAGTTATGATAATTAGTAATTACTTCACACTTAACATTTTAAATCAAACATTGAAGTTGTTAGAGTTGGCATGTATAACATTGTGGTGCCTCCTCGCGTGTCAGCTTCTTCAAAAATCTTTCAATTCCTGCATATAATGGAAGCACAAAATGTTATAAATAAAGAACATCTATATCAAAATAAAACTGAGATTGAAGAGTCTTGTGTGTCTTCAATCTCCGTTTCTTTTTGTTATTTTAACTCGAAGAGTTTGTTTTAGTCAAAGAACATCTATATTAAAGTTCTTTGCCCTCAATGATAATAAGGAATTTTATATCAATCTTATACAAACGAATGGTCGCTTAATGAACCAGTCTATAACTAAGCTAGCTAACTACACATACACAGAGCCTTTATTGAGACTCTCTGGCCTCATACAGATTCCTCATTATACGATAAAGAAAAAATAAATTCAAGAAAGATTCAGTTAATTAGACATGTCTTTGATTTTCAAGGCCTTCATGTAAAATTTACATACATTTAACGTGAATGACCTATTATCTGACAGGTTGGGTATTAAATAATATAATGAGGCCTGAGCAATTCCCGGGAGAAGCAAGTCTCTTTCTAAGTCAAGAAACAAACATCCCAACATGTAGTGTTCTGCCTCGGTTATCCTTTTACATAGTGTACAATATATATCTTCTGATTTTAAGTTTTTAAATATAATTTTCTCTGTAGAATACGAAAAGAATCCCAACTAGCAAACTAAGCAGCAGGTACTAAGCCGTATTGAAGATTTACCTCAATAATTCTGATTAATATGGCTTTGTGTGAGACGAAAAAATTATATTCAACTATTTTAACAATTATTACCACCTGCTCATTTGCGATGACAATGCAATAATTTAGAGCTATTTTTTTATTAGATCATATTTTTTTAAGTTTCAAAGAAATCCTGGGGGTGAGCCAAATAAATCAAATAGGGTTATAAATTAAAATAAAAGAACCATATATTGTGCCCACTATTAAAATATATGTATGATTATCTGATTTGTATGAGTTTGTGAATAAAAAGCTCTAATACTGTATTGGATTATATACGCAGCTGCGTATATAAGAAGAATCGTCCATTATAGTATTAGAGCTTTGAGAAGCAGGTTGGTGGATTAAATTAGCGAAACCGCTGGGAGGGTTCACCACTGATGAGCCAAGCCCTCCCAATATATTTTCTCATCGTAGTAAGGACAGTAGAAGTTTGTATTATGTATAAAAGAAACATTCGTGCATTTTGAATCCTTAATTTTAAATAAATGAAAAGTATCCTTTATAGAAAGGTGTTTTCTAGCACGATTTCTCTAGTTCTCGTGAAGGTTCTACTGTAATAATATGTTTTAAAATAATTATATTATGATAATCATATATAGAGAGCTAAGAGGTTTTAGATTAATATATTTTTCAAAAATATATTCTGTTCGTAGGATGAACAAGTGGAAACGCCTTCTGACACAACCTGCTGCGGTCAGACAGCCACTGGGTAAGATTCCACTCATGGTGTTATTTCTACATGACACCAACATGTCTGTTCCAGATCCCGGGTGATCGAAGGTACCCAAACGAAGCAGAACAATCCGATTGCGACGAACCTTCGCAAAATTTATTGTTGCTCCAAGGAACCATCGGCCAACTTGGAACCTGAAATAGATGAAGGTAAGACGTGATTTATAATACAATATAAAGCGGCTTATGATTGTAAAACGACATTTGAAAATTATCCCGCATGTGTTTCTTTTGAATGAAAAATCGAAATTTATTTTGAGGAGAAATAACGATTATTTCTAACTTTAGGGATGAAGTATGAAAAGATCTATTGTGAAGAGTAATGATAAATGAAAAGATAAAGTGTCCAGTGATGGATTATCATTACTCTTCAAAATTCATCTTTTCATACATTATCCCTAAGGTTAGAAATAGTCGTTATTTCTCCTTAAAATAAATTTTGATTTTTCGTTCAAAAGAAACACATGAGGGATAATTTTCAATGTCGTAAGACGTGATGTTCATTCAAGAGAAGTGAGGGTACGATGGCTTCTAGTAAATTTAAAATAATGAGCTTGTACTGGCGTAATGTCCATTGCATTCACTGTTAATTCGTTCCTATAAAAATCAGACCTATTCACTACTTCATGAAGATATTTTGGAACTCTGCTATTCAAAATATTATTTTAAATTGTCCTTATATTTGACATTCCAAGACTTGGTATTTCTCCAAGATAATGCTCGACTTCTATACTGTCATTACCGGACTCTTGGAAAGATGGCTTTAAATTGATCTCAGTTCCTACTCCCCTGATTTTTCGCCCAGTGAATTCTTGTTCAGACAATTGAAAACAGAGTTAAAGGACAGATGATTAACTAGTTTGGATAAGATAAGGTGAACAACTGTCAATACACTTTAAACTATTTGAATTGTGGATTTGAATATTTTGATTTCCTCCCTTGTCAAATGATAGTAAAAATGCATTTTGCCATCGCTACATTTTATTCAGAAGGGGATGTTATGAATATTTAAAATATCTGATAAAATCTCACACTATATCATAGAATGCAAATATTTAGGTGAAGAAAGAGAAAAAACTCTTAAAAACACCTTTTGGAGATTTAGCAACCCACTGAAGACGCTGAGAACTATTTCAGAAAAGGAAAATATAGCAATATAACTCTTTAATTTCTACATATCAATTTTAAATAGATTCAAACACAAAAGAGGTAGTGAGGAAATTTTTAGAACAGATGTGTAAATAAATCCCTTTTCAAACAAAGACTCGCGTGCACATGGAGAAAGGGAGAAGAATTGCTGCATTTTTTTGTTGTTGTGTTGAGAATTCATATAGGGCAATGGGCCCTAATAAAAGCCTTTTGTTGTTGTTGTTGAATATTTAAAATGTGAAATTTGCTTTAAACTATATTTACTGATTTTTACTCATTTCCATGACTCTTAATCACCCTTTGTAGATTCTCTGATAAAATCATATAGGATGTTCCAAATCGAAATCTGTGGTTAGGAAATATTTTTGAAGGTTGTTTTAGATAATTTATTAAACTAGAATTTCGATTTCATTGTACACCTTATTACAATGATGCTTATATGCTCAGAAAACAAATATATCAACTTTAATTTATGCTGTAAGTTATATCTAACGATATTTCAGTAGCCGAAAATATTCCTAAATTTTTATAGTGTTGTACTTTCTATACGAAAACAGAAGTATTGGATGATATTACAGTAATGAGGCTGAAAAATCTCTTTTTACTTCACCATACAACAGCCATGGCCGGTCAATCAAAGGATACTTCCTAAGATTGCGGCAAAATGGAAAATAACCATAAAAATGCAAAAGAATAAAATTAAAATTCTCTATTATGTTATTTTCGTTGTGTTAAGCGATAACATTAAGAGATTAGTTGCAAGGTTTTGAAAAGGGAAGTAAACATAGGTAGGATTGGACGACGCACGGAATCTAGCCCAAGAGATATGCAACCCTCAGAACAGCCACGTATTCTCTGATTGAGAAGAAAAAAAAGACGATCCTCAATAAGAGTTTCCATTCAAACTCAGTTTTATTGAGATCAAGAGAAATAGTCGTGTTATTAAACCCAACTGTTTGTCAACGCGTGATTCATTCCTATATCGCGGCTCAAGCTGCTCCCACTTTTAAACATCACAATCTTCTAT
Organism: Cordylochernes scorpioides; assembly: GCA_030710605.1. Lineage (NCBI taxonomy): Eukaryota > Metazoa > Arthropoda > Arachnida > Pseudoscorpiones > Chernetidae > Cordylochernes > Cordylochernes scorpioides. The sequence continues at coordinate 18,392,743 of CP092873.1, read as the reverse complement.
CAAATGTTTGATTTCAAGCCATAATTTTGAGAGCTTTAAATCTATTTCCTATTATTATTTTTAGGAAGGGTTATAAAGCTTCAAAGGAATTTAATGACAATCAAAAATTGATCAATGAGCGAAGTTAAATTGTATGATTAATGATTTACAGCTCTGCCGCTCCGTAAATACCTCATAGCATTGAGTCCAAGTTGCAAGAACCTCAGATGAATATAATATAAAATTTATCAAAAAATAGTTCAATCAATTAATAGTGTTATATATATTGAAATAGAAGTACTGAAGAAATATCAAAATGATCATTACTTATATACTGAGTATATGTTACAGGGGCACCAAACTTGAAGACCCATGCTGTAGGGTTATACAACCTCGGAAACACCTGCTACAGCAATGCAATAGTCCAATCATTGGCCCATACCACAGCTGTTCTGGATAATTGCCTCTGGAATTTCAAACTTGAAAACATCAATCCAGACAGTATCAGTGGCGGCCAAATCATTAAGAGATTTGGAAATCTTCTGGGCGCTCTTTGGAAAGAAGAAAGCTCTTTCAGGCCCATTGAGTTCCACAAACAAGTTAGAATGTTCGAGAGCAAGTTCGGAGATTACTCAGAACAAGACTCAATGGAATTCTTGCAATTTCTCCTTGAGCATCTCCACAATGATCTCCACCAGCCTCCTGAACCTGAACCCTGCGACGACACCATTGATGAATGGAGTAGATTCTGGCGAGATTATCGAGCAACTGAAAATAGCCCAATAGTCGTTATGTTTGCAGGACAAACGGTCAATGCTACCCACTGTCAAAGCTGCCCAAGAATCTCCCAGAATTTTGAGGCTTTCTGGCATCTTTCCCTACCAATCCCCGAAAAGAAGGGCATTTCTTTGCTGGACTGTTTTGACAAACTCTACGAAAAAGAAGTCATCAATGACTACATATGCCCTGATTGTAGCAAAAAGGGATCTGTAAGAACAATCAACGTATTGAACTGGCCCAACATCCTAATTGCCCAATTGATTCGATTCCCCGATTTCGGAGGGGGCAAAAACAATAAAATGGTTGATATCCCACCGATCCTGGATCTTACGCAATTTGGATCAGACCCAAAGTACAAACTGTACGCCATTGTCAACCACTACGGAACCCTACATACTGGCCATTTTACATCGGTCTGCAAACATCCAACCTCTGGCGAATGGTTCACCATGGACGACCACAGAGTGAAGAACACCAATTCTAACAAAGTGATCACAAAGAACGCCTACATCTTGTTCTACGAACAAATGAAATGAAGAAATGATGCGCAGCACCAATTTTAACTGACGATTCTTCAATGCTAAAGACTGCCGAAAATATAATGGCAGATCTATCGGTATGTTGATTTTATATTGAAAAAATTAAAACTCTATATTGCGCTTATCTATGTGTGTCCCCGTATATTAAATACGTTCAGTATAATTTTAAACAATATTTTATAGAGATAAAACTCACGTGTAGTTTGATAAGATAAATTTGATTGTGTTTTTTGACAACAATCTAATTTAAAACAGAAATATTCTTCCGAAGATATATCATTCCTCTTGCATTTTTCGATTTAAATACCTTTTTAATGTGCATAAAGAGCTACGCGTATATAAATCCTCAGAAAAATTATTTATTTTGATATTTATTTCGTAAAGTATCACACACACATGATCGTCTTTATGAATTCATGATAAGAATTAAAACATCTTTGAAAACGACCAGCAAAAGTCACTTTTCTAAATTTATCTATTGAATGCTTAGTCTCTAAATGCAATGTGCGTCTTCATAAATTAAAGTACAGTTAAACCTGTCTATAGCACCCCCTCTAAATAGCACCTCCCTCTCTATAGCGCCCGATTTTAAATACGCAGTAAGATGCGATTTACATTAAAAGTGATCACCACCTCTCTATAACACCCTATTTTGGTGAGTCCCAAGAGGGGGCGCTATAGACAGGTTTAACTGTATATAGAGATTGAAAACGTGGGGAAAAAAACTATGGTATAGATTTATTTTGTAAATAAAATTGTTCATATATTTTTTTTTCAGATCGCATTGTGTCGCCAACCAGCGCAGATTGGAAAACAAATTGTTCCATCTGTTACTGCGAGAGGACCGCAAATGAAGGTATTCAATTTATTTCATTTTTGCGAATAATATCTCTTTTTTCTTTATTTGGTGAAATTATTTGACATCCTGTACTAAAGCCTCTTACGTGTGTGTTTCTTGATAGAGAAGTTGAAGATTATATATATATGATCATATATGAGGAATAATTTTAGAGAGAAATATATATATATATGTCATTTTATTTATTTATTTCAACACACAAAACGCGAAAACTGATATACAACTGAAAACAAAACTGAAATAATTTTAAAAGAAAAATTATATTTTGATGCAATATGTGCCATTTTAATTAAAGATTTATTTATAGATTGCTCTATTTTCAAATATATTTATATATAGAATTAAATATAATTTATATGAAAGATAGTTGTAATAGAGAATGAGTAATGATAATTAAAAACAAATTATAAAAATTGTACTTTTAGGGTATCAAAAAGGTTTGTTTTTTTTTAAGTAACAACACAGGGTTATAACAAGTTCACGCTGTTGCCTCGGCAGTTACGCGTCATTTAAGCAGAACAAAGAAATATATATATATATTGTTGCACCAAGTTGCAGCTTTGCAGGGTCGTCGACCTTGGTTTTTTCCTTCATGGTGTTATACACGCTTCCCGAGCGGGTTTCCATATTCAAAGCAAATAAATAAAAGTAAATATATAAAAGTAAATAAAAATAAATTAATAAAATAAATTAATAAATAAAAATAAATTGTTGTGTTTATTTATTCGTTTTCTTCCTCGTAGGTCGTGATCCGCAGTCTCCCTCTAGGTCCTCTCTAACTCCAATAACCAATCAAGATATATGTACAATAAATTTTACAAAAGGAATGAAACTATAAAAAGGAATGATGAAAATCCAAATATTCTGTTTTAAATAAATATTAAATATCATAGAATATTTTGAATAAATGTAAGGCGCATTAAGATTGATATAACAATATATATATATAGTTTCACTATGCAAATCTATATGATAGGGGCTTCTTACAGACCTAATACTTTGATTCAATAAGTCTTCATCGAATAGGTCAAATAGTGTGTCAGAACTCCATAAAGATCAAATACTCACATCTCTTTTTTATTTATATAAATATCAATATTTCAAACTGTCGATGTTTTCCTTCTAATAAAATTATTTTCAAATTTCTATTCCATTTATCATAGTTTTACAGTATACATTTATACATTTCTCTAAAAGAGATTTTTTATTATTTATTTCAGAATGTAAACTGCTTCTAAAGTTTAGTGTGTCTAATAACATTTTCTTCAAATTAAAGATACTTTGGGCAGTAATTCTTTTTTATTGTCTCGGCGTTTAGACAAAAATCTTTTGTCCTCGTCAGGAGCGAACAAAATCAAAACATTTGGCAAAGTGTTAAGAATAGAATAACTTTTAACGCTTTGCCAAATGTGAAAAAATAGTACAAATGTGATATTGTACTTGGATAAGGTGCATAAATTATAAAAAATGTATCTCCTTTGAGCTTTGCCAAATGTTTTGATTTTGTTCGCTCCTGACCAGGACATAAGATTTTTGTCGAAACGTCAAAAAAATAAAAAGATTTACTGGCACATGTATCTTTAATTTGAAGAACTATGAATTCCGGCCAGGCAGCCTCTATCTTTACGATAATAAAATCATATTATTTTGTTTTCAAATTTCCTCTTTTTTATTTTTCAAATTTGAAATTTACCTTTGTTGTTTTGTTGTCCAGGCATTTGGCTACGGCTGGTCTCTCCAAGATCTTTGAATTTTTTTTTATTTTTACTTTTTATTTTTCTATTTTTTATTTATTATTTAAACATATATAACCTTTTCTTTTTTAAGTTTCCAAATTCAAAAAGGCGCTCAATATATACGCGCAACTATTGGTTTAAAAAAAGGCAGATAAGGTAAAATTACCATTATAAAATATATTTGATCCTTTGCCCAATCAATCTCTGGTACTGTTTGGGCAGGGAGAACAACCCAGTTCTAGTGTTTGAGGTTGTTGACCTCATTTTAGAGTTCCAGGGAACTCACCAGTTCTATCATTACCAGCGTGATGTTCAGAGGTGTACCAGATGGTACAGAAAGTGATGCATTACTGGCAATACTGAAGCTGTATTATGATATGAAATTTTGATCCGAAAAATAGCATATGCTTGTATCAAAACCGAGCAGTCAATGATTGGCAGCAAATATTGATGAAGTGCAGATGATACGAATGTGAATCGTGAATTTTTAATCCCATTGTCCAATAACAGCTGGTACTGTTAGGATAGGAGAACTCTTCTGAACCAGTAAATTCTGGTGTTTGAGGTAGAGTACCTCAGCTCTGGTGATCCAGGGTTCTACTCTGGCAGGCGTGGGTGGGAGCCTGCCAGGGGAGGGGGGAGGCCCCTCTCGCTCGAGCAGTACCAGGGAATCAATGAGATGGTACCAGATGGTACAGTTGAACGTTACCAGTGCAATGGCGCCATGCCAATTCTCAGGGAAAGTCCTTCCCATTTCCTATTTGAATATTCTGTTCGAATATGAATAGAAAGAAGGTTAACATTAACACAGATGGTTGAATAATCTTGAAAATGAACGATTTACCGTGTTTAGGCAAAATTGTTCTGAATAGGAATCTCAATATAAATTTCAACATTCTTATTAGTAAAACCTAGTAGAGAGGAACAGTTTGTGTCCAGTTATGTTTTAAATGTCTGAATTGAATAGGCAAAATTGAATGCTTTGGAATCTCTATATAATAAAACTTCATTTTCACAACTCTTCTCAAATTGTCATGGCAATATTTATTCAGAATTGGCTATAAAAGACAAAAATGAATTTATTATCAAGTTCATTGAGAAAATATTTCGGATATTTTTAGGTAATATAAAAAAGTGATAAAATATATAATAAAATATACCTGATATATCTTATTGAATTTATTAAGAACCAAAATATTGTTCACTCTTTAACGTGAATTTAGAGGCAGATATTAAATTTGCATATAGAATATATTGAAATATACTTCTGTTTGAAAATTTGCATATGGTAAAGGATCAAATACAAATTTAATTCAATAAGAATTTTATCCAAATTCTAATAATGTAATCACAATGTATATCATATATATATCATTTATATTGGAAGATTCTTAAAAGTGTGAAAAGGCCTCCTACAATCCCAACAATATTTCAAAGAGCAAGAATTTTGACGAATATATTGTAACAAATATGAGAAATAAAAGGTAAAAATGAAATTTGTCTTTATTTACACTCACAAGATACATTGCTTATAAAAAAAACTAAGAAAGAAATAAATATAATGAATTTAATATTGTGGAGTTGGCTTCAGCTGCCTCCACAAAGCTCACCCACAGTACCTAATAGAAAGCTGGTGGACAATGGTGAAGCTGCCTCGACAAGAACGAAGTGGACTTCGAGCATTCATCATTGTCAAACCAACCCATCTCTTCACCTTTCTTTTATTACCTCTTCTATTTTTTATGTATATAATTTATTATAATAAATTTTCTTTTTTTAAATAAATAATCAGCTATTTTTGTTTTAATATTTTCAAATAATATCCGTTAATTAAAATAATATTTTGAATAATAAAGTTTTAATGATAATTTTATTTTTAATTTTAACAGTTGGAATATTTTTTTAAAATTTATTTTTTTACTCTGTTAAAATAAAAATCTTGGAGGGAAATTTGAAGAAGAGATAAGATAATAGAGAGAGGGTAGGCAACGATATATATCAGTGGAGATCAAGGGGAGGTCCTAAGAAATTAGTCCAAAAATGTAGTCTTTCAGAATTTTAGTGGAAGAAATTTTCCAGCCTTCCAACTGAAGCACCAAATAATATAAGTAACGTTTCATAATATTTTTTAAACAGGTAAATTTATGCATACTTTCCCAATTTATTCTTATTGCCCCCGTTTTATTTATTTTTATTCTTTTTTATCTGTCTGTGACCATTGCAATAGATAAATAAATATAATAATTTGTTTTGAATCTCAACTTTGACTCTCTCTCTGAGTCATTAATTTAGTTTAGAGTCAATTATTTTTAACCCCAGTGCGCGCAGGATATTTTACAAGTTGTATTTGTAATTTCAGAAGAAAGTTTCCCGTCTCTTCAATATCCTGAGCTACTTTTATACAAGATATTGAATGAATATGCCTAAGAATTTTTTTAATTTGGGACTTAACACTATATTGAGAATTATATTTAAAATTCTTTGTCATTTTGAATTCGATATCAATTGTGATATTTCAGTTTAAAAAGTTTCTATTCTAAAAAGAACACATTTTCAATGTCGTGATTAATATAATCATATGATCAGTTTATGATACCAAAAACATTAGGTTAAATATTTTATTTGGAAAGTTTTTGTTGTATATATATTAATTAATTGTTACCACAGTGTGTGTGTAAGCTCACAGGTAAATAGGCGCTAACCGAAACAGAAAAAAAGTTCCATTGTTTAATATTATTTTCCCTTTTATATTTTGTTATCTCTCTTGTAAATCAATAAATATAATGTTTAATTAATAATATTCTTGGAATCAGTTTCATTAAAATTCTAAGCAAAGTCAACAGTTTTCAAATTCAGATATTTATTCTATGATCGTGACTCCTTCCAGTTATAATTCTATATCCTTTTTACACTTCAGATATGGTAATTATTATGAACATCTAAGTAAAACAAACACGCAAACCTTATTCCTATTTTTAATGATCAGGAAATGCCTTAATTTATCTATCTGATCCAAGTATAAATTTACTTTTTTACTATTTTTCATATCTATCAACGATATGTTTTGGTATTTTTCACACAAAATACTTTTACAATACAATATAATGCGGCTTATGATTGTAGAACGACATTCGAAAATTATCCCGCATGTGTTTCTTTTGAACGAAAAATCGAAATTTATTTTAAGGAGAAATAACTATATTTCTAACCTTAGGGATGAAGTATGAAAGAATGAATTATTTTTTCGTTTATTATTAAACTTCACAATTCATCCTTTCATACTTCATCCCTAAGGTTATAAATAATCGTTATTTCTTCTTAAAATAAATTTCGATTTTTCGTTCAAAAGAAACACATACGGGATAATTTTCAAATGTCGTTCTACAAAATACTTTTGGTAGAATAAATGATAGTTTGATCCAATATATATCCTTTCTATTTAAAACAAAATACTTATATTAGAAACTAACTCAAACAAGAATATGTAAAATATTTATAAGAGTCCGCAAAAGAAACTTAAAATCAAAATGAAGTTTATTGGCCTATGAATCTCAACACAGTAATCAATTATTTACTGGATTAGATGTTTTGGTTATTTAAATGAGAAGCTAGATGATCATGTGGGAGATCAACAATATTGCCACGTGGAAAAATTTGAAAAGACAAACTTCAGGATGACACAGCAATTTATTCAAAGCAAAAACAAACTATGAATGATAAACAAAAGATAAGCAATGAGCGAAGTTTACAGAGTAATCCTTTACATCTATAAAAATGAAATCAATAATCTATGTTTGTTATCGCGTTGCGCAAAATCTACAGAATCAATCATTATGAAATTTAGCATGTAGGTTGCTGAAGATTTCGTTTAACATATAGGCTATTCAAAAAACTAAAAAGGTTAATGGGCTTTTTTTATTGTATGTAAAAATAAAAAATGATACCCTGTTAATAAAATAATAAATACTTTGCTACAATATTCTTACTCTATTTTCCCCTGATGAACTATCTTCCTATGTGTTGGATAATTTTCAGTTTCTTACATCATACTGTCATTAATGATGCCAAACTATAGCTTTGTTGAGATATTAAAGGAATTGTTTGTTACCACTGCGATTCAAGTCTGTGTGTTTGAGAATGTATAATGACGATTATAATAAATTCAGAAAAATAAAGTCTGGTGGAAATATCTAAGGTAGTTCTTGTTGAAAATTGCCAATTCATATATTTATTGTGTTCATACAAGTATAGTCATATCTATATAGTCATACTTGTCTAGAAATATATTTCAATTAGAGAGAGATAGAAGGATTTCCTTTTATAATTTAATATTGTCGCGAGGAAAAAAATTAACTAAGCTTCCGAATTACTTTAAATACTTATTTAATTAGTTATATGAGAGATTTTAAATATAAAATAAGAGTTACTATGTACATGAGCCAAATCGACCCAGCATTTAGAGCCAGAGGGGAGACATGAGTTTTTCTCCTTTTCCGTGGACAGGTCGGTCCAGTCCAGATAAGAGGGAATACCAGGAAACTCTGTCCTCCTGACATCACTCCCCCCACAAGAGAAACGGCGTCCCGCTGTTTACTAGTCGGTCACATGACCCTGGGCAATCTGTTCTTGGACTTCGGGGTTGTGGTAGGGCTTCATTCTCACTAGATGGACGATATCTTGGGTTTTTCTTCTTCTCCTAGTATTCGTCACGCCTTCTACTTGATAATTTACACTCGATATTTTTATGATCACTCGATAGGGTCCGAAATATCTCTTCAATAACTTCTACGACAAGCCAACGGTACGGAGTGGGGTGAACACCCACACCAAATCACCTTCCTTGTACGTCACCTCCTGATGCTTCTTGTCGTAGCGTTCTTTGTCTTTGCTCTGAGTCTGCAGGATGTTAAGACGGGGTAACATCCGTGCGTCCTCAGCGTTGGTCACCAGATGGCGCACATAATCTTCTGCAGTTCCTGCCGGCTGGTACGGCAGTATAGAATCCAGCGGTGTTTCAACTTCTCGGCCGTGGACGAGGAAGAACGGGCTGTATCCTGTTGTCTCTTGTCGAGCGGTATTGTAGGCGAAGGTCACATATGGTAGAATGCTGTCCCAATTTTTCTGATCAACGTCAACATACATCGAGATCATGTCAGTCAGGGTCTTGTTGAGTCTTTCTGTCAAACCATTCGTCTGAAGGTGGTATGCCGTGGTGAATCTGTGAATTGTTCCGTTTAAATTATTCATTTCTCGTATGGTCTGAGACATGAAATTTCTTCCTCTGTCAGTGATGATCTCCCGAGAAGCGCCGTGCTTGAGTATGACGCCTTCAATAGGGAAGGTTGCTAATTCAGTATCTTCTGCTGTTGTCGCGGCCTTTGTTATCGCAAATCTGGTGAGATAATCAGTCGCGACTATTATCCATCTATTTCCCGTGTGAGATATGGGGAATCTTCCCAGACAATCAATTCCTATCTTTTGAAAAGGCGAGGTAGTTGGCGGTATTGGGACTAGTAGTCCAGCAGGTTTCTGAGGCACGCCCTTCCTTCGCTGGCATTCTTTACAATGAGCAATGTATTGGGAAACTGTCCTATAAAGTCCAGGCCAATATAATCTCTTTCTAACGCGGTTATAGGTCTTTTCAAACCCTAAATGACCGGCCATTAGAGTGTCCAGACATCTTTAAGAATTTCGTGTCTCGTCTGTTTTGAGACTACTAGCAGCCATGGTTTGCCCTCAAGGTCGTAATATTTCTTATAGAGAACGCTTCCAATCATCTGATACCCTTTTACATTTTCATTGACAAGTTTTTCACGGATCCCAACCAAATGAGGGTCTTTACTTTGTTCTTCTGCAACGTCTTGGATAGAAATAATGTGCCCTTCTATCTCCGCAGTGTCAGCCAAAGGGCTTCTTGACAAGCAGTCAGCGTCTTTATGCTTGCGTCCGCTTTTGTAAACGATGTTTATGTCGTATTCTTGTAGTTTGAGGGCCCAACGGGCTAAGCGGCCGGATGGATCTTTCAAGCCTACCAGCCAACATAGCGAGTGATGGTCGGTAACCACAGTAAAAGGGCTGTTAAATAGGTAGGGCGGAATTTTCCAAGGGACCAAACAACTGCGAGGCATTCCTTTTCTGTTGTGGAATAATTATTTTCCTCTTTGGTAAGTGTTCGCGAGGCATAGACTATAGGTCTCTCCGCATCATTCTGGATTTAAACAAGAACTGCCCCCAAACCATAACCGCTTGCATCAGTATGAACATGAGTTTCCGCACCTTCTACGAAATATCCTAACACAGGCGAAGATCCCAATTCCTGTTTGAGTATCCGGAAAGATTCATCTTGTTCTTCGCCCCAAATCAATTTTTCATCTTTCTTTAAAAGGCTATTCAAGGGTCGAGAGTTGTTAGCATAACTTTCAATGAAGCGTCTATAGTACGAATTTAACCCAAGAAAACTTCTGGTCTCACTGATATTATGGGGTTTTGGAAAGTGGGCAATGGCTTTCACTTTTTCTGGGTCTGGCTGCGTTCCAAATTCATTAACAACGTGCCCGAGGATAGTTATTTGTCTCGAGGCGAAATGACACTTTTTATAATTCAGGCACAGCCCAGCCTGCTGAATGCATCTCAAAACTTGATATAGATGAGTTAAATTTTCTTTAAAGGTCGGTCCATAGACTGCAATGTCGTCTAAGTAGCATAAACACATGTTCCATTTTAATCCCCGTAGGACGTTGTCTATCATTCGCTCGAAAGTTGCTGGTGCGTTGCATAGACCGAATGGCATTACATTAAATTCATAAAGCCCATCTGGAGTGACAAATGCCGTTTTCTCCTGGTCCTTATCGTCTACTTCAATTTTCCAGTAACCCGATCTCATATCCATGGTGGAGAAGTACCTGGATCCAGAGAGGGTGTCCAGCGCGTCATCGATACGAGGGAGAGGGTAAACATCTTTCTTTGTAATTTTGTTTAGACGACGATAGTCGACACAGAATATCAACGAGCCGTTCTTTTTCCTCACTAATATGACGGGGGAGGCCCATGGACTTGATGATGGCCGGATGATTTTAGACTCCATCATTTTCTCCACGTCACTCTGAATGACACGTCTTTTGTCGGGAGACACTCTATAAGGACGCTGTCTGACAGGCGGATAATCACTCGTATCGATATCATGCTTTATTTCGCCAGAGACAGGGAAGCTTTTTTCTCAGAGTCGAATATATCAGCAAACTCATTTAGGCACGTGAGTAATCTGTTTTTCTTTGTTTCCTCCAAATCAGTAGAAATCATTGAAATTAAACATTTTCTCACATCTGGGGAAGTTACTTTACCTTTTCCAACTATTTCAGAACGAGCGTCAAGATTAGATATGCTCCCTACGTCTAGATCTTGCATTGTTCCTACCTTCATGCCCGAAGGTATCACTTTAGACTGGTGAGTACTGTTAGTCACTCACAACACCCCTCTGCCATGTAAGAACCTAACGAGGGTAGAAAAAGTCCTTTCTCCGACTGCAGGCGTTTGGAACCTGTAACGACTACATCTCTGCTGCCAAATACATCCTGGTTGGTGACAACTATCTTACCAAAAGATTTTGGCGGTATGACACAGTCCATAGCAGCACAAAGTTTCAGGTCTTTCCATTCGTAGGATTTTTCAGCTTCGCCTAAATACAATTTGTTTTTCCCACAATCTATAATTGCATCTGTGGCTCCGAATAAATCCCAGCCCATTATAACATCGTGGCTACATTCAGCGGCTACTACAAAATCAAAAACAATATAAAGTCCTTTGATTTGAACTTTTAAAGAGCACTTACCAAGGGTCACGATAGGCTTCTTGTCCGCGGCTCTTAGAAGTGTTCCATTTTCTTTAAAAAACTGGAGCCTTTATAGAACGTCTGAAAGCTTCGGAAATTACTGAGTAATCAGCGCCGGAGTCCACAAGAGCTTGTACATTTCGTCCTTGTATGTTGACAGATATCCAGCTCTTTTCCATTGTAGCGGCTATACGGCAGGGAGGATTTTCGTCTGTGGCGGCCTCACCTCCAGAGGGCACGCCTTCTAGTTTTCCTCACTGCGGCGACTGGGTGAGCGGCTGGGACGGAGAGTAGGGGATTGTGAGGTTCTTCTGGAGGCTTGGAATCTCCCGCGGTGGGGGTGTGGCGACGGGTTTCTAAATCTTCCTTGGGATAGTTCGCTTCCTGATTCGCCCATGGTGTAATTTTCCGTTCTTGATCTTCTGAAATCGACTGTTTCTCTTCCAAGTCTGGCATCCGCGAAAGCTTAGTGTCTGTCTCTGAAATAACGTGCAACGTGGCCAGGGCGCCCACAGTGGGGGCAGATAGGTCTGTCATCTTCAGTGCGCTACTGAGTCCTCTGGTTATTGGGTGGCCCTTCGGTTCTTCGTCAGGAACCTTGATCGTTCTGGGGGAGATATTGTCGCCGAGGGCGGAAGCTCTCGGGCTGACGAGGGGCAGAGATAGGAGCCAATGTCTGCTGGATTTCACTACGGATGACATCCCGTAGGTCGGGAGGTGGAGTGTCGATATCCAGGGCGGCAAATGTAGAAGGAGGAGCCATAAACTTCCGAACCTCCTCTCTTACTATTCTTCTAACCAGGGCTTCTAGGTTCTCGGGTTCAGCGGTCGAGATGGTGGTCACATTGGGCAGTCGGTTGAACCTGGGCGGTGCAACACGCCTCCTCTTGAATGCCTCGAATCGGCGGCAGAACGCAACAAATTGGTCCACCGTGCTGATGTCCTTCCCAACAAGTGCCTGATACACTTCCTCCGCTACGCCTTTAATCAGGTGGCTCACCTTTTCTCCTTCCGACATTCTGGGGTTGCTCTGTTTAAAAAGAAGGAGGACTTCTTGTATGTAGCTCTTGTGTGTGTGACGTTTTCTCCACTCGTCTGCGCTCTAGTTCGAAGAATGTTCTCGGCTTTTCTAGCCGTGTCTTCCTTGTTCCCGAATGTTTCACAAACTTATCTTAAATTCCTCCCACGAATTCAAGATTTCCTCGAATTTTTCGAACCAGCACTTCGCTGTGCCAGTGAGGTAGAAGATGACGTTGGCGATACACATGGAATCATCCCACTTGTTATATTGCGCCACACGCTGGAAGTCGCTCAGCCAAGCTGCGAATCTTCCCCGCGTTCTCCCGAGAAGACAGCCGGGTCTCTCCACCGATGGCAGAATGGTCGATTTTCTTCTCTCTCCATTTTCTTCCGAGCAGGAAAAACAAGCACTGCAGATAGGTCTGGTTGCAATCCTTAAAGGCGACGACTTCGTCTGGTGACTGTCTCGTTACCCAGCGTCTCCACCACAATTGCCGCGAGTAAAAATAATTAACTAGGCTTCCGAATTACTTAAAATATTTATTTAATGAATTTATTGAGAGATTTTAAATATAAAATAAAAGTTACCATTTACATGAGCTCAATCGACCCAGCAGTTAGAACAAGAGGGGAGAACTGAGTTTTTCTACCTTCCACGTGGCGCCACTGTTTTCCCCGACCGGTCGGTCCAGTCCAGATAAGAGAGAATACTCTGTCCTCCTGACAATATTAATAACATTAAAATTTAGACATCACTGTATATAAATATGATTGAATCCGGACCTAATGATTTATACTGATGTGAATAATATCACACATATTGAAGAAATTTGTGAAAATTGTAATTCTATAATCTATATACCATTCAGTGCTGATACAAAATATTCGGTGCTGATACAAATGACTTTCACTCATGGGAATTCTCTTCAGGGATTTCATCCTCACCTTTGACCTCACTATCTTGATTTTATGGGAAGTTCAAGCTTGGTTCATATATATAGGGTAACATTAGTGGAAGAGGTAAAAGATTTTATAAACAAGAAAGGTTATCTCTTCTGTCAAAACAAACGCTAAAACTCAATGCCATCTATTGACCATCGCAGGTAAATATGTTTTCCCAATGAAGATTGAATTAACAAATATACTCTATAACAAAATAATCGACGCACCGAGAAACAGTTGTCCGATTTATATGAAAATACTTATACAAAGAGGTTTCGACACCAAACATGCAAATGATTTAAAATTTGTGGCCGAATTATGCAAAGCAAGAGCTCCAGCGCATCTGATCTGCGCATCCAGCACGAGCATTCTAGACTCAATATTCGGCGCGGCACGAGCTGATTTTCAGAATTTCCGTTTAATATTTTAGCAGTACGCCTATTTCTACTGTATCAATGCCTCGCCGAAAGATTCGTGCTCATTACGAACATATGTCAGAGTTTGAAACTGGTCGTGCCATTGGATTGAAAGAAGCTGGTTGGTCTGATCGACTAATCGCGCGACATCTGTGTCGAAGTGATGCGGCTATTAGGCGATGTTGGCAAAATGGGTCAACAACGGAAGATTGCAACGTCAGGACGGCAGCGGTCGACCAAGGGCAATAACAGAACGGGAGGACAGGGCAATTGTCAGAATGGCTGTCGCAGCACCGGAATCCAGGTTATCTACCATCCAACGTGTGATCGGCACACAAGTGTCCAAAATGACCATCAACAGGCGACTGAGAGAGCGGAATCTAAGAGCTCGCCGACCGTTACGATGCCTACCCCTCACACCCGTGCACCGAAAAGTCCGACTACAGTGGTGTCGGGAGCGATCAACTTGGAACTGCGCTGACTGGAGACGTATAGTCTTTAGTGACGAGTCCCGTTTTTTACTGTGTCCTGACGACCGTCGCAAACGTGTCTGGAGACGTCCTGGGCAGCGTGTGGATCCTGGCCTTACTGTCGAACACCACACAGGTCCACAACAGGGCGTTATGGTCTGGGGTGCCATTTTATTTGATAGCAGGACCCCATTGGTAGTCATTCCTGGCACCCTGACAGCACAACGGTACGTAGATGACATTCTACGGCCTGTTTTGTTGCCGTTCCTCTCACATCACCCCGGGCTTACTTTTCAACAAGATAATGCCCGGCCACACACTGCACGTGTTAATATGGATTGTCTTCAATCTTGCCGAATTCTTCTGTGGCCAGCAAGGTCGCCTGATCTCTCGCCCATAGAGCACATCTGGGACGTGATGGGAAGGCGATTGCAACCATCCCGGAATGTTGACTATTCAGCCCAACAGTTGGAGACAATTTGACAAGAAATCCCGCAGCACACCATCCGGAATTTTTATCAGTCCATGACACGCCGGGTGGCAGCCTGCATCCAGGCCAGTGGGGGTCCAACGACATATTGACATTCTCAATTTGTGACGATCAAACTCTGAAATAAAACAATTAATTGTTCTGAAATTTTAATCGTTTTTCCCCTATACCGAGGTGTGTTCATAAAGTATCACGACTTTTGTGTTTTTTCAAAAATTATTCATTTATTCATGAATACCTATTTTGTCCCCTTCAAAGTAATCCCCATGAGATATTATACATTTGTGCCAACGGTTTTTCCAATCTTCGAAGCACTTCAAAAAATCATGATTGAGCTTTGGTTTCCACGTCATAACCATAAACCCACGCTTCGTCACCAGTTATGACCCTCTGGAGCAAATTTGGGTCGTCGCGGACAGAGTCCAACATCTCATTAGCAATGTTCATGCGATGCTGTTTTTTTTTTCGCAATTGAACAATTTTGGTACGAATTTCGCGGCGACCCGTCTCATGCCCAAATCATTGATAAAAATCGAATGGCACGAGCCAATCGATATGTTTAGGTCCTCAGCAACTTCTCCAACGGTGATTCGACGATTGACCAAGTGGAGACACTTCATTAATTTTTTCGTCTGTTGTTGAAGTGCTCGGGCGTCCGGCACGCTCTTCGTCGTTCACATCTTCTCGGCCTTCTGAGAACATTTTGTACCACCGATAAACGTTGCTTCGGTCCAAGGTAGCTTCTCCGTATGCCACAGTCAACATTCGGAATGCATCCGCGCACTTAATTTCGTTTTTCACACAAAATTTGATACAGGTTCTTTGATCCATTTTTTTAATAGGTAAAAATCGAAGACGATCCAAAACACCTGCAAGCAAAGCAGCTGTCAACAATTAAGTGAACATTCAAAATCGCCGAGCTTGTCGGCATAAGTGAGAGACATGAGTACCAACATAAAGCCACAAAAAGATCGAAATTCGAATATACGTAACCCGCGAAAATTCAAAAGTCGCTATACTTTTTGAACACACCTCGTACATGCTCTTTACATACACCAATTTTTGTCCTAATCTGACAACTCTTTCTTGGTGAGTCGATTTTTTGTTACAGTGTATTATTTATAGAAAATAACATGCTATCTATATATAAGGAAAATAAAAGTATTTAGACACGAATGTTTCTTCCTTATAAATATAAAAGTCAGTGTATGTATGTATGTATGTATGTTTTTCGGCTATATACGTCCACAATACGTAACTAATCTGACTTAAATATTAACAGTATATATAGTAGAATCTGGAAAAACTTATAGTGAAAATGTCAGGTCTCTATCCCGAATATTCTTCGAGTTATTTGCAAATTTGTCCTTTAGCTCTCGATCAGTGCCTCTAGCGGTGAAGATGGGAGGTAATATCAGCTGACCTAATGTACATATAAAGTTTGGAGCGGGACGTTTCACAAGAGTGACATCAACGGCGCCAATTTATAATTGTATAACGAATAGTATTTGAATAAAAAACATTTAATCGGGTAATTTGGCTAGTTTATACACAAAAGAAACTTCTGCTATCCTTACTGCGATGAAAAAATATTGGGAGAGCTTGGCTAATCAGTGGTGAACCATCGAAGCGGTTTCCCCAATTTAAACTACCAGACCGCTTCTTAGAGCTCCAATACTGTATTGAATCATTCTGCTTATATATACTATACCGAAGGGTGGAATCTTAGAAATGGTATTCAATCAAACTATGGACATAAGCTTTTAGGACAGTAGAATTACATATAAATATTTGCATCAAGCAATTTATATTCAAATATTTATATATAATTCTATTGTCCTAAATGTTTTGTCCAAATTTTGCTTGAATATTAATTCTGAGATTCGACCCTTCACACACACACACACACACACAATGTAGCATACGAGCATACTCGTATATAAGCATAATCGTCCAATACAGTATTAGAGCTTTAAGAAGCGGTCTGGTAAAATAAATTGGCGAAATCGAATTATGGAAATCAAAAACTCTAAAAATAAATATAGTTTATGAATTGAACTGCAATACCTCAGTTCTTTATTCTCAAAAACAATTAGCCATCTTTATGTTTCTTATATTTGGTGCAATCATGCATAGTTCTTTATTTTATGGATTCATTTTTATATATATATAATATTTTATGGTACAATCTTTGAACTCTTTCTTCTCCAACTTCGATTACTTGTTTCTCTCTTCGTTTTTCTACATCAGCTGCTTTTCGGTCCCCTATATTTTCAGGTAGTAAATTGAGGGATATCAAACCTCAAAACAACACAGTAATTTATCAAATGAAAACATTTAGACGCTAATGTTTCTTTTCACAAAATAAATTAAATTTCTACTGTCCCTACTGCGATGAAAAAATATTGGGAGTGCTTGGTTTATTAGGAAGGTTTCGCCAATTTAATATACTATACCGCTACTTTAGAGCTATAATACTGAATTGGATATTCTGCTTTTATATACAGCACTAAAGGGTGGAATCTTAGAAATGGAATTTAAGCAAACTATAGACATAAGCTTTTAGGACAGTAGAATTACATTTAAATACTATGCAAAAAAATTCTAAAATATATTTTAATGGCCCCCTTTCAACGAGTAAATCTAGAATGATAGCCAGACCACCTAAGCTTTATAAAGTTTCACCTTATAATCAATTTTAAAATAATGTATGTTTGTGAAGATTTGAGATGCTTTATGGCATTGTTTTATGTTGGTACTTGAATTGCAGGTTTTACTTGTTAACATACTTGTTTTAATCTTAAATATGTAATTTACATGGTATTTAAAACTGTGTATAAAGAGTTTGAGTCAAAAGGCGATCCATTAATTAAGATTATAAAGAAGGGCGTACCTGGATCTGTAAAGAAAAAAAAAAATTTTTTTTCTTAAAATATTTCGAGAGATTTCTCCCTCTTTATCAGTGCAATAAATTGATAAAGAGGGAGAAATCTCTCGAAATATTTTAAGAAAAAAAATGTTTTTTTTTTGTTTTGTTTTTTTCTTTACAGATCCAGGTACGCCCTTTTATATAATCTGTGTATAAGGAGTTAAGGTTTTATAATACAATATAATATAACTTTCATGATAATATATAACTATATATATACTCGAGCTTATCACTCAGTGGAAGGTAAATGTAAATGGATAATATGTCTCGAGGTCCTAGTGTAATATAAATTGTCCCAAAAGTTCGTAAACATATTATGACTATGATTTATATTTTGCAAGTGTTTACAAACTTTTGAGACAATCTTGGTAATATTGGTAACCTTTTGTAAAATTTTAACAGAATTCTTATAGAAGAATGATTTAATCTCTGTTCTAAATCAAGGGTGGCCAATCAGTAGATGGGTCAAGTTTCAGAATTACAAGGTTGTCCCGAAGTTCGTAAAAACTTGCAAAATATAAATAATATTATGTTTACGAACTTTTGGGACAAACTTATAAATCTTTACTGATAAGGTGGAAAAGTGATAGGTTTATTGTTAAAGGAAAGAGATTGATTTTTCCTCCATTTTTATTGCAAAAAATATTCAAAGTTTTCATAGAATCTATGTACCAACTTTTCATTAGCAATAAGGTGGGGGCTTTATAGCATTTATTGGCTGCCAGAGCAACTTTGGACGAACATTTCATTGGAGCAATAAGGTGGGAACTTTATAGCATTTAATGGCTGCCAGAGCAACTTTGGATGAACATTTAATTGGAGTAATAACGTGGGGGCTTTATAGCATTTAGTGGCTGCCAGAGCAACTTTGGACGAACATTTCATTGAAGCAATAAGGTGGGGGCTTTATAGCATTTAATGGCTGCCAGAGCAACTTTGGACGAACATTTCATTGGAGTAATAAGGTGGGAACTTTATAGCATTTAATGGATGCCAGAGCAACTTTGGGTGATTATTTCATTGGAGCAATAAGGTGGGGGCTTTATAGCATTTAAAGGCTCCCAGAGTAGCTTTGGACGATGATTTCCTTGGAGTAATAAGGTGGGTGCTTTAGAGCATTTAATGGCTGCCAGAGCAACTTTGGGCGATAAATTCATTGGAAATAAGGCGGGGGCTTTATAGCATTTAATGGCTGCCAGAGCAACTTTGGGCGATCATTTCATTGGCGTAATAAGGTGGGGGCTTTATAGCATTTAATGGCTGCCAGAGCAACTTTGGGTGGTTATTTCATTGGAGCAATAAGGTGGGGGGCTTTATAGCATTTAAAGGCTCCCAGAGTAGCTTTGGACGATAAATTCTTTGGAGAAATAAGGTGGGGTCTTTATAGCATTTAATGGCTGCCAGAGCAACTTTGGGCGAACATTTCATTGGAGTAATAATGTGGGGGCTTTATAGCATTTAGTGGCTGCCAGAGCACCTTTGGGCGATCATTTCATTGGAGCAATAAGGTGGGGGATTTATAGCATTTATTGACTGCTATTTAACTTTAGGTGATCATTTCATTGGAGTAATAAGGTGAGGATTTTATAGAATTTAATGGCTGCCAGAGCAACTTTGGGCGATCATTTCATTGACGTAATAAGATGTGTGCTTTATAGCATTTAATGGCTGCCATAGCAACTATGGGCGATAATTTCATTGGAGAAATAAGGTGAGGGCTTTATAGCATTTAATGGCTGCTAGAGCAACTTTGGGAGATAAATTCTTTGGAGAAATAAGGTGGGGGCTTCATAGCATTTAATGGCTGCCAGAGCAACTTTGGGCGATCATTTCATTGGAGTAATAATGTGGGGGCTTTATAGCATTTAATGGCTGCCAGAGCAACTTTGGGCGATCATTTCATTGGAGTAATAAGATGGGTGCTTTATAGCATTTATTGGCTGCTAGTTCAACTTTAGGTGATCATTTCATTGGAGTAATAAGGTGAGGATTTTATAGAATTTAATGGCTGCCAGAGCAACTTTGGGCGATCATTTCATTGACGTAATAAGATGTGTGCTTTATAGCATTTAATGGCTGCCAGAGCAACTATGGGCGATAATTTCATTGGAGAAATAAGGTGGGGGCTTTATAGCATTTAATGGCTGCTAGAGCAACTTTGGGAGATAATTTCATTGGAGTAATAAGTTAGGGACTTTATAGCATTTATTGGCTGCCAGAGCAACTTTGGGCGATCATTTCATTGGCGTAATAAGGTGGGGGCTTTATAGCATTTAATGGATGCCAGAGCAACTTCTGGCGATCATTTCATTGGAGCAATAAGGTGGGGGTCTTTATAGTATTTAATGGCTGCCAGAGCAACTTTGGGCGATCATTTCATTGGAGTAATAAGGTGGGGGCTTTATAGCATTTAATGGATGCCAGAGCAATTTTAGGCGATCATTTCATTGGCGTAATAAGGTGGGGGCTTTATAGCATTTAATGGCTGCCAGAGAAACTTTGGGCGATCATTTCATTGGAGCAATAAGGTGGGGTCCTCATAGCATTTATTGGCTGCCAGAGCAACTTTAGGCGATCATTTCATTGGCGTAATAAGGTGGGGGTTTTATAGCATTTAATGGATGCCAGAGCAACTTTGAGGGATCATTTCCTTGGAGCAATAAGGTGGGGGCTTTATAGCATTTAATGAATGCCAGAGCAACTTTGGGCGATTATTTCATTGGCGTAATAAGGTTGGGGGCTTTATAGCATTTAATGGCTGCCAGAGAAACTTTGGGCGATCATTTCATTGGAGCAATAAGGTGAGGTCCTCATAGCATTTATTGGCTGCCACAGCAACTTTAGGCGATCATTTCATTGGCGTAATAAGGTGGGGGTTTTAAAGCATTTAATGGATGCCAGAGCAACTTTGAGGAATCATTTCCTTGGAGCAATAAGGTGGGGGCTTTATAGCATTTAATGAATGCCAGAGCAACTTTGGGCATTCATTTCATTGGAGCAATAAGATGAGTGCTTTATAGCATTTAATGGCTGCAAGAGCAACTTTGGGCGATCATTTCATCGGCGTAATAAGGTGGGGGCTTTATAGCATTTAATGGCTGCAAGAGCAACTTTGGGCGATCATTTCATCGGCGTAATAAGGTGGGGCTTAATAGCATTTAATGGATGCCAGAGCAACTTTGGGTGATCATTTCATTGGAGCAATAAGATGGAGGCTTTATAGCATTTAATGGCTGCCAGAACAACTTTGGGCGATCATTTCATTGGAGTAATAAGGTGGGGGCTTTATAGCATTTATTGACTGCTAGATCAAATTTGGGTGATCATTTCATTGGAGCAATATGGTGGGTGCTTTATAGCATTTAATGGCTGCAAGAGCAACTTTGGGCCATCATTTCATTGGAGCAATAAGATGGGGCCTTTATAGAAATTAATGGCTGCTAGAGCTACTTTGGGCCTTCCTTTCATTGGCGTTATAATATAGGAGATTTAAAGCTTTTTGTGAAAGTCAGGGTACTTTTGGCGATCATGTTATGACATATCTCCACAGGAATAGAAGCCGCCTAAGCCTCAATCAGGACCAGAGGCCACCCAATTCCTCAAAGAGGGAATTCAATAAATCAGAGATTTCCACTCTTCCACGATAGATCGCCCAGGTCTCCAAGTCAGCGGAGGTCGCCCACTCCTCCAAGACTGTGGAGGTCTCCCAGGCCTCAAAAATGGCGGAGGTCGCCCAGTCCTGCAAAACAGAGAAGTTCGTCCAGTTCACCAACATGCCCTTAAAGTTGCACTTACCTACAAGATCAGAGGAGTTCGCCTAATCCTCCCTGATAATGGAGGATACTTCCTCCTCTACGACAATTGAGGTGGCCCAAGCCTCAAACAGCGGAGGTCGCCCAGTCCTGCAAAACAGAGAAGTTAGTCCAGTCCTCCAACACACCGTTAAAGTTGCACTTACCTCCAAGAACAGGGGAATTCGCCTAATCGGACAACGGAGGTTGCCCAGGCCTCCGTCCGACCCCACGGTCCACCGAGGCGATGGCGGCACTCTCCCCCCGGGATGAACATATCGTCCTGGAAACCTCATACACCTATATCCCCTATCAGCTAACACCCAACGAAAACCCCGCCCCGCCGCCTTCTCTCCTCCTCCCCAACTCCCGAGGGAGTTTACTGGGGGGAAGGAGAGGAGGGGGTGGTGCCGTGTGGAGGGGAAATCATGCTAGCTAGGGGGCAGTCGTACCAATCATCTGAGGTGAAAGACTGGGGCAAAGAGAACAAAGACACGGGGTGACACGGAACACGGGTTAGTAACGAGGGGAGAGACAACCAACAACGGAGGTGGACAGGGACACAAGGGGGAGGGAGGGATAAGGGGACAGGGAGGGGTTAGTAGACAGAGAGAACAAGGACAACGGGAGGGAACAGGACATAAGGGACGAATGGGGGGACAAATCAACGCCGTGATGTAAACATTCAGGGGGAACAGTCAGGTGAGAGCTAATAGAGGGTATAGGTGCACGCTGTTCCACAACAATATATTCTTCCTTCCTATAACAATTAAAAACTACTTTAGCTTCTTTCTATCTCTCTCTTATAATAATTGAGTTATAGATATATCTAATTATCACTTATATATTGTAATTAATTATCATTAAATAACAGTTTCTGTAGCGTGCACCATATAACCTGTACATCTCTATTCTACATGAGCTCCTCTATGTAAACATTTACATATATATATACATCCTATATATATACCGCGTTATAACTGGAAACAATAATTGAGTTATAGATATATCTAATTAACACTTATTATATATAAAATTATAATTAATTATCAGTAAATAACAGTCTCTGTAGCGTGCACCATATAACCTGTACATCTCTATTCTACATGAGCTCTCTCTATGTAAACATTTACATATACATCCTATACCGCGTTTTAACTGGAAACAATATTTACTTATAATAAACATCTACTTCTGAGATTGCTCAATTCTGGTTACTATTTGATTCGCCGAGAATTATATCTTTCACATACAACTTTGTGTGAACATCTTTCATCAAAACACAATGTAAGATTCCTCATGAATCGTTAAATTATGGTACAGTTAAACCTGTCTATAGCGCCCCCCTTTTTGGACTCGCCAAAATAGTATGCTATAGAGAGGGGGTGCTATAGACAAATCACTTTTAAATTAAAATGTTTACATTTTAATGTTTACTGGCATTATTACTATTATTCCAGGATGTACCCTACATTTCTGTTGGGAAAAAATGTATAAGACCAAATTTACTTAATAAAGCGTTTTGTCTCTGTGTTTGATTTAGATGAGGTTAAATTTAATAAAAGAAACTTTTATTGCGAAAGAATTTACCTTTTATATCTATTATTTGAATGAATAAACGCATTTTTTGGATCCAATGTTTATTATAATTTCCAATATTTCTATGAGGCAGTTCGCCTTTCTTCACATTGGGGAATTCAAGAGATATTATATATATATTTTATGATAAATTACCTTCCATTTCCATTCAACAGTAAAAACAAAAATGCTTATATAATTACTGGTATTTTCGTAAATAATTTCATAACAATTTCGATTTTGAAAACATCTTTAATCTGTTAAAACTCTTATATAATTTATATGTTAATCTATATACATTGCAACTCCTCTCTCCTGTAAGGTCTGGGGGGCCACCTCTACTCTACCAACTCGCCATATATAAATTAACAGGACAAGGTGACTCGAATGGAACACCTGTAAACCGAGACGATATAAATAAATTTTAAAAAACTCCTCTCTCAGTATTTGTTTGTTTCCATAAATAAGCTCTAATGTCAGGGATGAAGTATGAATGGATGAATTGTGAAGAGTAATGATAAACAGAAAAATTATTATTATTTTACGTTTATCATTATTCTTCACAATTCATCTTTTTATACTTCATCCCTGAGGTTAGAAATAATCGTTATTTCTCCTAAAAAATAAATATTTCGATTTTTCGTTCAATAGAAACACATGCGGGATAAATTTCAAATATCGTTTTACAATCATAAGCCGCATTATATTGTTTTATAAACTCTAATGTATTAATTCAGGGTAGAAATACGAAACTCTTATTTAGCAGTTTAATTCTTTCAATTTAACCTCAAACTTCCCTCTCAGAAATGTTTACTTTGTTAATATCAATCCACGAGACCCTCGTTTGTTTCTCTACAGACGGGATAAACAACACGTGTCTATAAATCACATCTCTTTAAAACACAATGCTATAGTTAGCTTTATCTAGCCATAAAAGTAATTATATTTCAGAATTAACTATCATATCAAAAGTAAATCTCTTCTTTATTTACAAGAAGTATTTAGAGAAAGATCTATAAATTAATTTGATGAATATTATAGAAGTAAATTATTTGGAAAAGCGAAATAATTTTGCATGTGATATCTGCTTGATATGTTGATATATTTAAATAAGTTATTCCGTGAACTTGAGCCTTCAAATCTCTTGGACGTTTACTCAAGTTGTTCCTTTGTTAACCCCAGTACTACTTCTTCTCTATAATCCTAAACTATATTGAGCTATAGAGTGCACTTACCTATCA
The DNA here is from genome assembly GCA_030710605.1 of Cordylochernes scorpioides. NCBI lineage: Eukaryota > Metazoa > Arthropoda > Arachnida > Pseudoscorpiones > Chernetidae > Cordylochernes > Cordylochernes scorpioides. The sequence goes on along the minus strand of CP092873.1, from coordinate 18,368,145 downwards.
CGCCTCTTCTTCTTGCCGCAGCAGCCCCCCATGGTGCTCGCTTAATCGCTCTGGTCTCAAAAGATTGGTCGGATCACAAAAGGATCGCTCTGGTCTCAAAAGATCGCTTGGATCACAAAAGAATCGCTTGATGTCAAAAGATCGCCCGGATCACAAAAGGATCGCTCTAGTTTCAAAGATTGCTTGGATTACAAAAGGATCGCTCTGGTTTCAAAGATCGCTTGGATCACAAAAGATCGCCTTCAAAGAACTCTCAGATGAGATAAGTTCGCTTTCAAAGATAGCTTAGGTCGCTTGGTAGTCGCTTGAGTTGCTCGCTAGATCGCTGCAGTTGCTAAAGTGAGAAAGTCTTTGTTGTGGCGGCCTCAATGGAATTCCAGAGGAGGACGGGGTTAAATAATAGAAATTGGGGACTTTTATAAATGTTTATGCATATATATTAGTTATATTATTTATACGGATAGAATAGGCGTATTCTGACCGTTCACAGGAGCAGTTTTAGATATCAGCGCGCCATCTAGTGGTAAAAATATCAACTAATCGTTGATTTAAGTTATTTTATAATATTTGGCAAATCCATTTCTTGATAAATCAATAAAAGCCAACCACGAAGGCGTTTCGGGCTGTAGGAACGCGACAGCGTGGCTGTACCTCAACAAACAAATATTTTGTCTAAGCGGGTTTCCGAGAAGCCGAGAAATGGGTATTTAGGCCAATTTTGCCTAAATACGCTAATCATGTGTATAAAAAGTAAGAAAATATAAAAAGGTCAGCTGGTGATATTAAAAATAAAATAGACGTAACCTGACCGCTCACATAAGCATTTTTAGATGGCACTCGGCCATTGAGCTGTCAAGATATACCTGTTTTATTTTACGATCATTACCTTAACATTTTCAATTTGTTTCTTATTTTACATATTTACAACGAAAATTAATATTCTGTGTGTGTGTGTAGACGCTCATATAACAACTAAATGCCTTTTTGTTTTTCAATATCAACACCTGACCTTATATATACCAGGTCTATTAGTATGAAACGCGAAAATGGGCGCCAGAGGCCGCTGTGCAACTTTATTTGAGCCGACGGTGGCGCTGACTTCAGACTGCTAACCTCCTCTATGTCCGCCGCACATGCCGGTTGCTTAAAGTGGCAGCGGTTCTCTACACCATCCTCCATGGCCATAATTCTAACTGCCTCGTCAATACAGCTGACCCCACTACGGACAACAGGTTCCTTATACTTATCAAGAAAATTGTCTACGAAAATATCGAACACTAAACTGCTGTCCAGATCGAAATCAATATCTCTCCTAGTGGCCATGAATATTTCTTTAAACACATTAGGAGTTTTTCCTACACGTTGCTTAAGACCTTCTAATTCTTTTAAAAATTCCCTAAAACCGCGAGTTTTTTCAGGAAATAAAATGACTAATTTCTCTATAATGCTCTCTACACTACTGTCATTTTTTATGCCCATCTCTTCTATGCTAGCCCGAACTCTAGGCGACAAAGCCTCGAACATAAGCAGTGCCTTAACTTCCTTATTCCATTTACCTATGCTCGCTTTCAGCTCTACTTCCCTGATGAAAGCTTTAAGCCCCACTCCTTTGAATGTAGAAAGTTTGATAGAATAGTTACTATCCATAATAACAGTAAAAAGGACTAAAAGTACATACAAAAATTAATTATATATATAAAAAACCTCAAGGCCAAAATTACAGGAATATAAGCCAAGAAACTATCCTGGCAAGGCTCGCCAATGACAAAAAATTACTATTTACCGGATAACACACAAAGTTGCAAATACTAGGGCCTAGAGTAATAGTAACTAAACACACAAAAATCGTACACTCAAGAGTATAACACAAAAAAAAGGTAAATAATAATTCACAATTATTTAAATAAAATAAAAAAGTACTTATCTTTATTTCTGCTTATGTAGGGATCGGACCAGGGTCACTCAGGGAATGCGTAGATATCACCAAGCACGGAAAAAAATACGAAGAGAGCACTATAAGCGTCTCTACACAAGATTTTATATCACACTCCAACACGCATTCCCTTCAACCCCCTTTATATACAAACATGGCCAAATTCGTCCAATTAGAATGCTTGAGAGATCGGTTTACTTATCTGATAAAAACAACGTTCTTCGCACTAAAGAAATAGGATAAGATACGCGTGCGAATATTTGTCAATATAATTTGACACTATGGTGGGCTATGGTCACCAAGGCCCGGTCCAATGCTGGGGTTCATGGTCTGATCCAGGAAATTCTGGGTCTTGTCAGGCCGGTTTTAAGAGGAGTTGGAGCTGTGGCTAGACATTTTTCAATCATCGAGTCAAAATCTAAAGCCTAAGTATTTTACTTTTAGTAATTGTATTACAATTATTACAATTCCTATTTTATATATCTTTTTCTTTTCAAATTAAACACTTGATAGAATCAACCATTGCTTTATTATCAAACTTATACAAAACCATCAACAAAGTAGAATCTCAAACGGAAGACACCTCTCTACAAAGGAAAGTTTTCATCACCAAAATTAACATTTTCACTATTAGCTTCTCTCCGGTAAGAGGACACTTCTCTTTAAAGGATAGCTACAAGAAAATAAGACCTAATCAAAAAGAATAACTTCTTAGGTCCATTGAAGTCTATCAAAAATGATAAAGCACAATTTGAATTATATATTAGAATTACAAGAAAATAAGCCCTAATCCAAATCCCCTAACCCAATCCACTAGCTATAATCTATAATCCAAATTGGGGGTCAGTTGAAGGGTGGTATAAACTGTTGGTTTTCAACCGCTACAAACCAGGATCAAATCTCGCATTGGCTACTTTTTTCCAATTTACAAAAAAATGCTCTAATGGCCCCATATTCTTGTAAAATTCCAACCCCACCAGCAAGTACAAGTAATCAAATGGGGGCTCTGGCACATTTGTAAGTGTAAAAGTCTAACTGCTTTTGACATGTGTAGATATATGGTGCACTTACAGTAAAAGCAGTCGCTAACTACCCACCATGATTATCATGGCCTGTACCACATGTACTAGAAATAAAAAAATAACAATAATCCAAATTGTGTTTTAAAGGATACTTTGGTTTGCAATTAGGTGGTGTCCTTTAAAAATAGGTGTTTACTGTAGGAGCCTGAGTTACTTATATGTTAATAAAATCATATAAATATTAAATTGTAATATTAATATAAAATATAAAAAATTATTTAGGCACGATTGTTTCGTCCTTATATATATATATATGGAAAATTTGCCGGGAGGAAATTAATCCATGGAAGCAATGGTCGCCTCTCCCGTCGAAATAAACGTCAGAATCAGACGCCATCTATTGACCGTCGCCGCAACTAGCGGCATCGGGTCGGTGACAAAGCCACAACACAAACTTTGGCAAACTGATAAGCGTCCACCTAGAGACCATGGTTTCGGGCTAATGGCCCTCGTCAGTCTAGGGCGGACTTTATTCCATGAGATCCACACGGGATCTAATGGAATCCTCACACAGGCGAACTGGAATCCCTTGGAAGGTAGTTGGAGGTCTGAAGGATGCGGAAAAGGGGAGGTGGATGTAAGAGAATTATTGCTGTCAATTTTGATTGTGTCCGGCTTGTGTGGTGAAAAAAAAAGTTGAAAAATGAAAAAATGAAAATGATGAGCCGGACGATGAGAGAAAAAAAAAACCTAACTGGGTCTCCTGAGCTCACTGTTGGGAAATGTACAGCGAGGAAGGGTCTTCTAGTTAGTTAATCAACAACAAAAAAAAAGAAAATGGCTGACGAACAATAATCTCTTGATGGGTGTAAAAAGTTGGGAGGAAAGGTTCATGGGATAGAGTTAGAGGTTGTAAGGGAAGCGTCAAAAACAACATTTTGAAAATCTAATAGAAAAAATAAAATGATAAATGTTTTATCTGTTTAAGAAATATTATAAATATTGTTAGATGTAGGTTTTTTAAAATAGTGCCTAAAATAGTTGAAGTTGTAACATTCTAAATCTAAACATGATGAAAAAAGAACATAAAATATTAAAGGTAATAATATATAAAGGGTTTGATTGGTAATTGATGGCATTAATTTTGATGGTTAATAAACAAAATGATATTATCGATTAATATTGAAATGTTTTATCTACATCTGTAAGTTAAAAAACAAAGTCCAACACCACAAAACTAGTAAAACTATAAGTTTATTTACAAATAAATGAGAGAAAACTTAGCAAACCTATTAAATGGGAAATAAATTGGGGCACAAATTAGTTACTAGAATAAAATAAAGATAAAGGGGAGTAGTGGTGATACATTGATACAATATTATGAAACTACAAAAAATATATAAGAGGAGTACATAGGAAGGATAAATTTAAAGTAAACACACACAATAGCGAGAGTAAATATTTGGGAAAGTTGGTATACTATTTACAGCTTTTTGTTACTTAAGGTGTCTTGAATATTTACAACATAGTTTCAGGGATGTAATACAGGAAGGAGGAGAAGTAGAGGTAATAAAAGTAAAATTAAAATATAAAAGAAAATTGACTTAAGCAAAAGGTTTTCGATAGGTAGTGACGCAGTGAGGAATAAAGGAAGAAGGTCTGAATTGGTTTCTGCAAAGGACATCTCAGGAGTCCTGCCCTGCAATACGAGCTTAGAAGCGAGGTATTGTTTTCAGGGTTCAACAATCTCAAGATGTTCTGTAAGTAGCATTAGATCAGATGGGCAAAAGGTGTGAAGATCGAAGGAGAGGTAGGTAATGGGAGAATATGGGAAAGAAAATTTTTCTGAGAGAGGTTAAAAAGAGATGGTGCCTCAAGAGCTGCGCTGCTGTCGGTGATTGAGCTCGACCAGATGAAAAATAAAATTAAACGAAAAATGAGTGGGCGCATCGTGCTGATGATGGACTGGGTCGAGCATTAGAGAAAAAAAATCTCGCTGGTTACCCAAGCTCTCCGTGTGGAGTTAACATGGAGAGGAAGAGCGTACCAGGTCGATGAATCATTAAAAAATAAAAATTAAAAAAGGTTGACGAGCAGGAGTCTCAGGAATTGTTGAAGAGGTTAGAGGATGGAGGTAGATTGTGAAAACAGGGCTCGACTGTTGGCATTGATTGATTGAACCCGAGTTTGAGGAAAAAAGAATGAAATAAAGAATGCTGGGACGGCGACCTGGGAGTAAATAAAAAAAAAGTCGGCAAACAGGAACTCTGCGATGGACGAGGGGTGGTTAGCACGAAGGCATAGAAGGCCAATGGAAAATGATCAAGAGACGAGAGAAGTATGGACGGCCTATAATTGAATGATTGACAGGTAAGAGTGTGGAAGTAAGAAAGACTATCTCTGCTAATGATGGATGCTAATGATGTAACAAGGTCATTCCACCCCTTTAGAAGTAGGGAGGGGACGACGACGTAGAAGAAAAAAAAAACAATTAGGGGGAATTCAGTGCGTCCTTGAGTTTGTTTGTCGTTGGGATGAAGATATTGTCGTGGCGATGGACGCCGTTTTGGGGATTTAATATAATTTTCCTATCCGTTTTAATCTGGAAGGTTCCTCTGTTAGAAGGATATTAAATTTAATCTGTAATATTGAAATCGTGTGTGTGAATAATTGGGAAAAGGTAGGCTATAAAAGAATTAATTAATTAACTATTGTATAAATAAATGTGTTATGATTATGCGAAATGTGTTAATGGGATATGGGATATGCGAGAGGAATTAAAATTGATGTGAACATTGTAGAAGTGCGAAATAAAAATGTATTTAATACGTAAATAACAATTTAACACAGGCAGGAATGAAATGCAATGGGGTATGTAAATTTTATGGTATGATATTAAGTTTTCGCATATTACATTTATAGTTGTATTTATAATTGTGGGAAAAATGGGACGCACATTTTGAGATGAGATAATTTAAAATTGATATTTATAAAAATACAAATCTAGGACTAATTTTTAAAACTTTAAATATTGAGAAATATCAATTTGAATAGTAATAGGTCAAGTAAAATAAAGAGCGTAATAAATTTAATTATTAATACTATGGTCATAAATAAGGTATTAAAAAAACACACAAAAAGTTTAGAAAATATGATTTGAGTAATTAAAATATAATATGATTTTTTATGTAAAATTGAAAGTTGCATATTTGGATAATGCCATTTTAGGTGAATTTAAGAAAGGCATGTAAGATTAGTAAATTGGCAAAAATGCGTGATTGAATATTTTTAATAATAAAATTAAAAATGATGAATTAAAATTTATAATTTGATGAAAATAAAGTAAAAAATGATAAATGAGAGTGTGAGAGTTTTCAAATTTGAATAAAATGATATAAAAAAGGTTATAATTGATTTTAAAATGCTTAAAGTGAAAATATAAGAATAAAATTTATGGGGAAAATGGCAGAAACAAAGTTTAAAGTACCTTGAAATGGTTGATGCTGGCTGGAGTTGATCTCTGGAGATGGCTGTTTGGAGGAAGGCTGCTTGTTGCGTGTGATCCGTCGAAAGGGGAGATGAGGGCTTCCTCCGCACGAGGCACGGTTAGTCCCCGAATGGCGTCTGCCAGGCGGCCTACTAGGTCGTCGCAGTGGGGCTGCATGTTGGTGAGGGCATCCGCGAAGTAGTCGTCACTGACCTCCGTCATCCTCTGCTTGCTGCTGTCCTCAGTCATCCTGTCGACTTTAACGGGTTCTGTAGTAATCCCGAAGTAGAATGTGCTGGGCAGTCGTGGTAGTGGTGTGTGATGGGATTCCCGCACTGGGACAGCAAGAGACAGAGGCAGGTCTAGATGGTAACTCCAAGAAGGTAGAGGTAGACCACGGACGAAGACAGTCGGACCACGGGCGTCACGGATGCCTACATCGCGGATAGGGGTGAGAGACCCGACCGTATAACGACGTGGCTCTGAAAACAGCTAACTGAACAACTCCCTTTGTCCCAATCTTGGGGGGCTTTTATATGAGACGCTCGCAGATGGCGGCGAGTTCTGATTGGCTCCCATAAAATCACGCCACTTGTCAAGCGCTGGGTTATTAATTATGTCTGGCCACGTGTCGGCCACCTGCTGACGGGGGAATGAACTCATTAGCATAAACACCTGTTGGTCTGGGTTGTTTATCATGTCTGGCCTTTGTCGTCTGGACTATGGCGTCGTCTGATCTACCTTTACCTCTTTGCTTTATTTTATTGTCACTTCTATTATTCCAAGTTTGATACATATTTTTACATAGGTATTGGTGTTATAACAAATATTAGAAGAAGGTTGTGATCTATCTATGTCAAAATATACTACATATATATATATATATATATGAAAAAAAACAATAGAAAAAATATAATAAAAGATAAGTGGGTCTCAGGTGTTGATATTAAAAATAAAAAAGGCATCTCCTGACCACGAGCACATGTGCTTTTTAGATGGCAGAGCGCCATCTAGTGGAGCAAAAATAAACTAAACGTTTTTTTTAGCTTGCTCCATGATATTTGGCCAACCCAATTTCTTGATTTATCAAGAAAAGCCATACACGAACGCGTTTCGCGCTGTTGGCGCTCGTCAGCGTGGAGAAGGCTGTAACCACTGCGACCAAAAAGATTTTTGGTCCCAATGGCTTCCTGAGAAATCAGAAAATGGGTATTAAAGGCCAAATTTGCGTAAAGACGCTTAACACATGAAAAAACAATAGAAAAAATATATATATGCTGATGAGCGCCAACAGCGCGAAACGCGTTCGTGGATGGCTTTTCTTGATAAATCAAGAAATTGGGTTGGCCAAATATCACGGAGCAAGCTAAATAAACGTTTAGTTTATTTTTGCTCCACTAGATGGCGCTCTGCCATCTAAAAAGCACATGTGCTCGTGGTCAGAAGATGCCTTTTTTATTTTTAATATATATATATATATATATATATAAGTCAGTATATGTATGTATGTATGTTTGACGGCTATACACGTCCACAATACGTAACTAATCTGACTGTAATTTTCACAGTATATAGAGTAGAATCTGGAAAAATTTCAGGTCTCTATCCCGAATATTCGTCGAGTTATTTGCAAATTTGTCCTTTCGCTCTCGATCAGCGCCTCTAGCGGTGAAGATGAGAGGTAATATCAGCAAACCTAAAGTTCATGTAAAGTTTGGAGCGGGACGTTTAACAAGAGTGACATTCACGGCGCCAATTTATAATTGTAAATAATAGTATTTGAATGAAAATATTTATTCGGGTAAAACCCGGGCGTTGCCCGGGTCATTCGACTAGTTTATACATAAAACAAACTTCTACTGTCCTTACTGAGATGAAAAATATTGAGAGGGCTTGGCTCATTAGTTGTGAACCCTCCCGGCGCTTTTGTCAATTCAATCTACGCTTTTTAGAGCTCTAATACTGTATTGAACGATTCTGATTATATATGCTGCACTGAAGGATGGAATCTTAGAAATAGTAATTAAGCAAACTATGGGCATATGCTTTTAGGGAAGTAGAATTACATTTAAATATTTGTAACGAGCAATTCTCTTCGGTAAACAACAACAACAACTCCAGTTAGGCATAAATTAATTATAGGATAATAACGAGCCATCTATATATAAGAAAGGAAACATTTAAGCACGTAAGTTTTTTTTCAAACATAAAACAAACTTCTACTGTTCTTACTTCAATGAAAAAAATATTGGGAGGGCCTGGCTCATCAGTGGTGAATCATCCAGGCGGTTTCGCCAATTTAAACTACCAGACCGCTTCTTAGAGCTCGAATACTGTATTGGATCATTCTGTTTATATATGCTACACTGGAGGTTGGAATCTCAGAAATGGTATTCAATCAAACTATGGACATAAGCTTTTATGACAGTATAATTACATATAAATATTTGCATTAAGCAATTTAAATTCAAATATTTATATTCAATTCTATTGTCCTAAATGTTTTGTCCAAATTTTGTTTGAATATCAATTCTGAGATTCGACCCTTCAGTGTAGCATATATAAGCAGAATCGTTCAATACAGTATTAGAGCTCTAAGAAGCGGTCTGGTAAAATAAATTGGCAATATCAAATTATGGAAATCAAAAACTCTAATAATAAATATAGTTTATGAATTGAACTGCACAATACCTCAGTTCTTTATTCTCAAAAATAATTAGCCATCTTTATGTTTCTTATATTTGGTGCAATCATGCATAGTTCTTTATTTTACGGATTCATTTTTATATATATAATATTTTATGGTACAATCTTTGAACTCTTTCTTCTCCAACTTCGATTACTCGTTTCTCTCTTCGTTTTTCTACATCAGCTGCTTTTCGGTCCCCTATATTTTCAGGGAGTAAAATGAGGGATATCAAACCTCAGAACAACACAGTAATTTATCAAATGAAAACATTTAGACGCTAATGTTTCTTTTCAAAAATAAATTAAACTTCTACTGTCCCTACTGCGATAAAAAATATTAGGAGTGCTTGGTTTATTAGGGAGGTTTCGTCAATTTAATATACTATACCGCTACTTTAGAGCTATAATACTATATTGGATTATTCTGCTTTTATATACAGCACTAAAGGGTGGAATCTAAGACATGGAATTTAAGCAAACTATGGACATAAGCTTTTAGGGCAGTAGTTTTACATTTAAATACTATGCAAAAATTTCTAAAATATAGATTGATGGCCCCCTTTCAACGAGTGAATCTAGAATGATAGCCAGACCACCTAAGCTTTATTAAGTTTCACCTTATAATCAATTTTAAAATAATGTGTTTGTGAAGATTTGAGGTGCTTTATGGCATTGTTTTATGTTGGTACTTGAATTACACGTTTTAATTGTTAACATACTTGTTTTAATCTTAAATATGTAATTCAAATGATATTTAAAACTGTGTATAAAGAACTTGAGTCAAAAGGCGATCCATTAATTAAGATTATAAAGAAGGGCGTACCTGGATCTATAAAGAAAAAAAAACAATTTTTCTCTTAAAATATTTCGAGAGATTTCTCCCTCTTTATCAATTTATTGCACTGATAAAGAGGGAACAATCTCTCGAAATATTTTTAGAAAAAAATTGGGTTTTTTTTTTGTTTTTTTTTTCTTTACAGATCCAGGTACGCCCTTTTATATAATCTGTGTATAAAGAGTTAAGGTTTTATAATACAATATAATATAACTTTCATGATAATATATAACTATATACTACTCGAGCTTATCACTCAGTGGAAGGTAAATGTAAATGGATAATATGTCTCGAGGTCCTAGTGTAATATAAATTGTCCCAAAATTTCGTAAACATATTATGACTATGATTTATATTTTGCAAGTGTTTACAAACTTTTGAGACAATCTTGGTAATATTGGTAACCTTTTGTAAAATTTTAACAGAATTCTTATAGAAGAATGATTTAATCTCTGTTCTAAATCAAGGGTGGCCAATCAGTAGATGGGTCAAGTTTCAGAATTACAAGGTTGTCCCGAAGTTCGTAAACACTTGCAAAATATAAATAATAATATGTTTACGAACTTTTGGGACAAACTTATAAATCTTTACTGATAAGGTGGAAAAGTGATAGGTTTATTGTTAAAGGAAAGAGATTGATTTTTTCCTCCATTTTTATTGCAAAAAATATTCAAAGTTTTCATAGAATCTATGTACCAACTTTTCATTAGCAATAAGGTGGGGGCTTTATAGCATTTATTGGCTGCCAGAGCAACTTTGGAAGAACATTTCATTGGACCAATAAGGTGGGGGGCTTTATAGCATTTAATGGCTGCCAGAGCAACTTTGGACGAACATTTAATTGGAGTAATAAGGTGGGGGCTTTATAGCATTTAGTGGCTGCCAGAGAAACTTTGGACGAACATTTCATTAGAGCAATAAGGTGGGGGCTTTATAGCATTTAATGGCTGCCAGAGCAACTTTGGGCGAACATTTCATTGGAGTAATAAGGTGGGGGCTTTATAGCATTTAATGGCAATCGGGGCAACTTTGGGCGATCATTTCATTGGAGTAATAAGGTGGGGACTTTATAGCATTTAATGGATACCAGAGCAACTTTGGGTGATTATTTCATTGGAGCAATAAGGTGGGGCTTTATAGCATTTAAAGGCTTTCAGAGTAGCTTTGGACGATGATTTCATTGGAGTAATAAGGTGGGGGCTTTATAGCATTTAATGGCTGCCAGAGCAACTTTGGGCGATAAATTCATTGGAGAAATAAGGTGGGGGCTTTATAGCATTTAATGGCTGCCAGAGCAACTTTGGGTGATCATTTCATTGGAGTAATAATGTGGGGGCTTTATAGCATTTAATGGCTGCCAAAGCAACTTTGGGCGATCATTTCATTGGAGTAATAATGTGGGGGCTTTATAGCATTTAATGGCTGCCAGAGCAACTTTGGGCGATCATTTCATTGGAGCAATAAGTTGGGTGCTTTATAGCATTTAATGGCTTCTAAAGCAACTTTGGGCGATCATTTCATTGGAGTAATAAGATGGGTGCTTTATAGCATTTAATGGCTGCTAGAGCACCTTTGGGCGATCATTTCATTGGAGCAATAAGGTGGGGGCTTTATAGCATTTATTGGCTGCTAGTTCAACTTTAGGTGATCATTTCATTGGAGTAATAAGGTGAGGATTTTATAGAATTTAATGGCTGCCAGAGCAACTTTGGGCGATCATTTCATTGACGTAATAAGATGTGTGCTTTATAGCATTTATTGGTTGCCAGAGCAACTTTGGGCAATCATTTCATTGGCGTAATAAGGTGGGGGCTTTATAGCATTTAATGGATGCCAGAGCAACTTTGGGCGATCATTTCATTGGAGCAATAAGGTGGGGGTCTTTATAGTATTTAATGGCTGCCAGAGCAACTTTGGGCGATAATTTCATTGGAGTAATAAGGTGGGGGCTATATAGCATTTAATGGCTGCCAGAACAACTTTAGGCGATCATTTCATTGGCGTAATAAGGTGGGGGCTTTATAGCATTTATCGGCTGCCAGAGTAACTTTGGGCGATTATTTCATTGGCGTAATAAGGTGGGGGCTTTATAGCATTTAATGGCTGCCAGAGCAACTTTGGGCGATCATTTCATTGGAGCAATAAGGTGGGGTCCTCATAGCATTTATTGGCTGCCAGAGCAACTTTAGGCGATCATTTCACTGGCGTAATAAGGTGGGGGCTTTATAGCATTTAATGGATGCCAGAGCAACTTTGAGCGATCATTTCCTTGGAGCAATAAGGTGGGGGCTTTATAGCATTTAATGAATGCCAGAGCAACTTTGGGCGACATTTCATTGGAGCAATAAGATGAGTGCTTTATAGCATTTAATGGCTGCAAGAGCAACTTTGGGCGTCCATTTCATTGGCGTAATAAGGTGGGGCTTTATAGCATTTAATGAATGCCAGAGCAACTTTAAGCAATCATTTCATTGGAGAAATAAGATGGAGGCTTTATAGCATTTAATGGCTGCCAGAACAACTTTAGGCGATCATTTCATTAGAGTAATAAGGTGGGAGCTTTATAGCATTTATTGACTGCTAGATCAACTTTGGGTGATCATTTCATTGGAGCAATAATGTGGGGGCTTTATAGAATTTAATGGCTGCTAGAGCTACTTTGGACCTTCATTTCATTGGCGTTATAATATAGGAGATTTAAAGATTTTTGTGAAAGTCAGGGTAACTTTTGGCGATCATGTTATGACATATCTCCACAGGAATAGAAGTCGCCTAAGCCTCAAACAGGAACAGAGGCCACCCAATTCCTCAAATAGGGAATTCAATAAATCAGAGATTTTCCACTCTTCCACGATAGATCGCCCAGGTCTCCAAGTCAGCGGAGGTCGCCCACTCCTCCAAGACTGTGGAGGTCTCCCAGGCCTCAAAAATGGCGGAGGTCGCCCAGTCCTGCAAAACAGAGAAGTTCGTCCAGTTCACCAACATGCCCTTAAAGTTGCACTTACCTACAAGATCAGAGGAGTTCGCATAATCCTCCCTGATAATGGAGGATACTTCCTCCTCTACGACAATTGAGGTGGCCCAAGCCTCAAACAGCGGAGGTCGCCCAGTCCTGCAAAACAGAGAAGTTAGTCCAGTCCTCCAACACACCGTTAAAGTTGCACTTACCTCCAAGAACAAGGGAATTCGCCTAATCGGACAACGGAGGTTGCCCAGGCCTCCGTCCGACCCCACGGTCCACCGAGGCGATGGCGGCACTCTCCCCCCCGGGATGAACATATCGTCCTGGAAACCTCGTACACCTATATCCCCTATCAGCTAACACCCAACGAAAACCCCGCCCCGCCGCCTTCTCTCCTCCTCCCCAACTCCCAAGGGAGTTTACTGGGGGGAAGGAGAGGAGGGGGTGGTGCCGTGTGGAGGGGAAATCATGCTAGCTAGGGGGCAGTCGTACCAATCATCTGAGGTGAAAGACTGGGGCAAAGAGAACGAAGACACGGGGTGACACGGAACACGGGTTAGTAACGAGGGGAGAGACAACCAACAACGGACAGGGACACAAGGGGGAAGGGAGGGACAAGGGGACAGGGAGGGGTTAGTAGACAGAGAGAACAAGGACAACGGGAGGGAACAGGACATGAGGGACGAATGGGGGGACAAATCAACGCCGTGATGTAAACATTCAGGGGGAACAGTTAGGTGAGAGCTAATAGAGGGTATAGGTGCACGCTGTTCCACAACAATATATTCTTCCTTCCTATAACAATTAAAAACTACTTTAGCCTCTTTCTATCTCTCTGTTATAACAATTAGGTTATGGATCTAATTGACACTTATTATATATAATATTGTAATTATCAGTAAATAAGTCTCTGTAGCGTGCACCATATAACCTGTACATCTCTATTCTACATGAGCTCTCTCTATGTAAACATTTACATATACATCCTATACCGCGTTATAACTGGAAACAATATTTACTTATAATAAACATCTACTTCTGAGATTGCTCAATTCTGGTTACTATTTGATTCACTGAGAAATATATCTTTCACATACAACTTTGTGTGAATATATTTCATCAAAACACAATGTAAGATTCCTCATGAATCGTTAAATTATGGTACAGTTGAACCTGTCTATAGCGCCCCCCTTTTTGGACTCACCATAATAGTATGCTATAGAGAGGGGGTGCTATAGACAAGTCACTTTTAAATTAAAATGTTTACATTTTAATGTTTACTGGCATTATTACTATTATTCCAGGATGTACCCTACATTTCTGTTGGGAAAATATGTATAAGACCAAAAGGTCTTAATAAAGCGTTTTGTCTTTGTAGTTGTATTTAGATGAGGTTAAATTTAATAAAACAAAATTTAATTGCGAAAGAATTTATCTTTTATATCTATTATTTGAATGGATAAATGCATTTTTTGGATCAAATGTTTATTATAATTTCCAATATTTCTATAAGGCAGTTCGCCTATCTTCACATTGGGGAATTCAAGAGATATTATATATATATTTTATGATAAATTAACTTCCTTTTCCATTCAACAGTAAAAACAAAAATGCTTATATAATTACTGGTATTTTCGTAAATAATTTCATAACAATTTCGATTTTGAAAAACATCTTTATATATATATATATAATCTGTTAAAACTCTTATATAATTTATATGTTCATCTTTTACATTGCAACACCTCTCTCCTGTAAGGTCTGGGGGAGGTCACCTCTACTCTACCAACTCGCCATATGTAAATAACCAGGACAAGGTGACTCTAATGGAACACCTGTAAATCTAGACGATATAAATAAATTTTTAAAAACTCCTCTCTCAGTATTTGTTTATCTCCATAAATAAACTCTAATGTCAGGGATGAAGTATGAAAAGATGAATTGTGAAGAGTAATGATAAACGGAAAAATAATTATTATTTTACGTTTATCATTATTCTTCACAATTCATCTTTTCATACTTCATCCCTAAGGTTAGAAATAATCGTTATTTCTCCTCAAAAATAAATTTCGATATTCCGTTCAAAAGAAACACATGCGGGATAAATTTCAAATATCGTTTTACAATCATAAGCCGCATTATATTGTATTATAAACTCTAATGTATTAATTCAGGGTAGAAATACGAAACTCTTATTTAGCAGTGTAATTTCAATTTAACCTCAAACTTCCCTCAGAAATGTTTACTTTGTTAATATCAATCCACGAGGCTCTCGTTTGTTTCTCTTCAGCCAGGATAAACAACAAGTGTCTATACTCGTAAATCGCATCTCTTTAAAACACAAATCTATAGCTAGCTGTATCTAGCCATAAAAGTAATGATATTTCATAATTAACTATCATATCAAAGGTAAATCTCTTCTTTATTTATAAGGAGAGAAATATCTATTTATTAATTTGTGATGATTATTATAAAAGTAAATTATTTAGAAGAGCGAAATTATATAGCATGTTATATCTGCTTGATGTGTTGATACATTTAAATAAGTTATTCCTTGAACTTGAGCCTTCAAATCTTGGACGTTTACTCAAGTTGTTCCTTTGCTAAAACCGCAGTACTACTTCTTCTATATAATCCTACACTATATTGAGCTATAGAGTGCACTTACCTATCACGCCTCTTCTTCTTGCCGCAGCAGCCCCCCATGGTGCTCGCTCTGGTCTCAAAAGATCGCTTGGATCACAAAGGATCGCTTGATGTCAAAAGATCGCTCTGGTGTCAAAGATCGCTTGGATCGCTCTGGTTTCAAAGATCGCTTGGATCACAAAAGATCGCCTTCAAAGATCTCTCAGATGAGATAAGTTCGCTTTCAAAGATCGCTTTGTTCGCTCGTTAATCGCTTGAGTTGCTCGCTAGATCGCTTTTGTTGCTAAAGTGAGAAAGTCTTTGTTGCGGCAGCCTCAATGGAAGTCCAGAGGGGAGCGGGGTTAAATAATAGAAATGGCGGACTTTTATAAATGATTATATATATATTAGTTATATTAAATATAAATAAGAATAAAATAAGCGTGTTCTGACCGTTCACGTGAGCAATTTAGATGACAGAACGCTATCTAGTGATAAAAAATATCAATTAATCGTCGGTTTAAGTTATTTTATAATATTTGGCAAATCCTTTTCTTGATAAATCAAGAAAATCCAACCACGAACGCGTTTCGGCCTGTAGGACCTCGACAGCGTGGTTGTACTTCATCGACCAAATATTTTGTCAAAGCAGTTTTCCGAAAAGCCGAGAAATGGGTATTTACACCAATTTTGCCTAAATACGCTAATCTTGTGAATAAAAAGTAAGAAAAAAATAGAAAATAACTTAAGGTGGTGATATCTATATATATAAAAATGAATGTTTGTATGTTTGTTGGTTTGTATGTCCGGTATACAAATTCGCAGTAGTTCACTAATTCAAACCAAAATTTCCATACATAGGTAAAAAAAAGCGGGGATGACGATAGGCTATTTTTAAAATATATAAATCAATTATTAAAACTATATATTAAAATTATTCTACTTAGCTCACGAGCAGCGCCCTCTAGAACACTCAGGCGCGCGCCGCCGGCAGGTCGCCTGAGCGTTCTAGACATGAAGCTTTTTCTTAATTACAATGCAAGCCTTAACTATATTTACAGGTTTTCGAATTTATAACTATTTCACATATTTACATATATTTTTTCATTTTTTGCTATAACTGATCTAATTCGACGTTTAAAATAATGGCTCTTGCTATATTTGCTATGTTTTATTTTCCTATGTTTTATGTGTTTGAATAATACATTTAATCGTGTAAACCCGGGCGTTGCCCGGGTCATTCGTCTAGTCAAAAATAAAATAGACGTAACCTGACCACTCTCATGAGCATTTTTAGATGGCACTCGGCCATTGAGCTGTCAGGATATACCTGTTTTATTTTAATATCACTTTTTCAATTTGTTTCTTACTTATACATATACAACGAAAATTAATATTATGTGTGTGTGGAGGCGCACATATAACAACTATATGCCATTTTCTTGAAAATAAAGATACTTCGGCCAGTAAATCTTTTTATTACCTCGACGTTTCGACAAATATCTTTTGTCCTCGTCGGGAGCAAACAAAGATTTACTGGCCGAAGTATCTTTATTTTCAAGAAATAAGAATGCCGGCCAGGCAGCCTCAATATTTACGATATATGCCTTTTTATTTTTAATATCAACTCCTGACCTTATTATATGTTTTTATTGTTTTTTCACATGAAAAGCGCATTTACGTAAACTTGGCCTTGGTATTTGATGTCTCAGGAAGCCTCTGGGAACAAATTTTGGTCGTCGAAGTACAGTCTGTATCACGCTGACGAGCCCGAAACGCGTTCGTGGTTGACTTTTCTTGATTAATCAAGAAATTGGGTTGGCCAAATATCACGGAGCAAGTAAAATAAACGTTTAGTTTATTTTTGTTCCACTAGATGGCGCTCTGCCATCTAGAAATGCTCATGTGATCCTAGTCAGGATATGCCTCTTTTGTTTTTAATATAACAACATAAAGAATGAACCAATACCCATTAATGTGAAATTATTTAATACTTGGTAACTTCGTTATCAAAACATTCACTATTTATAAATACAAAACACTTTACATGTTAGCCCTAGAACATGTATTACAACTGCCTTCAAGTTTGAAAATATTGTAGCGAAGCATTTATTATTTTGCACTAGTATTAACAGAGTATCATTTTTTATGTTTATATTTTACTACTCTGTAAACTTCCCTCATTGCTTATCTTTTGTTTATTCTTCATAGTTTGAAAAAAAAATAGTACAAATGTGATATTGTACTGGGATAAGGTGCATAAATTATTGAAAAAGGCATCTCCTTATCGTGCAACTGAAAGTTGCTGATGGCTTGCGCCTTCATAGTTTATTCTTGCCTAAAATAAATTGCTGTGTCATCCTGAAGTTTGTCTTCCCAAATTTTCCACGTGGCAATATTATATTGTCACTGAAAAATTATTTTAAATATTCTGTTGTTTATCATCATAAATATTTGCATAGTCATCACCCCTTACCATGCTTGTATATTATTACACCCATACCTCGCTTTGCGTCGTTTCGTTCTGCGTTTTTTTCGAAGTTGCGTCGCTGCTTAATTTTTACTGATTTTCACTGTGCGTCCTTAGATTTTCGAAGTTGCGTTGTTTTGGATCCGAGTCTTTAATTTTTTTCATTTTTATTTTTTTCTAAAATATGGCAACACCTTTGTTTTTGATTGCGCCATGCCATCAAAATTTTATTTTCACTTTGCGTCGTTTCAATTTGCGTCTTGTTTTTTTGGAACGTAACCCCGAAGCAAAGCGAGGTATGGGTGTACTTGTAAATTAAATTATAAAAATAGTTTGCATTCTAATCAATAAATTATTTTTACTTAAACTTTTGTAATACTCGTTATCACTACCGTGACAATATATACTGTGATTTAGTTGAACAAATTATCTCAAGGAACTATTTGAAACTATGTTCTATCTTTTGAATGCCTCGGGAATGTAGGATCAATTTCCCCAAACTGTGTCTTTGTAAACAGTTCTAGGCTGCTGTGTGTAACAGACGTTCCAGATTTGAGGATTAAATTAACACAAAGCAATAACGTGCCATCTATATACAACAAATGAAAACTTTAAGACGTGAATGTTTTATAATGCGGCTTATGATTGTAGAACGGCATTTGAAAATTATCCCGCATGTATTTCTTTTGAACGTAAAATCGAAATATATTTTAAGGAAAAATAACGATTATTTCTAACCTTAGGGATGAAGTATGAAATGATGAATTGTGAAGAGTAATGATAAACAGAAAAATAATGTGTCCAGGGATTGAAACAATTCATCCTTTCATACTTCATCCCTAAGGTTAGAAATAATCGTTATTTCTCCTTAAAATAAATTTCGATTTTTCGTTCAAAAGAAACACATGCGGGATAATTTTCAAATGTCGTTCTACATGAACGTTTCTTTTCACAAATAAATCAAAATTCCACTGCCCTTACTTCGATGGAAAATATTGGGAGGGCTTGGTTCATCAATGGTGAATCCTCCAAGAGATTTCGCCAATTTAATCTACCAGACCGCTTCTCTTAGAGCTCTAATACTGTATTGGATCATTCTGCTTTTATATGCTACACTGAAAGGTGGAATCTTAGAATTGTAGTAGTGATCACTGTTACTTGAGGAAAGAGGAAGTCGTTTTTGAGATAATGGTATCTTTCTTGGTTCCTGAACAAATCACAAGATCTATCATGATAATGATAGTCTTCCTATCATAGCCAGGAATGTAGAGTTTCTATTTAGGCTCCTAGCTCAGGACATCCCAAGATGAGATGATGAAAGCTTTCTTCTGGTTTATGGCAGGATCGGCACTTCTTGTCTTCTGTCCTTTTAATTACACTCTTGGACAAAACTTGGACTCATAGACAAAATCGTTCTTCTTCTTCCTTATCCCCACTCAATCATATTAGGGTATCAAGCTTGTAAAGCTTGAGACTTTTGATGGTATCTGCCTGGTGTGAGTAGAGCTCATCAATGGTCAATATAGTACAAAATCTTTGATATCGCCTGTTGTCTATTTTTTTTTTTTTTTGAGACAAGGGCAATTTTCTTCACTTTTTTGTTGTTGTTGTTATTACTATTCTTAGTACACGTGTACAGACCATGGTGATCATGATGGGTAGAAGTTGGCGACTGCTTTTACTGTAAGTGCACCATATGTCTACACATGTGAAAAGCATTTCGAATTTTTCACAAACAAGTTTTCCTGAGTCCCATTTGATTACTTGCACTCGCTGGTAGGGTTGGACTTTTGCAAGAATCGGGGGCCATTGGAGCATTTTTTTTTTAAATTATTATAACAAAGTGTCGAATGTGGGATTCGATCCCGGATCGTAACGGTCGAAAACCAACAGTTTAGATCATTCGTCCACTGACCCCCTTCTTCACACTCTATCTCGTATGTCTTCAATAAAGGTCACTGTAATATCTTTCAGAGTTATTGTCTGAATCCCGATATACATGCTAAGAGGTACAACTTCCTTAAGTTTTGTCCATGAGTGTATACACACCTGGGTATCTCGTGTATCTTCAATAAAGGTCACTGTAATATCTTTCAGAGTCATTGTCTGAATCCCGATATACATGCTGAGAGGTACAACTTCCTTAAGTTTTGTCCATGAGTGTATACACACCTGGGTATCTCGTGTATCTTCAATAAAGGTCACTGTAATATCTTTCAGAGTTATTGTCTGAATCCCGATATACATGCTAAAAGGTACAACTTCCTTAAGTTTTGTCCATGAGTGTATACACACCTGGGTATCTCGTGTATCTTCAATAAAGGTCACTGTAATATCTTTCAGAGTTATTGTCTGAATCCCGATATACATGCTAAGAGGTACAACTTCCTTAAGTTTTGTCCATGAGTGTATGCACACCTGGGTATCTCGTGTATCTTCAATAAAGGTCACTGTAATATCTTTCAGAGTTATTGTCTGAATCCCGATATACATGCTAAAAGGTACAACTTCCTTAAGTTTTGTCCATGAGTGTATACACACCTGGGTATCTCGTGTATCTTCAGTAAAGGTTACTGTAATATCTTTCAGTTATTGTCTGAATCCCGATATACATGCTAAAAGGTACAGCTTCCTTAAGTTTTGTCCATGAGTGTATACACACCTGGGTATCTCGTGTATCTTCAATAAAGGTCACTGTAATATCTTTCAGAATTATTGTCTGAATCCCGATATAGATGCTAAAAGGTACAACTTCCTTAAGTTTTGTCCATGAGTGTATACACACCTGGGTATCTCGTGTATCTTCAGTAAAGGTCACTGTAATATATTTCAGTTATTGTCTGAATCCCGATATACATGCTAAAAGGTACAGCTTCCTTAAGTTTGGTCCATGAGTGTATTTTTTAAGGTTATGTATGAGAATACTGTGTTCTTTCAGATTCAGGTAAGGTCTTACCAAGAAGGTAAGATCTCCCAAATTTAGGAAGAGACTTTTGTTTTAAAGGTCTGAAAAAAAAACTGTTTGAAAAATAACGAACTCCTTTAAAAATATATACATAGTCGTCTGCTTCTTTGAAATTCAAAAGTTGTAACAAAGGTTTAAAATGTTTAATAGACTTTAAAAGTTAGTATTAAAGTTTATAAGTTAATATATTAAAATTAGAAAGTTTTATTAAAGCCACAAAAAAAACGTTTTCTTAAAGCTTAAAATACTATAAGTAACACTATTTAGTTGTCATTTTGTTTTAAAACGACATCTACAACAGTATCAAAGCGCCATCTATGAATCAAAATTGAAACTATTTTAGTGACATAATTCTGATTTAAAGCAATTGAGTTATTAAAACTTAATCTATTAATCAAAATTGACATTAACTTTTTATTTTTATTATTTATTTTATAAAATATAATTACTTTTACATATTCTGTGGAATGTTTTTTTTTTTTTTTTTTTTTTGTAAGGGATTATTGACCCATCAGTGGTGAACCCTCTTTCATCGACTTCTCGTCACCTTAATAAACGATGAATAAAAAAAAAATAGATTATAGAATAAAGATTTGTGACAAAAGTCGTCTATTCTAAACGAGTTTATGACCAAACTATGAAGAGCCCATTTGCCCTTTGCTTGATAAGATCTGGGCTCGAAAATGATAAACTTGGGTTAGTAGCCCGTAAAGCCATATTTTCTCTTGCTTGATAGGAGTTCTTTTCCAAGCTGAACTGTCAATTCTGACTAAAGGAGCTTCATCAGGCCCAGCTTTTGGCTGCTAGCCCACTATGTCTTTAGTTCTTTGGTACTCAAATTTTGTGTTTATGTGATTAACAGAAATAGAGTAACTCCGCCTTTGCCGGTCCCAAGCCCGGATGAAAAAGGAGAAGGCGGAGCAGTAACAAGCTCACTAAAAAATCTGGGCTCAGCTGGCCCGGATGATCGTACTTTGTAAGGGCTCCTAATACTGGTATACAGAATGAGCAGTGTCTGTACTCCATGTTAGGAGTGGCTGCACATGGCGTCTGTTCCTCATGTCAGAGGCGGCCATTTCTTTGGGAGCTAAGTCGGCCTGCCACTGAGTAGTGCTTCCAGTCTTAATGACAAAGGCAGACGCATTCTACTTTACCCAGTGTGTAGATAAGAAAGAACAAGAATACAGAAATAGAGTTACTGTTTGTACCGGCAGCTGGCATGCCTACAGGATATATAGTAAATTATCAGTGATCACATTATTATCACTGATGGTACTCTGTGGAGTTGACTGATTGTAATATATATACACATGTAAACTTATGTCGGTGGTTAGAGTCTAAAAGAAATAAAGACTTTTCTTGTAAACTTCCAAATACTTCTTGCTGATTAACGTCAACTAACAAACACGAGGACGTTATACTGTTAACTTATATAAGCTCCAATAACTTATAACGATATACCCACTGAACTTCACATGTGTACACATAAAGCAGCCGCAACATCAATGATTAGGCGATTCACTATGTTAAATGAAATTAAATGTAAAAAAGAAAAATCGCTGTCAGAACTGCAAAAGCTGCTTTTTTGGAAAAATAGCTTTAAATATGAAACTGAAGAAAATAATGTTTTTTTTTTTTTTTTTTTTTTTAGTTTGATCAGTACTCCTGTTTGAAAACACAAGGTAATAAGACCAAATCCAAATAATCCAATACATGCTGTGGTAAAATTTTTCATTCAATACTTTTGTCTGAAGATGGTAACAACACTGTTACCGAAACGTCGCACACTATTTATTTATTTGGATTTGGTCTTATTACCTTGTATTTATAATCTACTAGCCGAATGACCCGGGAAACGCTAGGGGTTAACCCGATTAAATGCTTTTATTAAAATACTATTCGTTACAATTATAAATTGGCGCCGTGGATGTCATTCTTGTATAATATATAAATGAGTTTTAAAAATTGTAAAAAAAAATGCATCGGCCGGGAATCGAACCCGGGGTGCCCGCGTGGCAGGCGAGCATTCTACCACTGAACCAAAAGCAAACGGTGACAGAATTAAGAACGCATGACGCTGATAACTGTATATATTAATAATCCAAATTGTGCCTTATTATTCCTGTTTGAGTGCAAAGCTTGAATAATAACTGTGGAATAATGGAGATCCACTTCGGGACGTCGGCCAGACGGATTGGGTGACAGTAAACAAACATACCTGCCGCCAGCCGGCAACAAAAGAAGAGAGCACAGCCTGGTCTGTTGAACAGTTGGGTGTTTTCCTCTGTCCTCTTAACATGTTTTAAATAAAGTTAGTTTGAAGGAGACTTTTACCCTCTCCTTTTTGCTATTTAGTGATCTGACTAAAATCCTTGCAACAGCCTACAAAAGAATCATGACTGCGAATTCTTCTACCGAATTTCGCATCAGTGTTTTGTGAAACGTTTACCAGACTTTTCTTCACAATAACCAAAGAAGAGGAGTAAAAATATTAACTCTCTTTATATCTGGTGTACCATAAAAACTCTTTAAGACTTTTTAAGAATGAAGGGAGAGGACCAAAGAAAAGGATTGGTTTGATATTCTAACAGAATGATCTGGTACTAGAAGATAGAGTGGTTGTAAACATAAAATTTCAGGGTTCTACATAGACAACCTTTTTTAGTGTTTAGGATGTAGACCCCCTAACCTGAACCAGGAATGATGGACCTCAACTGATGAGCTAAGCCCCTAGATTGGAGAAAACTGGAGTGTAATGATGAGTAACACCCCTAGACAGCAGAAATCCAATGAAAAGCCACACCACTAGCCTGATGAGCCCCAAGCTTGCATTATAGACTGAACCCTAGCTTGGGAGAACGAAAGAAATGCTTCATACAGTGTTCTGAAAGATCTATGAAAGTGCTTCAGGTGTGTCTTTTTTTTATCATCATCATTATTATTATTATCCTATTTCACAATATTGGTAGAGGGTTAGAATATTGAGGCTCCCATACATTCCAAGAGGTGGTCTGGTGAGGCCTCTTTGGTCCTGCAGATGGTGTATTGTGGGAAGGTCTTTACACCATCCTGGAAGAGGAGTGGTCTTATATAACCAGTTTTAAGCCTGGAAATACAGGTTGCTGCCTGTCAGTTCATCCCACATTCCAGAATAGCTCCAGGCTTTTGGTTCAGATACCAATGATGGAATGTTGACTCCTGTATTTTTACTTGAATGTTTCTTTTTTAATGTGTTTTGTGGGTGGCATGGAATTCTAGGCGGAGTCAGATAACAAATTATTTATTGTAAAATCAACTTTTAATTACATTTATTCATACAAATTATCAGAAGGGTTAAATTGGTGTATACTACATGTTGAAGTTATTTTTGTTTATGTGTGTGTGTGGTCAAATATCAATTCTAGATTATATAATGTTAGACATATGTGCTTGATATATTATAGATAAATATTTACATTTCATATTATTTATGATTTATATTTAAAATGATGTATAATTATTTTATTATATTGATATGGCAACAATTAATATGATATTAATGTTAATTCATATAATTTTAATAAAGTATATTTTATAAGCATTATATATTTATAAGATGAATAATTTTAATATTTGAATTGAATAATTATTAGACAAATTAAAACTTATAATGAAAATAGGAAAAGTTAATATTTGTGAGCCGCTACATCACTCCCCCGCCAGTGAAGACTTAAAGTCGAAAACGTACGTGGCGTCCATAGCGAGTGGTGTAGCTACTTGTCTTCGGTGTAGTTTCCTCAGCACCGTCGGGCATAGGTGGCAGAATTGAAGAATCGTGGAAACTTTGAGGGGTGTTTTCTATGAATGCAGGTTTTAGTCTGTTGACAGAAATGACTTTGTTTTGGTCATTGATTTTAACTGTAAATGTCTTCGAAGATCTTGATACCACTGGAAATGGACCTTCGTATGGTGGAGATAACGCTCTTTTTACAAAATCTTTTCTTACAAAGACGTGTGAGCAGGTGTCTAAGTCTTTATGAGAAAAAATATTGTTTTGGTTTGTTTGTCTTGTTGGTTGAGGTCGAATTTTACTCATATAATTCTTTAATTGAGTGGCAAAATTTGATGGATCGGGGTTTTTAAATTCTGAATTGGTTAGTAAATCAGCTGGAAGATTTAAAGTTGTCCCGAAAACCATTTCTGCAGCAGTGCATTTCAGGTCTTCTTTGTAGGATGTTCTGATGCCTAGCAGTACTAGAGGCAAAGCATCTATCCAATTAATAGTATTTCCGCTTGCCATGATTGCAGCTTTAATTTGACGATGCAAGCGTTCGACGAGACCGTTTGCTGCAGGGTTGTATGCCGTTGTTCGTATTCTGTTGGTGCCAATGAGTGAAGTGAGATCCTTGAAGAGTGAATCAAATTCACGACCTTGGTCAGTAGTTATTGTTGCTGGAACTCCGTATCTAGAAATCCAACCGCGAAAAAAAGCTTTTGCTACGCTTATTGCAGTTTTGTCCGAAATCGGAAAGGCTTCAGGCCATTTTGAATATCTGTCTATAGCAGTCAAAATGTGGGTACAATTTTCAGAATGGGGTAAGGGGCCTATTAAATCAAGATGAACGTGTTCAAAGCGAGTTGATGGGAGAGGAAAAATTCCGTGTTTTGTAATTGTATGCCTGTGAATTTTGCTTTTCTGACAATCTAAACAGGACTTTGACCAATGATTTATTGTTTGATTCATCTTGGGCCAAAAGTATTTTTGAGTTATTAGTTTTCTTGTTGCACGAATTCCTGGATGAGACAAATTATGGAGAGAATTAAAAATTTGTCGTCGGAAATTTTCAGGCACGAAAGGTCTGGGATTTCCAGTAGAAATATCGCAGTAAATTAATTTATTGCAAAAAGGAACTTGTTGTTTTATTAATTTGATTGTTTGTGAAGAATTTGAATTATCAATGAGAGTTTTTAGTTCTTTGTCCTTTTCTTGAATTTCAGGGAATGCATTAAGATCTAGATTAACCTTCGTGTGATTGAAAGTTTCGATTTCAATTCTTGAAAGGGTATCAGCCACAATGTTTTCACTTCCCTTAACATAGCGTATGTCCATGGAGAATTGTGAAAGATAGTTGAGATGACGTTCTTGACGAGGTGAACGTTCAGATTTTGATGTTAAGGCATACGTTAGAGGCTTGTGGTCTGTAAAAAGCATGAATGTTTTTCCATCAAGAAAGTATGAGAAATGCTTAACAGAGAGGAATGCAGCTAGGAGTTCCCGGTCGAATGCTGAGTATTTCGTTTCTGCTGGGGTTAGCTTTTTTGAAAAAAATGAAATTGGTTCCCATGCAGTGTCATTCAGTTGTTGGAGGACACCACCAACAGCAACGTTGGAGGCATCAACCAGTACACTTAATGTAGAATTGGGTTGAGGGTAGTTTAAAAGTGTGTTTTCTGCAAGAGCATTTTTGATGTTTTGAAAAGCTTCTAATGTGTCTGAAGTCCAATTTAATGATGCATTGGGAGATTTAGTTTTTAAAAGTGAATAAAGCGGAGCTAAAATATGACTTGAATTTTTTATGAACCTGTGATAATAATTTACAAGACCAATAAATCTTTGGAGTTGACGGGTCGAATTAGGTTGAGGAAAATCTTTAACGATTCTTATTTTCTCAGGAAGAGGTTTTATTCCTTTGTTGTCAATGATGTGTCCAAGAAATTCTAGTGAAGGTTTTCCGAAAACGCTTTTAGATATATTGACTGTTAATCCATGATCGGAAAGTCTTTTGAAGATTGTATGTAGATGTTGAATGTGATCATTTTCATTTTTACTGGCGATCAAAACGTCATCAATGTAAACGAAGACAAAATCTAGACCTTTTGTCACTTCATCCATGAATCTTTGAAATGTTTGGCTTGCGTTTTTTAAACCAAAGTTCATTCGTGTGAATTCAAATAGACCAAATGGCGTAGTTATTGCCGTTTTGGTTATGTCTTCTTGGTTAATTGGAATATGGTGGTACGCCTTCACTAGATCTATTTTGCTGAAAATTGTACAGCCATGAAGGCTTTGGGTGAAATCCTGAATGTGCGGAATGGGGTAACAATCAGGTTGGGTCACAGCATTTAGTCTTCTGTAGTCGCCACATGGTCTCCAGTCTATAGAATTTTTCTTAGGGACTAGATGTAAAGGTGATGCCCATGCTCCGTCTCCTCTCTTGCATAAACCTAGTTCCATCATGTGCTCAAATTCTGATTTGGCAATTTTAAAATTTTCTGGATTCAGCCGTCTTGGTTTGGAGAATGTTGGTTGCCCTTTTGTAGTAATATGATGAGTGACTGAATGCTTGACTGGTGTGGAATATGATGGAGGCTTAGTTAGAGAGGGATAATGAGAGAGAATGTTCAAAAATTTGTCTTCATAGCTGTTTATTGAGCACTTTGGAGAAAGTGAGTTGAAATTTGTAATTGATGCACGCTTGCGTAGCTTCGTTAAAGAATCAATTATAAACTTTCCTTTGATATCTGGAATTATTCCAAAGTGTTCCATAAAATCAGCTCCTAGAATGGCTTTGTTTGTGTCTGCTATTATGAATCTCCATTTGAAATCTCTACGAAGACCTAGATCAAGATTAAGGAATCTTTCGCCATAAGTCTTGATAGGTGAATTGTTTGCTGCTGTGAGAGTAAATTTTGTTGGACCACGCCGTCTATCTTCAGGACGAGGAGGCAGGACACTGATCTCTGCACCTGTGTCAAGGAGAAAACTAATTTTGTTGCGGTAGTCAGTGATAAATAGACGGTGGCTTTTATTATTGCTACAATCAGTAACCACCGGGCTTACTGATTGTTGTTGGAGTTTTCCTGCTGGTTCTTTGCTTTTTTGTTGAAAGTACAAGGTGAGATGCATTTTCTTGCATGGTGCTTGAATCGAAAATGATACCAGCACCAAGAGCCATTTGGATTGTACTTTCTATAAGTGTTTGGGGAAGATTTTCGAGATGAAGATGAGCTTCTGGATCTTGAACGAGGTATTCTTTCTTCCTTCTTGTTAAGGTCAATTTTCAATGCTGAAATTTCCGCACGCAAAGATGCCAGTTCCTTTTCTAAAGTCGAAGTACTTGAAGATGGTGAAGAAGTAATCTCCGTCACTCTATCAGCTAAATCTTCTAGAGAGTTTAGTGATGCTTGCTCTTGCGTTGTCAGAATTATTTGGATGTTTTTAGGTAAACGTTGCATCCAGAGCATTTTTAATGTTGTGTCACTGACGGCTTTGCTTTCTCCAATCAATTGTCTTAAGTGGCGTAATAATTGGCTAGGCAGTCTGTCTCCAAGTTCTTCTTGAGTCAACAATTGCTGTAGTTTTTTAAATTCGCTGTCAGCGGTACATTTAATTATGGCCTTCTTTAGCGCGTCGTATTTATTGTCTGGTGGAGGTAATATAATGAATTCACGTACCTCTATGGCAGTTGATGGAGGTAAAAGTGAAATTAGATAAGAAAATTTGGTGTCATCATTTGTAATTGGACTTGGCTTGTTCAATAAAAATTGTGATTCCAATGTTATGAACCACAATTCTGGATCGTTTGGCCAAAATTCGGGTGCTTTAATTGAATCCATTTTGAGAATATATTGTATTTAAAAAATTATATGTCCTTAAAAGATATTAAAATTCTGATTATTATAATTATTAAAATTCAGAATTAAAATTTTATATTTGATTTTTATTTGATAAGAAAAAATATTTGAATATATTATCAAGTTATAATTTTTAAATTGTAAGTTATATATTATTTTTTAATTGCCAATTTAATGTGTATTTGAATTTATTTAATATTTATTTTTTTTTAAATTATATTTGATATCTGATTTGTTTTTAAGTTGAAAATTTGCCTTGAATTAAATACCAAACGATGTACGTTTTCGTAGTTTTAAATATTGCGAAATATGTTATAATTTTTGTTTTAAATATAAATATTTAATATGTATTTCTTAAATATTTATAATTTGATATTATGAGTATTTTTATTTTTCACTTTTGATCGAATTGAAATTCTTGTTTGATTGCTTACAAATGTTCGTTAAAGTTTACCGGCTCACCATTTTGTGGGTGGCATGGAATTCTAGGCGGAGTCAGATAACAAATTATTTATTGTAAAATCAACTTTTAATTACATTTATTCATACAAATTATCAGAAGGGTTAAATTGGTGTATACTACATGTTGAAGTTATTTTTGTTTATGTGTGTGTGTGGTCAAATATCAATTCTAGATTATATAATGTTAGACATATGTGCTTGATATATTATAGATAAATATTTACATTTCATATTATTTATGATTTATATTTAAAATGATGTATAATTATTTTATTATATTGATATGGCAACAATTAATATGATATTAATGTTAATTCATATAATTTTAATAAAGTATATTTTATAAGCATTATATATTTATAAGATGAATAATTTTAATATTTGAATTGAATAATTATTAGACAAATTAAAACTTATAATGAAAATAGGAAAAGTTAATATTTGTGAGCCGCTACAGTTTGTAAGAGTCGAAATCAATGTCTGACTTAGAATCATAATCATGACCAGTTTTAACTTCAGACTGAAGGTAAAAGATGTGTTAAGGCAATTATACGAGGATATAAGGATATACTAATAATATTGTCACAAAATTGGTTTATGTAAATCAAATGTAAAGCAAATGTCTCTATTAGAAAATATTTATTTGGATTTGGTGTTATTACCTTGTGTTTATAATCTATAATCCAAATTGTGCCTTTTCAATTTCATGTTCATTTATCTTTATAAACACAGATTTATGTTTGAGTCAAAAGGCGATCCATCAATTAAGATTATATAAAAGGGCGTACCTGGATCTGTAAAGAAAAAACAATTTTACCAAAATATTTTGGATTTTTTTTTCTTTACAAATCCAGGTACGCCCTTTTATATAAACCTAAACAGATTTATGTATTATAAAAATCACTCTTTGTATTTTGTGTAACATTGTAACTACACACCTCTTAAAGATTGTGATGTAATAAATAAAATTATTATTAGAGTTTGCATAAAGCAAATGGAGTCCCAGGAGAAATAGAATTATGCTTAGGGCTACTACCTAAAAATATAGTGCACCACCTTCTCTGACCAATCAACAAGACACCTGAGAAAATTCTCACCCACTCCAGCCCATCTTAAGAAGAATCTCCTAAAAATACAACTAGAAACATCAACCACGACCCTATATTATCAGGACATGGATATAGAATCTTCAAGTGATGGCATCCACATTGATATTCACTTTAGAATTCAATTTCTTCAGCTCATAGGAATTTATATTATAAATATATTAATTTATATTTTCTCTTGTAGTTATATATATATATAATCTATAATCCAAACTGTGCTTTATCATTTTTGACAAGATTTCAACGGACCTAAGAATTTATACAGTAGAACCTCCCTGTAAAGGGCAACACCTAATTGCAGAGCCAAAGTGTCCTTTAGGAAGATGTGTCCTCTTACCGGAGAGTTGCTAAATAGTAAAAATCATAATTTTGTAAAAGAAAACTGTCCTTTGTAGAGAGGTATCCGCTAGTGGGGTGTCCGCTAAAGGGAGGTTCTACTGTACTTCCTATGAGCTGAAGAAAATGAATTCCAAAGTGAATATCAATGTTGATACCATTACTTGAAGATTTTATTTTAAAGAGTTCAAGATGTGAAGCTCTCCTCTATTTCAAGAAGGACATGTTCAAGTCAACACAGCCAGAATAAAACAAGTCTCTGATCCAATATGTCCACATTGTTAAGAGGAATACCAAGCCGTAGAGTATCTCCTTTTCAACTGCCCAGCATTTCAACTACAGAGATTCCAGATGGCTACACTCCTTGGACTGTCCTCATTCAATGTCACTGCATTGTTGAATCTACTAAGAAACAAACCAGTCACTTGGTGAACTGGTTCACTAAGGCTACCAAGACAAATTCCTAAACTGCAGGACAGCCCAGGTAGATGGCAGCGATCTATGGATACGCTCCAGGAGCCTGAGTCACTTATATGTTAATAAAATCATTAAAAATATATCTCATTATTCATTTATCTAACCTTGTAGGATGGTTGAAGCATGCTCTGGATAGATGCAAGACATGTCTGAGAAGAGAATCAAGGCTGAAGAGTCTGGCACAAATTAACACAAAGCAATAACGCGCCATCTATACATATAAAATGAAAGGAATTAAAAGCACGAATGTTTCTTCTATACTTAATACAAACTTCTACTGTCCTTATTTGAATGTAATTCTACTGTCCTATAAGCTTATGTCCAGTCTTCTTGAAAACCATTTCTGAGATTCCATCCTTTAGTGCTGCGTATATAAGCAGAATCTTCCAATACAGTATTAGAGCTCTGAGACGCGGTCTGGTGGATTAGATTGGCGAAACCACTGGGAGGGTTCACCACTGATGAGCCAAGCCCTCCCAATATTTTTTTTCGCCGCAGTAAGGACAGTAGAAGTTTGTATTATGTATAGAAGAAACATTCGTGCTTTTGATTCCTTTCATTTTATAAGCTGAAGAGCCTGCCAGACCGCAACCTAATGCAACACTCAATATACACCCTTACACAGCAAAATTGTTCTCAATTTACAATAGTTGTATATAAAAAAAATATTTTATTAAATCTCTAAGGAGTTCTATTTACAATATAAAGTATAATATATATATATATATACGACACAGAAAAATTGGTCATTAAAAAGAAAAAAGTTGAGTCCTAATTTTATAAAGCTTTAAACAAATGTTTTGTGTCTTTTTTTTAATTGTCAAAAAGGCTTGCATTTCTTAAAAGGAGAATTTTTAAATATATATATATACTAGCGGATGTGCCCGGCTTCGCCCGGGTTTTACCCGAGTGAATGTTTGTCTAACGAACATTTGTTAAAAACAATTCTCTATAAACTTATAAAACGTACTCGGCTTCGCCCGGGGTTTAACCCGAGTAAAGGTTTGTCTAGCGAACATTTGTTAAAACAATTCTCTAAAAACTTATTTAAAAAAAAAAGATATATTTTGATAATTTGAAACTCGTAAATTTGAATCTCTCGATAAAGTGAACATTTTTTCCCGGTCCCTGTGTGCCGTGTCATCCTGAATTTTGTCTTTCCTAATTTTCTACATTAGAAAATCATAGTTTTATCTAGTGAACATTTTTTCCTGGTCCCTTGAAAAATACTCGATAAGTTGAATAAAATCAATATTAATTGGTTCCCTCGGTAATTGGAAGTTAAAGGAATAGTATCTTCGCCTTGAAATTGTATCATTATTCTTGTCTCAAATAAATTGCCGTGTCATCCTGAGATAATCTTACTTTTGATAAATAATATTTAAGATAACAAACTTAGTGATAAGAAAACTTGTTATCATCGTCACAATGGGGGCGCTGCTTGCGAGTTAAATCTACAAATCTGCAAATAACTCTAAGGATATTCAAGATATTCATGAAATTATTTTTCAAAAACCTTCCCGGTGATATACCTAATAATATACCAAAATTTCACGGCGATTGGATGTATGGTTTTTGAATCTATAGAGTACAGACAGACAGACATTCAATTTTATATATATAGATTTACTCTTCTTTGTTGGCTTTTTATCTTACATTCATTCTTCATTGTTGGCTTTTTATATTACATTTACTATTATTGTTGGATTTTTATCTTACATTCACTCTTCATTGTTGGCTTTTTATCTTACATTCATTCTTCATTGTTGGCTTTTTATATAACATTCACTCTTCATTGTTGGCATTTTATCTCACATTCATTCTTCATTGTTGGCTTTTTATATTACATTTACTCTTCATTGTTGGCTTTTTATCTTACATTCACTCTTCATTGTTGGCTTTTTATATTATATTTACTCTTCATTGTTGGCTTTTTATCTTACATTTATTCTTCATTGTTGGCTTTTTATATTACATTTACTCTTCATTGTTGGCTTTTTATCTTACATTCATTCTTCATTGTTGGCTTTTTATATTATATTTACTCTTCATTGTTGGCTTTTTATCTTACATTTATTCTTCATTGTTGGCTTTTTATATTATATTTACTCTTCATTATTGGCTTTTTATCTTACATTCATTCTTCATTGTTGGCTTTTTATATTACATTTACTATTCATTGTTGGCTTTTTATCTTACATTCACTCTTCATTGTTGGCTTTTTATCTTACATTCATTCTTCATTGTTGGCTTTTTAAATTACATTCACTCTTCATTGTTGGCTTTTTATCTTACATTCATTCTTCATTGTTGGCTTTTTATATTACATTTACTCTTCATTGGTGGCTTTTTATCTTACATTCACTCTTCATTGTTGGCTTTTTATATTATATTTTTAAATTGAGATTATTAGCTAGTATGTAAAAGATTAACTCTGTTGAAATTTAATTTTGTATTTATATATAAATAAAATTAACTCTGTTGATTTTTTTTTTGTATTTAATCGATAACAGCGAAGTTACGCATGTTAATGTTAGGAAATATATTTTGATGTTAAGCAAAACCTGCTCCATCTCGTTTTACATAAATGTTGAAAATTTGGTTGAAATTGATGCATTGTAACGAAAGTTTTTAGTGATGTCCACTTATGAAATTCGCATTTTATTAATATAGATATATATATTTAATGTTTTTTTTTTTCATATTTTTCAATTTTTCTTTTTCAATATGTTCAAAATTCCCTTTTGCTTATCATATGACCATAATACCCTATAGCTTCACATTTATATTTAAAATTCCCTTACTTTTGATATGTTATTTTCTTATTTAATCTCGTATCAAAATGTTTTTATTTACAAATTTTGCATTATTACCCCCTTTTAAATTATTTTAAATGCCATAATATTTTAATGTTTCTCATATTGCCAAACAAATATGTAAATTTACCGTAGTAAACATATGTAAATTTCAACTTTGTTTTGTTCACCTTGATTCTTTTTTCTTTAAAATGGCCATTCTTTATTCTTACCATTACTTCTATCTTTACATGTTCATTGTTCTTCATCTCAGAGGAGACCATTTCATATTGGAGCTAAGTCGGCCTGCCACTGAGTAGTGCTCCCAGTCTTAATGACAAAGGCAGACGCATTCTACTTTCACCCAGTCATGATGGTTGTCAAGTCTCAAGCTCTAAAAGCTTGATACCCTAATATGATTGAGTGGAGATGAGAAAGAAGGAGAATACATTTTTCGTGTCTCTCAACTAGCTGTGTGTTCAAAATATCCATCCATCAAATGGGGAGTCAGTGGAAAGGTGATCTAAACCATTGGTGGTCTGGTGGATTAAATTGGCGAAACCGCAGGAAAGGTTCACCAATGATGAGCTAAGCCCTCTGAATATATTTTTCATCGCAGTAAGGACAGTAGGAGTTTGTTTTATTTTGAAGTCATATATTGAAGTTTTACCTTAAAACAAGTATAGCTTGTATAGCTAAAAATATAATGTGCGTCTATTTGAGATGTTTTGGCATATTTTTTATGTTGGGGTCTGATTTACACGTTGTTAACTAATTTGTTGTTGTGTTGAATATGCAATTTATATGGTATATGAAACTAAGGAGAGTTAAGGTTTTATAATACAATATAATTACCAACTTCATACTATATATCACTCTTTATCTCCTCGAGCTTATCACTTAGGAGAAGGTATATGTAAATAGATCATATGTCTCTAGGAATCCTAGTGTAATAACTCTTTACTGGTAAGATGGATGAAGTGAGAGATTTGTTGTTGAATGAAAGAGACTGATTTATTCCGCCATTTTTATTGCAACAACCAAAATTATGCAAGAATTTATGTGGCAACATTTCATTGGAGTAATAGGGTGGGGGCTTTATAGCATTCAACGGCTGTTTGAGCAACTTGGGGCGATCATTTCATTGGAGCAATAAGGTGGTGCTTTATAGCATTTAATGGCTGCCAGAACAACTTTGGGCGATCACTTCATTGGAGTAATAAGGTTGGCACTTTATAGCATTTTAAGGCTGCTAGAGCAACTTTGGGCGATCATTTCATTGGAGCAATAAGGTGGTGCTTTATAGCATTTAATGGCTGCCAGAACAACTTTGGGCGATCATTTCATTGGAGTAATAAGGTGGGGACTTTATAGCATTTAATGGCTGCTAGAGCAACTTTGGGCGATCATTTCATTGGAGTAATAAGGTGGGGACTTTATAGTATTTAATGGCTGTCAGAGCAACTTTGGGCGATCATTTCATTGGAGCAATAAGATGGGGACTTAATAGCATTTAATGGCTGCCAGAGCAACTTTGGGCGATCATTTCATTGGAGCAATAAGATGGGGACTTTATAGCATTTAATGGCTGTCAGAGCAACATTGGGCGATCATTTCATTGGAGTAATAAGGTGGGGGCTTTATAGCAATCAATGGCTGCTTGAGCAACTTGGGGCGATCATTCCATTGTAGTAATAAGGTGGGGACTTTATAGCATTTAATGACTGCCAGAGCATCTTTTGGGCGATCATTTTATTGGAGTAATAAGGTGGGGGCTTTATAGCATTTAATGGCTGCCAGAGCAACTTTGGGCGATCATTTCATTGGAGTAATAAGGTGGGGGTTTTATAGTATTTAATGGCTGCCAGAACAACTTTGGTCGATCATTTCATTGGAGTAATAAGGTGGGGGCTTTATATCATTCAATGGCTGCTTGAGCAACTTGGGGCGATCATTTCATTGGAGTAATGAGGTGGGGGCTTTATAGAATTTAATGGCTGCTAGAGCAACTTTGGGCGATCATTTCATTGGAGCAATAGGATGGGGACTTTATTGCATTTAATGGCTGTCAGAGCAACTTTGGGCGATCATTTCATTGGAGCAATAAGATGGGGACTTTATAGCATTTAATGGCTGTCAGAGCAACATTGGGCGATCATTTCATTGGAGTAATAAGGTGAGGGCTTTATAGCATTTAATAGCTGCCAGAGCAACTTTGGGCGATTATTTCATTGGAGTAATAAGGTGGGGACTTTATAGCATTTAATGGCTGCCAGAGCAACTTTGGGCGATCATTTCATTGGAGTAATAAGGTGGGGGCTTTATAGTATTTAATGGCTGCCAGAACAACTTTGGGCGATCATTTCATTGGAGTAATAAGGGTGACACTTTATAGCATTTAATGGCTGCCAGAGGAACTTTGGGCGATCCTTTCATTGGAGTAATAAGGTGGGGGCTTTATAGCATTTAATGGCTGCCAGAGCAACTTTGGGCGATTCTTTCATTGGAGTAATAAGGTGGGGGCTTTATAGCATTTAATGGCTGCTAGAGCAACTTTGGACCATCATATCATTGGAGCAATAAGGCGGGGGCTTTATATCATTTAATGAATGCCAGAGCAATATTTGGGCGATCATTTCATTGGCATAATAATATAGGAGATTTAAAGCTTTTTGTGAAAGTCAGGGTAACTTTTGGCGATCATGTTATGACATATCTCCACAGGAATAGAGGCCGCCTAAGCCTCAAACAGGAACAGATGCCACCCAATTCCTCAATGAGGGAATTCAATAAATCAGAGATTTTCCACTCTTCCACGATAGATCGCCCAGGTCTCCAAGTCAGCGGAGGTCGCCCACTCCTCCAAAACTGTGGAGGTCACTCAGGCCTCAAACATGGCGGAGGACGCCCAGTCCTGCAAAACAGAGAAGTTAGTTCAGTTCTCCAATACACCATTGAAGTTGCACTTACCTCCAAGATCGAAGGAATTCGCCTAATCTTCCCTGTTAACGGAGGATACTTCCTCCTCTAAGACAATTGAGGTGGCTCAAGCCTCAAACTGCGGAGGTCACCCAGTCCTGCGAAACAGAGAAGTTAGTCCAGTCTCCAACACACCTTTAAAGTTGCACTTACCTGCAAGAACAGGGGAATTCGCTTAATCGGACAACGGAGGTTGCCCAGGCCTCCGTCTGTCCCCACGGTCCACCGAGGCGATGGCGGCACTCTCCCCCCGGGATGAACATATCGTCCTGGAAACCTCGTACACCTATATCCCCTATCAGCTAACACCCAACGAAAACCCCGCCCCGCCGCCTTCTCTCCTCCTCCCCAACTCCCGAGGGAGTTTACTGGGGGGAAGGAGAGGAGGGGGTGGTTCCGTGTGGAGGAGAAATCATGCTAGCTAGGGGGCAGTCGTACCAATCATCTGATGTGAAAGACTGGGGCAAAGAGAACGAAGACACGGGGTGACACGGAACACGGGTTAGTAACGAGGGGAGAGACAACCAACAACGGACAGGGACACAAGGGGGAAGGGAGGGACAAGGGGACAGGGAGGGGTTAGTAGACAGAGAGAACAAGGACAACGGGAGGGAACAAGACATAAGGGACGAATGGGGGGACAAATCAACGCCGTGATGTAAACATTCAGGGGGAACAGTCAGGTGAGAGCTAATAGAGGGTATAGGTGCACGCTGCTCCACAACAATATATTCTTCCTTCCTATAACAATTAAAAACTACTTTAGCCTCTTTCTATCTCTCTCTTATAATAATTCAGTTATGTTTCTAATTAACACTTATTATATATAATATTGTAATTATCAGTAAATCACAGTCTCTGTAGCGTGCACCATATAACCTGTACATCTCTATTCTACATGAGCCCTCTCTATGTAAACATTTACATATATATATATATACATCCTATATATATACTGCGTTATAACTGGAAACAATAATTGAGTTATAGATATATCTAATTAACACTTATATATTGTAATTAATTATCAGTAAATAACAGTCTCTGTAGCGTGCACCATATAACCTGTACATCTCTATTCAACATGAGCTTCTCTAAGTAAACAATTGCATATATATATATACATCCTATATATATACCGCGTTATAACTGGAAACAATAATTGAGTTATAGATATATCTAATTACCACTTATTATATATAATATTGTAATTATCAGGAAATAACAGTTCTGTAGCGTGCACCATATAACCTGTACATCTCTATTCTACATGAGCCCTCTCTATGTAAACATTTACATATACATCCTTTACCGCATTATAACTGGAAACAATATTTACTTATAATAAGCATCTACTTCTGAGATTGGTCAATTCTGGTTACTATTTGATTCGCCGAGAAATATATATTTCACATACAAATTTGTGTGAACATCTTTCATCAAAACACAATGCAAGATTGCTGCATGAATTGTTAAATTATAGTACAGTTAAACCTGTCTATAGCGCCCCCCTCTTAGGACTCACCAAAAGAGGGTGCAATAGAGAGGGGGTGCTATAGACAGGTCACTTTTAATGTAATTGTTTACATTTTAATGTTGACTAGTACTATTACTGTTATTTCAGGATTTACCCTACATTTATGTTCGGAGAATCTGTAAAAGACCAGAAGGTCTTAAAAAATCGTTTTGTCTTTGTTGTTGTATTAAGATGCGATTGAAGTTAATAAAAGAAACTTGTATTGCGAAAGGATTTATCTTTTATATATTATATCTTTGAATGAATAAACGCTTATTTTGGATCAAATGTTTATTATAATTTCCAATATTCCGATGAGGCAGTTCGCCTATCTTCAATCGGAGAATATTCAAGAGATATTATATTTATATTTTATTATAAATTATCTTCCTTTTCCATTCAACAGTAAAAACAAAATTGCTTGTATAATTACTGGTATTTTCGTAAATAATTTCATAACAATTTCGATTTCGAAAAACATCTTTAATTTGTTAAAACTCTTATAGCATTTATAGGTTCATCTATATACATTGCAACTCCTCTCTCCTGTAAGGTCTGGGGGGGGCACCTCTACTCTACCAACTCGCCATATGTAAATAACCAGGACAAGGTGACTCGAATGTAACACCTATAAACTGAGAAAATATACATAAATTTTAAAAAACTCCTCTCTCAGTATTTGCTTGTTTCCATAAATAAACTCTAATGTTATTAATTCAGGGTAGAATTGAAAATAAACTCTCATTTAGCATTGCGATAACAATTTAACCTCAAACTTCTCTCAGAAATGTTTACTTTGTTGATATCAATCCACGAGGCTCTCGTTTGTTTCTCTTCAGCCGGGATAAACAACACGTGTCTATAAATCACATCTCTTTAAAACACAATGCTATAGTTAGCTTTATCTAGCCATAAAAGTAATGATATTTCAAAATTAACTATCAGTTCAAAAGTTAATCTCTCTTCTCTATTTATAAGGAGAGAAAGATCTATAAATTAATTTGATGAATAAGTAAATTATTTGGAAGAGAGAAATTATATTTCATGTGATATCTGCGTGATATGTTGATACATTTAAATAAATTCTTCGTGAACTTGAGCCTTCAAATCTTGGACGTTTACTCAAGTTGTTCCTTTGCTAACTCCAGTACCATTTCTTCTCTATAACCTAAATTATATTTAACGATAAACTGCACTTACCTATCACGCCTCTTCTTCTTGCCGCAGCAGCCCCCCATGGTGCTTGCTCTGGTCTCAAAAGATTGGTCGGATCACAAAGGATCGCTTGATGTCAAAAGATCGCTCTGGTGTCAAAGATCGCTTGGATCGCTCTGGTTTCAAAGATCGCTTGGATCACAAAAGGATCGCTCTGGTTTCAAAGATCGCTTGGATCACAAAAGGATCGCTCTGGTTTTAAAGATCGCTTGTATCACAAAGATCGCCTTCAAAGATCTCTCAGATGAGAAAGTTCGCTTTCAAAGATAGCTTAGGTCGCTTGGTAGTCGCTTAAGTTGCTCGCTAGATCGGTTCAGTTGCTAAAGTGAGAAAGTCTTTGTTGTGGCGGCCTCAATAGAAGTCCAGAAGGGAGCGGGGTGGAGTTAAATAATAGAATTTGGGAACTTTTATAAATAGGAAAGGAAAACATTTAAGCATGCAAGTTTCTTTTAAACATAAACCACACTTCTTTTGTCCTTACTGCGATGAAAAATATATTGGGAGGGATTGACTCATCAGTGGTGAACCCTCCCAGCGGTTTCGCCAATTTAATCCACCAGACCGCCTTTTAGAGCTCTAATGCTGTAATAGTCTATTTTGCTTATATACACTGCACTGAAGGGTGGAATCTTAGAAATGGTATTCAACTAAACTATGGAGATCAGATTTTAGAACAGTAGATGATTACTTATGAATAACTTTTATAAATGTTTATATTAAAAATAATGAAAACATATCCTGACCACAAGCACATGTGCTTTTTAGATGGCATCTGGTGGAACAGAAATCAACTAAATATTGATTTAGCCTGTTTCTTGATTTTGGCCAACCCTATTTCTTAATAAATCAAGAAAAGCCATCCACGAAAGCGTTTCGCGCTAATGGCGCTCGTCAGTGTGGAGTAGGCTGTACCACTGCGACCAAAAATATTTTTGGTCCCGGAAGCTTCTTGAGAAACCAAGAAATGGGTATTTAAGGCCAAATTAGCGTAAATACGCTTAACACATGAAAAAACAATAGAATGTTCATATATCTTTTTATGTTATATGTATGTGTATAAGAGAGGTTTTCTGACCGTTCACATGATCATTTTGAAATGACCGAACGCTATCTAGTGGTAAAAATATCAACTAATCGTCAGTTCAAGTTATTCTATAACATTTAACCAATCCATTTCTTGATAAATCTAGAAAAGTCAACCACATACGTGTTTCGGGCTGTTGGCCCTCATCAGCGGGATTTAGGCTGTACATCAACAAACCAAAAATATGTTTCCAAAAGTTTTCAGAAAAAAACTAAGAAATGGATATTTATGCCAATTCCGAGTAAATACGCTTATCATGTGAATAAAAATTTAAAAAAAGATAAAATTAGTTAGCCCATTAAATAGTATCCCATTAAACTGGCGAAACAGCTGGGAAGGTTCA
Source organism: Cordylochernes scorpioides (assembly GCA_030710605.1). NCBI lineage: Eukaryota > Metazoa > Arthropoda > Arachnida > Pseudoscorpiones > Chernetidae > Cordylochernes > Cordylochernes scorpioides. Next base: position 18,327,231 of record CP092873.1, on the reverse strand, counting down.
CCACAGATGAGCCAGGCCCTCCCATTATTTTTTTCATTGCAGTAAGGGCAGTAGAAATTGTTTAATTTCAAAAAGAATCTTACGCGTTTAAAATAGTTTCGAACAAGGTTACGATGAATAGCCATCAACGAATAACTTGGCCTAAAGGGAAAATAATTAACCATGGGGATAACAATATGTCACATATTGGGTACAACAAGGTTACGATGAATAGCCATCAACAAAGAACTTGAGCTCAAGGGAAAAGAATTAACCATGGGGATAACAATATGTCACATATTGGGTACAACAAGGTTACGATGAATAACCATCAACAAAGAACTTGGGCTCAAGGGAAAAGAATTAACCATGGGGATAACAATATGTCACATATTGGGTACAACAAGGTTACGATGAATAGCCATCAACAGAGAACTTGAGCTCAAGGGAAAAGAATTAACCATGGGGATAACAATATGTCACATATTGGGTACAACAAGTTTACGATGAATAGCCATCAACGAATAACTTGGTCTCAAGGAGAAATCTGTTGTTTACAAAGACAGAGCAGATCAGAAAGTGACGCTACTATTCCACACTGGTCATTTCTTCCTCTTCTTAGGCTGTGGGGCCGGGAAGTCCTGGAGTAATGGAGTCCGGCCCAGAGACTGGCTGCTGCGGCCTTGTTGTCCAGGATGTCAGCCAGCTTGGCCTCGGAGACCTGCACCAGCTGGGAGAAACTTGAGCTTTTGGAGAGCAGGGCCCACTGGTTGCGGGAGTTCACTCCAGGCAGCTTCAGTAACATGTCCTGGGAACACAGCTCATGTTGGGACTCTACCATTTATGGACGACTTGAGATGATTTAGATACAAGAACAAGCACCGGTTCTGTCCTCCCAAGAGAACAACAGTCTTTTATTTCCAGACTTAAGTCTGGTCATCTACGGACAATGACTTACCAGAATGGTTGCAAGGTTTTCCCACTATGTACTAAGTGCAATTCTTAACCTGCAACTCCAAACCACATCATTGACGGTATTTGCTCATCCATTGATGAGCTCTACTCATCCCCGGCAGACACCATCAAAGGTTTCAAGTTTCACAAACTTGATACCTTAATATGATTCAGTGGAGATAAGAAAGAAGAAGAAGATATAAGTAAATAAGACCTGATCCAAATAATTTAATAGCGTGTGACATTTCAGGAACAACATTGTTATCATCACCAGACAAAATAATGAATCATTTATTCTTTTTGTCTGATGATGGTAACAATGTTGTTACTGAAATGTCACACGCTATTAAATTATTTGGATCAGGTCTTATTTTCTTGTATCTATAATCCAAATTGTGCTTTATCACAATTGAGATGATTTAACTCTTGTAGAAGGGCATATAAATGTCCGGAAGAAGCATGAGAATACACATTAATAAAAATAAACTCATCTCCAGAAACCTGTTGCATTATTTGATTAATATCCAGAAGATATTCACCTCTATTGTATATAAATATACATTTTACTTATAAAATACAATATAACGCAGCTGATGATTGTAAAACGAAAATTAAAATTATACCGCGAATGTTTCTTTTAAAAATCGAAATTTATTTTCAAAAGAGAAATAGCGACATTTCTAACTTTGAGGATGAGGTATGGAAAGGTGAAACATGAAGAGTAATGGAGAATGTCGCTATTTCTCTTTTGAAAATAAATTTCGATTTTTAAAAGAAACATTCGCGGTATAATATCAATTTTCGTTTTACAATCATCAGCTGCGTTATATTGTATTTTAAATGTTACTTTAAATATACGTTATGAACGGAAAAATACGTCCAGGGTAGCCGAGTGGACAAGGCACCTGCCCGGTAAGCAGAGGGGTGTGGGTTCGATTCCCGCCCCTGGACACTTTTTATTTTTCCGTTCTCCATTACTCTTCATGTTTCACCTTTCCATACCTCATCCTCAAAGTTAGAAATGTCGCTATTTCTCTTTTGAAAATAAATTTCGATTTTTAAAAGAAACATTCGCGGTATAATTTTAATTTTCGTTTTACAATCATCAGCTGCGTTATATTGTATTTTAAATGTTACTTTAAATATAAGTTATGAACGGAAAAATACGTCCAGGGTAGCCGAGTGGACAAGGCACCTGCCCGGTAAGCAGAGGGGTGTGGGCTCGATTCCCGCCCCTGGACACTTTTTATTTTTCCGTTCTCCATTACTCTTCATGTTTCACCTTTCCATACCTCATCCTCAAAGTTAGAAATGTCGCTATTTCTCTTTTGAAAATAAATTTCGATTTTTAAAAGAAACATTCGCGGTATAATTTTAATTTTCGTTTTACAATCATCAGCTGCGTTATATTGTATTTTAAATGTTACTTTAAATATAAGTTATGAACGGAAAAATACGTCCAGGGTAGCCGAGTGGACAAGGCACCTGCCCGGTAAGCAGAGGGGTGTGGGTTCGATTCCCGCCCCTGGACACTTTTTATTTTTCCGTTCTCCATTACTCTTCATGTTTCACCTTTCCATACCTCATCCTCAAAGTTAGAAATGTCGCTATTTCTCTTTTGAAAATAAATTTCGATTTTTAAAAGAAACATTCGCGGTATAATTTTAATTTTCGTTATACATTTTACTTATCCCTAGTTCATTTGGTACAGGCCATGATAATTATAGTGGTTAGAATTTGACGACTGCTTTTACTGTAAGTGCAACACATGTCTACACATGTGAAGAGAAGCTTGACTTTTGCACTTACAAATGTGCCAGAGCCCCGTTTGGGTACTTGCACTTGCTGGTGAGGGTTGGACTTTTGTAAGAATCGAGGGCCATTGGAGCATTTTTTCTATTGTATATAATCAAATTAGACAATTTGACCATCAAAAGTCTACAGATGGTATCGTGGCTGTGATATTACATGCTTGATTCTGAAATGATATTGACTTATTATGTCTTTCTACCCGGTACTAGGAATGTATTCTTGGTTAAAGCATTTAAAGAATCTATAAGAGTCACTTCGGCCAGAAAAATGTTTATTTTTTCGACATTTCGACAAATATCTTTTGTACTTATCAGTAATAACAAAAATTAAGCATTCGGGAAAAGGCGTTATTGATGTTTAAAAAATTATTTAATTTGTATTTATTTTCAAAAGAAATTTTATAAAGGCTTGTCACGTTTCGATATACTCCAGTTTTCTCTACACATAATGATTAGTTTGTATAAACATGAAAATCCTATATTTATAATATATATGAAACTAGATATAGTATTAGTACTGTTTAATAATCATGACACCATTTACTTTTCTCATTTATTTTCTTCACAAATCATACATTTCCTGCATCAAAGTTTAATCAATTTAGAAATAGTTTGAATCATGAAGGATAGAAAGATGTAAAAGTCAAATTTGTTCACATTGAGCTCAGCCCCTTGTCCCAGAGGAGTCTGTGGTGCTTTTTCCCTGCTGGGGTTCGCTAGCCCCCTGATCCAGAGGATTCCGTGGAGTTGCTTCCCTGCTGGGGTTCGCTAGCCCCCTGATCCAGAGAATTCCGTGGAGTTTCTTCCCTTCTGGGTTTCGCTAGCCCCCTGATCCAGAGGATTCTGTGGAGCTTCTTCCCTGCTGGGATTCGCTAGCCCCCTTATCCAGAGGATTCCGTGGAATATCACCCCTGCTTGGGTTTGCTAGCCCCCTGTCCCAGAGGATTCAGTGGAATTTCTACCCTGCTGGGGTTCGCTAGCCCCCTGATCCAGAGGATTCCGTGGAGTTTCTTCCCTGCTGGGGTTCGCTAGCCCCCTGTCCCAGAGGATTCCGTGGAGTTTCTTCCCTGCTGGGGTTCGCTAGCCCCCTGACCCAGAGGATTCCGTGGAGTTTCTTTCCTGTTGGGGTTCGCTAGCCCCCTGTCCCAGAGGATTCCGTGGAGTTTCTCCCCTGTTGGGGTTTGCTAGCTCCCTGTCCAAAAGGATTCCGTGGAGTTTGTCCCCTGCTGGGGTTCGCTAGCCCTATGTCCCAGAGAATTCCGTGAAGTTTCTCCCCTGCTGGGTTTCGCTAGCCCCCTGATCCAGAGGAGCTCGTGGTGCTTCTTTCCTGCTGGGGTTCGCTAGCCCCCTGATCCAGAGGATTCCGTAGAGTTTCTTCCCTGCTGGGGTTCTCTAGCCCCCTGACCCAGAGGATATCGTGGAGTTTCTCCCCTTCTGGGGTTCGCTAGCCCCCTGTCCCAGAGGATTCCGTGAAGTTTCTTCCCTGCTGGGGTTCGCTAGCCCCCTGACCCAGAGGATATCGTGGAGTTTCTCCCCTGCTGGGGTTCGCTAGCCCCCTGACCCAAAGGATATCTTGGAGTTTCTCCCCTGCTGCGGTTCGCTAGCCCCCTGTCCCAGAGAATTCCGTGAAGTTTCTTCCCTCCTGGGGTTTGCTAGCCCCCTGTCCCAGAGGATTCCGTGGAGTTTCTTCCCTGTTGGGGTTCGCTAGCCCCCTCTCCCAGAGGATTCCGTGGAGTTTCTCCCATGTTGGGGTTCGCTAGCTCCCTGTCCAAGAGAATTCCGTGGAGTTTGTCCCCTGCTGGGGTTCGCTAGCCCCCTGATTCAGAGGATATCGTGAAGTTTCTCCCCTGCTGGGGTTCGCTAGCCTCCTGTCCCAGAAGATTACGTGATGTTTCTCCCCTGCTGGGTTTCGCTAGCCCCCTGATCCAGAGGAGCTCGTGGTGCTTCTTCCCTGCTGGGGTTCGCTAGCCCCCTGATCCAGAGAAACTCGTGGTGCTTCTTCCCTGCTGGGGTTCGCCAGCCCCCTGGCGCAGAGGATTCCGTGGAATTTTTGCCCTGCTGGGGTTCGCTAGCCCCCTGATCCAGAGGATTCCGTGGAGTTTCTCCCCTGCTGGGGTTCGCTAGCCCCTTGATCCAGAGGATTCCGTGGAGTTTCTTCCCTGCTGGGGTTCTCTAGCCCCCTGTCCCAGAGATTTCCGTGAAGTTTCTTCCCTCCTGGGGTTTGCTAGCCCCCTGTCCCAGAGGATTCCGTGGAGTTTCTTCCCTGTTGGGGTTCGCTAGCCCTCTGTCCAGAGGATTCCGTGGAGTTTCTCCCCTGTTGGGGTTCTCAAGCTCCCTGTCCAAGAGGATTCCGTGGAGTTTCTCCCCTGCTGGGGTTCGCTAGCCCCCTGACCCAGAGGATATCGTGGAGTTTCTCCCCTGCTGCGGTTCGCTAGCCCCCTGTCTCAGAGAATTCCGTTAAGTTTCTTCCCTCTTGGGGTTTGCTAGCCCCCTGTCCCAGAGGATTCCGTGGAGTTTCTTCCCTGTTGGGGTTCGCTAGCCCCCTGTCCCAGAGGATTCCGTGGAGTTTCTTCCCTGTTGGGGTTCGCTAGCTCCCCGTCCAAAAGGATTCCGTGGAGTTTGTCCCCTGCTGGGGTTCGCTAGCCCCCTGATTCAGAGGATATCGTGAAGTTTCTCCCCTGCTGGGTTCGCTAGCCTCCTGTCCCAGAAGATTCCGTGAAGTTTCTCCCCTGCTGGGTTTCGCTAGCCCCCTGATCCAGAGGAGCTCGTGGTGCTTCTTCCTTGCTGGGGTTCGCTAGCCCCCTGATCCAGAGAAACTCGTGGTGCTTCTTCCCTGCTGGGGTTCGCCAGCCCCCTGGCGCAGAGGATTCCGTGGAGTTTGTCCCCTGCTGGGGTTCGCTTGCCCCCTGATCCAGAGGAGTTCGTGGAGGTTCTTCCCTGCTGGGGTTCGCTAGCCCCCTGATCAGGGAGCAACATCAAGGTTGAAGGATCATCTTGGCATCAGAAATCCATTGATAGGGAGGTAATGTAATTGTTTAAATATTAATGAGCTATTTTACTCACATATCAACTAGAGATATTTTAACCGCCATCTTTATAATCAGAAAATTACACACACACAAAGACCAATTAAATCTATATTACTACCAAGATATTTTTTTCAGTATCAATTTTATAAAAATTAATTTTGTGAATGAAATATTTTTATCTGAGATTAAATTGGTATGTTGAGACCACCTATTAGAAATTTTCTCAAATGTATTTAGAATATAAAACTTACTAGTTATCTTTGTAGAAGTGTGTGAAATAATTACTAGCAAATTCCTCTTATTGAAGCAAATGATTAAGCATTTGATTCCAAGAACTGTCAAAAAATGTTTCAAATTGGGATAAATTTGTCTTTCTTTTTTTTTTAATATTACCATATAATATTTAATGAAAAATATTGAGATTAGAAACACACCCTTTGAATTATTAAATGCTCAAATACAATAACCTCTCTGTAAATCATTGAAGGAATTTCCCAGTTCACCAACCATATGGGTAGGTAGGTATAGGTATCAGTATGTTGGTAGGAAATTGAAAGCTGATTTCTATTAGGTTGAGGGCACTATTGATGATACATATTACACATTGGTTATACATATTATAAATTCTTAACTTTAACCACGAGCCTTCGAGCTATCGCCCTTCAACCCGTAAAAAAAATGTTATTAAGAGTGAATGGGGAAGGAAGCTATATATTGTATGAGTATTTATATTATTTTATATTATATTATTATATTATATGTATGTATATTATAGAGTAATTATTATTGTTGCAGACCACATACGGAATATATACTCGTAAAAAAGGAGTCAGGGGAAAGGACTTACAAGAAGTTGGCTGAGAGTAGACCAGAGTCCAGCAATGGTACAGCTGGCGTAGTGACGGCGTCGGAGAGTTCTATTCACTAATCATTGAATCGAGAGTTTTCACAGAGTAATATATGCTGATTTCTTCTTTTTTCTTTTTAAGAAAATGATTTCCGTAAATATGCAAATATGTATATTATGCATTAGAGAAAAAACGGTTATGTAAATATAAAAAGGATATCTATAGGATATGTGTGCGCAGAATTTGGGATTGTATTGTCTAAAAAAAAGTCTTATATTCTGTAGTGTCTTAAGATTTTGAGGCAACAAATAAGTAAGAAACAATATAAACAGAAGGTCACTAATCCAGCCATCTCAAGTTGCAAGAATTACCGGGTGTATTTAACTACCTTTATGTAAATAGGAAAGATATTGCGTCAGACAACGTGGTTTGATAAGGCTTAACTTCTTGCTATTTGAATCCTTTATATATCCTGACAGATTAGTTCCATTCAAAAATCATTATGAGGTAAAGTTTCTTATATAATATGATTTAAATCTATATTACTATTAACTCACATGAAGCTAATATTAAACCTTAGAAGAATAATTTTATTGTGATTTTTCTAAAAGCATCATGATCGTCTTTATGAATTCATGATTAGATTCGAAACATCTTTGAAAACGACCAGAAAGTCACTTTTATAAATTTATCTATTGAATGCTTAGTCTAGATACAATGTATGTTCTCTTAATTTAAAGTATATTAAATGTTCATATATTTTTTTGCAGATCGCATTGTGTCGCCAACCAGCGCAGATTGGAAAACAAATTGTTCCCTCTGTTACTGCGAGTGGACCGCAAATGCAGGTATTCAATTTATTTCATTTTTGAGAATAATATATCTCTTCTTTCTCTATTTGTTGGAAATATTTGAATTCCTGTAGTATATATCTATAACCTCTTATGTAGGTGTTTCTTAATAGAGAATTTGAATATTATATATATCTTATATAAAGAAAAGAGATTTTTTGCTTGTATTTTTTTATTATATTGAGGATTAAACTATGTTAATGCAGTCTTAGTTAACAATCTTGAAAGAAAATTAATATTGAAGATCATAGATTTATTTATTTGAACTAAGGAATATATATACTAGTATATATAAAAACATAATTTGATAAAAGTACTGCCTGGCTTAAGGCGAGTAGAACAAGAAAAACAAAATATTATTTACATAATGTACAAAGATTTGAGCCGGCCAACGGGGAAGAACAACAACGAGTTTTTATAGGGAAAGCATGACCTCTGGCGGTCGAGTTAGCAGTATTTGTATCTATGTAATATATTTTTAAATAGAATAATATTTTAATATAACATTTTAAATGATACACCTTTATATAACATATATATATATATATATGATCATGTATGAGGATCATTATATTAAGAATAATTTTAGAGATAAAATATTGTACTATTTTTTGTTTTAAACACTATATATTATTATCAAGGTATCATAGATTAAATATATATATAATATATTTTGTGCCTTGTGTTATATGATTATCTTTTATTGTTTTGTTGTCCAGGTTTAAAATACGGCTGGTCCCTCCAAAATCTCCTATGAATTTTTTTATCTTTACTTTTTATTTTTCTTAATTTTTTATTTAAACAAATATAACCCTTTCTTTTTTCAGTTTTAAAAATTCGAAAAGGCGTTTTATCTACGTGCGCAATTATTGGTTAAAAAGTAATATTGGCATTATAAAATATTTGATCCTTTGCCCAATCAATTCCTGGTACTGTTTGGGCAGGGAGAAAATCCTAGATTTTCTTGGTGTTTTGAACTAAGAAAATCTGATTTAGTGTTTGAGATAACAACCACAATGTTGAACTCACCAGTTCTAACATTACCAGATTGATGTTCAGAGGTGTACCAGATGGTACAGAATGCTATGCATTGCTAGCGATATTGAAGTCATATTCTGATATGGAATTTGCATTTGAAGAATGACCTATGCTGTATCAAAACTGAGCAGTAAATGATTGGCAGTGAAAATTGATGAAATGCAGATGATATTAACGTGCATCGAGAATTTTTAATCCCATCGTCAAATAACAGCTGGTACTGTTAGGATGTGTATGTGTGGGAGAACAAGCAGATTTACCTGCTCTTCTGAACCAGTAAAAGCTGGTGTTTGAGGTAGAGTACCTCAGCTCTGGTGATCCAGGGTTCTACTCTGGCAGGCGTGGGTGGGAGCCTGCCAGGGGAGGGGGGAGGCCCCTCTCGCTCGAGCAGTACCAGGGGATCAATCGAGATGGTACCAGATGGTACAGATGAACGTTACCAGTGCTGTGGCACCATGCCACTTCTCAGGGAAATCTCCTTCCTTTTTTATATTGAAAATAATCGATTGAAAATATGAATAGTATGAGAAAGTTGAAACCAACCCAGATGGTTAAATGATTGAATGTCTGAATTCTTAGGCAAAATTGAATACTTCATAATCTATATATAATAAAAATTCATCTTCACTCTTCTCAAATTGACATGCAATATTTATTCAGAGCTGGTTATGAAGAGCAAATAATGTATTTTCATTGATAAAATATTTCAGACATTTTCGGCAATATAAAAAAAGTGATAAAAGCCTAAATATATATAATCAAATTCATATATGGAATTTTGTTGAATTGATTAAGCGCATGAAATATTTGTTTACTCATTCACGTGAATTTAGAAATAGATATTGAATTTGCATATAGAATATATATTGAAATATATTTCTGTTTGAAAATGTGTATATGGTAAAGGATCAAATATAAATTCAATTCACAATAAGATTTTCCCAGATTCTAATAATGTAATCACGAGCAATATATAATAGAATCTATTGGTAGATTCTCAAAATTATATGAAATGTAAAGGACTCCTATAATCCCAACAAAATATCAATAAGAGAGCATTTTCACCAATATGTTAAATTGTAACAAATATGAAAAATAAAAAGTAAAAATCGAATTTGTCTTTATTTACACTCACAAAACGCACTTTTCAAAAATTCCAAAAAAAGGAATATACATAATGCATTTAATATTGTAAGCCACTTTTACACAAGACACTGAATGAATATATTTAAGAAAAAATTCTAATTCGCGATTCAACGCTATATTGAGAATTATATTTAAAATTCTTTTAGTGTGTGTGACAGTAACAATCAAAATATATTTATTGACTCCTCATTCAATATTTACAGAACCAATTCAAATAACTAGAATAAATAAAAAATAAATATTTGCACAATCAGCCAGGAAGTCACCGCGCGAGAGTTCTCTTCCAGGCGATGACAGGGTCCTCGATACCAACACCCAGGCCAACCTGTACAAAGTACCAGTAGATTCGGGCCTTCACTGACGAAAGGAAGGCTAGCCTGTCGTTCTCGAGGCTAGTCCTGAAAATCCATGACTGTAGGTTAGGGGGTCTCCCGATGATTGTGAAAGCCTCCCAAATGGTGGTCGGTGGTGGCCCAAGGAGCCGTTGGCGGATTCGCAGGCAGGAGAAGGCGGATCGACCAGATGCTGGATCGGCTGGGTGAAGCAGGGCATGCAGGGACAATCGCTGAGCGACATCGCCATGCGAAAAGGCGCGGGTTGAAGGGAGGCGGCGAGCGATCCCACCTGAAGCAGCTCGGCGCAGTGGTCGAAGAGATGGTAGTGGGTTGTCGTGTAGATCTTCACACGATCCAGGAAGCCCGCAGGTACAAGGATCCTGTCCAGTCGGCTACACTCAATGCGGTCACCATGGCTAGCTACCCTGGTGGGCAGTGTCGAACTGGGTGGCTATGTCCACCAGCGTAGCCAGATCCTGAAGAGTGGAGGGAGCATCCACAGAGACCGATGAGTATTCCCGGTCCTCCCTGTTGTTGGAGTACCCAAGGACCAAGGCTTCCTCTTAAATCTCAGCTGCCGCTATTAGCTTTGTTGACAGATGACAAAGTGCCAGGCTCCTACCCGGAGTGGCCAGCTCGCGCGCGTTGATGGTGGCGACGCAGAAGCTCATGGAGCCTATCCACTAAGTAGGCCTCCGGCCACCACGAGGCGCTTGTAGATGGAGAAGGCTGAGTCTAGTTGCTTCTGCGTGAGAGCACATACCAGCTGGAGCAAAGCGGTCTTCTGGGCGGCTATAAGGTTGGTCATCAGGGACTTGAGCTTGACAGTGGAAACGAGGGCACGTAAAACCTCTTTCCTTTAAAGGCCAAAGTTGTTCAGGCTCGGCAAACAGAGCCTCGTTTTCCTCCACCTCCATAACATCTGCCCAGATCTTTTGGGTCTCTTTAGCACCGTTCGATGGCGACTTTGCTACAAGCCATCCGCCGAGGCAAAATATGCATATCCCTCTCCATCGGGCACATTTTGATTTTTAGCAAATTCTTGAATTTTACTTGAATTTTACTTTTCGCCACCCTCTCTGCATTGGCTTGGAGTTCTGAGTTGGACCTTTCAGGCACACGTGCATCTCTTAAAGGGCATTCAGCCAATACTATATTTGGTACATCTTCCATCACACCCTTACAAAGTCAGAAAACGGCGGAGCTTGAAAAGGCGTGGCCACTCGCTCTGGTGTGTGTGTGCAAGCTTATATCCATATAAAATTACATTAATATTTACACTGAATTATTGAATATTTTATAATAGTCCTATATAATAGTAGAACGGTATGAAGATTAATCTGACGAAGCCAATTGCATAGTCATATATTTTCATTTTGAATAAATGAAAACAATTATTTTCTAAAGGAAGGAATTCTAACATTTATGCACTTTATATAAATATTTTATATAATTGAATGTGTGCCTGTCTGTATGTCTGTTTTAAATATTTGTGTAAAAACCAAACATCCAATCGCCGTGAAACTTTGGGAAGTCGTTTACTATACTACCGGGAAGGTTCTGATTTGAATTTGATTTGAAATAATTATTTGTTGCAAATTTATTTGCAAATTTTCTACTTACTCTCAAGCAGCGCCTCTTGCGGCATCCGGTGAAATTACATTTATAAATTGTTAAAATGCTAAAATGTTTTCCAAGTATAATAAAATTTTTATTTTTATTTAGACACTTTCATGATGATATTTAATGGTCACAAAATTATTGTTCAATTGAAATTCGTTTACAATATTGTTTAATATCACAAGTGAATAAGCATGTTTATTCTACCATCAACTATGTATAGCTATGTTTTGTACATATTGTAAAATAGATGACAAGGCCAAGATTTCAGAGTAAAATTGTGGGAAGATGAGTGGAGGGATGGCGATGTGTTGCCGGGGGGCAGGCCCTATGAATAGCATTCCTGTGTGGAGAGGACTGTGAGAGGTATCAAAATTTTGTTCAAACACAGCAATGTGTGAACGGGTACCGCTAGGTGGAGCAGAGTATCAAACATGTAGTTATCTTGACAAGTATAGATTCAGTAGGGATTGGATGTTTTTAGAATCGTTTTTACAAATGTTCGTTCAGCAAACTTTTACCGAGGTAAATTCGATATACCGAGGTAAATTTGCCGGGTACATTCGATAGTAATAGATAAAGCAAACCTACAGCTTCCTGTATCGTACAAAAAAGGTCGCAAACTACCTTAGAATTAATTTAAAATCGTTTCAATATATATTTTGATTTCACCCGATTGGCATTATCCCGTAGTTCAAGATTTTTACCAAAAAAAAAAATCGAGAGGCGAATAAATTACAAGAAACTATTTGCCTCACAATTTCGTTTCTTCCTCTGATAATATACTGCTCCAGCTGATCATTCAACTTACGAAAAGCTTTTACATTCAGATAATATCATCCTTATATTGGTGAATTAGTGATTTGAACTTCTTGATTCAATATATTTGTTGTCATATTTTTATCAATTTTAAAAGGAAAATGAGAGAGAACCTTCCGCTCAAAAATCTGGGTTTTCAAACCCATATTTATTCCTTTATAAATATTAGAATCGATGTTTTATCGTCGTTGAAAATACATCAATCACGAAACATTATCAAACGAACTTTTCAAATAGGTCGATAAATGATTTATGATTTTTATGTTTTGTTTTTTTGTTAAAAATTGACACATTGTTATATTTATATTATTCTGAAAAGAAAATACTCATTTTATGAGATAAATATATTTATTATAGAAATGGGAAATAACCATTCCAAAGGTGATATATATATTTCAAATTTTATATATTTTATTAAATATCTTTAACACAAAATAATTAAATCTAGAAAGTATTCAGTTGACGAAAACGTAGAATATGAATTATCATATAAAAAAAGTCATTAAGTTTACAGTCAACAAATTCACATGTACACAATAATATAATATAAAAATTAAAGTTTCTTTTATATTTTTTTAATCAAAATTTTGACCAAGAATATACAAAGTAAAAGATTCAATATTCATATATTTACTTAAGGGTTTTCTATGTATAGGTGATTATTACTTCTTGCATAAATTAAGAAAAGGATTTTCAAACTTTTTGGAAAAATATTTTTTTTTTTATTTTTTTGATTTACATTTTCGGTTCAATAAATATCATGGAATATATTAAATTAATATGCTTTCACTTTTTATTTCATTATCTGATTATTCAGAAATTAATATTTCTATAGGCACTTGCCCTGATTCCAGAATTTCTGGAATTTTTTAAATCGTTTTTATTTTTGTGATAAATCAACAAAATAATTCTTATCATACCTATGTATGTCATAATATTTCTTTGAATTTTTATATAACGATTGTTTCAACCCATAATACTTGTATTTCTATGTTGATATCATGATTTCTTCTTGGAAAATAAATTCTTCAAAAATGATTATTTTTGTTATCTTTAAATAACAATAAGAAATTCAACATAAAATAAATGATCGTTAAAATATACATTTTTAATATTTCAACATTTTTCTCAAATTATATTCTAAATTAAATCCTTTCATCACTTCTTTTGACTTTCATTGTGAAAAGAAAAATAAGCTAGCTTAATAAATTTATAAGAAATTATTCCAATTGTTTTCCTGAACACCTTCGGGAATTATAATTATTTTATTCAAAGTTGAGATTTATTAAATTTGACAATAAGTTATTTACATTAAACGTCATATGTTTTAAGATATTCAAACTAAACATATAAGTATGGGTGTTCTTGTTTGAATTGATTTTTTGTTGCATATACGTTTCATTTGAAAAAGAAAACTTGAAATATAAAATAGGCAATACCGTGCCATATACATATATACGAAATAAAATCATTGACATTGAATGTTTCTTTTTATATGGTGAGAACCAACTTCCAGTGACTTTACTTCAATATAAAAAAATTGGTAGAGGTTGGCTTATCAATGGGGAACTCTCCAAGCGTTTGCCAATTTAATCCAACTGACCATATTTAGAACTCTAATATATACACACACATAACATTGAAGGTTGGAATTTTAGATATGTGGTATCAAGGCAAGCCTAAAGGGACAGTAGATTTATATATAAATATTAAGAAAAATACATATTTTTATCTCGTGCAACTCAAAGTGAAATGAATAAGGAAATGCCTTTTTTTAATTCATCTTATCCCAGTACGATTTTACATTTGTACTTCACATATAAATATGTTCAGTTAAAAACGATATATCTTGGATAAATATATATTGCATCTTTATTTTTACGTTGAATTTTATGAATTGGTATTTATATTTTTAGATTATTATAAATATTTATGCATAATATTTTTAATATAATATGTACATGAATATATAATATTTATATTGTCCTAGAAACCTATGACCAGAGTTTATGTCAAAATAACATATTTAGGATTGTATACAGTGAGGCAAATAATTTTTAAGAATGGGTTTGTAAAATAAAAAAGAAACAAGCTAATTCAATTTCTACTATTTTTTTATTCAAAATAATCCCCTCCGGAGTTAATACATATGTTACAACGATTTAATAAGGAATTAAATGCCTCTTGCAGGCCACTTTGAGGAATTGCCTCCAAAGTGCTCGTCGCAGCTGTCTGGATGGTCGGGATATCATAAAAAAAGCAACCTTTTAACTTCAATTTTATTTTTGAGAATAAATAAAAGTCACATTGTGCTAAATCAGGCGAGTACGGAGGATGATTCAACACACAGACGTTATTTTTGGCCAAAAAGCGACGAACAGTGAGTGATGAGTGACTCGGTGCATTATCATGCAGCAAACACCAACTGTCTTCATCGCGATATTCTGCACGAATGCGACGATTTCTAGCAATCAAACGTTTCAAAACGTTTAAATAATACTCTCCAGTAATGGTTTGTCCAGCGGGAACAAATTCTTTGTGGATAATATCTCTACTATCGAAAAAGGTAATCAGCATTGTTTTGATTTTTGATGACACTTTTCGCGTTTTTTTGGCTTGTGGAGAGTTTTTTGACTTCTATTCGGCACTTTGGCGCTTTGTCTTTGGGTCATACTGAAAACACCATGTTTCATCACCCGTAACAATTGATTTCAGGAAGTTTGAATTATTTTCATAGGCAGAAATGATGTCCCTGCAATGTGCAATTCACACTGATTTCTGCTCGCCCGTTAAAGTGTGTGGAACAAATTTAGTACAGACTTTAGTTTTACCTAAATCTTCATGCAGAATGGTTCGAATCGTTTCTTTGTTGATGTGTAAAACCTCTGCCATCATTGTTTTCAACAAATTCTCGCACTTTTTCTATACTTTCTGGTGTCTTTGAAGAACTTGGTCGTCCAGTATGCTTATCATCTTCTAGCGTATTTCTTCCATCCGAAAAACGTTTGTGCCAAATGAAAACATTTGATTTACTCAAACATAACGTACCATAAACTTGCTTCATCAAAATATATGTTTCCGATGCACATCTACCAAGTTTTGCATTAAATTTAATGACCGCTCTCTGTTCCATCTCAGAATTCCGACGAACAAAAATTTTTACTTTTCAAAAATCGCCTGTATGTTTTTAAAGAGTTAACCAAAATGGCTGAAACAAAGCCACGCGCTAGATAAGTCTTCGAATATATATACGCATGCGCAATTTCATAACTGGCTCTGCTATTGGCCTTTATCTAGCGCGAGTCTTAAAAATTATTTGCCGCACTGTATATAACGACATTTGAAATTTATCCCACATGTGTTTCTTCGAAATTTCGAAAATCGAAATTTATTTTAAGTAGAAATAACGATTATTTCTAACCTTATGGATGAGGTATGAAAGGATGTATTGTGAATATTAATGATTTAACCCGAAAAATAAAAGTTTCTAGGGATGGGAATCGAACCTACAGTGTTCCGCTTATGGAGCAGATGCCATGCCACTAGGCTTCCCTGAACATATTTTAAATTAGGATTCCATTATTTAGCGTCTCATATTTAATCAAAATCGCCCAATATAAGTTTTAGAGCATTGAAACAGTTTGTTCATAAAATTGGCGCAACGGTTTGGAGGGTTACCCACGGGTGAGGTAAGCTATGCCAATAGTTTTCATTGCAGTAAGGCTAGTAGAAAAGTTTATTTTATATTATAAATGTAACATTGGTGTGATTAATGGTTTCATTCCTTATATAAAAATATTATAAATTAAATATATATTAAATGGATTTAGGTTAACACTAGAAATATATAAATGAAATATAATTCGCTGAGGGAAGATTTTCCTTTTATATATAATGTAAATATTGGAAATACAAGCGTATATATCTTATATTAAGAAAAGAGATTTGATCTGCTTGATTTTTTGATCATGTTAAGGATCATGGTAATGGTGGTGCAGTCGTGGCTATAATAATAATAAAAATGGTTTTGATCAGATATTGATTTAATTGAGCTTATGGGATATATTAAAAAAAAACATACTTTGATAAAAGTACTGCCTGGCTTAAGGCGTAAGAATAAATAAAATGAAAAGATTATTTACATAATTACAAAGTTTTGGGTCGGCCAACGGGGAAGAACAACAACGAGATTTTTATATGATAAGCGTGACCTCTGGCGGTCGATTTAAACAGAGTATTTATATCTATGACATTATAATTTTAAATAAAATAATATTTTTTTATATAACATTTTTAAATAAAATATTTCAATATAACATTTTAAATAATACCCCCATATAACATTTCAAAATAATATATTTCAATATAACATTTCCCCCCTGTGAAGAAAATAACGGGTTCATCCAGAGAAAAGTGATAAAAAAAATATTGTTAAAAAAAGATAAAATGATTTATGGAAAGAAAATAATGTGAGAGGTGATATTCACTTATCATATTGGTTTTAAATATGGTAACCAATAGACAGGAAAGTACAAAAATGATAATATGAATAATTATAACAAAAATGTGGTGAAGAGTGAAAATTGTGGTAAAGAATGAAAATTGTGGTAAAGAGTGAAAATTGTGGTAAAGAGTGAAAATTGTGGTAAAGAGTGAAGAAATTGGTGTTCCATCATCGTATTGGCTTATTGTGAACCAATAGATAGGGAAGATAAATGAGAAAATTGACACATTATAAGAATGAAGAAAGAAAATAAAATGCATGATTATTAAAAGTTGAGAAATAAAAAGGTGATATTCCATGATCATATTGGCTTGTTGTGAGCCAATAGATTGGAAATGGCAAATTGATGATTGTTAAAGAGAAAAAAAGATGTTCCATAATCGTATTGGTTTATTGTGAACCAATAGATTGGAAATAGACAAAAATACACATATAATATTAATGAGGAAGACAAATAAAATGGATGATAATTACAAAAGCATAAAATGAAAATATGAAGAACATAGAAAACAATATGAAAAATAATTGGCAATAGATATATGGCAATGCTAAAAACATTTGATGATAAAAGGCATTTATGAAAAAAAAAAGCAATAAGTTGAAGGTAAAGTTTAATTATGTACAAAGGAAAATGTGCAACTAAGGAATGAACATGTTAAGATTTAAAAAAGGTAATGGTAGGAATAAAGAATGGGTATTGAAAAAAGAATCAAGGTGAACAAAACAAAAGTTAAAATTTACATATGTTGGTAATGATAAATTTACATAGTTAGGTACGCTTTTATATATAATTACATATGATATAGGTAAAGTGGGTAAAAATACAAATTTTAAAAATAAAAACATTGTGAAATCAGATTAAATAAGAAAATATCAAATACTAAAAGTTTGGGAATTTAAAATATATGGAAATGTGAATCTATAATGTATTGAGGTCATTAACGAAATTATATAGTGTAAATATGATAAACAATGTATAAGCTAATTAAAATATTGAAGATGTGAGAAAAAAGTAATATATTTGTGTTGTTGTCCTCCCGGCCGACTGTTTTACATATAGAATTATAAAAAAATGATATGGTGAAATAGTTTAACTTAAATGCAAATATTTAAAGGTATAACTATGGAATGGGAAATATATTTTAGGGTCAAATTATGCAAAGCAAAACAAGGTTTAAAATTATTAAGAGGTGTTGTGCAACCTAGACGAAAAAAAAACAGCTATGGCAAAATTAATTTGAAAAAAGGGTATATAACTATAATAGGCGATTTAAAACTATTGTAAATCATAGCGAGAATTTAAAAAAATTAAATGATGTAAGTTATGTAAAAGGTAGATACAAGGTACCTTGGAAGGGATGATTCTGGCTGGAGCCGATTTCCGGAGATGGCTGGCGATGAATGGGAGAAGGATGCTTCTTGGGAGAGGGATATCCGGAGTTGTCCTGAGTTAACTGGAGATGGCCGCTGGAGATGACCATGGCTTGAAGCTATGACTTTGAATGAATTAGGCTATCAGGTTGAAGAAATCTTTGTTTAAAATATTTGTATTTTTGATATTGATTAATTTTGCTTTTGGAATTTTGAAAAAAACAGGTAAATATCCTGTCGGCTATTCTTATATTAGGAAAAGAGATTTGATCTGCTTGATTTTTTGATCATGTTAAGGATTATGGTAATGGTGGTGCAGTCGTGGCTATAATAATAATAAAAATGGTTTTGATCAGATATTGATTTAATTGAGCTTATGGGATATATTAAAAAAAAAACATACTTTGATAAAAGTACTGCCTGGCTTAAGGCGTAAGAATAAATAAAATGAAAAGATTATTTACATAATTACAAAGTTTTGAGTCGGCCAACGGGGAAGAACAACAACGAGATTTTTATATGATAAGCGTGACCTCTGGCGGTCGATTTAAACAGAGTATTTATATCTATGACATTATAATTTTAAATAAAATAATATTTTTTATATAACATTTTTAAATAAAATATTTCAATATAACATTTTAAATAATACCCCCATATAACATTTCAAAATAAAATATCAATATAACATATATATATATATACTAGCGGATGTGTATCCGGCTTCGCCCGGGTTTTATTCGAGTGAAAGTTTGCCTAATGAATATTATTGATAATAATATTCGGGAATACACAGAATATTATGATAATATAATTCATTACGTCATATATTTATATAATATATGAATTTTATTTTTCGAGCAAACATCTCTACTACATTCTCTACTGAATAGATTTTCAAAAAGATATACATAAATAAAAATATCTAGATATACTACATGATCTTAGCCAAAAGGCCGAGAAACGATATTTTATATATAGAGATGACCTGGTTTCATGTGTTTTCTGCTCGAGTGAATGTTTCGCTGGTAGAATTTTGTTCCTGCCTACTATTAATCATTATCTGGCTTCGCCCGTGGTCTACTTTAGTGAATATTCCCCAAAAGATTTTTTTAATGCAATCAAGCATGATACGGCAATATTGTCATCATCATTTCTGACTAAAAAATTATTGTTGCTCAGTATTTGGTTAAATATAATTTTTCTTGGTTAAAGTTCGACAAAAAAAAACTCTTCCAGATTTAACTCTCTGTCCTGTTCAAATTTCAGCGAGATTAGTTACATATTGAGGGCGTGCATAGCCGACAAACATATATATATATAAGGTAAAACCTATATAATAAAAATATAATAGTGATTCTATATTTAAAATTTAAAGAGTAAACTGATGAGAATGATAATTTATATCAAGTAGATTTGATTAGATTAGCAAGCTAAATCTAAATTAATTATAAAAATAAATAGTTGTTTAGTTTTATAGTTTAGTTTTGTATTAAAATTATCTTTATTGCTTTGATTATTTAAATTCAAATTATAAAATTTGTAAATTGTTATTATTTAATAGAGAGAGAAAAAAAATTTCTTTACTTCTTACACATCATCCATATATATTTATAATTAATAACAATAAAATTTAACAACGTAACGTCTTTTGCAATCGGCTGTTACCCGTCATTTAGACATACTCTAATTTGTATATAGAATAATAGAAGTGAGAATATATTAAATAGTATAAATTTTAGTAGTTAGAGAAAAGAGAAAGACAGAACCATGCACTTTTTTCAAACTAATAATAGGAAAAAAAAATTATAAAGAAGGTAGATAAGATTGTTAGTATATATATATATTAGATAATAAAAGGCATATATTGGATTTTATAAAAAAATTATTTTGCCAATATTTCGGCTGGCTGAACGCCAACCTTTATCGAGGCATTACAATCGAGTGTATACAAAAATGTAATGCCTCGATAAAGGTTGGCGTTCAGCCAGCCGAAATATTGGCAAAATAATTTTTTTATAAAATCCAATATATGCCTTTTATTATATAATGAATTAAATATGGATTGCTCTATTTTCAAAATATATATATATATATATATTTTTATGATTTTATATTTTATCCTTTTTTTATAATTTTTTAATTTTTTTTATTTTATAATATGAATATATCTAGTTGTATTTAGTAATATATCTATAATATGAATTAACTTTTGTTATAAATTTGGTTATTATGTTTTGAAACCCTAATGGTAGACCAGACATATACAAAAAAAATTAAAATGAATTAATTAGTGGAAAGAGAGAAATCTGCTGGACCGGAGATTTTCAAATAGAAATCCAGCGACATTTCACTCCTGCTCTATAATGCCATAGATTTCTCTTCGACCGGATTTTATGTGTTAATATTAAGTTGTTTTAGTGAAACATTTATATGCACAGATTTAACAAATACAAGTGTTAAGAAATTTTAACTGTCACCTACCTCATCTGTGACGCCTTTTTCTGTAAACAGCTATTTCTGGTTAACATCTGTTGCGGGGGGGACACATGTTCGTCCCTTCAAAATTAGACTGCTTTCTCAGAAATTTCAGATCAATAAGACAACTGAAGAAGAAAGAAAATAGATAAGGGAAGAAAGTTAATCTTTATAATCTTTACAGTTAATTATATTAATATAACTGATTCAATTATTATTTATCTTTTAATTTTCTTTAAAAGGTAAATTATTAGATGATTAATAAAGCTATTAATTTTGAAAATTCATTTTTATTTAATTTCCATTTTCCTTCCCAGAAATTGGAGATTAAATAAAATGAATTCTATATAATATTACTTTAAAAATCTTGTGAAAAGTTTTTAAATTAGTTATATAACACTGGTCAACAACATTTTTGCACAAGAGAACCTGATTATGTTTCTAGTGTAACTTTTCATGCTGAACTCAAAAATCTAATCAGAAATTTCCCATCACCTATGGTTTTTGCGTGACGGTCTTTTTTTAGTATTGGGATAAATACAGTAAAAAATGCAAACAATGTCACGTAACTGGTTTATCAAAAAATATTTTTCTTTGTCCACAAATAAATATCATCTTATCTACATGTCCTGAATCCAAATATACCATTAGTGTTTTTCTATTACGCAATATTTCTGAGATACACCTACTTGAAATTTGGAAATATTATTAATATATAGGCATATATGAACGAAACATATTTATTATTGAAAAGCAGTGACAGTGGATTTTCTTCTATACTATGCTTGTGGTAGATCCCTCTTGAGTGTCCAGCAGTCCGGCAAGCATAGCGGGACTCCATTTACCTTGGTACCGCTTCTCCATGCTTGATATATCTTGATGAAACCTCTCACCATGCTCATCGCTAACTGCGCCAAGATTGTCTGGAAAGAAATCTAGATGTGAATGCAGGAAATGGATCTTGAGGGACATGTTACATCCCAGTGCCTTGTAGGAAAGCAACAGATCATTAACTATGTCTCGGTAATTTTCAACCTTGACACTTCCTAAGAAGTTTTTGCAAACGTTTCTAAAGGAATTCCATGCTGCTGCTTCAACTTCATTCAAACTATTTTGTAAATTTCCATCCTGCTGCAATTCTCGAATCTGAGGTCCAACGAAAATGCCTTCTTTAATCTTCGCTTCACTTATACTAGAAATTTTTTGTTTTAGGTAGGCAAATCCACTGGCATTTCGATCCATTGTCTTGACAAAGTTCTTCATTAATCCCAGTTTAATATGTAATGGTGGTAAGTAAATATTTTCTGAATCGATCAGGGATAGATTTGCAATATTTTTATATCCTGGAGTAAAGATTTTACGGTTTGGCCAGATTTTTTTAATGTAATGCCTTTCCCTATCTCTGCTATCCCACTCACACAGAAAACAACAAAATTTTGTATATTCAAGCTGTAATCCACGCAAGAGAGCAACGACTTTCAAATCGCTGCATATTTTGCAACCGTATCTTTCATATTCTATCTTTTTCAAAAGCAGTTTCATGTTTTCGTAAATCTCTTTCATGTTGGATGCATGTATTTATCCCAATACTAAAAAAAGACCGTCAGGCAAAAACCATGGGTGATGGGAAATTTCTGATTAGATTTTTGGGTTCAGCATGAAAAGTTACACTAGAAACACCATCAGGTTCTCTTGTGCAAAAAAAACGTTTTTTTTTTTTGTAGACCTGTGTAATTTAAGTTTAATTAACTGTTAAAGATTATAAATTTGTATTAGTTATTATAACAACAAACAACAAAACAGCTTTATTAGGGCATCTTGCCCTGTACGGATTCTCCGTGGAGTTACAGACAATATTAACCATAAGATAACAGGTGAAAATTTAGTATTTACAGTCAAGGTATGTCAAACAGGGTGACTTTTTATTGTGCCCCTGTTCTTCTCTCTTCCATGAGTGCAATTTTATTCCCAACCGCTTTTTGAAAGTTGAACAGTTCAATTGCCCAACTTTTCTTATCTGAAACAGTTTTTATTAGCTTTATTGAGTTCAAATGCGGTCTAGGAAGACTTTTCAGGATCTTTTTTCTCTCTCCTTCCAGATCCCCGCATTCAGCAATAAAATGGTATATTTCATCAGTTATCTGACTTCCACATAACCCACAGTACAAATCTTCTTTCTTAATTGCGTAAATATGATTTTCTTTGATCATTGTTGACATTAATCTGATCTGTGCAATAAAACTCACTAAAGCTGAAGACAGATTGCATGAAAAGTAATTTTCTGGAATAAATGAATCATAAAGTAACCTATAGTTTGAGTATGTTTTCGTAAGAGATAATTTTGCCAGATCTTGCTGCAATAGCTGTTCAATTTTTATTTTTAGTATATTCGGAAGTTCGATCTGTATGTCATCATAATTTAACCTATAGTTTAGCCATGTGAGTCCACAATGATTGATGATATCCATAATATTCTTACAGAATCCTATAGGTTTTTTTGTCATTAAGGAAATTTCCTTCAATCTATTCCAGCATAGCTTAGGTAGTCTATTGTCTTCCATTTTTTGTAATCTAATGAAATATTTCAAAATTAATTTGATCGTTGTAAAAGTCAAAGATATTCTGCCTGTTTCCAGCCTTACAATGTACCCTGGTATATATCTTGGTAGATTCAGAAAATTTTTGATAAACGTATTCTGTAATTGGTCTATAATATCCGTATTGTCCCAAGCCCACACAGGGGCCGCATAGAGCAGTATTGATTTAATAACTGAGTCAAATAGATTCAGAGCAACTTTTAATGAGTTAATTTTTTCTTTTTTTATCAGTCTAATAGTTGCATTTATTGCCGTATTTGCTTTGGCTTTATAAAAGAGGGCTACCTTTTTACTATTAATAGTGGAAGTGAATGGATATCCCAGATATGTAATATTGGACGCAACAGTCAGTGGGGTGTCACCCCAGTACCAGTTTTCGTGTCTTGCCGGTCTTCCTCCATTTCTGAATACTATTATTTTGGACTTATTTTCATTTAAAACTAATTTGTTCTTATCCAGGTAAGACTTTAGTAAATTGATTTTAATTTGAAGATTAATTTTCGATTCTCCAATTATGGCTATGTCATCCGCATACATAAGTAGGTGTAAAACGCCAAAATCAGGGAGATGAAATCCTGTAAGTGCTGAGTTATTATAAAGTTCTATTAGGTCGGCCATATATAGTATAAATAAAAGTGGGGAAAGTGATTCTCCCTGCAACACTCCAGAATTAATTTTCACATTATTTGAATATTGTCCTTTCCATCGGATAGTGATCTTAGCTTCTTGGTAAAAGTTTTTTATCAGCATTACAAATTTATTGCTAATGCCCATTTTATGCAATTTTTGCCAAAGTAAATCATGTGGGACTGTGTCGAAAGCTTTAGTCAAATCGACGAAGAAGACATATAGCTTGCCTCGTTTTCTTCTCAGAGATAATTGGATGAGTGAATTCAGTAGTATTATGTGGTCAGTGCATGATCGGTTCTTACGGAAACCTGCTTGGTTTTCTAAAATAATCATTCTTTTTTCTATCCAGTTGTTTAATCTGTTTCTTAGTATTGTAGTAAATAATTTAGATATATTACTGCAGAGGGCAATCCCTCTGTAATTTGTTGGGTTATTCTTATCACCGCTTTTATATATAGGGTGTACTATTGAGTTCGTCCAGAGTTGCGGGTATTTTTCTGTGGACATTATTTTGTTGAATAGGTTTTTCAATTTATTTAAAGTCGGTATTGGTAAATTCTTTAGCAACTCATTTGGTGTACCATCGAGTCCCACTGCTTTGCCGTTCGCTAGTTTTTTTACTACATCATGGATCTCTTCAAGGGTTATTTCCGCGTCTAAATCTGGATCTTTCCAACCGATCATCTGGTTTACCGTAAAAGTAGCTTCTTTATTTTCTTTGTTCAGTAAATTTTTATAAAATAAAAACCATTCTTTTATATCAATCTCACCTTGTATTATTGGTTTTTTTCTGAAGGATGCAATGGCATTCCAGAAGGATTTGGGATCTTTGGCGTTCTTTATCCTTTCATTCTTGTCCTTATTGAATTCATCTCTTTTTCTTTGCAGGAGCTTAAAATATTCCCTCCTAGCCTCAATATATTTTTGGCGGTCGTGTATGTTATTTGAGTTCCTACATCTTTGTAAACTTACTTTGGTCGTTTTTTTCATAATATAGCAATCTTTGTCATACCAAGGTTTTGAAAGTTGGTGTCGTCGTTTAGCAAATTTAATTATATTTGCCGATTCCATTGCCGTGTAGATCTGTTTAGTAAAATTTGCTGTTTCTGTGTTAATATCGGTTTCATTTCCAACTTCAATATCACTTAAATTATGTTTTAGCATCTCCACATTTTCTTTCGTCCAAATGAATTTTCGTGTTAGTATTTCATTTTTGTACGAGGATTTAATAGCTTCATACCCAGTATTAATTTGTAAAACAATTGGTAAGTGGTCTGAATATGAAAGTTCTTCGATCCACATATCCGATATGATCTGTGTTAAACCGTGTGTGTACATGAAATAATCCAAAACCGATGAACCTCTTTCTGAAATAAAAGTGAATGAGCCGTGCGTGTCACCCTTAGTTCTTCCATTAGCTATTGTTATAGAATTTGAATCAGTGAAGGAAATTAGTTTTTCAGATAGTTTCGAAGATATTAGGTCTTTAGATTTCCTATATTTGTTGAGGGGTGAATTTAGTTTCAGTGGGTTATGGAAGCCTCCAGCATTGCCTATTCTAATATTGATGTCACCAGCTATTAGCACTTCGTTACCTTCACTCATGTGATAATCAATATGCCTAAGTAAATTTGTTAAATTTTGTTCTTGTAATGCATTAGGAGGTAAATAAGCAAACAGCAAACATATACTCTCGGTGGTTTTGTCTAGAAATTTGTGTGTCAAGACAGATATCCAGTAAGGGTTTGTTTCGATTTTTCTAACCGTATGTTGGAAGTTTTTTTTTATTCCAATCAGAATTCCCCCCGAGCCCCTTCCCTTTAGTTCTGTCTTCATTGCTGGGCTTTGAATTATGTAATATTCATCAGTTAACAATTCAATAACACCAGTGATCCATGTTTCATTTAGTGCAAAAAGTTCGTATTTTTTTAGGTATTCAACGAGTGGAAATATTGATGTTATTCTATTGAATCCATTTATATTCCATTGTAATATTTTAATTTTAGTATCTATATGTTTGGCCTGAGTTACTTGTTTGTCTTTTATTGCCGATTCACAGTTTTTCGTATGTGTATACCTAATTTTAGTTGTATTTCTATCTGATATATTTTCCATAACCTTTGAGTTTTTAATTTTAGAAGTTTTAGCCGTGAGTGTTTTATCATAAAGTGGCTGTATGGACATTGTATTAGAGATCTGTTTATCAATGGGTTGACTATTTACAAGTGATTGTTTCCTATCTGCCTGCTACAATGAATGTCCATTGGCATCTACAATTTGTCCATCACAGACCTTATATGCTATGCCATTAATTATTAACTTATTGTCCCTTAGCTTAGCTAGAGTACCTTTTTCGACGAGTTCTCTTCTTTTGACATTCAGAACGCGTCGTTGTTCTCTCATCTTCATACTATAGTCCTTCGATAGTGAAATCTTAGTTCCTCTTAGATTGAAAGCAGCTTTGAATAGAGTTGTTCTATCGTTTTGTTCTGGGACTTCAACCAGGATCGGTGCACCAGGTTTTCTGGATACTCGGTGGCATCGCGTGATGTTTATTTTCTCCGTTGTCCGCATATTTTCTTCGATAACCCTCCGTATCCGTTCTCGGCAGTCCTCGTTAATGTCTTGTTCTATTCCGTAAAAAATAAGGTTCCTTTCTCTGCTCTTTGCATCCAAGTATTCAAGCTGGTCTTCTAAGTCTTTTATTTTTTTGGAGTTTTGAGAGAGTGCTGCCTTTGTAACGGCAGAAGATTCCTCTAATTGTTGCAGTCTTTTATTTATATTTTCTACTCTATCGTCGATTGCCGAAAGACGGGATTCCAGCCTCTCACCCCAGTTATCCAGCCTTTTGGTGAGTGCATTTATCAGATCTTTGATCTCTTTATCCCTATCTAAGCTTGTTTCCAACGTCGTTTGTTTGGACATCCTAGGGCCTGGATTTTGTTCAATACCAGCTAATATTAAGAGCATTAAAACTACACATATAAGGAGAAAGTTTCGGAAATATTTTGAAAGTGAAATATTGACGCGTGATAAGCAAATCTTTTTGCCGCCGTATGTATCCGGCTTGAAAGTATGTAAATTTAACTCAGAATTCTTGTCTAATAGACATAAAATTATGATGGTAAGATATATTGGATATGAAGGTTTCATTTCAGATATATTGAGTTTGAACTTTAGCAAAAATAGAGGAAATATTTTAGTAAGACAGTTCACTTACCGAGAGCGACGTTGCTTGCAGCCTATTCGTGCCGCCTCCTAGCGGAGAATCTATTAGTTATTATTCAGAGAAATTATAAAAAGTTGATTTAATAAATGGATATTTCTATTTATTTTTTTAAAAGTATTTTATAATTGATATACTGTTGAAATATTTTACTTGTTTAATACTATATTTGTTTTTAATAAATTCCATGTTTAAATTTTTAACATCTTCTATGAAATTTTTTAATATATTATTTATTCTATAAAATCTTAGAAACTGACCAAAATACACTGCGTGACATTGAAAATGGAACACCAAGAAATAGTGGCCAGAAAATTATGCAAATATCAGGGTAGACGCGCCTAACCGAGTTATGCAAATGATGTGAAATGCGCAACTCTCGTGCGCACATGGAGTAAGATATAAGGGAAGGAACTTGCAGAAAGGACAGTATTCGTGTCGTTATTTCTTCAAGGAAAATCATTGTAGAAATTTTGTTCTTGTGTCAAAAGACACGTGTAATAACAGAGAATGCCAGGTCATCGTAAACGGAGGCAGTTCAAGCAGACAGATGCTTTTACGAGGGGCATGGTGATCGGACTGAAAAGGGCAGGTTGGTCCTTACGTCAAATCGCAGCTGATACACACCTTGGTGCGTCCACGGTGCACCGACTGTGGAGAAGATGGTTGGAAAAAGGAAATGTGGCAATTTATAGGAATGTCGGTGCAATCAGAGTGACGTCAGCACGTGTGGATCGGCGTATCCTTCGACAAGCAGTGGCAGCCCCACAAGCCACTTGTACCGCCATCCTGCAACATGTGCAAGACACCCTAGATCATTCCATCTCGACCAGAACCATTTCCCGTCGATTGGTTGCTAATGGCTTGCACTCATGCCGTCCGCTAAGAAGAATGCCATTGACCCCACCGAATAGGCGCCAACGTTTGGAATGGTGCCGGGCTAGATCGACGTGGATGACGGAATGGCACAGGGTGGTGTTCTCAGATGAGTCGCCTTTCTGCTTGTCCAGTGATAGTCGCCGTGTACGCGTGTGGCGTCGACGTGGAGAAAGGTCCAATCCGGCAGCAATTGTGGAACGCCCCACCGTGCGACAATGTGGAATCATGGTTTGGGGCGCAATCGCGTATGATTCCAGGTCACCTTTACTTCGTATTCAGGGCACTATGACGGCCCAACGATACGTTGATGATGTGCTGCAACCGGTGACACTCCCCTACCTTCAGGGGGTACCCAATGCCCTTTATCAGCAGGATAACGCCCGACCGCACACTGCTCGCATTAGCCAACAAGCTCTGCAAGATGTACAGATGCTTCCCTGGCCACCGTACTCTCCTGATCTCTCACCAATCGAGCACGTCTGGGACATCATTGGACGCCGTTTGCATGCCTTGCCACAGCCGCGTTCAGAAGACGAACTGTGGCAAATGGTTGAGAGGGAATGGAGAGCCATCCCTCAGGACGCCATCCGTACTCTGATTGACTCTCTTCCTAGACGTGTTGCTGCGTGCATCGCCGTCCGCGGTGGTCCTACTTGCTACTAAGCCGACGCCGTTCTCGCTCTGTATTATGACTTTCATTTTGAAATAAAGATCACTTATTGTTCGTCCCTGTCTCTCTCTGTCTGCCGAGTTTCATCACTTTCTGGCCACTATTTCTTGGTGTTCCATTTTCAATGTCACGCAGTGTATATACCTTTGCAGCAATTTAATGATATATTAGAATTTATATTGCAGTATTTTATAATATTGAAATTATAATGACTTTTTTATTATAAATTTTAATAGCATTATTTGTAAGGTTTATATTTAGGTCTAAAAAGTTAAATTTTTTGTTTCTATTAATTTTTTCATTGTTCTTAAGTTTCAAGTATTTAGGATATATTTCAGGTATTATGTTTTTAAACTGTGGGTTATTAAATATAATAATGTCATCTACAAAACGGAACATTTGCCAATTAACATTATTTTGTATAAAGTATTCTCTTTCGTACCAGAATAGTATTAGGTTGGCTAATAAAGGACTTGATGAAGTTCCCATGGGAACGCCTTCTGATTGAATATATATTTTATTTTTAAATTCTATATAATTAAAATTTAAAAATGTTTCCAGTAGAGTTTTTGCTGTTTTAAGATCTAATTTAATTGTTTTATATCTGTTATGAATAATTTTAATGTAGAAAGTTTTGTCATCAATTAATTCGTTAAATAAATTGGTTATTTTATTATTTAGATCTCTTAAACTTATTTTAGAATATAGGTCCTCAAAATCAAATGTGTGAACTGTATCAATGTTTGTCCAATTGTTCATTAAATAGTTAATGATTTTTTTATTTGAGTCGATAAATTTATAATTATATTTATTAGTTAATTTATTTATAACAAATTGGAGTGTTGAAACTAATTGTATATCAATGTTTTTTATAACTGAATTTACTCCTGATGTGATTGTTCTGAATGAGATTGGTTTTTTGTGTAATTTAGGAATTATATAGAACTTTGGTATGTTTGGATTTTTGTTGTAATTATAAATTTTTGGTGAATTTTCCACATTTTTGATGTCTTTTTTGATTTTTGTGGCTGTAGTTCTAGCAAAAGTGTATTTATTATTATTATCAATTTCCTTTTTTCGCATATCGTGGTATAGATTTTTACAAATGATGATAAATTATTGGAACATTTATCTATAGGAGTGATAATAAAGTCCTTCTGTAATTTAATTATATTTTCTTTAAAAGAAGGAATATCTGAATTAGCTTTTGTGTATTTAAGTGTATTATTATAATAATTTATAATTTCTTTTTTAATATTATGTTTCCATTCCAGAAAAGTAAATTCTGTGGAATACTGTATTTTATACTAGTTTTATTTATGAAAATGTCTATATCTTTTAATATAGATTTAATTGTATTATTATAATTGTGTTTAATTTGAGGTATATATTTATACCTTTTATTTAAAATATCCTGATATTCTGGATTTAAAAAGAAAAATTGCTAGTTAATATATGACCTGAGAGTTTATATTTATCTATATAGTTGTTGCAATTACATTTAATTTTTTTTTTTAATTTGTTAAATTATTAATAAATTGGTTATAATTGCAAAAAAAAAAAACTAAACTACCTATATTTTTGTTGTATCTCCAGATTGTTTTAAAATTTAAATTTTTTATAGAGAAAAGATTATTGATGTTTTGGTTATTAAAAATATCATTAAATTTAATATGATTAAATAAATTGTTATTAAATTTAATGATAATATTAATGTTATTAGTAGATTGTTTAATTTTTCTGTATTTAAAGATGTCGTGTGTGATATCTATTAATCTGTTAGTCAGATTATGAATTTTAATATATTCTATAAGTTTGATAAATGTATTATTATTTAGGTCAAATAATGTTTTAATAAATTTATCGATGAAGTTGTTAGTATACATTTGTTTTGGGTCCAGTAATTCTTCAAATTCAATGTAACCTAATTTATTGGTAGTTTTACCTCTAGTTTTATTAGGTTTAGTTTTAAATTCTTTTTTTTTTTTGTATTTGCAGCTGATTTCATAAGTTGAAATTTCTTCTGTTTGTGGTTTGTATGTGTGGTTTAATTCGTCATTAAGTCCAAAAGGGAATAATGTGTTGTGTTTATAAATGTAGTAGTTTTCTAATAATAATCGTTGTTTTTTGTTTTGACATATGTCTAGTATTTCTATCTTAAAGTTGTTAAAAGTATGTAATTGATTGTGTTCTTTCATATATATATTACCAATTGATTTTTTTAGCGTGGTTTCTATGTAGGTTTATTCGTATATTTAATGGATTACACGTTTGTCCTATATATGATAGTTGACAAATTTGGCATGTTAATTTTTAAATAGTATTTACTAATTTACAACTAGTCGTTTGAAATGTGTCATGGTTCTTAAGAGAGGGACAAGTTTGACAATTCTTTCTTAGGCAATTTTTAGCGAGTTTTAATTAACATAAAAGAGGTGCTAACCCTAATATGTTTGTAGTTTTTTTAGTTTTTTAGTTTGTTATTCTTATTAATATATTTTTTTAAAATATATTTTTCTTAATTGTTTTTGTGGTGATTAAATTTGTAATAAAATGAATAATTAATCTATAAAAATATAGATATTAATGTTTGTTATCTGTTATATTTTTAAGAATAACTAATAACAAACATCTTTAAACTAACTAAACACTGAAAAAAACAAAGGTTCTGAAGTTATTTTTTATAAAATTACTTTTATAATTTATTTTTCCATAATCAAATAATATAAGATAATTAAAATCTGTATAGTTTTTTTTATTTATATTAGAATTTCTAATATAATTTAATTTGTATATTATATTAAATATAATAATATATCATAGAACAAGCTCATATAAATTAATATAGTGTAAAACCTATATAATAAAAATATAATAGTGATTCTATATTTAAAATTTAAAGGGTAAACTGATGAGAATCATAATTTATATCAAATAGATTTGATTAGATTAGCAAGCTAAATCTAAATTAATTATAAAAAAATAGTTGTTCAATTTTATAGATTAGTTTTGTATTAAAATTATCTTTATTACTTTGATTATTTAAATTCAAATTATAAAATTTGTAAATTGTTATTATTTAATAGAGAGAGAAAAAAAAATATTTACTTCTTACACATCATCCATATATATTTATAACTAGCCGATGTACCCGGCTTCGCCCGTGTTTTACCCGAGTAAAGGTTTGTCTAACGAATCTCTCGATAAAGTGAACATTTTTCCCGGTCCCTTGAAAAATACTCGATAAGTTGAATAAAATCAATATTAATCGGTACCCGAGTGAAGGTCTGTCTAAAGAACATTTGTTAAAACAATTCTCTATAAACTTATAAAAAGAAATAGATATATTCTGATAATTAGAAACTGATAAAGTGATCATTTTTTCCCGGTCCCTGTGTGCCGTGTCATTCTGAATTTTGTCTTTCCTAATTTTCTACATTACAAAATCATCGTTTTATCTAGTGAACATTCATTCCCGGTCCCTTGAAAAATACTCGATAAGGTTGAATAAATTCATGGTCGTTTATGGAAGATGGACGAAGTTCCCAGAGGTCACTTGGGCAAGCTCCCGCGAGGCTTTTTTTCTTGTCTACTTGGCACAGCTGTGTCACCAACTCTGCCCTGATTGGTCGGTGGGTACTTGGACTGTCGGCCGGCGGCCAGACGAATCCATTCTCTCACGGGGTGGGGCAGACCTAAGCCTATCTCCGTCGCAAGGTGGCGCTGCTTGCGAGTTAAAGCTACAAATCTGCAAATAACTCTAAGGATATTAAAGATATTCAAGAAATTATTTTTCGAAAACCTTTCCGGGGATATGCCTAATAATATCCCAAAATTTCACGGCGATTGGAAGTATGGTTTTTGAATCCATAGAGGACACACAGACATTCAATTTTATATATATAGATTAATAACAATAAAATTTAACAACGTAACGTCTTTTGCAATCAGCTGTTACCCGTCATTTAGACATACTCTAATTTAGTAAATTAAATTTTATTGCCCTCTATCGTTAAAATTTTACACAAATAAATTTACTGGCAATGCGTTTCTTTTTTAAATCTCTACAGACCTTACTGCAATGATATGAGTTAATGAATGAGAGGGCTTGGCTCATCAGTAGTGAACCCTCTCAGCGGTTTCGCCAAATTAATCTCTAGACCGCTCTACTATTGTAATGGACTGGTTTTATTATATACCCTGCATTTTCTATGGAAGGCAGCTAAATGGTGTTTAGTGAACTATGGACATAAGCTTATAGGTCTGTAGAGGTACATACATATAAATTTCAAGGTATTGCATCGAGCAAAGCTCTTCCGCGCAAAACATGTTTTCATAACCATTATATATTAGTAAATTAAATTTTATTGCCCTCTATCGTTAAAATTTTACACAAATAAATTTACTGGCAATGCGTTTCTTTTTTAAATCTCTACAGACCTTACTGCAATAATACGGTCTAGAGATTAATTTGGCGAAACCGCTGAGAGGGTTCACTACTGATGAGCCAAGCCCTCTCATTCATTAACTCATATCATTGCAGTAAGGTCTGTAGAGATTTAAAAAAGAAACGCATTGCCAGTAAATTTATTTGTGTAAAATTTTAACGATAGAGGGCAATAAAATTTAATTTACTAATATATAATGGTTATGAAAACATGTTTTGCGCGGAAGAGCTTTGCTCGATGCAATACCTTGAAATTTATATGTATGTACCTCTACAGACCTATAAGCTTATGTCCATAGTTCACTAAACACCATTTAGCTGCCTTCCATAGAAAATGCAGGGTATATAACAAAACCAGTCCATTACAATAGTAGAGCGGTCTAGAGATTAATTTGGCGAAACCGCTGAGAGGGTTCACTACTGATGAGCCAAGCCCTCTCATTCATTAACTCATATCATTGCAGTAAGGTCTGTAGAGATTTAAAAAAGAAACGCATTGCCAGTAAATTTATTTGTGTAAAATTTTAACGATTGAGGGCAATAAAATTTAATTTACTAATATATAATGGTTATGAAAACATGTTTTGCGCGGAAGAGCTTTGCTCGATGCAATACCTTGAAATTTATATGTATGTACCTCTACAGACCTATAAGCTTATGTCCATAGTTCACTAAACACCATTTAGCTGCCTTCCATAGAAAATGCAGGGTATATAACAAAACCAGTCCATTACAATAGTAGAGCGGTCTAGAGATTAATTTGGCGAAACCGCTGAGAGGGTTCACTACTGATGAGCCAAGCCCTCTCATTCATTAACTCATATCATTGCAGTAAGGTCTGTAGAGATTTAAAAAAGAAACGCATTGCCAGTAAATTTATTTGTGTAAAATTTTAACGATAGAGGGCAATAAAATTTAATTTACTAATATATAATGGTTATGAAAACATGTTTTGCGCGGAAGAGCTTTGCTCGATGCAATACCTTGAAATTTATATGTATGTACCTCTACAGACCTATAAGCTTATGTCCATAGTTCACTAAACACCATTTAGCTGCCTTCCATAGAAAATGCAGGGTATATAACAAAACCAGTCCATTACAATAGTAGAGCGGTCTAGAGATTAATTTGGCGAAACCGCTGAGAGGGTTCACTACTGATGAGCCAAGCCCTCTCATTCATTAACTCATATCATTGCAGTAAGGTCTGTAGAGATTTAAAAAAGAAACGCATTGCCAGTAAATTTATTTGTGTAAAATTTTAACGATAGAGGGCAATAAAATTTAATTTACTAATATATAATGGTTATGAAAACATGTTTTGCGCGGAAGAGCTTTGCTCGATGCAATACCTTGAAATTTATATGTATGTACCTCTACAGACCTATAAGCTTATGTCCATAGTTCACTAAACACCATTTAGCTGCCTTCCATAGAAAATGCAGGGTATATAACAAAACCAGTCCATTACAATAGTAGAGCGGTCTAGAGATTAATTTGGCGAAACCGCTGAGAGGGTTCACTACTGATGAGCCAAGCCCTCTCATTCATTAACTCATATCATTGCAGTAAGGTCTGTAGAGATTTAAAAAAGAAACGCATTGCCAGTAAATTTATTTGTGTAAAATACTCTAATTTGTATATAGAATATTAGAAGTGAGAATATATTTAATAGTATAAATTTTAGTAGTTAGAGAAAAGAGAGAAAGACAGAACCATGCACTTTTTTCAAACTAATAATAAGAAAAAAAATTATAAAGAAGGTAGATAAGATTGTTAGTATATATATATATTTTTTTTATGATTTTATATTTTATCCTTTTTTTTTAATTTTTTATTTTTTTTTATAATATGGATATATTTAGTTGTATTTAGTAATATATCTATAATATGAATTAACTTTTGTTATAAATTTGGTAATTATGTTTTGAAACCCTAATGGTAGACCAGACATATACAAAAAAAAAATTAAAATGAATTAATTAGTGGAAAGAGAAATCTGCTGGACCGGAGATTTTCAAATAGAAATCCAGCGACATTTCACTCCTGCTCTATAATGCCATAGATTTCTCTTCGACCGGATTTTATGTGTTAATATTAAGTTGTTTTATTGAAACACATTTATATGCACAGATTTAACAAATACAAGTGTTAAGAAAATTTAACTGTCACCTACCTCATCTGTGACGCCTTCTTCTGTAAACAGCTATTTCTGGTTAACATCTGTTGCGGGGGGGGACACATGCTCGTCCCTTCAAAATTAGACTGCTTTCTCAGAAATTTCAGATCAATAAGACAACTGAAGAAGAAAGAAAATAGATAAGGGAAGAAAGTTAATCTTTATAATCTTTACAGTTAGTTATATTAATATAACTGATTCAATTATTATTTATCTTTTTATTTTCCTTTAAAAAGGTAAATTATTAGATGATAAATAAAGCTATTAATTTTGAAAATTCATTTTTATTTAATTTCCATTTTCCTCCCCAGAAATTGGAGATTAAATAAAATGAATTCTATATAATATTACTTTAAAAATCTTGTGAAAAATTTTAAATTAGTTATATAATTTAAGTTTATTTTAACTGTTTAAGATTATAAATTTGTATTAGTTATTATTGAGAGAAATTATAAAAAGTTGATTTAATAAATGGATATTTCCATTTATTTTTTAAAAGTATTTTATAATTGATATACTCTTGAAATATTTTACTTGTTTAATACTAAATTTGTTTTTAATAAATTCCATGTTCAAATTTTTAACAACTTCTATGAAATTTTTTAATAAATTATTTAGGCTATAAAATCTTAGAAACTGACCAAAATATATACATTTGCAGCAATTTAATGATATATTAGAATTTATATTGCAGTATTTTATAATATTGAAATTATAATTACTTTTTTTATTATAAATTTTAATAGCATTATTTGTAAGGTTTATATTTAGGTCTAAAAAGTTAAATTTTTTTGTTTCTATTAATTTTTTCATTGTTCTTAAGTTTCAAGTATTTAGGATATATTTCAGGTATTATGTTATTAAACTGTGGGTTATTAAATATAATAATGCCATCTACAAAGCGGAACATTTGTCAATTAACATTATTTTGTAGAAAGTATTCTCTTTCGTACCAGAATAGTATTAGGTTGGCTAATAAAGGACTTGATGAAGTTCCCATGGGAACGCCTTCTGATTGAATATATATTTTATTTTTAAATTCTATATAATTAAAATTTAAAAATGTTTCCAGTAGAGGTTTTGCTGTTTTAAGATCTAATTTAATTGTTTTATATCTGTTATGAATAATTTTAATGTAGAAAGTTTTGTCATTAATTAATTCGTTAAATAAATTGGTTATTTTAATATTTAGATCTCTTAAAATTATTTTAGAATATAGGTCCTCAAAATCAAATTTGTGAACTGTATCAATATTTGTCCAATTGTTCATTAAATAGTTAATGATTTTTTTATTTGAGTCGATAAATTTATAATTATATTTATTAGTTAATTTATTTATAACAAATTGTAGTGTTGAAGCTAATTGTATATCAATGTTTTTTATAACTGAATTTATTCCTGATGTGATTGTTCTGAATGAGATTGGTTTTTTGTGTAATTTAGGAATTATATAGAACTTTGGTATGTTTGGATTTTTGTTGTAATTATAAATTTTTAGTGAATTTTCCACATTTTTTGATGTCTTTTCTGATTTTTGTGGCTGTAATTCTAGCCAAAGTGTATTTATTATTATTATCAATTTACTTTTTTAGCATATCGTGGTATAGATTTTTACAAATGATAGATAAATTATTGGAACATTTATCTATAGGAGTGATAATAAAGTCCTTCTGTAATTTAATTATATTTTTTTTAAAAGAAGGAATATCTGAATTAGGTTTTGTGTATTTAAGTGTATTATTATAATAATTTATAATTTCTTTTTTAATATTATGTTTCCCTTCCAGAAAAGTAAATTCTGGAATACTGTATTTTATACTAGTTTTATTTATGAAAATGTCTATATCTTTTAATATAGATTTAATTGTATTATTATAATTGTGTTTAATTTGAGGTATATATTTATACCTTTTATTTAAAATATCCTGATATTCTGGATTTAAAAAAGAAAAATTGCTAGTTAATATATGACCTGAGAGTTTATATTTATCTATATAGTTGTTGCAATTACATTTAATTTTTTTAAAATTTGTTAAATTATTAATAAATTGGTTATAATTGCAAACTAAACTACCTATATTTTTGTTGTATCTCCAGATTGTTTTAAAATTTAAAATTTTTATAGGGAAAAGATTATTGATGTTTTGGTTATTAAAAATATCATTAAATTTGATATGATTAAATAAATTGTTATTAAATTGAATGATAATATTAATGTTATTAGTAGATTGTTTAATTTTTCTGTATTTAAAGATGTCGTGTGTGATATCTATTAATCTGTTAGTCAGATTATGAATTTTAATATATTATATAAGTTTGATAAATTTATTAGTATTTAGTTTAAATAATGTTTTAATAAATTTATCGATGAAGTTGTTAGTATACATTTGTTTTGGGTCCAGTAATTCTTCAAATTCAATGTAACCTAATTTATTGGTAGTTTTACCTCTAGTTTTATTAGGTTTAGTTTTAAATTCATTTTTTTGTATTTGCAGCTGATTTCATAAGTTGAAATTTCTTCTGTTTGTGGTTTGTATGTGTGGTTTAATTCGTCATTAAGTCCATAAGGGAATAATGTGTTGTGTTTATAAATGTAGTTGTTTTCTAATAATAGTCGTTGTTTTTTGTTTTGACATATGTCTAGTATTTCTGTCTTAAAGTTGTTAAAAGTATGTAATTGATTGTGTTCTTTCATATATATATTACCAATTGATTTTTTTAGCGTGGTTTCTATGTAGGTTTATTCGTATATTTAACGGATTACACGTTTGTCCTATATATGATAGTTGACAAATTTGGCATGATAATTTATAAATAGTATTTACTAATTTACAACTAGTCGTTTGAAATTGTTCGCGGGTCTGTTGCGGGGGGGGACACATGTTCGTCCCTTCATGAGTGAAATGTCGCTGGATTTCTATTTGAAAATCTCCGGTCCAGCAGATTTCTCTCTTTCCACTAATTAATTCATTTTAATTTTTTTTTGTATATGTCTGGTCTACCATTAGGGTTTCAAAACATAATAACCAAATTTATAACAAAATTTAATTCATATTATAAATATATTACTAAATACAACTAGATATATTCATATTATAAAATAAAAAAATTGAAAATTACAAAAAAAAAGGATAATATATAAAATTATAAAAAATATATATATATACTAACAATATTATCTACCTTCTTCACAATTTTTTTTCTTATTATTAGTTTGAAAAAAGTACATGGTTCTGTCTTTCTCTCTTTTCTCTCTATATATATAACTACTAAAATTTATACTATTAAATATATTCTCACTTCTATTATTCTATATACAAATTAGAGTATGTCTAAATGACGGGTAACAGCCGATTGCAAAAGACGTTACGTTGTTAAATTTTATTGTTATTAATTATAAATATATATGGATGATGTGTAAGAAGTAAAGAATTTTTTTTTCTCTCTCTATTAAATAATAACAATTTACAAATTTCATAATTTGAATTTAAATAATCAAAGTAATAAAGATCATTTTAATACAAAACTAAACTATAAAACTAAACAAGTATTTATTTTTATAATTAATTTAGATTTAGCTTGCTAATCTAATCAAATCTACTTGATATAAGTTATCATTCTCATCAGTTTACTCTTTAAATTTTAAATATAGAATCACTATTATATTTTTATTATATAGGTTTTACACTATATATATATATATATATATATATGTTCCCGGCTTCGCCCGATTTTAAACCGAGTAAAAGTTTGCTTAACAAACATTTGTTAAAACGATTCTAGCAAACATCCAATCCCTACTGAATCTATACTTGTCTACACTCTCGATAATTTTTTACCGGTCCCTTGAAAAATACTCGATAAGTTGAAAAAATCAGTATTAATTGGTCCACTCGGTAATTTGAAGTTGAAGGAATTGTATCTTGCCACAAACGAAGATTTGTAAATAACTGTATTTAGCGAATGTACCCGGCTTCACAGTTTTTATCCGAGTAAAAGTTTGCCTAACGAACATTTGTTAAAACGATTCTAGAAAACATCCAATCCACCTATATATTGATAAATGTATATAAATTTAAATATTGTTATATGCATTTAAATATATTTTTGAAACATATAATTTTTTGAAAACATTTATTATATTTTAAATAAGATATTGTCACTTTTGTGAATTTGATAATTAATTATTTCTTTTTTCTCAATGAATTATATATATTTATTTAAAATATCATTTTTGTTATCATCATCACATACAATGTAATTTTTTTGTATAAACAAACGATAATAAACAACAACAATTCGGGGCTCAAAAATCATTTATTATGGTTAGCAGCTCCGTAAATAAAGATATTTTCACAACAACAATTAAAGTTGCATCATCATTTTTATAAAACAACAGCAAATTAAATTAACAATGTAAAAAAAATATATTTTAATATTACATTTTAACATTTAACACGAAACGTTACAATTTTTTCTTTAAATATATATTAATATTGAAATGCCAAGTATTTTTACGTCATTGGAATATTATATTACTAAATTCTCAAATTAAATGTATTATATTTGGAAAGCATTTTAAGCATTGTTACAATTTTTAAATATAATTTTACCAGACGCCGCTAGAGGCGCTGCTTGCGAGTGAAAGTAGAAAATTTGCAAATAAAATTGCAAAGAATATTTATTTCAAATCAACTTCAAACCAGAAATCTTCCCAGTAGTATAATAAATAACTTCCTAAAGTTTCACGGCGATTGGATAATCTTACCTTTTAAAAACATTCATTGTGTGGACAAACTAACCTTCATCGTGTAAACAAACCACGTGTTAATTATTAACCAATCAAATTCATTTATCGTCGCGACCAGTGCTGCGCCCAAGCGGTAAAAGGCTGGAACTAACGCTTTTTGGTTTTTTTATTTTTTAAAAAAAGCCCATTAAATTTTTAGTTTTTTGAATAGCCTATATGTTAAACGAAATCTTCAGCTACCTACATGCGAAATTTCATAAAGTTTTATTCTGTAGATTTTTCGCAACGCGATAACAAACATGGATTTTGGATTTCATTTTTATAGATATAAGGATATTTAAATTTATTGTGTACTTCACACTGTAGGGGTAAATATGGATTTGTTTGAATTAAAAAAAAAACCTTAGTACCGTGGTTATACCTGTCGAAGGGCTGTTGAGCCCAAAAGCTTGTATTGCCGATATATATAAAAAAAGAAACTCTTACCTCAACGAATTTTTGTTTATTTATAATTATATCTGAGATATTATATTATTAACTCGGTATATGTATATATATAGACAGTACTGGTCAATAAGATTGCTACATGAAGAAGGCGTCACCCTACAGACGTGAAATTTGAGCAGAAAGAATAAAATGCTATGTGCGTGTTTCTACACGCCAGTTATCAATAAACTGTAGCATCGTGTTAAAAAAAGCTGCATGGAATGTTTCACCTCAACATGCTATCCATTCGCTTAATCTTCAGGCCTTTAGCTGTTTTCATTGCTTGCAGAGAAGGGCGTTGAGCCCGAAAGCTTGTATTTCCGTTATATATTAAGGAAATTCTTCCCTCTGCGAATTGTCTTTTATTTATATAATCTAGGATTATTTTAAATTCATTAAAAATATATTTAATATATTTCTATTTTTATATGAATTAAAACCATTAAGTACACCACTGTTTTATTTCTAATTTAAAAAATAAACTTTTTTCTACTATCTTTCCTCACCTGTGGCTAACCCTACAAACGGTTGCGCCAATTTAATAAAAAAACGGCTTTAAAGCTCTAAAATCTGTGTTGGGCGATTCTGCTTGAATATGAGACACGAATTGAGCCATCATGTTAGAGCCGCATGTGAAGTTATACCGGAACCTGCCATGTAATAACTCAAACATCAGGCGTATAGGTGCTTTATTGCATCCAGATATGACTCCACTAAATACTGATTTGGGTGGTGGCGTCTTGTCCATGGAGCAGATCAGATCGGACCGTGCACCCTGATCACAATACCAGCCAGCAAAGGTGCCTTGTTCGTATGGATGTCCTCTTTTGGATTGAGGATCGTCAATTTCTGATTTTGTTTCTCCATGGAATGGGGAGGTGCCATTGCCCTGTTAATCAGCCACATTTCAGAGTTCCCTGTTCACGGTTACCGTAGCGACTCGGAGCTCACGACAACGTACTTCGCCCTACAGAGCAGTCCCTTACTTGTGCTGCTTCTCCTGCCTACCAAGTAGTGGAGAGGTTGGACTTCTGGGCAGGAAGTACTGATTTTCTTGAAATGTTAATCACTTGTTATTCCTAGTTTAATGTATTTTCGTTCAATAAATATTATTTTTCAATAAAAATAATCTCTTGCATTAATATGGAGTAAAGGTATAACAGGCCTCCATGGAAAATATATTTTCAAAAACATATTTTCTATCTTTCGGGAACGAACTCTCTTCTACAGGTGAAAACGTGGTATAATTATACCTGGAGATTGGATACTTTTTCTTGGAGCCCTGATATATTTTTACTCAAAATATCATTTTTATTTTCATTTCTTCTCCCCTGGTATAGCAATTTTAATAA
This sequence comes from Cordylochernes scorpioides, assembly GCA_030710605.1. Lineage (NCBI taxonomy): Eukaryota > Metazoa > Arthropoda > Arachnida > Pseudoscorpiones > Chernetidae > Cordylochernes > Cordylochernes scorpioides. The sequence continues at coordinate 18,285,233 of CP092873.1, read as the reverse complement.
CGTTGTAGTGATGTTTATATGTAAATAGGATATAATTTGAATGATAGGAAAATAATTTCATATATAGTTATAACTAGTGGGTAATCAATAATCTATAACCCAATAACTATTAGAGCCGGTAGATTTATATAATTAATACAATTCAAATTTCTCTAATGGGTCAGTGCTGTTTTGATTGATTATTTATATACCTTTATTTATTTTTTGTTTTTAATATAAACACCTGACATTTTTATATTGTTCTTTAAAATGAAAAGCGTATTTACGCAAACTTGGCTTTAAATATCCATTACTTGATTTCTCAGGAAGCCTCTGGGACCAAATTTTGGTTATAGAGGTACAGTCTCTGCCACCCTGACGAGAACCAACAGCCCGAAACGCTTTCGTGGATGGGTTTTTCTTGATTTATCAAAAAATTGGGTTGGCCAAATATCACGGAACAAGTTAAATAAAGGTTTAGTTTAAATTTGTTCCACTAGATGGCGCTCTGCTATCTAGAAATGCTCATGTGAGCCTGGTCAGGATATGTCTTTTTTGTTGTTTTTGATACCCTTATTTATTACAGTAATTAGGTGATTTTCCAAAAAAAAAATAGAAAATAAAAGTAACTTTTAAATGAAATTAATTTTACATTGGGCTCTTCACACATCATACTTGAAATAAAGTGAGATTATAATAAACTGAGATAAATAGGTCTAAATCAGCCTAACTTAGAAAAAAATTCCACAATGCTGATCACATCCTAAATGAGAGAGAGTTCAAACAGTAACTTTTAAAAATAAACTTGGTAGATTTAGATTAAGCATATGATAAATATATATTGAAGACTATTATAAACGCGTATGATTATTTTGAAAAATAAACAATTACTAATTCCCTTACTGCAATGGAAAAATTAATGGGAGGGCCTGGCTCATCAGTGGTGAACCCTCCCTTTAATTTTTCCATTGCAGTAAGGGAGGTAGTAATTGTTTATTTTCAAAAAGAATCATACGGGTCTATAATAGTTTCGAATTTTGATAACAGATGGCTCGCTAATGTATCATAACAAATATATATCATACTAGCGGATGTATACCCGGCTTCGCCCGGGTTTTATCCGAGTGAAGGTTTGCTTAACGAATATTATTGATAATATTATTATTGATAATAATATTCCGAAAACACGGAATATTATGATAATGATGATAATAATATTCGTTGCAATATATATTTATAAAATATATAAAATATATTTTTCGAGCAAACATATCCACTCTCTATACTGAATATATTTTTAAAAAGATAAATATAAATAAAAAATATCTAGAGATAAACTAAACGATCTTAGCCAAAAGGCCGAGAAACGAAATTTTATATATTGAGATGACCTGGCTTCGTGTGTGTCTTCTGCTCGAGTGAATGTTTCGCAGGTAGAATTTTGTTCCTGCCTACTGAAAATTATTATCTAGCTTTGCCCGTTGTCTGTTTTAGTGAATATTCCCCTAAAGAATTTTGTTTATGTCAATCAAGCATGATACAGCAATATTGTCATCATCATTTCTGACTAAAAAAATATTGTTGCTCAGTACCTGGTTATTTAGAATTTTTCTTGGTTAAAGCGCGACAAAAAACTCTTCCAGATTTAACTCTCTGTCCTGTTCAAATTTCAGCGAGTTTAGTTACATATTGAGGGCTTGCATAGCCGACAAACATATATACACTGCGTGACATTGAAAATGGAAAACCAAGAAATAGTGGCCAGAAAATTATGCAAATTTCAGGGTAGACGCGCCTAACCGAGTTATGCAAATGATAAAAATGCGCAGCTCTCGTGCGCACATGGAGTAAGATATAAGGGAAGGAACTTGCAGAAAGGACAGTATTCGTGTCGTTATTTCTTCAAGGAAAATCATTGTAGAAATTTTGTTCTTGTGTCAAAAGACACGTGTAATAACAGAGAATGCCAGGTCATCGTAAACGGAGGCAGTTCAAGCAGACAGACGCTTTTACGAGGGACATGTTGATCGGACTGAAAAGGGCAGATTGGTCCATACGTCAAATCGCAGCTGATACACACCTTGGTGCGTCCACGGTGCACCGACTGTGGAGAAGATGGTTGGAACAAGGAAATGTGGCAATTTATAGGAATGTCAGTGCAACCAGAGTGACGTCAGCACGTGTGGATCGGCGTATCCTTCGACAAGCAGTGGCGGCCCCACAAGCCACTTGTACCGCCATCCTGCAACACGTGCAAGACACCCTAGATCATTCCATCTCGACCAGAACCATTTCCCGTCGATTGGTTGCTAATGGCTTGCACTCATGCCGTTCGCTAAGAAGACTGCCATTGACCCCACCGAATAGGTGCCAACGTTTGGAATGGTGCCGGGCTAGATCGACGTGGATGACGGAATGGCACAGGGTCGTGTTCTCAGATGAGTCGCGTTTCTGCTTGTCCAGTGATAGTCGCCGTGTTCGCGTGTGGCGTCGACGTGGAGAAAGGTCCAATCCGGCAGCAATTGTGGAACGCCCCACCGTGCGACAACGTGGAATCATGGTTTGGGGCGCAATCGCGTATGATTCCAGGTCACCTTTACTTCGTATTCAGGGCACTATGACGGCCCAACGATACGTTGATGATGTGCTGCAACCGGTGACACTCCCCTACCTTCAGGGGGTACCCAATGCCCTTTATCAGCAGGATAACGCCCGACCGCACACTGCTCGCATTAGCCAACAAGCTCTGCAAGATGTACAGATGCTTCCCTGGCCACCGTACTCTCATGATCTCTCACCAATCGAGCACGTATGGGACATCATTGGACGCCGTTTGCATGCCTTGCCACAGCCGTGTTCAGAAGACGAACTGTGGCAAATGGTTGAGAGGGAATGGAGAGCCATCCCTCAGGACGCCATCCGTACTCTGATTGACTCTCTACCTAGACGTGTTGCTGCGTGCATCGCCGTCCGCGGTGGTCCTACTTGCTACTAAGCCGACGCCGTTCTCGCTCTGTATTATGACTATCATTTTGAAATAAAGATCACTTATTGTTCGTCCCTGTCTCTCTCTGTCTGCCGAGTTTCATCACTTTCTGGCCACTATTTCTTGGTGTTCCATTTTCAATGTCACGCAGTGTATATATATATATATATATAGATGGAAATTTTGCCGGGAGGAAATTGATCTAAAGAGACAAGGGTCGCCTCTCCCGTCAAAACAGACGTCTAAAACCAGACGCCATCTATTGACCGTCGCCGCAACTAGCGGCCTCGGGTCGGTGACAAAGCCACAACACCAGCTTTGGCAAACTGAAAAGCGTCCACCTAGAGATCATGGTTTCGGGCTAATGGCCCTCGTCAGTCTAGGGCGGACTTTATTCCATGAGATCCGCACGGGATCTAATGGAATCTTGACAATCTGCCAAAGAGGTGTTTAGCTGGCAAAGTGGCTGGGCCATATCTATGGCTAAAATGGCGTCTGGTTTTAGACGTCTGTTTTGACGGGAGAGGCGACCCTTGTCTCTTTAGATCAATTTCCTCCCGGCAAAATTTCCATCTATATTTTAGCCATAGATATGGCCCAGCCACTTTGCCAGCTAAACACCTCTTTGGCAGATTGTCAAGATTCCATTAGATCCCGTGCGGATCTCATGGAATAAAGTCCGCCCTAGACTGACGAGGGCCATTAGCCCGAAACCATGGTCTCTAGGTGGACGCTTTTCAGTTTGCCAAAGCTGGTGTTGTGGCTTTGTCACCGACCCGAGGCCGCTAGTTGCGGCGACGGTCAATAGATGGCGTCTGGTTTTAGACGTCTGTTTTGACGGGAGAGGCGACCCTTGTCTCTTTATATATATATATATGTTCCCGGCTTCGCCGGTTTTATCCTAGTAAAGGTTTGCCTAACGAACATTTGTTAAAACGATTCTAGCAAACATCCAATCCCTATATTGAATCTACACTTGTCTATACTCTCGATAATTTTAAATTTTTTCCAGGTCCCTTTAAAAATACTCGATAAGTTGAATAAAATAAATATTAATTGGTCCACTAAGTAATTTGAAGTTGAAGGAATGGTATCTTGCCACAAACGAAAATTTGTAAATAACTGTATTCAGCGAATGTACCCGGCTTCGCCCGGTTTTTACTCGAGTAAAAGTTTGCCTAACGAACATTTGCTAAAACGATTCTAGAAAACATCCAATCCACCTATATATGGATTTATAAACGTATATAAATATTGTCATATTCGTTTGAATATATTTTTTTGAAACATAATTTTTTTAAAAACATTTAATAATTTTTAAAAAAGATATTGTCACGCGTTTGTGGATTTTATAATTAATTATTTCTTTTTTTTTCAATGAATTATCTATATTAATTTAAAAATTCATTTTTGTTATCATCATCGCAAACAATGTAATTTTTTATATAAACAAACGATGAAAACAACAACAATTAAATTTGCACCTTCATTATTATAAAACAACAGCAAATTAAATTAACAATGTAAAAATATATTTTAACATTACAACATTTTAACATTTAACACAAAAACGTTATAATATTTTCTTTAAATATATATTAATATTGAAATGCCAAGTTTTTTTTACAACGCGTCTTTGGAATATTATATTACCATATTTATAATTAAATTTATTATACTTGGAACACATTTTAGCATTTTTACAATTTATAAATGTAATTTCACCAGATACCGCGAGAGGCGCTGCTTGCGAGTGAAAGTAGATAGCAAAGAATATTTATTTCAAATCGAATTTAAACCAGAAATCTTCTCAGTAGTATAGTAAATAACTTCCTAAAGTTTCACGGCGATTGGATAATCTTACCTTTTAAAAACATTCATCGTTTGAACAAACTAACATTCAACGTGTAAACAAACCACGTGTTAATTATTAAACAATCAAATTCATTTATCGTCGCGACCAGTGCTGCCCTCAAGCGGTAAAAGGCTGGAACTATCGCTTGTTGTTTTTTTATTTTTTTTTAAAAAGCACATAACTTTTTTAGTTTTTTTTTAATAGCCTATATGTTAAACGAAATCTTCAGCTACCTACATGCGAAATTTCATAATGATTGATTCAGTAGATTTTGCGCTATGCGATAACAAACATCGATTTTGAATTTCATTTTTATAGATATAAGGATTAGAACTATTTTATCGTGATATTTTATAATTAAAACAGAATTTTCTACTGTTCTTACAGCGATGAAACATATTTTCATAAATGACTGGAACGGTCTGATGGATTATAATGGGTATTACTTTGATAGAAGAGCTAGAAGAATGGCTTCAATTTTTATTGTAAAATCCAATGTTTTGATTCACAGGAATCAACTTTGATATATTTTGTTTTAGACTGGCGACCCAAACCTGAACGGCCCACATCAGTTGATGTAAGTAAAATATTCCCAATTTTAAAATTACTGATTCTATCTTATTGAATATTTAATATACAGTTAAACCTGTATATAGCGCCCCCTCTTGGGACTCACCAAAATAGGGCGCTATAAAGAAGAAGGTGCTATTTAGAGGGGGCGCTATAGACAGGTTTAACAGTATATTTAAGTTTATTATCATCATTTAAAATAACAAAGAACAATAAAATAATTAATTATAATACATTAAATACCAACTAGTCATGTAATGTTGCCAAGTGTCTGTGAACAGGCGGATGGAAGCTTTGTATTGTGAATCAAAATGTAAAAAATAGGGTTATATTTACCATCATACAAATATTTAAAATATGATATGTGATACCTTTGTCTGTCTAGAGTAAGTAACACTGGAAGTACTATTTTATTTGTTTTATTAACAGAGATGTGAATATATTTACTCATATTAAGTTTTAAAATCTGAAGAGGAATTGGGAGACCTCTGACAGCAGGATTCCACGGTTCTCCAACCACAGAACAGCTTGGTGTTTAGATTCCTTATTTCGTTATTGGTTTACCACTCACTTCTACTTCAGTTTTTATTGAACATTTCACTTTTCTATCTTTTTTTCCATGACTTACTTCTAGCTTATATCTTTCCACCACTCCTCTAACTTTTGTTCTGTTACACATTTCTGGCTTTACTCCTCCACTATTTTTCTTGGTTTTTGTCCTTCCTCTACTTTTCTAGCTTTTTCCATGACTTACTTCTAGCTTATATATTTTTACCACTCATCTAACTTTTCTTCTGTTACATATTTTTACTTTACTCCTCCACCGTTTTACTTGAAATTTGTCCTTCCTCTACTTTTCTAGCTTTTTCATGACTTCTTTATAGCTTATATCTTCCCACCACTCATCTAACCTTTGTTCTTTCACACATTTTGGCTTTTCTCCTCCACTCTTTTTCTTGATTTGTGTCCTTCCTCTACTTTTTCTAGCTTTTACCCTTCCATCATTATTGCCAACAACTTCCACACATCTACTTCTACAAAGTAACTACTCACGCATTCTTCTTTCTCGCATTCCTCATCACACCCACTTTCCTAACTGTTTTAATCCGTTTGTTTGTACACAACAATCCCTTGTATCAATATCAAGGGGGATATATCAAGCCACCAGGTATAGGTTTCTTTTTGAATTAACCATTCGCTTCTCATGAGGGTTGTATGAGGGAGGCCTATTGATTCATTTAAAATATTGATTACTTGATGTATAATGATATTCTTTTCTTGGTGTTCAAGTTTTGATATATGGCCATTTCGGCTCCATTTATTATTCTGATTGGATCTGGGTTTGCATATACAGTAGAACCTCTCTTTAATGGGCACCCCGCTAGTGGACATTCCTACACAAAGGACATTTTTCATTTACAAAATTACCATTTCAACAATTAGGTGTCCGTTACAGAGAGGTTCTACTGTACCTATATTTCATACTTTTAAAATCTAAAGGAGAATGGGCAGACTTTTGACAGCAGAATTTCAATGTCCTCGGTTCTCCAACCACTGGACAGCTTAGCGTTTGGATTCCTTATTTCGTTATTGGTTTACCAATCACTTATTTTACTTCAGTTTTTATTGAACATTTCACTTTTCTATCCCTGGATACCTGATATTTTTACCTTAATTTAGTCTATATGAGATATTAAGAAGTGATATATAGTGAAATTTTGTAATTCTGTGCAGGATGACGACCAATGCCCGGTCCCACCTCCCACCACACCTCTCCATCGGCCTAAACAGGCCAAAAGAAAGTAAGTTTCTATTCACAACATCCACAGAGCTAGATGACATTAAATGATATTTCCAGAACCAACTCCGGCCTTAACAGGAAGAGTCCTGTCACCAAGAGACTCCTGAAGGTCAAGCACCTTCTTAAAGATTTAAAAAAGAAGCTGCAGTACGTCGAGTACTACGGTAATTATGTTATTCTACTTGGATATAAAATCACATCAAGTGATTCTAATTATTATCTAGGAAACATCTCTAAAGATTCAATGTAAAGATACAAGGTAGGATCAATAAATAAGCTGAATTATAATTTATTTAAAATTTACGACTTGATTTATTCGAAATAATCACCTAGGCTTTCTATACATCGTCTCCATCGTTCTGGCAACGTGTAAATACCCTCTTTATAGGCACTCTTAGGAAGCGTGTTAAAAAAATCTTGCACCACTTTCTGGACATCTTCATCCGAGTCAAATCGCTTTCCCTTTAACTCTTTCTTTAGTAGTCCAAAAAGGAAATAGTCAGAGAGGGCTAGGTCTGGACTATATGCAGGATGTTCTAAAACTTCAAAACCTAATTTAATGATTGTAGATACAGTTTTACATGATGTATGCGGCCTTGAATTATCATGAAGGAAGAGAACACCATTACTAAGCTTCCCTCTTCTTTTGTTTCTTATACCGGGCTTTAGATTATTTACAAGAATGTCACAATAAAGGTCGCTGTTCATACGTTGCTTTGATAAAAAAAATCAAGACAGATTGGTTCATCAACATCCCAAAAAATTGTTAACAAAATTTTACCGGCCGAACGTTGACACCTGAGGAACATGTAATTCGTCCATTTTGAACTCGGTAACCCATTTATAAATGCTTTTTTGAGACAAACAAGACTCACCATAGATATTTTTCATTCTTTGGCATATTTGAGATGTTTGAATACCTTCTGCATTCAAGAAACGAATAACTGCACGTTTTTCAAGCGTGGTGCAATCCTTCAAGGGAGCTTCCATTTAAGTTTATTTATTAGTCTCGCGCCGCGCGTGGGAAAAAGAACAGAACACCTTAAATAGTCTCTCGATGTTATATTTTAATTTTCTGTGGTTTAAATTATTTTTTCTTTTTTAGTTTTTAAGAAATAAGATAATTCACCTTATTTATTGATCCCCCTTTGTATTTAGAATTTTAAGAAAATTGCGATATATTTTTATAAAAATAGCTAAAAACTTTACCCAATAAGTTTCTTTATTACAAAATCACCGCAGGCTTTCAAGATTTCGCTCTTCAACGGGCGAATTTATAACTGAGAATGAGCACGTGGAGGGGAGCGAGATATTTACAAATTTGTAAAAGGGTAAAAAAAAATATTTTTTTCTTTCCATTATCTCTAATACACGTGGTACAGACTAAGATAATCATGGTGGTTAGTAGTTAGCGACAGCTTGTACTGTAAGTACATCTTATATTCACACATGTGGAAATTAGTTCAACCTTTGCACTTACAAGTGCGCTGGAGCCCTGTTTGCACTCAAAGGTGTACTTGGACTTCTGCAAAAATAGAGCGCCGTTGGAGTAATTTTTTTAATGTGTCCAATGGGGCTTCGATCCTGGGTAATGGGTTTCGGAAATAGACGGCTCGGACATATTGCCAGACATTTATTTTATTTTGTTGTTCACAGTTCTTTTTTCTCTTTTTTTTCTATTTCCCCTTGATAATATCATATGACCCTTCTATTCACGGCCTAAAATTATTGTAAATATGTATATACAAATGTAAAGCCATACATGTATGACAGGGCAAATGTCGCTAGGGGAACATAGCGCTATAAATTGAAATAAATAAATGAGTAAAAGGCAATTTTTCTGTCAATGGATCAAATATAGAGAGAAAATATTCATTTTACACTTTATAAATTATCTTATAAAATAACATTTATCCTTGTTGCAGGCGAAGCTGCCTGTACAGCTATTGCTTCTACAAAGAAGGTAACAACATGAATTACCCCCATATCTGATAGCTTTTTCATTCTGAATAAACATAATCATTGAAAAATTATCCCAAGTAGCCCTACGCTTATATTAAATATGCATAGAGACTAGTTATAACTGGAAAGTTAAGAACTAAAGAATGCGAATCACAAACATTTTTTATTATCCTTAGTACACGTGGTATAGGCCGTGATAATCATGGTGGGTAGTTAGCGACTGCTTTTACTCAAAGTGCACCATATATCTACAAATGTGAGAAGCATTTCGACTTTTGCACTTACAAATCTGCCAGAGCCCCGTGAATCACAAACTAGATTACTTTAATATATCTTTTAGTTGTATATCTTATAGAGAAATAGAAAGCTATAATGTATTGTGTTGTATTGGCTGCATTTATAATTGTGGTTAAATTTGAACACCTATTAATTTATTTTTGGTGATTTGTTTTCTTTACCTGATTTTATTTTATAAAAATTCCCCTCAAAGGGTTAAAGGAATCATGTTTCAATAGGTTTCCATAGCAAATTTTATTAAATTTTATTCCAGTTATAAATAAATCAGTAAAGAGGATATATATTTAAAGTATTTCAGAGATTTTACTTAAACACTTTTCAATATTGTTACAATGTACTAGAGCGCCGTCTGTTATCAAATTATAAAACTATTTTAGAGGCGTAATATTCTTTTTTTTTTTTTTTTTAAATAAAACAATTTCTACTGTCCTTGCTGCGATGGAAAAAGGCCCTCCCTTTAACTTTTCAATATGTAAATATGAAAATTCCTTCTACACCTCTATATATATTGTAGGCATTTGTGAAACAATTGGCCTGATGATGATATTTTCAAATATTTTAATATTGGAATTCCATATAAGAGCATAAACCACCAAACATTTTGAAGAGCCTGTAACTAATTAAAATACAAAAAAAGTTGCTCGGACTAAAGCAATTTCTTTATACACTCAATAAAACAATAAATAGAGGAAAAGAAAACAGGTAATTTCGAAATCTTAATCTAGCCAGATTTTTCTCCCATAATACTGAAGAAAACATTAAGTAGATGGTATATACCATGGTATATATGAGCCGATTTTACATAATATAAATTACATATAAATATAAGCCAATTTTACATAATAGAAATTACATTTATTAGTATATATAATGCTGAGCCTTGTTACAACTATTTATTGTCCATTTATTAATGCAGACACCCAAAAAGTTATTTTACATTGAAATTACCTGTTCATGATAAAATTGTGAAAATTGTTTTAAAAATCCAAAAATATTTTATCACAAAGAGTTTCTTTTTATATAATATTTTTATATAAATCAACTGTGATGAAAAATGCTGTTTCTGGCGCCCTGACAACACATGACCATCCCCCGCTCATCTTCCTCTAACTTTACTCTTGTAATCCATTTTACAATACTGAGGGAAACATTCAGTAGATGGTGTATATGGATAGGCCGAATTTACATAAATATTATTTTGTATATAATGATGAACCTAGTTAATAACTTATAATACAATATAATGCGGCCTATGATTGTAGAACGACATTTGAAAATTATCCCGCATGTTTTTCTTTTGAACGAAAAATATATATTTATTTTAAGGAGAAATAACTAGTTGATATCTATTCAGTGTCAATTATTACCTAGATTGATCTTAGTAGGACACCCAATAAAGTTATTTCACATTGAAATTAACTATGACGAAATCAAATCCGCCCATATACTGATGAGAGCCATAGCATTAAAACATGGTTTACAGGTTGGCCTTAGTTGATGTTTCAAATAACTGTTATATTGTGGGTTATTCATTTTCCTCAACTAAAAGTATTTATTAAGGTCATGAACATAATGCAACAAGAACCTTCAGGACATGCAACAACTGTCCTGGTGTGGAACTAACACCTACCCTCATATTCTCATATGATAGTTAATAATTGTTTTTCTTTTATAACGACTGCACCTTCAAACCATTATCTTATCAATCATTTATCTTATCGATCCTTTATCTAACAACAAACAAATTATTCATAACATATATATATATATCTCTAAGAATATAAAATGTTACATCAGACTAAACGTGGTCTGAAGATGTTAATATTTTTCTATATATTAATTATTATTTTATTCCTTCCTGAAATTAACTTGAAACAATAATGTATAAATCCTTAGTAACCTAACTTTCGAATATTATATTTTTATTTAAGCTCTTTACTATTCATAACTTTCAAAATTTAAATTTTAAACTCTCTACAATCAATTATAACCTTTATGATAAAAATCAATATTTTTCTCATTATCTCTATTTTTTACAGGGCTAGATTAAAAGTGCGGGAACTCTTTGGCATTCACGTCTGGACGAATCTTTAAGCTCTGAAGCGGGTTACAACCTGACATCTGATTTACCAGAAAATGGCGCCGGAAACTGAGCTGATATAGAAGAGGAATATTGTTCTGAATATAAGATATAAAAAGGAACGAGAAGATCTCGCCTTCTCCAAAGGAACACATATGCTCCTCTGCCTGGCAGATCTTACCAGACCAAAATAGCTTAGAACACGGCCAAGCCACTTCAAGAAGAACACTATTGAATAAATTAAAGGCTCATGAAAAATACTCGAGAATTCAAAGAATAAATATTCTACTGAAACTTCCACCCAAATGAATATTTTCAGGAAGCAATTCTAGTGAACTACATTGGAGCTCTTACACCAATTGGAGAAAGGCTCTTTTTGCACAGATAGGAAATTCTTTGAATAGATACTGGGCGGTCTAGCTCGACCTAAATGGCTGATGTTCACGTCATTAAAGGAGCGCTCCTCAAAGGTCTACCCTACAAGAAAATGTTGCAAAAACTACTAATTGCAGGTTACCCTATATCAGAGAGTTATTATTACCATGAAATATATTCCGAAATCCTCTACAAGGCGCCTTCCATCTCTCGCTCCGTGAAAAGGTCTGGAGAATACATCTGGTTGGATTGCATTCTCATGAATGGAGTAAAGATCACTAATCTTCCAAATTATATCGCTGTGCTCAACAAAGGTTTCTTAGCAAAGATGTATCCCGACTTCAGCTTCAGATGCTCTAAATGCTATTGGATGATCGATGAAAGAGTGAAATGCCCCTTGATCATTAGAGCGGCATACTTTCCCCTGCCATATAGCAAGGAAATCTGCGCGACCACCATCGTGACTCTCTAGACTTTCTATACCTATAAACTTTACAGCTGGCTCACGTGGCTATATTGAACATCCCAGCTCCAGAGATTGTTTCGTCGCGATTTAGCCAAGCTGTTTGGCTAAAAGCCTGAAATACTCATGTTTCACTCCCACTGGTATTTCTGATGGCCAAATGTTCTGTCAAGACGTGATTAACAATAAGCTAATATCAGAAAGAGTCCAGATCTCTGGCACAGCTCACAAGCATTCTCTTCAAATAAATCGAACTACTTGGTATCAATAAAGGGGCTATCACGAACGTCATATTCTCCTTCTCCAACTTAAAAAAAAAGCTCTTATAGAAATTGGCCAATAAACTAAACTTTAAAATGACTTGATCAACTTCAAAATTATTGAGATGGAGGTTTCAAGTATCCTTTACAAGATTTTCGTCAATATCAGATCAAATACCAAGTGCTCGCATGGATTTCTGCCTTGCCTGCCTTAACGCGGGCGGCCTTGCTGCACGTGATCGGAACCCCGAGATCAACAATATTTCATTCAGAAGACAAAATTCAAGATTCTTGACAGCAAATCTTCTATATGGGAGATAAAGCAGTTATTGTTTTCGAATTTGGTGATAAGAAATCCAGCTTCACCTTAACTTTGGGCCTGTTATCCAAGCACTCAGGCAACTGTTTATATTTGCTGACAAGAAGGCTATCCAGAGTTTCACAATCTGAGGTCTGAACGTCGAGGGAGGGGCGAATTACTTTCGAGATGAAGTCTTGTGCGACACTCATCGAGAACATGTCAGCAAGAGAAATAAGAAGAAAGAAATATGATCAAAACAATTCTAGCCTCAACAATCAAGTCTCTTGGCAAACGACTATGTAATAAAAGTAAAATTGTTTGATAAAATTTCGAGAATAATCTTTTTTGATCGGGGCGGACTATCCATCTCTGCCAGATTTCGAAAGTGCTCATCGATATGAAATCATGCAGAACACTATCTATAAGAGTCGAATAATCGAGGACAAGGGGTAAGAGAAATGGTTTTACTTGTAGGAACGATTATTTCGTTCTCTTCAAAAGACACCAGTAACCTCCAATGCTGCGTGACTTCAAGCTTCAAATTATATCAAAGAGATCCATTCTAGGATTTCGGCAATGATCAGATATCTATTTCCATTGACCGTCTACCAAAAAAGAAAACGTCATGATTGGATGAGTTTCCATTTGAACTGATTAACGTCTTTGAAGATTGTTAAGAATGCTTTCCATTAATACTTCAAGAAAACCCAGAATTACGGCGCCATGCATCCATCCATGCGGTTTAGCGGAATATGACTGATCCATACCCGCATTATTATCCATGTCTCACAGGACTGTGATACCGACGACCAACTATATGGGTCTTAAGTAACTGCTCCTTCATATCCGGAACATCATTCCAGAATGCAAGAATTAATCCTTTCAAATATGAACATATTGCTTCCCTGGCAAGTCGCCCAGCTTGCAGAGAAGAAAACCCATGTCCATCATTCTAACTTGAAGATACGTTCTAGAAAGGTTTCCTATTGTCATTCCTGCTCTCCGTTGACTTGTGACTTGTCGTTGTGTGGTAGGACAGCAGCAACAGCAGGAATCATCGGCGCTAGGATTGCTTCTATGCTATACCTGCTCAACAAGTTGAGCCAAGGCAATACTTCAAATTCAGCGTTTCTCATCGTCTGCGTTGGTTAATTACTGTTTTGGCTGCTCGACCAAAATAGAATCTTGGCATATGCAAATAATATCGTTCTACTCATTCAAGAAGATTGGCAGATGAAAAACGACTAATTATTCGAGGAACTCAGGCGTACCTCAGCAATAATAGATAATTTCTTTAACAAATGGGTCTTCTAGTACAGCGGATGGAGGAAACGCACCGACTCCTTATTGGACATTTCTTGAAATAGGAAGATATGACCATCGTTACACAACCCAATAACACACGCCTAAGAGTAACATTTGAAAAAATTGCATGAGAAAGTCATCGCTAAACGGTCTCTATTTTTGCACGGATTCTTCTTGGAAAATTAAGTCAGAGGGGTAAAGCTTTATTATTCTACGATAGCCAGTTCATCTGCCCAGTGTAACTATCATCTCAAGACAGTATGCAAAATTGACGCTATCTGTTGTGGAGGATCTATCGCACCACATGGTTTTCTGTTAACGTTCTGGCGCGGCCGATATCCGTGTGGCAATAATGTTCACTCATGACGGACAAGAGTGCCATGCGACTGGCCTTGCGCATCCAGGTTCATCTTAGTCGAGCGGTACCGCTTGCGCGTTCTGTATCTCAGCCACAAGTATTGAACCTGTATTTGTAACCTGGTTTATATCAGAGCGTGCTTCTCCACCTTTCAATGGCCATCGGAATTGCAAACCTGGATATTTGAACGAGGCCTGAAAAAAGAAAGACATTGGGATCAGTGCCTCTGTGAAAGGCATAAATCTAAATATTTAATGATCATTAAATTAGAATGAAGAGAAAAAACTCCACAAGTTTCAGATGTAACCCGTTCATGATGGTCTTCAACCTGGAACGTTGCGCGAGTTTTTGAGACCAAACGTCACTGACTGACATTTCGTTTTACTTTAAGCCTGAGCAGGAGATATCTGATGTTCATGTCTGAGAAGCTGAGCCATCTATTCACCTTCTTCGGGTGGGTTTCTGTCCTCTATGAAGAAGAAGATGCCTCTACCCGGGTTGAAATTTCCACACAGATCAGTTCATTACTTTTAAACAATTGGGTGAGGAAAGGCTTCGAATTCATGCCTCCTTTTACTGCTTTGGAGTTTCAACCTTGCTTCGCTGCTTCTAAAGGATACGAATCACAAAAATCTAGTCGCTTATGGGATTGAAAACATCACCAGGAGAGGCATTCAATTTAATTTCATCACTTTTGAAAACATGGCCTCAGGGGTGTATTTCAAATCTGATAAAATCTGCGGCGTTGGTTTGGTTTCCGGAGCACCGTATGGTTCTGCTATGAGTAGTTCTTGCACGTCCAAGTCACTTATTGTCTTGGGCTGCACAATCACTGATAGGAACACTCGGGAAAGAGCCGAGTATTATGGCTCACCGGAGGCATCTTGACTCGGCATGTAGGCAAAAGGTGGAGTCGGACTGATGAACATAGCGCCAGCTTCAGCTGGGCTGAATGAAAGTGTTCAATCTTCACCGCGCGGAAACGTCAATGGCTACTCTCTGTTGGTCCTCAGTCAGAGGATGCGCCGCAAGCTTCGGACATCTAGCACTCGGGTAGTACGATGAAATTGCTAAATCTTTGGGAGCCCGCATTCAGCGTCCTTGATTATTGTCACGTAGAAAATTAGGGATGACAAACTTCAGGATTACAGGGCAATTTATTTTAGGCGCGCAAGCACAATATAAATATAAAATACCAAAGAGGTAATGAGGTATATTTTAACAGAGTAACAAAAAATAAACAGTATAACCTCCCTGTAAAGGACACCTAATTGTAGAGCCGAAGCGTTCTTTAGTGAGAGGTGTCCTCATAACGGAGAGTTGCTAAATTGTAAAAATGGTAATTTTGCAAATGAAAACTGTTCTTCGTGGAGAGGTGTCCGCTAAAGAAGGGTTCTACTGATCATCTAAAAATTGATAATCTGTTATAAAATAATAAATATGTTGATACAATAGGAACTACCGGGATATCTACTCTGAAAGAATGGAGGTTCTCTGCATCTGGAAATATTGAAAGGGTTTTGGAACCACTAGATCTTCTATATACCGAACACGGGTTTAGACGATTGCCGTGACTTCTTCAATGGCTCTCCTGTCATGCTGCGCTCAACCTATATTGCGCTCTTGATCCAGCGGCATCTAAGGTCTTATTATCAGCATCTACTGGAGGAAAACGCAATCATCAGCCATTGGATGGTTCGCAAAGCGTAGCCAATCATCTTGCGGGTCTAAAGAACGCTAATTACCCGCATTATCAGCCACGGAATGCTCTTGGAAATAGCTCAGTACAGATATGCACATCCCGTTAGAGAAACGCTGATGAGATGGATGTACTCCTCTACCATCTATTGGGCCGACCTGTCTAGTAACTATCTCTCAGGACACGACGCGGACATTGCCCATCGTCTGGCTGACATTCCTCATCTAAACCATCCTGCCTCGAGCCATGTCACATGCGCCTATTTGAATCAAGCAATATATCTCTTATCCACAGATACTAGAGTTGCCGAGCTGCCCGATCTTTGCTGCGGGTTGTATACGTCTCTTGGGAGGTGCTCCAGAATTCGCATGTCTGATATTCAGCGTCGACATATAATCCCGAGACAATGATGATTACCTTGGTAGCAGAGGTTTTAACAAGTACATATTTAAGGTTAAGGTGGGCAATACCTTCTACTTCAGCGGCATGCCTGCTCTAAGGGAAAGAACCTTGACTTTCCATTGATTATGGAGTCCTTTCATCAGTGGTAGACATGTGTATATGTTAAATATGTGTTCACATAAATATTAATCACTTTACAACAAAAAAAATATTTTTTCATTATAAACACAAATATATCTGTATTATATTTATATATATTATTATAGTATTAAATATATATATAATATTTATATTTCTTTTTCATTTCTACTCGAACATTCTCTCTCTCTCTCTCTCTCTCTTATAAAATTATATATAGATAGAAATCACGCCAGACGGATGATTATCAATAAATAAATAAAATCCGTCTCTTCTGTCTAAATAGATACAAAAAGCTAGGTGCCATTTATTGACCGTGTCCTCAAGTTAGGGAATTCAGGTCGGTGATAAATCCACACACCAGCTATTTTGTGGAGACTGACAATTGATGACGTCTAATAATTGGAGTTTATTTTGACGGAAAACGGGAACTTTATTTTTTATGAAATTCTATATGTGCATAATAAAGACCTGTTCAAATCTAAACCTCTCTCTTTTTTGTGTGTATAGTTCAATGATATGAAATATTGAGCTTGAGAATAAAAATATTCTTTAGCAAATTTAAAAAGCGCTCGCTTCCTCTCTGTTATTTTTTATATCAATTTTTCGTTTTATCATCATTTTCATTATTGTTAATTTCTCATAAATCGTAAGGACTGTGCCCTTTCCTGTATTAACAAGATGTCAATAAAGTATGTAAATTTGTCTCTCTCTGTTATTGAACTGTAACTCTCAGTAAGGAGTCCGATTAAGACTATTATATGGGTAGAGGCAAGACATATCCACAATAAAGTAACTAAATGTCTCAATGTGAATAGAAATTTGGTCTCTCTGGAAATATTCATCTGAAATTAAAACCTTCCCCAGAAAACTAAAGCAGAGCCAAAAATTATCTATAATGACCCTGGCATAATGGGAATGAATGAAGGACAGCTATTAGAATTTCTAATTAACTCTCGTGTGTCTATGGAATGACAGTTTCAACAGAAGCTGTTTATTGTTTGATTTATGGTGATGGCCTTCATACATATGTAATGTATCTTTCCTTCTTATCACAAGAGAAGTTTCTAGAATTGGTGCTGTGTACATCAGTCCTGGACCAAAGAATTCAACGAGTCTTTAGTTAGAGAGAACCTAGTAATAACCTCCAACTTACAAATATCAAAGAAAGACGACTTTTACTTCCTATAAATGTCAAAGTTTGATCACCTTCAGAAATGAACAGCAGGGATGAGCCAGTCCGAGGACCTCACTTAACCATTCAATCGATAGTAGCGACAAGAAAAGGAAGAGACTTTATTTTTTGGAAAAGGTCTCATTGTCTGCACTGGTTTAATTTCAAACAGGCGGACACCTATTCACATTTTCGAGAGAGGCACATTTTTTTATTTCCCTCTAAATACAAATGTTTATTTTAAAAATTTTAACAAAATTTCTACTGTCTTTACTGAGTGTAAATATAGTTGAGAGGCCCTGCTCATCACTGTGAACACACCCAATAGTTTTGCCAATTTGATCCACACCAGTTCGCTTATTGAGCTCTAATACGATTATTCTTATATATGCGACAATGA
The DNA here is from genome assembly GCA_030710605.1 of Cordylochernes scorpioides. Lineage (NCBI taxonomy): Eukaryota > Metazoa > Arthropoda > Arachnida > Pseudoscorpiones > Chernetidae > Cordylochernes > Cordylochernes scorpioides. Next base: position 18,266,828 of record CP092873.1, on the reverse strand, counting down.
ATGATGGAATCTAAATTATAGTGTTTTATAGAAATTACTAGGATGAGTCTTTGGAACAATCCCATATAAATATTGGCATCGAGCAATACTTTCCGCGCAAGCAATAAAAACAAGAAATAAAATAATTTTAAGGTAACAACGCGCCATCTATATCCCTATATATATATATAAAAGTCAGTGTATGTATGTATGTGTGTTTGTTCCTATGTCGGCTATACACGTCCACAATACGTAACTAATCTCACTGAAATTTTAAAAGTATATAGAATAGAATCTGGAAAAACTTATAGTGAAAATTCCAGGTCTCTATCCCGAATATTCGTCGAGTTATTTGCAAATTGCTTTGCAAATTTGCCCTTTCGCTCGCAAGCAGCGCCTCTAGCGGTGAAGATGGGAGGTAATATCAGCTGACCTAATGTACATGTGAAACGTGTTTTAACAGGACATAGAGAATAGTTGAAAGAGATATTTGTCGCATTTTTAGACAAAAGAAAATTGAAATTGACAGGTTCTGGGCAAATATAGTTGTTTTTTTTTTTAGTCAGAAAATGATTATGACAATATTGCTGTATCATATTTGATTATCAGATACAAAATTATATGGGGAAAAATTCCAAAAAGCAGAGACCACGGGTGAAGCCAATTCATTTTTAGTATGCAGGATCAAAATTCTAACATAAAAACATTCATTCGAGCAGAAGATACATAGCCAGATCATCTCTCTATAAAAATATCGCTTCTCAGACACAATGTTTGGAGCGGGACACAAGATGACATCCACGGCGCCAATTTATAATTGTAACGAATAGTATTTGAATAAAAACAATCGGATAAAACCCGGGCGTTGCCCGGATCATTCGGCTAGCATTAAAAATAAAACTATCAAAGACAATTGCTTATTATGATACAGTCGCGCGCCATCTGCTATGAGAATTCGAAGCTATTAAAGACGCGTATGATTCTTTCACAAATTAAATAATTTTCTCTACTGACCTTACTGCAATGAAAAATTAATGGGAGGGCTTGGTTCACCAGGCCCTCCCATTATTTGTCCCATTGTAGTAAGGTCAGTAGAAAGTTGTTTAATTTGTAAAAAGAAATCATACGCGTCTTTAATAGTTTTGATTTCTAACAATTGTTTATTTTACACCAAATCAAACCTTAACTTTTATTACTACTGCGATATAAAATAGTGTAGGGGCTTAGCTCATCATTGGGGAACCCTCCCAAGAGTTTCCACAAATTTTGAGCTTTTTAGAGATCTAATACTGTATTTAAACCATTCTGATTATTTATGTGAAAATGAAGAATGGAATCTAATCCATTTTTTGAATTATGGACATAAGCCTTTAGGACATTATCTTTAAGTTTCATTTTCAAATTATTTCTCTTTATTTAACTACCTTGGGTTTTCTTCTATCTTTTTTATTAATAACCTACCTATTTTTTATTTCAGGATTCATTTTATAAATTCTATATTACTCTGAAAAATATTTAATATATAATTATTTTCAAGTAATTTAAAATAAAAACTACTTGATAAGTAAATAACTATCTATCCTTTTTCACGACTGCACCTCCAATTCTTTATCATTCCAACATCAGAACATTATAATCATAACATATATATATTCAGATACCCATATACATATATTCCCAATAGTTTATTCAGTAGTTTTGGTGGATAAATAACAAATATATATTTCTAAAATATCATAAAGGTCCTCTCCCAACAAAATAAACGTCAAAACTATACCCCATCTATTGACCTCCGGCGCAAACTAACGGCCTTGGGTCGGTGACAAAGCCACAACACCAGCTTTGGTAAACTGAGAAGTGTCTATCTAGAGACCATGGTTTTTGCCTAATGGCCTTCATCAGCCTAGAGCGGAATTTATTCCAATGAGATTCACAAGGGATCTAATGGAATCTTCACAATCTCTCAAAGACGTGTTTAGTTGGCAAAGTGGCTGGGCCAAATCTATGGTCAAAATATAGATGAAAATTTTACCGGGATGAAATTGATCTAAAAATATATAGGGCTTCTTTACCGTGTCAAATTTAAAGTCATAACTAGACGATGGTGTCAAATTTTCCGTCTAAATATATATTTTTCTTAAAAAGCATAAATTCAACAGGAAGTGGAGGTTTATCCTGAAAATATTCATTTAAAAAATATCCGGTAGTCAAACTCTCACTCGGCTAGTTAAATTCACTTATAAAATAATGAAACCATATTATCAGATGTTGAATGAAGTTTGAAATTAGCATATCGTTCACAGGAAGAAGTAAGCCCACCTTCAGATTGCTGCTCCCAGACGCCCAGCGAAAATGGGTAAGATTCACCTCAAGGTATTATTTCAGGATGACATGAACTTGTCTGTTCCAGATCCGGGCTGATAGAAGCACCTCCACAATCAGGCAACGTGGAACCCCCAGTTCTTGAAGGTAAGATCATTTTTTATTTAAACGAGAGATTTCTCATAAAGATGCCGAGTAAGACGTATTTGTTCCTGGGATGAGATTTCTTTCGAAGCCCTTATCCCACTCTCAAAATCACGGCCAAAATAATTTTAAAAATCTGAGTGGGAAGCATTAAGATTCAGAAAAAAACTGATTTTTTGTGAATTATTTATATTGTATCATATTTTTTTCTAATAAATATATTATGATATATTTTGGTGAAAAAAATGAAAATGAGTAATAAAATGTGCTGACAATGCCTTGGAAAATTAGGATAGGGGCGACGTACGAAATCTCGTCCGAGACATTGCGAACCTCAGAACGGCCGTGTATCCTCTGATTGAGAAGTTAAAAAGACAAACCTAAATAAACATCAAACTTAGTTTTATTGAAGACTACGGAAATAGTCGTGTTTTTAAACTCCCACTTTTAAACATCACAATCTTCCATAAAACGTTTGATTTCAAACCATAATTTTGAGAGCATCAAAGCATTTTCCTAAAAGGAAGGGTTATAAAAATCCAAATGTATTTGATTACAATCAAAAATTAATCAATGAGCTAAGATAAATTGTGAGATTAATGAATTACAGATGTGCCGCCCATAAATACTTGATAATATTGATTCCAAGTTGCAAGAACTCAGATGAATAATATCAAATTAGAGTTCAAACAATTAAAAATTTTATATTTCGAAAGATAAGTACTGAAAATATTCTAAATCTGAGAGAGATAGAGTTCATTCAATATACATATTATTATAAAACTACACTTAAGGTTTCACCGCATGAGTTTCTTTTTTGTGAAAAATCAATATTTATTTCAAAGAGAAATATTTACTATTTCTAACTTTTTTGGATGAAGTATGAAAGGGTGAAAATATGAAGAGTAATGGCGAACGGAAAAATAAAAGTGTCCAGAGATGGGAATCGAACCCACAACGTTCCGCTTACCGGGCAGATGCCATGTCCACTAGGCTACCCTGGACGTATTTTTCCGTTCGTGATTTATACTTAAAGTAACTTATATTACATTATAAAGGACTGCGGCGTATGATTATAAATTTGATTTATAATCATACGCGGCAGTCCTTTATAATGTAATATAAGTTACTTTAAGTTTTATTTACGAACGGAAAGATACGTCCAGGGTAGCCTAGTGGACATGGCATCTGCCCGGTAAGCGGAACATTGTGGGTTCGATTCCCATCCCTGGACACTTTTATTTTTCCGTTCGCCATTACTCTTCATATTTTCACCCTTTCATACTTCATCCAAAAAAGTTAGAAATAGTAAATATTTCTCTTTGAAATATATATTGATTTTTCACAAAAAAAGAAACTTATGCGGTGAAACTTTAAGTGTTGTTTTATAATCATACGCTGCAGTCCTTTATAATATACATATTATTACTTGTCTATCAAAATGATCATATTCTTAAATACTGAGTATATTTTACAGGGGCACCAAAATTGAAAACCCATGCTGTAGGGTTATACAACCTCGGAAACACCTGTTACAGCAATGCAATAGTCCAATCCTTGGCCCATACCACAGCTGTTTTGGAAAATTGCCTTTGGAATTGCAAACCCGAAAACATCAATCCAGACAGTATCAGTGGCGGCCAAATAATTAAGAGGTTTGCTAATCTTCTGGACGTGATCTGGAAAGAAGAAAACTCTTTCAGGCCCATTGAATTCCATAAGCAAGTTGGAATGTTCGAGGAAAGGTTCGGAGACTACTCAGAACAAGATTCGATGGAATTTTTGCAATTTCTACTTGAACACCTCCACAATGATCTCCATCGGGTTTCTGAAACTGACCCTATTGCGGATGGCATCGATGAAGGCAGTAGATTCTGGCACGAATATCGAGCAAAGGAAAATAGTCCAATAGTCCATATGTTTGCAGGACAAACAGTCTATGCCACTCACTGTCAAAACTGCCCAAGAACCTCGCAGAATTTTGAGGCTTTCTGGCATCTTTCCCTACCAATCCCCGAAAACAAAGCCATTTCTTTGCTGGACTGCTTTGACTTACTCTTCGTAAAAGAAGTCATCAATGACCATACCTGCCCTGAGTGCAGCAAAAAAGGATCTGTAAGAACAGTCAACGTATTGAACTGGCCCAACATCCTAATTTCACAATTGATTCGATTCCCCGATTTCGGAGGAGGCAAAAACAATTCAATGGTAGACATCCCGCCTATCCTGGATCTGGCGAAATTTGGATTAGAAGCAAAGTACAAACTGTACACCATTGTCAACCACTATGGAACCCCACATACTGGACATTTTGCATCGGTCTGCAAACATCCAACCTCTGGCGAATGGTTCACCATGGACGACCACAGAGTGAAGAGCATCAATTCTAACAAAGTGATCACGAAGAACGCCTACATCTTGTTCTACGAACGTTTGAAATGAATAAATGATGCGCAGCACCAATTTTAACTGACGATTCTTCAATGCTAAAGACTGCTGAAATTATAATGGCAAATCTATTGGTATGTAGATTTTATATTAAAAACTTAAAACTCTATATTGCGCTTATCTATGTTTGTCCCCGTATATTAAATACGTTCAGTATAATTTTAAACAATATTTTTATAGAGATAAAACTTACATGTAGGTTGATAAGATAAATTTGATAGTGTTTACCAATCTATTTGATTTAAAACAGGATTCAGGGGCAAGGACTTACAAGAAGTTGGCTGAGAGTAGTCCAGAGTCAGGCAATGGTACAGCTGGCGTAGTGACAGCATCGGAGAGTTCTATTCACTAATCATTGAATTGAGATTTTTCACAGAGTAATATATGCTGATTTTTTATTTATTATTTTTTTTTTAAGAAAAAAATTTCCGTAAATATGCAAACATGTATATTTTGCATTAGAGAAAAACAGTTATGTAAATATAAAAAGGATATCTATAAGATATGTGTGGGTAGATTTTGGGTTGTATTGTCTAAATAAAGGCTTATATTCTGTGCTTTCTTAAGATTTTGAGGCACCAAATAAGCATAAAACAATACACACAGAAGGTCGCTAATCCAGTAATCTCAAGTTGCAAGAATTACCGGCTTTAATTAACTACCTTTATGTAAATAGGAAAGATGTTACGTTAGACAACTGGTTTGATAAGGCTTAACTTCTTACTATTTGAATACTTTATCTTTATATATCCTCACAGATTAGTTCCATTCAAAAATCATTATGAGGTAAAGTTTCTTATATAATATGATTTAAATCTATATTACTTTTAATTCACATTAAGCTAATATTGAACCTTAGAAGAATAATTTTATTGTGATTTTTCTAAAGGCGTCATGATCGTCTTTATGAATTCATTATAAGAATCAAAACATCTTTGAAAACACCCAGCAAGTCACTTTTCGAAATTTATTGAATGCTTAGTCTAGTTACAATGTATGTTCTCATAATTTAAAGTATATAGTGATTAAAATCTGTAAAAAACTAATGGTATACCTTTATTCTGTAAATTAAATGTTCATATATTTTTTTTTCAGATCGCATTGTGTCGCCAACCAGCGCAGATTGGAAAACAAATTGTTCCATCTGTTTCTGTGAGAGGACCGCAAATGAAGGTATTCAATTTCTTTCATTTTTGCTAATAATATTTAACACTTATTTCTTTATTTCTTGAAAATATTTGACTTCCTGTATTATGTATCTATAACCTCTTATGTATGTGATGTTTTTAATAGAGAATTTATATACATATTAAATATATATTACATTACCCAAATAAGAATCACTTCGACTCTACTAAGAGAAAGTCACATTCAAATAATTAAAAAGGAAGGTGTAATTTGTAAATTCTTCAAAACTGAAAGCATAGAAGAAATAACCCACTACATCTCTGAATGCACTATTGTTAACGAGTAACGGAATTAGATCTTAAAGAACATTATCCAAGTCTACGTGAACCCAGTTCAGCTAATCAGAATAATGTCAGAGAAAAAATATATCGCGATAGAATTGTTGAACTTTCATAAAGCGTTAGAGAACAAGGTAATCTCCAAGGACTGAAATTACAGAACAATTTCCTTTCATAGTTAATTTGTATAGTGTTATGTTGAATACTCTGATTTCCTTTTCATTTTCCCATCTCTCCTTTTTTTCCATTTCTCCATGAAAATGATGTATGGTGAGTCCTTTCAGGACGAAAATGTCCTAATAAAGCTGTTGTTGTTGTTGTTTTTATATATATAATTATATATAAGAATCATTATTTGAAGAATAATTTTAGAGAGAAATATTGTTTTAATTTTTGTTTTAAACACTATAAATAATATTCTCAAGGTATTATAGATTAACAACATATATTAGTTCATATAATATATTTTGTGTCTTGTGTTATATGATTAATCTTTGTTGTTTGTTGTCCAGGCTTTGACCACGGCTGGTCCCCCCAAGATCTTTTTTAATTTTTTATTTTTACTTTTTATTTTTATTTATAAACATATATAACCTTTTCTTTTTAAAATTTTCAAAATTCAAAAAGGCTTTTCATCTACGTGCGCAATTATTGGTTAAAAAAGTAATATTGGCATTATAAAATATTTGATCCTTTGCCCAATCAAATCCTGGTACTGTTTGGGCAGGGAGAACATCCCAGATTTTCTTGGTTTTTTGAACTAAGAAAATCTGATTTAGTGTTTGAGGTTATTGACCTCATTTTAGAGTTCCAGGGAACTCACCAGTTCTAGCATTACCAGCGTGATGTTTAGAGGTGTACAATATAGTACGAAATGCTATGCATTGCTGGCGATACTGAAGCCATATTCTGTTATGAAATGGAATTTGCATCTAAAGAATGGCATATCCTTGTATTAAAACTGAGCAGTAAATGATTGGCAGCAAAATATGATGAAATGCATATGACATTAACGCGCATCATAAATTTCTAATCCCATTTTCCAATAACAGCTGGTACTGTAAGGATGGGAGAACAAGCAGATATACCTGTACTTCTGAACCAGGAAATTCTGGTGTTTGAGGTAGAGTACCTCAGTTCTGGTGATCCAGGGTTCTACTCTGGCAGGCGTGGGTGGGAGCCTGCCAGGGGAGGGGGAAGGCCCCTCTCGCTCGAGCAGTACCAGGGGATCAATCGAATGGTACCAGATGGTACAGATGAACGTTACCAGTGCTGTGGCGCCATGCCAAATGTCAGGGAAATAGCATTCCCATTTGATATTTGAATATATCAATTGAAAAATGGATAGTAGTGAAACCAACCCAGATGGTTGAATGATCTTGCAAATGAGGGAAATTTGTGTCCAAATATTTGCAGAATATCTCAATTGATTAGTCAAAATTGAATACTTCGAGGATTCTCTATATAATAAGAATTCATAATCACTCTTCTCAAATTGCCATGGCGAAATTTTTTCAGAGTTCGCTATGAAAAGCAAAAAATGAATTTTTATTGAGGAAATATTTCGGAAATATTCGGTAATATAAAAAAAAGGAATAAAAACATAAATATATATAATCAAATTCATATATGGAATTTTCTTGAAATGATTAAGTACGAAATTTTTGTTTACACATTCACGTGAATTTAGAAGCAGATATTAAATTGGCATATAGAATATTTATTGAAATATACTTCTGTTTGAAAATGTGTATATGGTAAAGGATCAAATATAAATTTTATTCAATAAGAATTTCCCAGATTCTAATAATGTAAACAAGAGAAATATATACCAGTATTTATTGGAATATTCTTAAAAATATATTTGAAATGTAAAGGCGTTCTACAATCCCAAACATTATTCAATGAGCGAGCATTTTCACCAATATATTGAATTGTAACAAATATGAGAAATAAAAAGTAAAAATGAATTATTGTCTTTATTTACACTTACAAATTACACTGATTCAATATTTTCGAATAAAGGAATAGACATAATACATTTAATATTGTAAGCCAAATTTTATACAGGACATTGAATGATAATAACTAAGTAAAATTATTCAAATTGAAGATATTTAGGCCAGTAAATCTTTTTTAAAAGAATAACTGGCCGAGGTATCTTTAATTTGAAGAACTATGAATGCCGGCCAAGCAACCTCCATCTTAAAATAAGAAAATTCTAATTTGGGACTTAACACTATATTGAGAATTATATTTGAAAATTTTAAGTCTTTTTTTTTAATTAGAGAGATAATGTCAATATTAATCTTCAAGTAAAAACATTTTTTATTCTAAAAAGGACTAATTTTGTGTGTGGATATAGTGGTGTTTTAAACCCTCTACACCACATCTTATAAAGTTTAAAATTACTATATTCTGAAACTCAATACCAAAACCTTATAGTTCGAATTCAATTTATGAAACAAAATTATGGTACAGTTGAACCTCCCTGTGTAGGATACCTAATTACAGAGCCAAAGTGTCCTTTAGGTAGAGGTATCTTCTTACCGGAGAGTTGCTAAATTGTAAAAAAAGGTAATTTTGCAAATGAAAGCTGTCCTTTGTTGAGAGGTGTCCGCTAAAGGGAGGTTCTACTGGATATTTACCAACGGTATATAAAAGTTTAATAAAAATATTCAAATGTTTTTTTCTCATTTTTAATTGATATTTTAAATTTAAAACTCGTTACATTTTTAAAATACAAATGTTATTCAAAATTTATTTCCAAAATAAGGCAATATATATTAATTCGAGTGAATCAATATATAGAATACATTATACACTGCGTGACATTGAAAATAGAACACCAAGAAAAAGAGGCCAGAAAATGATGAAAAAAGGTAAACAGAGAGAGGCACGATTGAACAATAAGTGACTTTCATTTCAAAATTATAGCCATAAAACAGAGCAATAACGGCGTCTGCTCAGTAGCAAGTAAGATCACCGCGGATGCACGCAGCAACACGTCTAGGTAGAGAGTTAATCAGACTACGGATGGTGTCCTGAGGGATGGCTCTTCATTCCCTTTCAACCATTTGCCACAGTTCGTCTTCTGTACGCGGCTGATGCAAGGCATTCAAACAGCGCCCAATAATCTCTCAGTCGTGCTCGATTGGTGAGAGGTCAGGAGAGTACGTTGGCCAAGAAGGCATATTTACATCTTGAAGAGCTTGTTGGCTAATGCGAGCAGTGTGCGGTCGGGCGTTATCCTGCTGATAAAGGGTATCGGGTACCTCCTGAAGGTAAGGGAGTGTCACCGGTCGCAGAATTTACCAGTTACCTTCCGGGATCCTGCTCCAAAGAAGACAATTTGAACCGTTCTGTCAAAAACACTGATAGTGATGATTTATTGAGATAGGACATATATTTTTTTCACATGCTTCTTTGAAAAAGAAGAACCATCATTGAAAAAACAGTGAGTTTTCAAACCGCTTTGACAAGAAATTTAAAGATACACTGATCCTGGATTCGAAAAACTAAAATCATCCGCAATACCTATGAATAATAAACAAAACGGAGGATGGATTTCTTATTTTATTTTACATTATCAAGGTTATAGGGCATCACAAACCTTTTACAGAAGTATATGACAAAATAAATATTATTCTTTATCTTTATATTATATTATTCACATGTTTTTAAATTGTATATAATTGTATTGAACAAATTAATACATCTAAATATAGGATATATTATATATATCTGATAATTTAAAACCCCAGTCATTCTACCATGTCCCTGCATATGTCCCACCACCTTGTACCCTGTACCAACTTACTGTATGACATGATGTACTGCTAAGAGCCAAATAAAATACGGACTGTATGTCAGACAGACAGAGAAAAACAAGAAGATAATACGATTATGGATATTAATAAACGATTGCAGTTTGGCCTAGAGTTAAGAGGAAAGATCCCCATCTCGCATCATTAGCGCTAGGTCAACGAGACTTTTATTCCAGAAATTTCCAAGACAAAGGACCCTGGAGTTGAATTCGCTGAAAACAACTTTATTTAGGTCAATGCTCCATCCTCACATTTTCTGCTATAACATCAAAGATGGCTTCCCAGTCGTTTGGACCAATCAAGGCGATTCTTTATCTTCCATGGTGTAATGAATGACCAATCATAATCTCAATAGAGGTCACGTGACACCACCCGACTGGGGAAGCCTCAGTAGCGTCTCCGAGTCTCATCCGTACAAGACGTGCCTTCTGATCCAGGGTAAATCGCGGGGCGTAAGCTCACTCTCCTCCATGCTCTCTGTCTGTCAGCATCGGTTCTCTTGACCAACCAATCCTGTGTCCTCACTCCTTCCATCACGACTGCAAAATTCACCAATACAATCCCAACTTCCAGTTGACAGCACCTTCGCTATCACAACTACCACAGAGCAAACGGAGAATCGGCAAGATTATCCACAGAGAAAAGAGAGTCGACCGGATATCACATCGATTCTCATATAGAGTCGACAGGATTCACATCGATTCTCACATATATTTTAGTTATAAAGATTAAGTTTATTTTGTCATATACACTCCTGTAGGGGTTTATGATACCCAAAGGTTTGAGATAATATAAAATAAAATAAGAAACTTGTATATATTTTATATATTTTCTCTCTTTATTTAACCTTAATAATATATACATATCATTTTGAAAATATAGCAATCCATATTTAAATAATTAGATATTATCTGAAAAGGCATTTATCGGCCAACCGAAACATTGGCAAATAAATATTTTATACAATCCAATATATACCTTTTTATTATCTAATATATAAGAAAACTATTAAAAAATTACCATTGCCAAAAATAACCATCCCCCAGCTCTAATTTTTAATCGGTATTGTACCCCTACCAGGGTCAAAGTCCAGACCTTTCCTGTTCCCTGTTTTCCTGTTGTAAAGTTCTATGGCGCCAGGTTGTCAAGGCTACCTCTGGGGACGTCAGCCTTCATTTAACTTTTATCTTCCAAGCAAAAAAGTTACAATAATAAGAGATATTTTTATTTATATACGAGTATATTATATAATCTAATAATTTTATAATTTTATAATTTAAAAAATATTTTTTTCTATTTTCATTTATTGATAATTTTACATTTTCTATTATAGTTTAAGAATATTCCTCTTTCATTATTGTTGTAAATATGTAGTTAATTAAACTATTTTAAAAATTCACTAATATAGAGAATTCATTCCATAAATTCTATATAACTGTGGAAAATATCTTATTGTAATTTTCTTATAGTAATTTAAAATAAAGCTACTTGAGAGAGAGAGAGAGAGAGAGAGAGAGAGAGAGAGAGATAGTAAATAATTATTCTTCTGCTTTTCTTTCAAGATGACACGATTGCAAAAATACCATTAAGTATTTATGTACTCAAAAGAACCAACAATTAATCTCGGATCATAACAAAAATATATCTTAATATAATAGTAAGCAAAAACAAATTTATTATAACATATATGTGCATATAGTGTAAATATAGAATATAATATATATATTTTTGGTAATTTAAACCAAAACCTTAAATTGTATATTATATAAAAAATGTATGTTGTATAGTAGAAACACATTTGTAAATAATTATACGCATGATTGACATGTGTCATTACATTATCCTATGTAATGTACTTTGTACAAACTGAGAATAAATAAATAAAAATCTGTAATAGATTAAGAGTTGAGCTAAAGAAAGAGATTGAGATAGAAATCCAACAACGAGGCCTAAAGATAGGAAACTGTCAGGGCATTGCCAGAGTGTACAATATCGCTTCTGATCCACGTCCTTGTTGCATTCTCTGATATCAAATTCTTTCTCTCAGCAAAGATATATAAGCCTCCAACAGGGCCATAAATAAATAGTCACTTTACCATCAGCGAAATCCCTCGGCGGTTGTGTCCAAGGTCCACCTCATCGACCAGGAAGAACAGTAAGAACTCTTCTATCTCCATATTTCGTTCCTAGCTCTTTCGCTCCTTATCTGTTCACGGAACTTGCCTAGTACAACTGTGTCTCTTCGTTTTTTGTGTATGGACATTTCCAAGTCTTCCACTCTGCCTCGACCACGACTGACTGTACTCTGTGAGAACTGTTAAAGGTCTTCCAAGGTGCAGAGAGGTACTGGAAAACTCTCCACGCCCTGACTGTCCCTCTCGGTTACTACAAGTTTGCCCCTCTCGGTTACCACACCACAGCGAGAGACCCTCGGTTACTAGCAGTCATGGGGCCAAGTGATTTATGGAATCTAAGGGCAATACAAAGGACGAGGCAGGTTGAATGGCACCTAAGAGGCCAGCGGCCCAAGAAGCGACAAAGCCCAGGAGGGTGTCTGATCCGCAGTAGAAGTTTGTTATGTATTTAAAAAAAGAAACATTCGTGATTTATAATACTTCCATTTCTTATACATAGATGGCACGTTATTACCTTATATTATATTCTAATATATTCAATTTGTTTTATATTTTGCCCGCTCTTTTTTATCGCTAGACAACAGACAGTAAATAATGTTGTAGATCTATATCAATTTGTAAATAGCAGAGAGAATTATCATTGAATAACTATTTTTGTAAATATCTTTTATGATTATCTTTCTAACCTGAAAGGTTCAGGTTCCTGAGGTATATTATTGATTCTCTCTTTTTTTTTTCTAGTATAATATGCTTATAACTGTTTCTGTTTAAAATGTAAATCGACGCAATTATTCCTAGCTGGGATATCGCGTTTTGTGTGTAGATATAAATAAATAAATTCAAATATTTTTTTACAGGAAATTTATCCGAAATAGAAATTATATTCATGGGAAATAAGGTGGTAGAGCTGGAAAATATTTTTTTTAAATCATTTTTTTAAATATTCTTCTAAAAAAATCAAAAAATTATTTTATCAATGAATATATTCCAAATTATATATCGTATCATTTCTCTCTGCTCTATTTGAGTAAAAAATTCACAAAATTTCTGTCAAATAAAATTGTTTTGATATATTTTTCCTCACATGAAATATACGCGTGGTGTTTTAAGTTTATATGTTAATTTTGTAATTATTCTTATTTTTTTTAAATCATAGAAGCATTTTTCTGATAGACCATATTCAATTTTTATCATCATCATTTTAAATATTTTTTTGAATTTTTTGAATTATCAAATCATTTTGAAATTGTAGATTATTTTTTTGTTGTTGTTGTGTTCCTTTTTAAGCAATAAAATATATAGAACTAAGGCGTAATATTCAATTCAAGCATATGGAACCAACATCGATTCATTTTTAAAACAAAGCAAAATCATGAGCTTATACAACTAGCACCTTTTCATACATATAGTACAAGTTATCATTTTTTTCCGAAAACCATTCTTTTATTGATTAATTAGTCGCCTGAAATTCTTAAATAAATATTTTAGTTATATTTCAAAAATAAAATAAATCAAGAAATATCTACTGCACAGAAAGTTTTGGGGTTTTAAAGCAATATTTGATATCTATATTATAATAGATTTTATTTTGCGTTGTTTTGAACATACATTAGTCCACCAGCTATATCTAATAAACCTCTCTCTCTGTTGAGGTATCCAAGATTCCTGGAGCCACCACGTACTAAAGTCACCAACTATCCGGGTTCAGACTTAACGTCTAATGGTGGACATCCAGTTTATCATATGTACTGTACTTGGGAATGTTCTGTAGATCTTCAGGGATAAATGCACTTATTCCTAGGAGGGTGGCTGTTTGGAATCTTTAAAGATGGTAGGTGGGACATCTGTGGTAGTCGACAGTTTGGTCTTCCTCGTGACAATGTGAACAGGTAGGGTCATCTTTAGATATTTTTTCAGCATCGGCTTTGACAAAGCCGTGACCTGTGAGGATTGTAGCGGCGGTACCACAAAATTTTATTTTGGGTAGGATCGTAATGAGAGTGGTAGGAGGTGCAGATATTCTTCTAATGTTTCTTGTGGACTGGTCTGTGGAATAAATTTCATTCCAGAGTTGTAATGAGTACCACTTGCTATAGGCTCGAACAAACTTTTAGATAGAGTGGAGTAGGAACCCATCAAAGAGGTAGATAAATGATTTATATAAATTTATGTTTAAATTTTGTTTAAAATTATCTATTGTTATAATAAGATATTTTCTGATTAACAAGTACTTAGTTATATAAGCTAAGTGAATTTGTAAAAGATATGGGCAGCAATCAATCTAAAGGTGATTTTAAATTCAAAATTTGATAATTTCTCAACCAAAATATTTTTCACATTCATGGAAATATTATTATTATATATATATCTAAAGAGACAAAGGTCGCCTCTCCCGTCAAAATAGACGTCAAAACTAGATGTCAACTACTGACCGTCGCCGCAAACTAGCGGCCTCAGGTCGGTGACAAAGCCACAACACCAACTTTTGCAATTTGAAAAGTGTTCACCTAGAGACCATGGTTTAGGGCTAATGGCCCTCGTCAGTCTAGGACGGACTTTATTCCATGAGATCCACACGGAATCTAATGGAATCTTGACAATCTGCCAAAGAGGTGTTTAGCTGGCAATGTGGCTGGACAAAATCTTCTGGCCCAAATCTTGAATTTTCATCTATATATATATATTAAAATAAAGTCATATCTTGGATCAATATAATTTATTAAAAGATATTTCGATGTGAGGTTGTTCGCCTATCTTCCTCTAGGAATTCAAACTCCTTCTAAGCCCATCATCCGCGTGATATACGATAAGTATTGTTTATATATGTTGGAGTGACCTAACCATTTTGAATGAATAAATTATTATCATTATTAGAAGGGGAGTTTGAATTCTTTGAGGAAGATAGGCAAGCAGCCTCATCGAAATATCGGAAATATTCTAATAAATTATATTGATACAATATATGATTTTATCTTAATGTTATTAAAATGGATTGCTCAATTTTCAAATTTATATGAAAAAAATATATATATATAAAAATAAGTGGGTCAGGTGTTGATATTAAAAATAAAAAAGGCATATCCTGACCAGGAGCACATATGCTTTTCAGAAGGCAGAACGTCATGTGGTGGAACAGAAATCAAATAAACATTGATTTAGCCTGTATACCCTGATATTTGGCCAACCCAATTTCTTGATAAATATATATATATATAAACACAACCATCCAAAAGGAAAAAGGATCTAGGGATACAGGATGAGCAGCGTTTAACTCCATGTTAGGAGCGGCTGCACATGGCGTCTGTTTCTCATGTCAGAGGCAGCCATTTCATATTGGAGCTAAGTCGGCCTGCCACTGAGTAGTGCTCCCAGTCTTAATGATGAAGGCAGACGCATTCTACTTCACTCAGTCATGATCTCAAGCTTTACAAGCTTGATACTCTAATATGATTGAGTGGAAATAAGAAAGAAGAAGAATAGAGACATATGTAGAAATCAGTTCGAATTTTACACTTACAAGTGGGCCAGAACCTCTTCAATGAATTGCACTAACTGGTGGGGTTAGACATTTGCAAAAAATGAGAAGCCATTTAAGAACAATCTTTTCGTCTTCAAAAGTCATCTGGATTCTTCTAATAGAAAGCTTGTAATTGTAAGCAAATAATTTAAAAACATCAATTATTTTTTATCAATTCTTCAACAATACATTTTAATTTTTAAAGCATCATATTGCCACGTGGAAAATTAAGAAAGACAAACTTCAGGATGACGCTGCAATATATTTAGGGCAAATACAATTTATGAATGATAAAAAATATGAGCAATGAGGGTAGTTTACAGAGTACCAAAATATATTGCCACGAGGAAAAATTAGGAAAGACAAACTTCAGGATGACACAGCAGTTTATTTAAGGCAAGAACAAACTATGAATGATAAACAAAAGATAAAAAATGAGGGAAGTTTACATAGTAAGAAAAAATAAACATAAATAATGAAACTCTGTTAATAAAATAATACTTTGCTACAATACATATAAACATTTAAAAAGATGAAACTCTGTTAATAAAATTATAAATACTTTGCTAAATATTAAAAAATTAACAACTTAGTTATTATTGCATACATTCCTTTTCCGTACCATAGTTTCAAAATCCCCATTTATTCAAAAGTATATATGAAATATATATAAAATATATTGAAAGATTTGATAAAAAGAATTAATGTTAGTCAAACAAAAATATTTTTAAACTCAATTCTATTGACGTTATGTGGCACTGAGTTTGTTGTTGACACACACACATTAAATATTATAATACCTTGAAAAAGGTTGGCATTCAGCCAACTGAAATATTGGTAAAATAAATTATATTTTGATCCAATATATGCCTTTTAAATTCATACGATCCTTCATTGAGAATTCCATTCTGTAGCAAAATGGATTTAAAATCTGGGTAAAATTTTGTTTTAGAGTGGCGGCCCCTCAAAGATGGGTCCACATCAATTGACGTAAGTGAAATATTCTTAATGTTATTATTTCTATATAATTGGATACTATTGGAAATTTGATTTTAAATTATTCATTTGTATATAATGAAACACATATTATTTACATTTGAGAGAATATAATAAATCACAACCCAAAGAATTCGCGTTTCAAGCAAAAAGTATAAAATCAGAATTGACCAATATCATATTAAATGCCTTAATTATCATAGCGGTATACTATATTAGTGAAACTGTTAGGAGGGTTTATCACTAATGATCCATACCTTCCTAATATATTGCCACGTGGAAAATTAGGGAAGACCAATTTCGGGATGAGACAATTTATTCAAGGCAAGAACAAACTATGAGTGATAAACAAAAGATAAGCAAAAAGGGAAGTGTACAGATTATAGCAAAATATAAACATAAAAAATAATACCCTGCTAATAAAATAAAAAATAATTTGTTACATAGCTCCTTCCCTTTGGGAGCTGTGACCCACAGCTAGCAATTATTGTAGTTACTGACATGGATCTGACGTGCTTCTGCCAAGGATTCCATCGAAGTCTTGGAACTTTGTCCCTAGTACCTTTGCGTCCTCTTTCTTGAGTGGGTGAAGAGCGGCTTTGTCGTCGTATCGTCTATAGGGACATCGTCATCTTGGAGTGAAGTCTTGGCTTTGACACGTCGGTGGAATCCTGGAGCCAGTCTCCGAAAATGTAGATCACAGCACCCATGGCCTCTAGGTCTTTTCGGCATTCTTTAGTTTGACTTCCCTAATTTACCCGGCATCTCCACCAAAATGCCACGTGGAAAATTAGGGAAGACCAACTTTGGGATGAGACAACAATTTATTTAAGGCAAGAACTGATGAGAGAAGCGTGGACCGGCCGCTTGGCGGCGCTGCATGGAGATGACTAACCAATGGGAACGCCCCTCCCCTTCTGCCGTGCGTCATCTTGTATATAGTCTTAAGCCTGCCTTTGTTTTTACTGCTGTGTCATCATATATATCCTCATATATCCTTATATTAAATAATATTCCTATATTCATAAATAATTTCTTTTGGCTGTTCTATTTGCATCACCGAACCACAACATGGTAGCAGAGCGTGGTTGTCTGCATTAAAAAGAACGAAAAGTAAGTGAAACCAAGATGGCGTCGTCTTCCCAAGCGCTTGCCCTGAACGTCGAGAAGCTCACCGGCAGCAATTATCGATCATGGAAATTTATCATGAAGATGCTCCTGATCGAAAGAGGATTATGGGAATGTGTAATTAACGAAGAAGCGATCGACGCTGATGAGGATCAAAGAAAATATGAAAAGATAAAAATTAAACAAGAAAAGGCACTGGCAACGATTGCTCTATCAATTTCTACAGAGCAACAAATTCACGTTATCGACTGTAAGACTGCAAGCGAAGCCTGGACGACCCTGGAACAAATATTTGAACCGAAATCAAGGGCGCGAATTCTTCAACTCAAGAAACAATTCGTGAACATCAAGTTCATCGAAGAAGAAAATATGATAAATTACCTATCAAGATTCAAGACCTGCAGTGATCATCTCAGAGAAGCGGGATGTGAAGTAAAGGATGGAGATCTGGCATACTCTATGCTAGCTGGACTACCAGACTCCTATGATGGGATTATAATGAACTTTAGCAACATGACGGATGATGAGTTCACGTCATCCAAGGTGAGGCAGGTCCTGCTAACGGAACACGAGAGGAGGACAACCAGAAAGGAGGATTCATCCAAGGAGGTGCTACAGGTGAACAAGCTTCAAAATAACAACAGTACCGACAGTCGAAGAAAATGCTACCGATGCGGGAAGATCGACCACATCGCCACCAACTGCCGAGGAATGAAGCAGACAACTAGAAACCGCGATAATCAGCATTATCAGAGGAAGGTAAACAAATCAGATAACTTCCTGGCTGCACTCAACCTAACGAGCGACGAGGATTCGTGGCTGCTGGATAGCGGAGCAACCAACCATGTATGCAGAAACAAGGACTGGTTCGTTGACCTTCGGGAGGTGTCTTCTGATCCTATTATGACTGCGAGTGGGACAACTGAGGCCAAAGGATATGAACACATATTTCTCCAGACGTCTATCCATAATGAAAGCATCGAAATCAAGCTAAGCAATGTGTTATACGTCCCAAATGTGCGAAGTAATCTGCTGTCAGTCTCCAAGATAGAAGAAAACGGCAACCGTGTGACCTTTCGCAATATGGTAGCTCGCGTTTTCAACCCAGAAAACAGGATTATAGCGAAAGCGACAAATGTAAATGGCCTTTACATTGTGAAAGGTAAGACCTTAAACTCCAATAAAACAGCATTTAATAGTGAAAGGGACCATTTTCTGAACAATTCCTAAAGAACGTGGCATCAAAGGTTATGCCATATTGACAGTAACGCCATTGAAAAGATGGCGCGGGAGGAGCTCGTAATAGGCTTAGAAATTTCCTCTAGAGACAAAGGCCTATGCGACGATTGTTGTATCGCTAAATCCACTAAAGCGTCACATAAAAACCTAGGCAATATTAGATCCAAACAGACCTTGGAGCTTATCCACACAGATATTTGCGGTCCAATGCCGGTAAAATCAACCGGAGGCAATAGATACTTTCTATCTTTTGTTGATGATTTCTCAAGAAGGATTACTGTGTATCTTCTGAAAAACAAAGATGAAGTATTAAAACATTTCGATATCTATAGAGCCACTGTAGAGAGACAAACTGCTAATAAGATTAAAGTGTTACGATCGGATAATGGACTTGAGTTTTGCAATAGAGATTTTCAAGACAAGTTACAAAAACTAGGGATAAAGCATGAACGCACAAACGTGTATTCTCCGCAAATGAACGGTGTGGCAGAACGTGTAAATCGAACACTTTTAGATATGGCCCGCGCTTGTTTACATAGCGCTAATCTCCCTCAAAGATTTTGGGCAGAGGCGGTAAATACAGCTGCTTACATTAAAAACAAATGTTATAATAGTGCTATAAAAGACAAAGTACCTGATGGACTTTGGTTAGAAAGAAATCCTAGTGTAAGACACCTAAAAACATTTGGATGTTTGGCATATAGCCATATACCAAGAGAAAGAAGGCGAAAATTAGACCATCGGGCATGTAGATGTATTCTGGTAGGATACTCTACTCAAACACGTGGATATCGTCTCTGGTGCCCAGAATTACAAAAGGTGATTGAAACAAAACATGTTAGATTCGATGAGTCTAAAATTGGACTAGAGTGGACCAAAATAGTCGAAGAGACAGAACCGGAAAGGTACAACCACGCTTGGCTAGAACCTGAGACTAATCATGATAACGACCTAAAGAATGAATTACCGAGTAATTTGGATTCAGTGGGGGTAGAGGAAACTCTACCACAACCCTCCACCTCCAAAAACATTGTTCGAAATCCATATGGGAGAAAAGGTAAACCAAGAGTAGAGTTAAATTTTTTAGATGTTACCGAGCCGCAAAGTTTTGAAGAGGCAGTCCAATCTCCCGAAGCCATGTATTGGAGAAAAGCAATGGAAGATGAGCTTAGAGTGCTTCAGGAACGAGGCACTTGGGAGTTATCAACATTACCGCTGGGAAAGAAACCGATTAGCAGCAGATGGGTGTATAAAGTGAAGACAAATGAGAGCGAAAATGTTGAGCGTTTCAAAGCACGTTTAGTAGCTAGAGGTTTCTCACAAAAACAAGGAATCGATTTTCAGGAAACTTATGCACCTGTTATTAACTTAGCTGTAATCAGAGTTTTGATAACGTTAAGTTTGAACATGAAATGGTACAATAGACATCTCGAAGTAGATAACGCTTATCTATATGGCGACTTAGAAGAAGAAATATACATGCTTTTGCCAGAAGGGGTCGAGAGGAAAGATAACGAGGTTTAAAAACTACTTCGACCTATTTACGGCTTGCGACAATCAGGGCGGAATTGGAATTTAACACTCGATCATGCTTTACAAAAAATGGGATTTACACGACTAGAATCCTGTAATTGTATTTATACTTATCTAGATAAGGCAATTATTGCCGGTTATGTAGATGACTTGGTTTTATTTGGTGAGAGTGAAGAGATTTTGCGGAATATAGAACAGAAAATTAATGAAAGGTTCCGAGTTAAAAATTTGGGAGCGATCAGGAATTTCTTGGGAGTTCAGATTGACTATCCAGACGAGGAGACTCTAGTACTATCTCAAAGTACGTATGTTAAATCAATCTTACAAAAATTCAACATGATTGAATGTCGACCGGTATCCACACCATTATTCATTAGTTTTCCAATCTCAAAAGGAGATTGCCCCACAGATGAAGAAGAGAAAGAGAGGATGAGAGCTATTCCATATAGGGAACTAATCGGGTCGCTCCTTTATCTTGCGAATTGTACTAGGCCAGACTTAATGTTTTCCGTTACGAGATTAGCTCAATTCTCTAGCAACCCTGGACGTCGACATTGGCAAGCTGCCAAACACGTCTTAAGATATTTACACGGGAGCATAAATCTATCTCTCGTTTATCGCCGGACTGATTCCAATGATGCTTGTGCATACAGTGATGCAGATTGGGCTAGCGACATCGATGACAGACGGTCCAATAGTGGGACCGCTATCACTATAGGACATTCCTTAGTCATATGGAAGACTTGCAAACAGAAGTGTGTCTCACTTTCCACAATGGAGGCAGAATATTTAGCGCTATCCCAGACCACTAAGGAAGCAGTTTGGATCGCTACCATCTTGAAATAATTAAAGTTTTTATCGAATTTTGCCTTTCCTTTGATAATTCATTGCAATAATAGATCCGCTATAGACTTTTCCAAAAATAATGTGGAGAACAACAGATCCAAACACATTGACATAAGATACCATCACGTCAGAGAAAGAATAATTAGCGGAGAGATCAAGAAGAACAAACTATGAGTGATAAAACAAAGATAAGCAAAATATAAACATAAAAAATAATATTCTGCTAATAAAATAATAAATACTTTGTTAAAATATTTTCACCGCAGTAACAAAGTAAGAAATTTTGTTTTTTAAAGAAGCCCAATATCATTAAAACGGTATCCATTCTTGTACATAGGTGGCGTGCTAATGTTGATAAGAAACAAACAAGAAATTTGAATATTAATAAGATAAGTTATTATAAATATTTTAATAATTCTTTGTTTAATATAATATAATTGTTAGATTGGTGGTAGTTGAGAAAATATCTTTAAATATAATTATATTTTAATAATTTTATGTATTGTCTGTGCGCTTTTTTTTTTATTGTTGTCTAAATTGTCAGGAAAAATTAATTTTTTCAAATGAAAAAAAAAATCCCAATTCGAAATTTATAGTTTCAAGTGTACTATAATGAAATGATGAGTGTGCAGATGACAAACAGCTCTCTTGTTGCATTTTTTAACAATATTTTGAATCCTATAAACATACTTTATATTAAAAACAAAAAGGGACATCCTGACCAGGCTCACATGAGGATTTCTATATACATACTTGATATGTAAAAGGAACCGACACCTCTCTCTATCATCATAATAGACACAAAAATATAAAATATAAATCTTTCTTTCATATTTTTGCCCTTTATGTTGACATATTTGAAGGTTTATTATCTATCATTAAGAATTTTAATACTTTTCTAGCTTCTCTACTTCCACCACTTTTCTAGCTTCTCTCCTTCCACCACTTTTCTAGCTTCTCTCCTTACACCACTTTTCTAGTTTTTCTCCTTACACCACTTTTCTAGCTTCTCTCCTTCCACCACTTTTCTAGCTTCTCTCCTTCCACCACTTTTCTAGTTTTTCTCCTTAACAACTTTTCTAGCTTCTCTCTTTACACCACTTTTCTAGCTTCTCTCCTTCCACCACTTTTCTAGCTTCTCTCCTTCCACCACTTTTCTAGCTTCTCTCCTTACACCACTTTTCTAGTTTTTCTCCTTACACCACTTTTCTAGCTTCTCTCCTTACACCACTTTTCTAGCTTCTCTCCTTACATCACTTTTCTAGCTTCTCTCCTCACACCACTTTTCTAGCTTCTCTCCTTACACCACTTTTCTAGCTTCTCTCCTCACACCACTTTTCTAGCTTCTCTCCTTACATCACTTTTCTAGCTTCTCTCCTCACACCACTTTTCTAGCTTCTCTCCTTACACCACTTTTCTAGCTTCTCTCCTTCCACCACTTTTCTAGCTTCTCTCCTTCCACCACTTTTCTAGCTTCTCTCCTTACACCACTTTTCTAGCTTCTCTCCTCACACCACTTTTCTAGCTTCTCTCCTTCCACCACGTTTCTGTTCTTTCGATACATTTTAGCTTTAATCCTTCCTCTAGTACTTCTAGATCTTCAAAGTTTTGTTTTTATCAGTGCTAGATGATTTCATTATATTGAAATATATTTTTAGAAGTATTTTATTGATATATTTCAAACTTATATAATTTTGTATGTAAGAAATTTGTGAAATATATTTAGTAACCTCTTATATTTCTCTGCAGGATGACCCAGTCCCGCCACCTCCCACCACGCCATTAAGTCGGCCTAAACATGGAAGGCGAAAGTAAGTTCCCCTTCAAGCCACAAATCTAGATGACATCAAATGATTTTTTTCAGGAACAACTCCGGCTTCGACAGGAAGAGTCCTGTGACCAAGCGACTTGTAAAGGTCAAGCGGCTCCTGAAGGAACTGAAGGTGAAGCTTCAGTACGTCGAATATGATGGTAAATATGTTATTCAACTAAGCTATAAAATCACATATCTATGTCCATTGTATGTGATATACATTCTATACTATACTAACTATTCATTCTATGCTAAACTATCTATAGATTCAATACTATCTATTCAACACCTCGCGATTGTAAAATGCAAAATTTACAAATATGTAGAAGTCAACATTGATAATAAAATGATGGTATTCTTGAAAATGAATATACTTCGGCCAGTAAATCTATTTTATTTTCTGTAATATATATATATATTTATAATTTTTAACGCTTTGCCAAATGTTTTAATTTTTTTACGATCCTGACGAGGACAAATATTTTTTGTCGAAAAAGGCTTACTGGCCGAAGTATCTTAATTTTCAAGAAATATGAATGCCGGCCAGGCAGCCTCTTTCTTTACGATAACATGATGGTAAATATCAAATTCTTGATTCTCTTGAATAAATCAGATAAATCTAGTTCATAGATTGAAATTGTAGCCATTTTATTTATCTCTGTGACATACCATCCAGTTCCAAAATAACTTTACTAGGTACCGCTCAAAAATATTTACAACAAGGAATAATATATGTAAAGGTTATTCACATAATAAAATAAAGTTACCAATGTGGGATTCGATCCCGGTTCATGGCTGTCGGGAATCGAGGATTTTAACCATTCGTCCACAGACTTTTTATGAGAAATACCATAATTCTGCAATCCCTAACTTGAGGTATATAACCGCTTGGAGCAAATTTATAAAGCACGAAATCATAAGGCAAAAGGTTTCTTCCATAGTTTTTTTATTATTTTGCCCCGAGCTTTAGAAAATTTTTGCCCTTCCATAGGAGAAAAACCAAAACGTATAAAAAGATGAATTGTTTATATAAATATCTGCATATTTACATATACAAGGATATTTGCATATAAAGAAAAAAAATGACAAAAAATCCCTATTGAAGCATCTATATAATATATTTCAATATACATTTCATAATTTCGAGTCTTGTTAATATAAATGTAGTAATTAATATAATAAATACAAAACTGATGAACAATTATTTGGTTCTTAAAAATTGAAGATATTTTTTGGCCAGTAAATATTTTTTTATTATCTCGAAGTTTCGACAAAAATATTTTGTTCTTGTCAGGAACAAATAAAATTAAAACATTTGGCAAGGCGTTAAAAATGTTTAAGGATCATGAATTCTGGCCAGGCAGCCTTTACCTTTACGATATTTATTTGGGTTTATTATTTCTATTTGACATATCAGACGTGATATCCCAGCTCGAGATACTTGCGCCTAAATACATTTTAGCAGCTTATATACAATTCAATAACAGGACTAAAAACATATTTAAAACTGAAACGATGTTATTCTCAAACTGAAGAGAAAATCTTAAATGAATTTAGAAATATTATTGAATTCTACATAAGTGTCTTTGTGTTATACAAATTCGCAAATTTCTTCGATGGGATAAAAATGATTACTTCTGTGGTTTTCTTTTCCACAGAAGCAGCTAGGATCATCCGTTGCCTCGATTATGAATATGATAATTATGAATTAAAACAGAGACATTTTATCAGTAAAACCCGCTAGGGTATAAATAAATAATTATTCCTTTTATAATAAAACGCGTATTCCCGAAATAACTTTATTTGTTGTTGTAGCCGACGACATCCAAAAGGCCGAACCTTCTTCTAAACAGGTAAAAACATCGACTAGAATATCAGAACTATTCATTGATAAATAAATAAACTCATAGACAAACTTAAGGAAGTGGAATGTCTTTGATGTGGTCATCTATTTTTCTTTATATACAGCCATATTTCTGCACTTGGTTATCTCGTGTGTCTTCAATAAAAGTCATTTCGAATCGAATATCTTTCATATTTATTGTTTGAATCCTGATATACATGTTAAAAGGTACAATTTCCTTAAGTTTTGTCCATGCGTGTGTATCCTGTATATGAGATCATTGAAAAATGCCTTTCAACTCACCCTACTTGTATATTAAATATGCCTAGATACTCTAGCTGCACCTATATATTGGAAAGCCAGTACTGAATGAATCAAACTATATTTTTTTAAATATATCTTATAGAAAACTAAACAAGACCAATATTTTGTATGATGAGGGTTATACAATGGTGTCCAAAAAATAAGAAACTTAACCAATATTGAAATTTCTCAAAAGCTAATTTATTAACAAATATAAAATTTAGTATACAAATAGTTTAAACTATGGAGAATTTGACTAGCTATATGAAAATAAAAAATATATATATATTTGAAATTATGAATTATGCAAAGGTCTACAAAAAAAACTTTTTTTTGCACAAGAGAACCTGATGGTGTGTCTAACTTTTCATGCTGAACTCAAAAATCTAATCAGAAATTTCCCATCACCCATGGTTTTTGCCTGATGGTCTTTTTTAGTATTGGAATAAATACAGTAATAAATGCTTGTATATATGAATATATATGCCATAATAAATGAAACTGCTTTTGAAAAAGATAGAATATGAAAGATACAGTTGGAAAATATGCAGCGATTTGAAAGTTGTTGCTCTCTTGCGTGGATTACAGCTTGGATATACAAAATTTTGTTGTTTTCTGTATGAGTGGGATAGCAGAGATAGGGAAAGGCATTACATTAAAAAAATCTGGCCAAACCGTAAAATCTTTACTCCAGGATATAAAAATATTGCAAATCTACCCCTGATCGATTCAGAAAATATTTACTTACCACCATTACATATTAAACTGGGATTAATTAAGAACTTTGTCAAGGCAATGGATCGAAATGCCAGTGGATTTGCCTACCTAAAACAAAAAAATTCTAGTATAAGTGAAGCGAAGATTAAAGAAGGCATTTTCGTTGGACCTCAGATTCGAGAATTGCAGCAGGATGGAAATTTTCTAAATAGTTTGAATGAAGTTGAAGTAGCAGCATGGAATTCCTTTAGAAAAGTTTGCAAAATCTTCTTAGGAAGTGTCAAGGTTGAAAATTACCGAGACATAGTTAATGATCTGTTGCTTTCCTACAAGGCACTGGGATGTAACATGTCCCTCAAGATCCATTTCCTGCATTCACATCTAGATTTCTTTCCAGACAAGCTTGGCGCAGTTAGCGATGAGCATGGTGAGAGGTTTCATCAAGATATATCAAGCATGGAGAAGCGGTACCAAGGTAAATGGAGTCCCGCTATGCTTGCCGACTACTGCTGGACACTCAAGAGGGATCTACCACAAGCAAAGTATTGAAGAAAATCCACTGTCACTGCTTCTCAATAAATAAATATGTTTCGTTCATATATGCCTATATATTAACAATATTTCCAAATTTCAAGTAGGTGTATCTCAGAAATATTGGGTAATAGAAAAAAAACTAATGGTATATTTGGATTCAGGACATGTAGATAAGATGCTATTTCTTTGTGGACAAAGAAAAATATTTTTTGATAAACCAGTGTAATGTAATAAGGGTTGTGCAAAACTGTATTTATCCCAATACTAAAAAAAGACCGTCACGCAAAAACCATAAGTGATGGGAAATTTCTGATTAGATTTTTGAGTTCAGCATGAAAAGTTACACTAGAAACATAATCAGGTTCTCTTGTGCAAAAATCTTGTTGACCAGTGTTATTACCAACATACCCAAAGCTAGGGTTCCAGATCTTAAAGAAATAAGATTTCAATAGGGAGTATGATCACCTCTAACAGCTATCAAGGTCTCACAGCGAGCCCTCATACTGTTTACCAGGCTTTGGAGGAGGTCCAGGGGTAGTAAACCCCACTCCTCCAATAGAGCAGTTCTTAGCTCAACGGGGGTTCTGGGAGAGGGGTGACGAGCTTCAATACGCCTCCCTAGAGCATCCCACACATGCTCTATTGGATTCAGGTTCCTGTAAAGGAAATAAATAATCAAGAATGTATATATCGTTAGTATTCATTTTTAACCAACGTCTCATTTTTACAAAGTCGTCATGTAAACAATGCTAAGTGATGATGATTATTGGAATAAAGTTCTATGAAAAATTAAATATGAGAATAATAATTTTGAGATGTTTACAGCACGTATCAATATGGTTCATTGATTCCTAATATAAATAGCATGTATCAATTATATTTATCCTTAGTTACCTACTTCTTTAAAATATTATCTCTTATCATTTAACTTCTATTAGATATAACCTATGAAATAAAACATATTCATTCTTAATCCATCTACTTTCAGGTGGGACAAAGCCAGGGGATTTACCAGCGAAGTCAACCCAAGGTCAATCATGTGTAACCATAGCTATAACCTCTGCATCAGGGTCATCCTGAACTCTGAAGCACCAGAAAATGGAGCCTAAGACTTTTCTGATATGATAGAGGAAGATCTAAGAAAAGGTCAAGAAGTAGAACTCGTCTTCTCCAAATACCCCGGCTTCTGCCTTGACCCTGAACAGGGTTGAGAAGCTTCGGAAGAACATTATTAAATAAATCAAAGACTTTGGTCCAATACTCGAAAAATGACAAGAACTCTGATACTGACACCCTCGTCAAGATATCGTTCCGGAACTTACTCAAGTAAACCTTATCGAAGCCCTGTAGCAAAATTTAGAAAGCTGTATTAATAAAAGTTTCCGTGCAGATACTGGGCGTTCTAGCGCAATCTATGATTGATATTGAGAATGAACTATAAAATATGAATAGCCCTCCAAATTCATCTACTAGAAAAAAAATATTGCCACCAGCGGCTTACCCTGTGCGTCATAGAGTATATTTGATCATTCAAATTCTGAAACTTTTCTGCTAAGATCATTTCTATCTCCTTCACTTGGAAAGGTCTAAAGAATACAGCTGGTCGGATTGCATTCTCATTGATGAAGGAGTAGAATAACCAACCATCTTTCCAAATAAGATTGATGTGATCTAAATGGTGGCTAAGCAACGGTGTATCTAGGCTACAACTTCAGATGATTTAAATGCTATTGGATGATCCATAAAAGGGCGAATTGTTCCCAGATAATTAGGGTGGAAAACCAGGGAGGAAGCGCGACCATCAGTGTAACGATCTTCCTGCCCATAAATATTCTATTGCGAGTTCATCTGGCTATATCTATCATTCCAGGGAGCAGAGGTTGTTCCTTGCAGAATTCGCTCATCTATTTGATTGAAATAAACTTGAAACACTCAAACTTTTTCACCTCTCACTGTTACAATAGATGGCCAAATGTAGTACCAAACCAACATTGACAGGTCTCTCAAAGCCAGAGAACAAAGAGCTATCAAGGTCTCTAACAGCTAATTCAGCATCTATGGTTCAAAAGCAGATGGACGTCCTCCTCAAACGGCTCCCAAACACCTTCTTAAAAGAGGTCAAACTGCAAGAAATCATTAAAATTGCCATCATATCCCTTTCAGACTTAAAAGAGATTCTAAAGAAATTGTCCAATTAGCCCAAATTAAGACTTCACCTTGCTAAAAACCAAGATTATAGAAGAACTAAAAGGTTTCGCCAATGTCAGAAATAATCAAGAGCTAACAAAAGGATTTCCGCCTTGCCTGCCTTAACGCGTGCGGCATTGCCGCTCGTGATCTGAGCATCGAGCTATTCTATTCTTAAGGAAGCATTAAACTGACATCACTTTCATCCAGGTGATAAATATAAAGAGCCTGGTTAGCGAAAACTCTGGATGGAATAAACAGCCGTCATTGTTGAAGCATTTATCGCTAGGGTATCCAGCTTCGCTTTGTCTTAGAGCTTGGTATCCACGCCCTCAGGAAACAGATTCTGTGATGACAAGAAAGCTATCCTTAATCAATTTATTGATTGCCCCGTCTGTATTCTCCATACGAACGGCACCACCCGCAGCAGGCCATTGTGATCATAATAAAATTACCTCATGGATCTAAACATCGCCGACCAGTATACAAGCGACATCGTATTCAATTTTATCGAAACCCTTCCTCAGCTTCTGGATAGAACCTACCTGATTCACCTCAACTAAATTTGATGCTGCGCACCAACAAAGGTGTATCGGTTGCAGAGGCCTGGTGTATGCGACCAGAATGAATTCTGTTCTACTACAATCAGACTTATCTTACAGCATCACCCGATATTGAAACCTTTCCCAAATGTTTGAACCAGGGTCCAGTATTCCTACAACTCAGGAACCCTCTAAGCTTCGACCACAACCAATGTGCTCTGCTTCCATTTTGTCGTCAGGAATGTCGGAAAATTTCTTGATGATGCCTTGCGATACATTGAGCACATTTGATAATAAAAAATTAGAGACAGGGATAAAACCCAATCTATCTCCAGCAATAAATAATTTTGGCAAACCGAGCAGACACCAATCGACTACTTCTCAAGAACAAAATTGTTTACCAAACAAATGTCGAGAATGTTCTCTATCAATCAAGATGAGCTATCAATCTTTGTCAGGTCTCGGACCTGAGCTCCACTTTCATCGACGATGTATCTTGACGACAACTACCTATAACAGCACGGATCGAATTATCGAAATACAGAAGTTAAAGACTGATTCTCCAACTTGAAGGAACAATTACATGCTCCTCGCTTTCTCTGGAAGATATCAATATATTCCTACAAAGAACGATTTCGAGAATCAAATTAGATCAAAATGAATCACTCTGCAAGATTTGCGATGATAAGATATCACTGCCATTTGTTTTATTTCCTTAAGGGAAAGGGCTGGATGGTATGAGATGCCATTTGAGATTTCAGCGGCTTCGAGGATTTCGGTGAATTCCATCCATCGAGTCTTCAAGGAGTCCCAGAATTGCGGCGCCCTTGCTCTAACCATGAGTCATAGCAAAATGTGACTGAACAAGAATTCACATTATGGCTTAGATCTCGAAGGACTGCGACCTCTATATACGGATGATCAACAATAAGGTCTTCAGAGTGGTCATCTATGGGTGACTGCGTCCTTATCCCGGGGACATCGTGCCGGAATTATGCTCCTCCAGTAAATGCACATTGCTTCACGGACGAAGTCGCTACGACCTATATAAAAGACTAGTCGATTCCTGTCATCCTAAATGACTTATAGTCTGCCTTTGAAATACTGGATCAATGCCTTTTCTGCTGTTCCTAAAGCTTGCTGTTGATATACGAACGGTCTTCCTATAGTGGGTGCTCCTATTCTATGGTGGGAAAGAAGCAACAATCAGAATCGACAGGGGTGTGATTACTCCTATGCTCTACCTACTCAAAGATATGAACCAAGGATGTGCTTCAAGTGTAGAATTCTTCAGCATGAGAATAGGGTCACTAATGCTCTGTCTGTAACACCTGCTTGGTCAGAATGATATCATGGCGTACGTCGACGAAATCGCCCTACTTATCCGAGATGATTGTCAGTTGAAGCCAACTAAAACAAGAAGCCAACTATAACTGAAATATCCATGATATCATTCCGACCAAGAAGGTGTTACAGACAAAGCAGTTGTGGCTTAATTCACATGCTGAATAATTCTAGACTTGAAGCACAACCTTGGTTCATATCTTTGAGCAGGTAGAGCATAGGAGTAATCACACCCCTGTCGATTCTTACTGTCGCTTTTTTTCCAGCCTAGAGTAGGAGCTCCTACTATACGAAGACCGGTCGTAAATAAACAGCGAGCTGAAGGAACACAAGAAAATATTAGGGGCAGGAAGATCAGTCACGCTGACGGTCGCGCTTCCTCCCTGGTTTCAGGGTACTTCAGGAATAAAAGTCAAATTCAGCCAGAGTCGGAGCCTATGGTATGGAGGATAGACGAACAATACTGACTTATCATTTGGTATCTCTTGGAACAGGAAGAGAATCACCATCTTAGGGACTATCATCATTGACGTAAGCCTGACCTAGAGCTCTCAACATGTACTGTGCTCCTTGACGCCTGATGACCCTTTACCAATACCTACTGCAAGAAAATGCCATCTATAACCATTTGATGGAGCGCAAAGTGAAGATATTCATCTTGCGGATATCAACAATGCCGATTGATCGGATAAGAACAAACAAGTGGCATGCCTGCCAATAGATATGATACGGCTGCAAGCACATCTTGTCAAGGAAACGTAGATGCAGTAGATGTGCTCCTTCAAATTCTCCTGTACATTGTACAGTATGTTCTATATTCTTCGTAATTGGGCTCAACGCAGACATTGATCTATGACTCCATGGAATGCCCCATACAAACCATTCAGCATCGAGGCGTGTCATCTATTTCGCCTGTGGGCCAAGCGATGTTTCGCTAATGTACAGATACTGAGATTTCAAGCCGTCCAACCCCTACTCTGGGTTATGTTCCCACCACCTTCGACGTGCCCCTGCAGATCTGATTATTCAGCGTCTAAACCCGATAGAATGAAGACAAAATCTGTGAGGTGAAGTCAGCCATTGCCATCTTGGGATTTAAAAGGCTTTCCTTTATAGACCTAAGTACTCTATTGGAATAACTCTGACCCTCCTTTAATGACGAACTTCCCCCCTTTCATTAGAATATATTTATATGTAAATTCGAAACTATTATGGACGCGTATGATTCTTTTGAAAATTAAACAATTTTTTACTGGCCTTACTGCAATGGAAAAATTAATGGGAAGGCCTGGCTCATCAGTGGTGAACCCTCCCAGCGGTTTCGCCAGTTTAATCTACCATTTCAGAAGATTCATACGCTTCTAAAATAGTTTCGAATTTTCATAACAGATGGCGCGCTAAAACATCATATTTATATGTATTTAATTTTTAAATATGTTTCCATATATTTAATTTTTATATATTATCCTATTTTAATTATATTCTTTTAAAATACATAGCATATTTATATTTATCTATTTTATTTAAACTTATATGATTCTTTCTCCCTATATATAAACGTTATTAACTGTTTTAGTCTTCATTTCACTAGGTCTCTTTCCTTTGTGGATGTTAAAATAGGCTGAAAATTTTAACTTGATTTAATTTAATGTTAAAATTGATTTATATATATTTAAAACATCTCTGTTTTAACTTCGTAGAACTCTTTATTATTTTGAAGTATTAAACATTCTAATTCTAGAAAATTCTCAGAATGCCATATAAGATTATGTTATGGAGCTCGTTTGTCTCCCGTTAAAATTAGTATTAGACTTCAATCTGCCCTTTTGCCCGAGTGGGATGTATTGTCTCAAGAATCCCTTCAAAGCCTCTCAGTTAGTATTCAAGATGTTTAAGAATGTTTAAGACATTAAAATAATAATAGAGTTTTACAACGTGAACAGAGCGAGAATAATAAAATCTGGTGAATATATATAAAGTTAAATTAATGTGCACAGAACTAATATTTACAATGACCAAAATTAAAAAATTGGTTAGTGTTGCTGCCTCATGCTAATCAAAAATGATGCAGCACTTCCCCTTCTCTAGAGATTTTCACATCCTCGTAAATAACCTCCCCTTAATTCTCTCAAAATATGGCTTGAATCGACAGACATGCATGGTAATAAGTCTTGGTCAGTCTTGTGTTTCGAATATGTAGTTTACATTTCACAATTTCTTTTAAAAACTTTCTTTTTAGGGGGTCGGTGGAAGGATGGTCTAAACCATTGGTTTTCGACCGCTACGACCCGGGTTCGATTCCCGCATTGGGCACTTTTTTCTGATTAAAAAAATGCTTCAATGGCCCCCAATTATTGCAAAATTCCGACCCCACCAGCGAGTGCAAGTAACCAAACGAGGCTCGGCATATTTGTAATTGCAAAGTCGAACTGCTTTTCACATGTGTAGACATGTGGTGCATTTACAGTAAAAGCAGTCGCCTACTTCTACCCACCATGATTACCATTGCCTGTACCACGTGTACTAGGGATAAGCAAAAAAAAATTTCATCCTTTCATTCTTTGGTCTGAGTTTGTATACAGGCTGACCCTTTTGATAAATGTTCTGTACTGCCGCTATGTCAATCCTTTGGTCTGGGAATAGCTGCTAGCTGTGGAGCCGTGTTAATATTGCACAATTCCATCATCTCTTTTATTAAATTAGTTGTAAATTTATAGTAGTGACGTTATATTTTGTACATTTCTTCTTGATTTTCGTCTATGACAAAAGAGAGAGCAGCAAAACTTATTTTGATTATCTTGAACGGAAAGTTATGAAAGAAAATGGGCTGTAGAAATCCAGAAGGTAATTGATATAAGTTTTTCTACTTTGGCGAAGATCTTGACGAATTCGTAAACATCTTTTAACGGGGAAGTATTTATTCTTTATTCAGTGCGAGGTGTTTGATGTGATCATGTTTCATGATTTCTCCTTCTTTTTTTGTTCTCTGGAACAAACAACTACGTCCTGCCTTTAGGTTTATGATTTTTCTCAAAGATAGATCCTTATTTTAAAATTTTCTGTAAACAATTGTTTACTTTTATTAAGGTTTTCTTAATTCGTCAGTTATTTGATTCAAAAAATTCTTTCGTAATTCTCATCCCAAATTTGTTCCTTGAGAATGGGTCCTCGAAATAAGCCATCAATGCCCAGAAATATATTTTCTAGATTTATGTATTCTGTCGAAGTCTTGATCCTGGACCATCTTGTCAATCGAACTGTTGGAAATTCCAAACAATTGATCCAGAAAAGTGCGAAATGGTCGGTTAATATTTCA
Source organism: Cordylochernes scorpioides (assembly GCA_030710605.1). Taxonomy (NCBI): domain Eukaryota; kingdom Metazoa; phylum Arthropoda; class Arachnida; order Pseudoscorpiones; family Chernetidae; genus Cordylochernes; species Cordylochernes scorpioides. Next base: position 18,232,649 of record CP092873.1, on the reverse strand, counting down.
AAGTGTTTTCTACAAAAATTGTTCCATTTTTTTGAAGATTTTAATGCTTCAAATAAAATAATTCACGAATATTCGTAAAACCTATTGTTTTCTATTTGTAATCCTTGAAGTCTAGCAGCAGCCCAGGAAAGAGACTTCCAGTAAATAAGGCTTCGTCTTAAAATATTTTATAAAGACATTCAAAGAGTCCTTAACGACTCTTTCCAAAGACCCCTAACGTCTCAGGTTTTATAATTTTAAAAGCAGTTTTCAGCAAACCAGAAACAAAAAAATATATATATAGGATCGAATTTGGAGGCTTTTGCGGTGATTAAAAGGGATGTACGAAATTAAGGTGTCATGCCTCTTTCTGTTCAGGTATTGATCTGTTGAACGTGAGGTATGGCTCATGGCTTTATCCTGGTGCATCCACATGGATCTTGAGTTCTTTGGATACAAAAATGAGACCCCATTGTCGAATAATGAATATAAGACAAGTCTTTGGTAGATTTGCCCATTTATCTTTACATTTGAGTCCGCCTTCTTTATAGGAAGCTTCCCATTGTAGCAGAAACCTGCAACGATCATGAGGCTCTTCGAGAAACTTTCCATGCATTGCTTTATCCAGTTTTGAAGGTGTTTTTTTGATAGTTAGCGTAATAAATAGCACGACATTGGTTGCTATCATTGAGGTAAACCCATGCCTCGTCCAGTGTAACAACCTTCTTCCATTTTTCACCTGCCAGGTACTTTTCATAAAGGGTCTGCTGCAGGTTTTGCGTTCTATATGGTGCGGCTTGAGAACATGAACTTGTGCCTTTTACGTATTTGAAAACTGATTTTTCTCTTTATAATACAGATAACGATAGATATTGGTACGTTGTTCAGTGAGGAAATGTTCTATTTCCTTCTTTTTTTCGGTTGGAATCAAGGGCTTCTTCAGGAACCTTTTTCAAAGTAACTTTTTCGCTTAATTTCATATATATCAAAATTTTCTTTTTATTTTCCTTTATTATTTGACTGATTGTTAACTTAGTAAATTATTTTTTCAACATTATTTTCTTTCATAATTTTATTACTTTAGGTAAACGACTATTTCTTGGAAAGTTTGAATTTTAAACATTTCGAATATTTAAAAATCGTTTTTCATGAAATATTAATTATTGTTTTTGTTCTTTCGAATTAATAAACCAGCACTTGATTCATGCACTTCTTTCGCTAGCTATAGCGTTCCAAAATCGTAATTTTAATAAATGGAACAACCTCTGTATAAAGGTATAGCCATAATTTTAACATTGGAAACGGCTATGCTTTCTTTTACGGTAGTTGAATAATTTTGCCCAGATTTACTTAGAACTCAAATATGATATAACTTTTCTTTACCGCTACTGATTTTGACAAGTTTTGTACCTAAGCCAATCATATTCGTATGGATGAGGATAGCCGCATTTGGGTTAAAGTGACACAAAATTGGTGAACTAATTAATGGTGTTTTCAGAGTTCGAAATTCTTCCTTTTTTCCTTTTTCACCAGATAAATGGTAAATTTTTATATAAGATTGGTCAAAAAGCGTCATCAATTTTGAAATTTCTTTGATTAATTTCATGTAATATCTAATCATACACTGCGTGACATTGAAAATAGAACACCAAGAAATAGTGGCCAGAAAATTATGCAAATTTCAGGGTAGACGCGCCTAACCGAGTTATGCAAATGATGTAAAATGCGCAGCCCTCGTGCGCACATGGAGTAAGATATAAGGGAAGGAACTTGCAGAAAGGACAGTATTCGTGTCGTTATTTCTTCAAGGAAAATCATTGTAGAAATTTTGTTCTTGTGTCAAAAGACACGTGTAATAACAGAGAATGCCAGGTCATCGTAAACGGAGGCAGTTCAAGCAGACAGACGCTTTTACGAGGGGCATGGTGATCGGACTGAAAAGGGAAGGTTGGTCCATACGTCAAATCGCAGCTGATACACACCTTGGTGCGTCCACGGTGCACCGACTGTGGAGAAGATGGTTAGAACAAGGAAATGTGGCAATTTATAGGAATGCCAGTGCAACCAGAGTGACGTCAGCACGTGTGGATCGGCGTATCCTTCGACAAGCAGTGGCGGCCCCACAAGCCACTTGTACCGCCATCCTGCAACATGTGCAAGACACCCTAGATCATTCCATCTCGACCAGAACCATTTCCCGTCGATTGGTTGCTAATGGCTTGCACTCATGCCGTCCGCTAAGAAGACTGCCATTGACCCCACCGAATAGGCGCCAACGTTTGGAATGGTGTCGGGCTAGATCGACGTGGATGACGGAATGGCACAGGGTTGTGTTCTCAGATGAGTCGCGTTTCTGCTTGTCCAGTGATAGTCGCCGTGTACGCGTGTGGCGTCGACGTGGAGAAAGGTCCAATCCGGCAGCAATTGTGGAACGCCCCACCGTGCGACAACGTGGAATCATGGTTTGGGGTGCAATCGCGTATGATTCCAGGTCACCTTACTTCGTATTCAGGGCACTATGACGGCCCAACGATACGTTGATGATGTGCTGCGACCGGTGACACTCCCCTACCTTCAGGGGGTACCCAATGCCCTTTATCAGCAGGATAACGCCCGACTGCACACTGCTCGCATTAGCCAACAAGCTCTGCAAGATGTACAGATGCTTCCCTGGCCACCGTACTCTCCTGATCTCTCACCAATCGAGCACGTCTGGGACATCATTGGACGCCGTTTGCATGCCTTGTCACAGCCGCGTTCAGAAGACGAACTATAGCAAATGGTTGAGAGGGAATGGAGAGCCATCCCTCAGGACGCCATCCGTACTCTGATTGACTCTCTACCTAGACGTGTTGCTGCGTGCATCGCCGTCCGCGGTGGTCCTACTTGCTTCTAAGCCGACGCCGTTCTTGCTCTCTATTATGACTATCATTTTGAAATAAAGATCACTTATTGTTCGTCCCTGTCTCTCTCTGTCTGCCGAGTTTCATCACTTTCTGGCCAGTATTTCTTGGTGTTCCATTTTCAATGTCACGCAGTGTATATTTCTATATGATTGTACTTCTTTGACCATTGCTGGCTGTATTCTTAACAGTTTTGAGGTCATGTTTCTTGAGCTTTGTGAAATGTTTGTTTGTTATATATCTGAAAATCTACAATTCTTCAAAAGCAAAATAAGTTTTTTTCATCGTTCAACTTTAAATCAGATTCATAAAAACATATGAAAATATCCTTGATTATTTTGAACTGTGCTGGAAAAGAGAGAAAAATTTTCGTTCCCAGATTTCCAAATAGTTCTTAATGAATCTTTCCAAAGACCACCTAATGTCTAAGGTTTTCTAGATCTAAGAGCAGTTTTCAGCAAACCAGAAACATAAAAATATATAGGATCGAATTTGGGGGTTTTGCAGTGATTAAAAGAGATGTACGAAATTCAGGTTTCATGCCTCTTTCAGCTCAGGTATTGACCTGTTCAACGTAAGGTATGGCCTGTTCCTTTATCCTGATTCACTCACAAGGATCTTGAGTCATTTGGATAAAAGATGAGACCTCATTGTCGAATAATAGGTCTAAGACAAGTCTTTGGTAGATTTGCGAATTTACCTTGACATTTGTTTAGTTCAAAGAGCATTCATTACCTTGAAAACTCTTCAATCCATGAGCTTTAGTGATATCTTTTTCTCTTTTTATTTCTGTTCAACTTCCACACACACAAACTTGTCAATATCTTGATCTAACATATTTTTGCTCAAAGACATTTGGATCCTTGGAGTGTATCCATTGTTTCTTCTATTTTAAAGATTGTAGATAAACATCCTTTTTTCCATCATATTATACAGTTTTCTTTAGTCCAAACAAATTCTTTATTCATCATCTTGTTTCTTGACCAATATTTACAGGAAAAGATAAGGGACTTGAAGTTGGTTTAATTATGTCTTTTTTAAGAATTTCATCATTTTATATTTTTTGATATCTCGTCCTTTGTTCTCACATTGTATGGCTTGTGTTTAATTTGTTTCTAAATTTCATCATCAATTCGATGTTTTGCCAAGTTGGATTTTCATAATTACAATGAAAATGAATCTTTATAATTTTACAACTTGTTTTAACTCCGGTTCATTTGATAAAATATTTATGCTCATTTGGAATTGAGATTCATCGTTCTAAAGTTGTTCACACTTTCATCTATAACATTTATTTTTGCAGGACTACTTTCAAAAACAATATTTGGTTGTTGATCATTTTTAACGGTTAATGATACAGATTCATCTTTCAGATATGTTTCCTTATTCTTATATTTCTCGTTCTTTAGTTCTCACACTGCATGGCTTGTGTTTAATTTGTTTCTTCTTCATCAATCCAATGTTTTGCCAAGTTAGATTTCCATAATCACGATGAAAATTAATCTTCATAATTTTCCAACATTGTTTTAACTCCGGTTCATTTGATAAAATATTTACGTTTATTTGGAATTGAGATTCATCGTTCTCAAATTGTTCACACTTTCCTCTATAACTTTTTTTTGTCGGACTAATTTTAAAATCAATGTTTGGTTGTTCAACATCTTTAATGATCGATAATACAGATTCATCTTCCAGATATGTTTCCTTATTCGCATAACATAAATCAAACATCTTGATAGCCGAAGTCCATTTGTTTGGATCATTTTGCTGTTCTCCTCAATGATATATAGACCATCCTTAGTCGTTATCTTTAATTCAATCAATTTAATATAAAGTTCCGGTATGATTGTATCTTTATCAGTGTTTATTCATAACTATTGATTTTGATTATTCGTCAAATCATATTCTATTATTTTAAGTTAAATATTTTGGCGTTCCTTATCTTAAGAAATTTTCGTCCAATTATTGATATCCATAAATATGTTCTCATTATTAGAAATTCAAATTCTATGCCATAAAATTTATATTTAAACAATAATTTCTACGATGTCTGATTTTTTCAAAGGGTTCAGAACACGTTTTATCAGAACAGTTTTTGTCGAAGCCTCTAACGAGGGCAGTCTTACGGTCGACCTCTGAAAGTTTTCACCCCTATATCAATGAGAAATTTGCAAGGAACTATTTAATCCACCAGAATAGTTCAGTTGTACTCAGAGTTTAACTTCTCAAATTCATGTATGGTCAACAAGATCTGATGGAAAAAAATCAGCCTTGGCGTAAGTTTAAATCTTCTCACACAGAATCCGTGTAGGAATGTATTATGGGTGCCATTGTACATGTCAGCGTAGAGCCGAGGTTTGTCCATACCTTCATCCATTTGGTGCTATCCATGGAGCTTCTCTAGAGTAATTATGAGACAATGTTCCACTATTCTTACAAATTTTACTCTTCAATAACATCTGGCCTCTTACTGTAGAATTTATTTTGGTAGTTCAGTTTCAGAGTGAAGCTTGTTTTTAGATAGAGATATTCGACTTGGAGAAAGGACATAGGGCTTGGAGATGTTGGGAATATTCATCTTTTATTTAAATTGGTGTGGTCACGAATAGCTCGAAATATTATGTAGAAATTTAAATTTTTCAACACGTTCCCGGTAATCTTTCTTGAATATGTCCATCTTCTTGCAAATGACAAGTAGATCGTTGATGGTTTTAGTAGGTTTTAGGTAGATTTATAAAGAATACTCTTTTGTGAACCCCTTTAATAAATTTGATTTTGTATTTTATTCAATTGAAATGCCGACCTTGTTGCACAACATAAAAATATCTTCCAAAATTCTGATTGCTGGTTCATCCCAGTGCTGATTCATTCTTATCTTCATTCTCAATTCTTTATTATTCGCATCAATATATAGATAAATATTAGGCGAATTATAATGCTTTCTCAATTAATGAAACTGGAATTGTGCGAGTTTAACCAGGTTTTGACTCTTCCAGTCATGTTCATGGAATCATAACGGGCAATTAAGTAATCAGCCCAGTGATTGAGAAAGCCGATCTCCTCAAGAGATTTCTCTCAAATTTCTCTTCACTCATGTTTTTCACCTGATTGGTGAGCCTTTCAGCAAGAGACCATATTAACAAACTAAAACTCCGACTGATAAGGAACAATAGAGATAGTTTCCATCTTTCTTGGTGTCAAATAGAAAACCCCAAAAAACAGACCCTCCAATTAAACAGAAGGAAGTCAAAACAGTTGGCTAAATGGTAATCTGGTCACCTGCGCCCTCTAGTCTATAAAGAGGGAGCCAAAAGCTTCCCCATGTGCACTAGGTGCAAAACCGAAGAGGCACTCTTCAACATATACTAAATTGTATTGGAAAGGACAAAGGATCCCTGTACTGAGAACCAAGAAGAGTTCTTGGACTTCTTTATGAGCACGACCTCCAAGATCTAGTCTAATTTAGACTAAAAGGACAAGTAAAAAAAAACTTTTCTGAGCGCTTTCTGACCATTATATATACAAAGGAAGATAAGATAATAATAAAATAATTACCTTTTAAAAAAACATTCCTGGCCACCCTAACACTATATTTGTTACACAAATAAGAAATATAAATAACAATATTATATTTATTTGAAAATAGAGCAATCTCTCTCTCCATAAATAAATCTTCAATTAAAAAGGCATATATCTGAACAATATATCATTTATTTTACCAATTTTTCAGTTGGCTGAACGCCAACCTTTATAAAGGTTATATCATGGTTAATAGGTTATAATACCTTCAAAAAGTTTGGCATTCAGGAAACTGAAATATTGGTAAAATAAACGATATTTTGATCCAATATATGCCTTTTCAATTGTATATTATATTTATTGGGAAATTACATTATACTAGGAATAACAAGTGATCATATTTTCAAGAAAATTTAGATATGAGCCCTGAAAAAGTATTTCCCAGAAGTATTTACTATATTTGGCATCAAAAACAGCACTAATATGTCTGAGCATTGATTGAAACAGAGATTGGATGACCTGTACAGGTACAGCTTGCCATGCAGCATCACCTCTATTCCAAAGTTCATCGAAAAAAAGTGACTACGTGTGGTGACGACTCAGTTGCTTGACAACCATTGACCATACGTTTTCTATTGGTGAAATAGAATGAGAATGTCCTGGTCAACACAGGCTCCTGCTTTGTGAGGGAGATTTGGGTTTATATAATGAAGTTACTTATCTAATTCATTTCCTAAAAAGAAACACAAATTCGTTTAAGCAGGACAAATATCATTTCCATGTTTTTTTTTTTTATGGTCCCAGAGGCATCCTGACAATTGACACAATTAAAATAATATTATTGAAATCTTTTTGATACATGAAAAAGTACACAAGGTGCATTATTTTAATAAATAAGATTAAATATATTTATATGTATGATACTATGTACAGTACAAGAGGCTCCTTGAGAAATCTAGAACTGGATATTTAAAACCAAACTTGTGTAAATACTCTGAACTAGCGAAAAAATAAAATTTAAATAGAAAAAGAGGTGTTGATGTTAAAAATAGGCCTATCCTGGCCGCTCAAATGAGCTTTTATACAAATTAGAACCTAATTCTAATAGAGACTTGGTTATAACATCCTAATTATAAAGTCCCAAGTTTGAAATATCATTACCATGCTGTTTATCTAATATAATGAACGCTTCAATTTTATAAACGATGAGGATATCTACAATTAAAGTTACTTAAATATCTTCTTGATAGACAATGGTAAGATAGTTATGATAATTAGTAATTCCTTCACACTTAACATTTCAAATCAAACATTGAAGTTGTTAGAGTTGACATGTATAACATTGTGATGCCTCCTCGTGTGTCAGCTTCTTCAAAAATCTTTCAATTCCTGCATATAATGGAAGCACAAAATGTTGTAAATAAAGAGCATATATTCGGTGGTTGATTATTGTATTGTCGCATATACTTTACTGGATTATAATATTGACCTACAGGTTGGTGAACTCCTTTATTCAGACCATCTGCCCCTGACGGTTGGTTGGGAAAATTATTCTGAATGGAACCAGGAGAAGAACTTCATACTAGGTAATATGTAAAGGTACAGATAGCTACCCGAAAAGGAGAATCTCTTTGTAAAGAAACTCGGTAAAACGCAGGGCTCATGGAATACTATGATTAACACTATAATTAATAATTTAGTTCTACAAATTCAGACTACGATGAGGACAACAGAAATGCAAATTGAAACTGGTGTAAATAGTTTTTTTTTTGGGGGGGGGGGGCTCATGTTAATATTGAATTGTATATAGTACTTTATTTAGGTTCATTTAAAACCATTGTTATACTGGGAGAATCCTGTATGAGGCTTGATCCCTAATAAGAGTTTTCGTGTGTGTGTGTGTATATATATTAAATTAAATTTTATTGCCCTCTATCGTTAAAATTTTACACAAATAAATTTACTGGCAATGCGTTTCTTTTTTTTTTTTTTTAAATCTCTACAGACCATACTGCAATGATATGATTTAATGAATGAGAGGGCTTGGCTCATCAGTAGTGAACCCTCTCAGCGGTTTCGCCAAATTAATCTCTAGACCGCTCTACTATTGTATTGGACTGGTTTTGTTATATACCCTGCATTTTCTATGGAAGGCAGCTAAATGGTGTTTAGTGAACTATGGACATAAGCTTATAGGTCTGTAGAGGTACATACATATAAATTTCAAGGTATTGCATCGAGCAAAGCTCTTCCGCGCAAAACATGTTTTCATAACCATTATATATTAGTAAATTAAATTTTATTGCCCTCTATCGTTAAAATTTTACACAAATAAATTTACTGGCAATGCGTTTCTTTTTTTTTTTTTTAAATCTCTACAGACCTTACTGCAATGATATGATTTAATGAATGAGAGGGCTTGGCTCATCAGTAGTGAACCCTCTCAGCGGTTTCGCCAAATTAATCTCTAGACCGCTCTACTATTGTATTGGACTGGTTTTGTTATATACCCTGCATTTTCTATGGAAGGCAGCTAAATGGTGTTTAGTGAACTATGGACATAAGCCTCAAATATAATAAGAAGTTTGATATCAATCTTATACAAGCGAATGGTCACTTAATGAACCAGTCTATAACTAAGCTACCTAACTACACACACAAAGCTTTATTGAGACTCTCTGGCCTCATACAGATTCCTCATTATATGAGAGAAGGGGTATTATATAAGTAAATAAAATATAAATTCAAGAAAGATTCAGTTAATTAGACATGTCTTTGATATTCAAAGCCTTCATGTAAAATTTATATACATTTAACGTGAATGACCTATTATTTGACAGGTTGGGTATTAAATAATATAATGAGGTCTGAGCAATTCCCGGGAGAGGCAAGTCTCTTTCTAAATCAAGAAATAAACATTCCAACATGTAATGTTCTAGTTGGTTATTCTTTTACATAGTGTACAAAATATATCTTCTGATTTAAAGTTTTTAATATATTTTCTCTGTAGAATACGGGAAGAATCCCAACTAGCAAACTAAGCAGCAGGTACTTAGCCGTATTGAAGATTTACCTCAATAATTCTGATTAATATGGCTTTGTGTGAGACGAAAAAATTATATTTAACTATTTTAGCATTTATTAACACATGCTCATTTGCGATGACAATGCAATCATTTGGAACTATTTTTATTAGATCATATTTTTTGTAAGTTTCAAAGAAACCCTGGGGGTGAGCCAAATAAATTAAATAGGGTTATAAATTAAAATAAAAGAACCAGATATTGTGCCCACTATTGAAAGATATGTATGATTATCTGATTTGTATGTGTTTGTGAATAAAAAGCTCTTATACTGTATTGGATTATATACGCAGCTGAGTATATAAGCAGAATCGTCCAATACAGTATTAGAGCTTTGAGAAGCAGATTGGTGGATTAAATTAGCGAAACCGCTGGGAGGGTTTATCACTGATGATCCAAGCCCTCCCAATATATTTTTTCATCGTAGTAAGGACAGTAGAAGTTTGTATTGTGTATAAAAGAAACATTCGTGCATTTTTAATCCTTAATTTTATATAAATGAAAAGTATATTTTATAAAAAGGTGTTCTCTAGCACGATTTCTCTAGTTCTCGTGGAGGTTCTACTGTAATAATATGTTTTAAAATAATTATATTATGATAAGCATATATAGAGAGCTTAGAGGTTTTAGATTAATATATTTTTCAAACTAAATATTTTGTGTGTAGGATGAACAAGTGGAAACGCCTTCTGACACAACCTGCTGCGGTCAGACAGCCACAGGGTAAGATTCCACTCATGGTGTTATTTCTACATGACACGAACATGTCTGTTCCAAGATTCCACTCATGGTGTTATTTCTACATGTCACCAACATGTCTGTTCCAAGATTCCACTCATGGTGTTATTTCTACATGACACGAACATGTCTGTTCCAAGATTCCACTCATGGTGTTATTTCTACATGTCACCAACATGTCTGTTCCAAGATTCCACTCATGGTGTTATTTCTACATGACACGAACATGTCTGTTCCAAGATTCCACTCATGGTGTTATTTCTACATGTCACCAACATGTCTGTTCCAAGATTCCACTCATGGTGTTATTTCTACATGACACGAACATGTCTGTTCCAAGATTCCACTCATGGTGTTATTTCTACATGACACGAACATGTCTGTTCCAAGATTCCACTCATGGTGTTATTTCTACATGTCACCAACATGTCTGTTCCAAGATTCCACTCATGGTGTTATTTCTACATGACACGAACATGTCTGTTCCAAGATTCCACTCATGGTGTTATTTCTACATGACACCAACATGTCTGTTCCAAGATTTCACTCATGGTGTTATTTCTACATGACACCAACATGTCTGTTCCAAGATTTCACTCATGGTGTTATTCTACATGACACCAACATGTCTGTTCCAGATCCCAGGTGATCGAAGGTACCCAAACGAAGCAGAACAATCCGATTGCGACGTACCTTCGCAAAATTTATTGTTGCTCCAATAAACCATCGGCCGTCTTGGAACCTGAAAGAGATGAAGGTAAGACATGATTTATAATACAATATAATGCGGCTTATAATTTTGAAACGACATTTGAAAATTATCCCGCATGTGTTTCTTTTGAACGAAAAATCGAAATTTATTTTGAGGAGAAATAACGATTATTTCTAACCTTAGGGATGAAGTATAAAAAGATGAATTGTGAAGAGTAATGATAAATGGAAAAATAAAGTGTCCAGGGATGGGTTATCATTACTCTTCAAAATTCATATTTTCATGCATCATCCCTAAGGTTAGAAATAGTCGTTATTTCTCCTTAAAATAAATTTCGATTTTTCGTTCAAAAGAAACACATGCGGGATAATTTTCAAATTTCGTAAGACGTGATGTTTATTCAAGAGAAGTGAGGGTACGATGGCTTCTAGTAAATTCAAAAGAATGAGCTTGTAGTGGCGTAGTCCATTGCATTCACTGTTAATTCGTTCCTATAAAATTCAGACCTATTCACTTCTTCATAAAGATATTCCTGAACTCTGCTATTCAAAATATTATTTTAAAATGTCCTTATCTTTGACATTCAAAGACTTGGTTTTTCTCCAAGATAATTCTCAACTTCTATACTGTCATTACCGGACTCTTAGAAAGATGGCTTTAAATTGATCTCAGTTCCTACTCCCCTGATTTTTCGCCCAGTGAATTCTTGTTCAGACAATTGAAAACAGAGTTAAAGGACATATGATTATCTACATTGGATAAGATAAGGTGAACAACTGTCAATACACTTTAATCTATTTGAATTGTGGATTTGATTGATTTGATTTCCTTCCTTGTCAAATGATGGTAAAATCCATTGCCATCGATACATTTTATTCAGAAGGGGATGTTATGAATATTTAAAATATCTGATAAAAAATCTCCCACTATATCATAGAATGCAAATATTTAGGTGAAGAAAGAGAAAAAACTCTTAAAAACACCTTCTGGAGATTTAGCAACCCACTGAAGACGCTGAGAACTATTTCAGAAAAGAAAAATATAGCAATAGAACTCTATAATTTCTACATATCAATTGTAAATAGATTCAAACACAAAAGAGGTAGTGAGGAAATTTTTAGAACAGATGTGTAAATAAATCCCTTTTCAAACAAAGACTCGCGTGCACATGGGGAAAGGGAGAGGAATTGCTGCATTGTTTTGTTGTTGTGTGGAGAATCCATACAGGGCAATGGGCCTTAATAAAAGCCTTTTGTTGTTGTTGTTGTTGAATATTAAAAATGTGAAATTTGCTTTAAAATAGATTTTCACTATATTTACTGATTTTTACTCATTGTCATGACTCTTAATCACGCTTTGTAGATTCTCTGATAAAATCATATAGGATGTTTCAAATCGCAATCTGTGGGTAGAAAATATTTTTGAAGGTTGTTTTAGATAATTCATTAGACTATAATTCCGATTTCATTGTTCACCTTATTATAATGATTTTTATATGCTCAGAAAACAAATATATCAACTATAATTTATTACACTGTAAGTTATATATAACGATATTTTAATAGCCTAAAATATTCCTATATGTATAGTGTTGTAATTTCTATACGAAAACAGAAATATTGGATGATATTACAGTAATGAGGCTGAAAAATCTCTTTTTACTTCACTGTACAACGGCCATGGCCGGTCAATCAAAGGATACTTCCTAAGATTGCGGCAAAGTGTAAAATAACCATAATAATGCAAAAGAATCAAATTAAAATTCTCTATTATGTTATTTTCGTTGTGTTAAGCGATAACATTAAGAGATTAGTTGCAAGGTTTTGAAAAGGGGAGTAAACATAGGTAGGATGGGACTACGCACGGAATCTAGCCCGAGATATACAACCCTCAGAACAGCTACGTATTCTCTGATTGAGAAGTCAAAAAGACAAACCTAAATAATAATTTCCATCAAACTCAGTTTTATTGAGATCTACAGAAATAGCCGTGTTTTTAAACCCAACTATTATAATACAATACAATGCGGCTTATGATTGTAAAACGACATTAGAAAATTATCCCGCATGTTTTTCTTTTAAACGCGAAAAATTGAAATTTATTTTTAAGGAGAGAAATAACGATTATTTCTAACCTTAGGGATGAAGTGTGAAAGGATGAATTGTGAAGAGTAATGTTAAACGGAAAAATAAAAGTGTCCAGGGATGGGAATCGAACTCACAGTGTTCTGCTTACCGGGCAGATGCCATGTCGACTGGTCCACCTGGTACAACTGTTTGACAGCGCGTGATTCATTCCTATCTCGCGGCTCAAGCTGCTTCCACTTTTAAACATCACAATCTTTTATAAAATGTTTGATTTCAAACCATAATTTTGAGAGCTTCAAATCTATTTCCAATTATTATTATTAGAAGGGTTACAAAACTTCAAAGGAATTTAATGACAATCAAAAATCGATCATGAGCGAAGATAAATTGTGTGATTAATGATTTACAGCTCTGCCGCTAGTAAATTCCTCATAACATTGAGTCCGAGTTGCAAGAACCTCTGATGAATAATATAAAATTTATCAAAAAATAGTTTTAAAAAAATCAATTAATAGTTTATATATATTGAAATAGAAGTACTTAAAAACTATTAAAATTATCACATACTTATATACTGAGTATATGTTACAGGGGCACCAAGCTTGAAAGACCATGCTGTAGGGTTGTACAATCTTGGAAACACCTGCTACAGCAACGCAATAGTTCAATCCTTGGCCCATACGACAGCTGTTCTGGAGAATTGCCTCTGGAATTTCAAACCTGAAAACATCAATCCAGACAGTATCAGTGGCGGCCAAATCATTAAGAGATTTGGAAATCTTCTGAGCGCTCTTTGGAAAGAAGAAAGCTCTTTCAGGCCCATTGAGTTCCACAAACAAGTTGGAATGTTCGAGAGCAAGTTCGGAGACTACTCAGAACAAGACTCAATGGAATTCTTGCAATTTCTCCTTGAGCATCTCCACAATGATCTCCACCAGCCTCCTGAACCTGAACCCTGCGGCGACACCATTGATGAAGGCAGTAGATTCTGGCGAGATTATCGAGCAACTGAAAATAGCCTAATAGTCGTTATGTTTGCAGGACAGACGGTCAATGCTACCCACTGTCAAAGCTGCCCAAGAATCTCCCAGAATTTTGAGGCTTTCTGGCATCTTTCCCTACCAATCCCCGAAAAGAAGGGCATTTCTTTGCTGGACTGTTTTGACAAATTCTTCGAAAAAGAAGTCATCAATGACTACATCTGCCCTGATTGTAGCAAAAAAGGATCTGTAAGAACAATCAATGTATTGAACTGGCCCAACATCCTAATTGCCCAATTGATTCGATTCCCCGATTTCGGAGGGGGCAAAAACAATAAAATGGTTGATATCCCACCTATCCTGGATCTTACGCAATTTGGATCAGACGCAAAGTACAAACTGTACGCCATTGTCAACCACTACGGAACCCCGCATACTGGCCATTTTACATCGGTCTGCAAACATCCAACCTCTGGCGAATGGTTCACCATGGACGACCACAGAGTGAAGAACACCAATTCTAACAAAGTAATCAGGAAGAACGCCTACATTTTATTCTACGAACGTATGAAATGAATAAATGATGCGCAGCACCAATTTTTAATTGACGATTCTTCAATGCTAAAGACTGTCGAACTTTTAATGGCAGATCTATCGGTATGTTGATTTTATATTGAAAAAATTAAAACTCTATATTGCGCTTATCTATGTGTGTCCCCGTATATTAAATACGTTCAGTATAATTTTAAACAATATTTTATAGAGATAAAACTTACGTGTAGTTTGATTAGATAAATTTGATTGTGTTTTTGACAACAATCTAATTTAAAACAGAAATATATCATTCCGAAGATATATCATTCCTCTTGCATTTTTCGATTTAAATATCTTTTTAATGTGCATAAAGAGCTACGCGTATATGAATCCTCAGAAAAATTAATCATTTTGATATTTATTTCGTAAAGTAACACATACACACATGATCGTCTTTATGAATACATGGTTAGAATTAAAACATCTTTGAGAACAACCAGCAAGTCACTTTTCTAAATTTATCTTTTGAATGCTTAGTCTATATACAATGTACGTCTTCATAAATTAAAGTATATAGAGATTGAAAACGTTGTGTAAAAAACTATGGTATAGATTTATTTTGTAAATTAAATTGTTTTTTTTTTTTCAGATCGCATTGTTTCGCCAACCAGCGCAGATTGGAGAACAAATTGTTCCATCTGTTTCTGCGAGAGGACCGCAAATGAAGGTATTCAATTTTTTTTTTTTTTTTTTTTTTTTTTTTGCGAATAATATTTTTTTGTCTTTATTTGGTAAAAATATTTGAATTCCTGTAATAAAACCTCTTACGTGTGTGTCTATTAATAGAGAAGTTGCTCAATAGAAGAAGATTACATATATATATGATCATATAGGAAGAATAATATTAGAAATATATATGTCATAATTTGCATAATATCCTAGATGTATAATTTCCCGCAAATAATTATGTAAATATGTTAAGCTTGTATTAAAATGTAAATATGCAAATTCATCCATCTATAAAAACTACAAAAATAAACGTGGCAGACATCGCGGACGAATGCTACGATACATCGCGGGTGCGCTGCTCACTTGGCTGGAACTAATTCTTGGGGATTGCATTGTATAACAGTTGCACCCTTCCATTCGATCACGACATATTTATTGCATTATTTTTTGTTTTAATCACTATAATATATATATATATATAAACCTTATTTTATTATTATTATTATTATTATTATATATATATATTAAACTTTAAATTCTTCCTTTTTTTTCTATGTTCTGCTTACATGACGCGTAACTACCGAGGCTACAGCGTGAACTTGTTATAACCCTATGTTGTTACTTAAATAAAAAAAAAAACTTTTTGAATCCCGAAAAGTAATATTTTATAATTTGTTTTTAATTATCATTACTCATTCTCTAATACAACTATCTTTTATATAAATTATATTTAATTATATTTATATATACATTTTATCTTTTATTTTTTCTTTCTTTTTTTCATATACATATATATAATTTAAAGTGAATTTCTCAAGGTATTATAGATCAACAATATATATTACTTTGTATAATATATTTTGTGTCTTGTGTGTGTTATATGAAATATTGGAGGAAAAGTTTATTAAATTTTCGAATTCCATTCTTAATAAGGTAAAGACAGCATAAAAATAAATTTTAATTTTACAAATATTTATGTTGGCTGAACGCCAACCTTTTTCAAGGTATGTTTAATATTAACCATAATATTTATTAACACCTTGATAAGGGTTGACGTTCAGCCAACTGAAATATCGGTAAAATAAATGATATTTTGATCCAATATATGCCTTTTTAATTAAATATTTATTAATGTATTGCTCTATTTTCAAATATATATATTCAACAAAGATGCATATATTGGATTTATAATTATTTTATTGTTCCAATATTTCGAGGGGCAACTCGCCTCTCTTTATCGAGGATGTTTGTGTTTTTCACTAAAACATGCGAGCACACGTACACCACCCTCGTTCTACAAGGCCAATGAAAGAATTGTATCTTTGATTTAAATATTACATTCAGTATATATACAGCTAACAATTATATATAATATTACAGATCAACACCATTATTATTATTTTATCCACACATTGTGCGTGAAAGATATATATATATAGTTTCACTATGCAAATCTATATGATAGGGGCTTCTTACAGACCTAAAACTTTGTTCCAATAAGTCTTCATCGAATAGGACAAATAGTGCGTTAAAACCCCCATAAAGATCAAATACTCACATCTCTTCTTTATTTATATAAATATCAATATTTCAAATGTTTTTTTAAACATGGAAACTTTCTCCTTGGATTATAAAAACTATAGAATAAAGCGTTAGGAGGAAATAAATTTTAATAATCGACTATTTTTTTTTTTTTAGGTAGTCGATTATTAAAAATTATTTTCTCCTAACGCTTTATTCTATAATTTCAAATGTTTTCCTTCTAATAAAATTATTTTCAAATTTCTATTCCAATTATCATAGTTTTACAGTATACATTTATACATTTCTCTAAAAGAGATTTTTTATTATTTATTTCAGAATGTAAACTGCTTCTATATTTTGTCTGTCTAATAACATTTTCTTCAAATTAAAGATACTTCGGCCAGTAAATATTTATTGTCCCGACGTTTCGACAAAAATCTTTTGTTAGCATGAAATAAAGTAAAAAGAGGAGCATCTTGATACATAATTTATTCTCGCTAGCTTTCGAACCTGCATGGTTCTTCATCTGGCGTGGATAGCTTTTACACTAACAAAAGTACTGCGACACAGGAACCTTATATACACCTAGGAGGAAATTTACATACTTAAGCTAATGGATTAAAAGAGAATATATGACGCAGACGTTAAAATTGGAATATTTACATATAAAAAAACGAAAACAAGATTTGTAAAATTATGAATATATGTAAAACCAGTCAACATTGTTGCGACAAATGAGTAACAGTCCAAGGGCACAACCAAGGGCCCCACTCAATGTCACAACCAATGTGGAGGGGATAGGGGGGGGGGGGATTGGGGGGGATGGAAGTGGGGGGGTTTGGGTGGGAGGAGTAGTACTCACTATTAATAGAGGACTTTGTATATATCGGGAAGTTCTATTTTGCGGTTAATACTGTTGGTTTGTGAGGAAATGATGGATTCTAAGCATAGTCTGTTGTATTTGTGGTTGATATGTCTGTATTTAATGTGTGGATGTTCAAGATCAAAACTATGGCCTGTTTGTGCGATATGGGTGTAGATTAGGGATTTTGTGTCTTTATTGTGAATATTGCGATTATGTTCTGAAATTCTGATACGTGCGGTTCTGCCTGTTTCTTAAGTCAGGAGCGAACAAAATCAAAACATTTGGCAAAGCGTTAAGAATAGAATAATTTTTAACGCTTTGCCAAATGTGAAAAATAGTACAAATGTGATATTGTACTTGGATAAGGTGCATAAATTATGAAAAATGTATCTCCTTTGAGCTTTGCCAAATGTTTTGATTTTGTTCGCTCCTGACGAGGACATAAGATGTTTGTCGAAACGTCGATATAATAAAAAAGATTTACTGGCCAAAGTATCTTTAATTTGAAGAACTTTGAATTCCGACCAGGCAGCCTCTATCTTTACGATAATAAAATTCTATTATTTTGTTTTCAAATTTCCTCTTTAATTTTCAAATTTGAAATTTAATCTTTGTTGTTTTGTTGTCCAGGCATTTGGCTACGGCTGGTCTCTCCAAGACCTTCTTTGAATTATTTTATTTTTACTTTTTATTTTTCTATTTTTATTTATTATTTAAACATATATAACCTTTTCTTTTTTAAGTTTCCAAATTCAAAAAGGCGCTCAATATATACGCGCAACTATTGGTTCAAAAAAAGGCAGATAAGGTAAAATTACTATTATAAAATATATTTGATCCTTTGCCCAATCAATCTCTGGTACTGTTTGGGCAGGGAGAACAACCCAGATTTCCTTGGTTTTTTGAACCAAGAAAATCTGATCTAGTGCTTGAGGTTGTTGGCCTCATTTTAGAGTTCCAGGGAGCTCCCCAGTCCTAGCATTACCAGTGTGATGTTCAGAGATGTACCAGATGGTACAGAAAATGATGCATTTCTGGCAATACTGAAGCCGTATTATGATATGGAATTTTGATCCGAAAAATAGCATATGCTTGTTTCAAAACCGAGCAGTCAATGATTGGCAGCAAATATTGATGAAGTGCAGATGATACTAATGTGCATCATGAATTTTTAATCCCATTGTCCAATAACAGCTGGTACTGTTAGGATGGGAGAACTCTTCTGAACCAGGAAATTTTGGTGTTTGAGGTAGAGTACCTCAGTTCTGGTGATCCAGGGTTCTACTCTGGCAGGCGTGGGTGGGAGCCTGCCAGGGGAGGGGGGAGGCCCCTCTCGCTCGAGCAGTACCTGGGGATCAATGAGATGGTACCAGATGGTTCAGTTGAACCAGTGCAATGGCGTGATGCCAATTCTCAGAGAAATGCCCTTCTCATTTCATATTTGAATATTCTGTTCGAAGATGGATAGTGGTTGAAACCAATCCAGATGGTTGAATAATATCGGAAATGAACAATTCACTGTGTTTAGGCTAAATTGTTCTGAATATGAATTCGATATGAATTTTAACATTCTTATTTGTAAAACCTAGTAGAGAGGAACAGTTTGTTTCCAGTTATGTTTGGAATGTCTGAATTGATTAGGCAAAATTGAATATTTCGGAATATCTCTATAACAAAAATTCATCTTCACTCTTCTCAAATTGACATGGTGATATTTATTTAGAATTGGCTATGAAGAGCAAAAATTAATTTTCCTTATAAATTTCATTGAGAAAATATTTCGGATATTTTTCGGTAATATAAAAAAGTGATAAAAAAGGACATCAATATATAATCAAATATACCTGATGTATCTTATTGAATTTATTAAGCACCAAAATATTGTTCATTCTTTCGCGTGAATTTAGAGGCAGAAATTAAGTTTGCATATATTGAAATCTATCTTTGCTTCAAAATTTGCATATGGTAAAGGATCAAGTACAAATTTTATTCAAGAATTTTATCCATATTCTAATATTGTAATCACAAGATCAATGTATATCATTTATAATAAATATATTATTTATATTGGAAGATTCTTAAAAGTGTGAAAAGGCCTCCTACAACCCCAGCAATATTTCAAAGAGCAAGAATTTTGACGAATATATTTTAACTGTAACAAATATGAGAAATAAAAGGTAAAAATGAAATTTGTCTTTATTTACACTTACAAGATACACTGCTTTTAAAAATTTTAGAAGAAAGGATTATGTTTATATTTATCAATAATTTTATCTTCCAAATTGCCTGTGTATGTTTATCTTAGTGAGTCCCATACTTTCTTCGCATTTGTTTCTCCGATGAACATTCCAGCTTGTTCATTTGTCAACGTAGTGATGATTATCCCAAATGTTTCATCATTTTTCTCACTCCAAATCTCCCAAGAACTTTTGTCTTCCATATCAGGTTCTGGATCGGAAATTACACATTTAAATAATTTTCTTCCTCTCAGAACTGCGTCGATTTTCAACGCCCATATTTGATGATTAGTTCCTGTTAATGGTTCAATTTTTGTTTTAGGATAAAAAATTATATTCAGCCATTTTGGCCTTTTGAACTAATATAAACAAACCAATATATTTTAAATACAAATATATATTTCAAATTCATTTAAATATTGGGTAGCTTTTAAACATGCAATATATAGATATAATTTAACTTAATCTATATAAATACATTTAATCTTCTTAGAAGTGCTTCTGTTTACCGATCAGAATAAACTTCTTGCTTAAGCTTCAGATTAAATATTTTCGCTTTTGAGCTTTATATAAAACAACCACGTTCTGCTACCAATTGTTGACTTAGCTTAGAATTATTAATGAAACTGATTCAAATAATTATTAATGAAACTGATTCAAATAATTATTAATTAAACATTATATTAATTGATTTACAAGAGCGAGAACAAAATATAAAAGGGAAACTAATATTAAACAAAGGATCTTTTTTCTTTCGGTTAGCGCCTATTTACCTGTTAGCTTACACACACTCTGTGGTAACAATTAATTAATATATATACAACAGATTATACATAATACATTTAATATTTGTTTTGAAAATAGAGCAATCCATATTTAATTCATTAGATAATAAAAAGGCATATATTGGATTTAATAAAATATTCATTAGGCAAAATAAATATTTTATTAAATCCAATATATGCCTTTTTATTATCTAACATTTAATATTGTAAGCCACTTTTATACAAGATATTGAATTAATATAACTAAGGAAATATTCTAATTTGAGACTTAACACTATATTGAGAATGACATTTAAAATTCTTTGTCTTTTTGAATTCGATAATGTCATTATTGATATTTCAGTTTCAAATATTTCTATTCTAAAAAGAACACATTTTCAATGGCGTGATTAATATAATCGTATTATCAGTTTATGATACCAAAAATATTAAGTTAAATATTTTATTTGGAAAGTTTTTGTTGTATATATTAATTAGTTGTTACCACAGTGTGTGTGTAAGCTCACAGGTAAATAGGCGCTAACCGAAACAGAAAAAAAGTTCCTTTATTTAATATTAGTTTCCCTTTTTATTTTGTTATCTCTCTTGTAAATCAATAAATATAATGTTTAATTAATAATATTCTTGGAATCAGTTTCATTAAAATTCTAAGCAAAGTCAACAGTTTTCAAATTCAGAGATTTATTCTATGATCGTGACTCCTTCCAGTCATAATTCTATATCCTCATGAAACTTCAGGCAATTATTATGAACACCTAAGTAAAACAAACACACAAACCTTATTCCTATTTTGTATGATCAGGAAATGTCTTTTTTTTCTTAATTTATCCACCTGATCCAAATTTAAATTCACTTTTGTACTATTTTTCATATCTATCACCGAGATTTTTCAGTACTTTTCACACAAAATACTTTTATAATACAATATAAGGCGGCTTATGATTGTAGAACGACATTTGAAAATTATCCCACATGTGTTTCTTTTGAACGAAAAATCGAAATTTATTTTAAGGAGAAATAACGATTATTTCTAACCTTAGGGATGAAGTATGAAAGGATGAATTATTTTTCCGTTTGTCATTATTCTTCACAATTCATCTCCTTTCATACTTCATCTCTAAGGTTAGAAATAATCGTTATTTTTCTACTTAAATTTCTATTTTTCCTTCAAAAGAAACACAGGCGGGATAATTTTCAAATGTCGTTCTACAAAATATTTTTAGTAAAATAAATGATATTTTTATTTAAAAAAAATACTTTTTAGAAACTAACTCAAACAAGAATATGTAAAATATTTCTAAGAGTCCGCAAAAGAAACTTAAAATCAAAATGAAGTCTATCAGCATATGAATCTAAACACAGTAATCAATTATTTACTGTATTAAATGTTTTGGTTATTTAAATGATCATGAGGGAGATCAACTATATTGCAAAATGGAAAATTAGGAAAGACAAACTTCAGGATGACACAGCAATTTATTTAAGGCAAGAACAAACAATGAATGATAAACAAAAGATAAGCAATGAGGTAAGTTTACAGAGTAGCAAAATAATAACATAAAAAATGATACTCTGTTAATAAAATAATAAATGCTTTGCTACAATATTCTAGCTCTAGTTTCCCCTGATGAACTATCTCCCGGTGAGTTTTATAATTTAATATTGCTAAGAGATTAACATTTAGACATCACTGTATATATATATACTAGCCGAATGACCCGGGAAACGCCCGGGTTTTACCCGATTAAATGCTTTTATTCAAATACTATTCGTTACAATTATAAATTGGCGCCGTGGATGTCATTCTTGTATAATATATAAATAAGTTTAAAAATTGTAAAAAAAAAATGGATCGGCCGGGAATAGAACCCGGGCCGCCCGCGTGGCAGGCGAGCATTCTACCACTGAACCACCGATGGTTATGAGAAATGGCCTTATTTGGGTATATATTCCATTCACAAAAGCAAACGGTGACAGAATTGATTAAGAATTGTTGCTTGATGACTCTGATACTTGTATATTTTAATGTGATTGAACCCGTACTTAATGATTTTTAATGATGTGAATAATATCACACTGATGTATATAGTTGTTTAAGTGAAGAGTAATGATAAATGGAAAAATAAAAGTGCCCAAGGATGGGAAAATATTGAAGATATTTCATTTATAAATTAATCTCATTATTTAATCTGTGAAAATAAAAATATTGGACTGGTGACCAAACAAACTGAAAAGATATGGCTTAATGTTATATAGTTATGATATATAATTAATTGTGATGGTTATGTAATTTTGATATTCATTGAATAAAATATATAAAGTTTAAATGTGTTTCAAACTTTAATAACAAGCACAAAACACACGCATATTGAAGAAATTTTTAAAAATTGTAATTCTATAATCTATATACCATTCGATGCTAATACAATATATTCGGTAATTTATAATACAATATAATGCGGTTTATGATTGTAGAACGACAATTTTAAAACGACAATTTCCCATCCCTGGACACTTTATTTTTCCGTTTATCATTACTCTTCACAAATCAACCTTTCATACTTCATCCCTAATGTTAGAAATAATCGTTATTTCTCCTTAAAATAAATTTCAATTTTTCGTTTAAAAGAAACACATGCGGTATAATTTTAAAATGGTCGTTCTACAATATATTCGGTGCTGATAAAAATTACTTTCACTCTTATGGGAATTATCTTCAGGGATTTCATTTTCACCTTTAACCTCACTATCTTGATTTTATGGGAAGATCGATCTTAGTTCATATCTACCACTATTGACCATCGCAGATAAATGTTTTCCCAATGAGGAATAATTCCACAAATATCATTTATAGGAAATAACATGCTATCTATATATAAGGAAAATAAAAGTATTTAGGCACGAATGTTTCTTCCCTATATATATAAGAGTCAGTGTATATATATATATTTATCTATGTATGTATGTATGTGTGTATGTTTGTCGGCTATACACGTTCACAATACGTAACTAATCTGACTGAAATTTTAACTGTATATAGAGTAGAATCTGGAAAAACTTATAGTGAAAATTTCAGGTCTCTATCCCGAATATTTGTCGAGTTATTTGAAAGTTTTCGTTGCAAATTTGTCCTTTCGCTCTCGAGCAGCGCCTCTAGCGGTGAAGATGGGAGGTAATATCAGCTGACCTAATGTACATGTAAAGTTTGGAGCGGGACGTTTCACAAGTGTGACATGCATGGCACTAATTTATAATTGTAACGAATAGTATTTGAATAAAAACGTTTAATCGGGTGAAACCTGGGCGTTGCCTGGGTCATTCGGCTAGTTTATACATAAAACAAACTTCTACTGTCCTTACTGCGATGAAAAATATTTGGAGGGCTTGGCTCATTAGTGGTGAACTCTCCCAGCCCTTTTTCCAATTTAATTTACGCTTTTTAGAGCTCTAATATTGCATTGAACGATTCTGATTATATATGCTACACTGAAGGCTAGAATCTAAGAAATGGTATTTAAGCAAACTATGGGCATATGCTTTTAGGGAAGTAGAATTACATATAAATATTTGCATCGAGCCATGCTCTTCGGAAAACAATAAGGACAAATCCAGTTAGGCATAAATTAATTATAGGGTAATAACGAGCCATATATATATAAGAAAGGAAAACAGCACGCAAGTTTTTTTTAAACACAAAATACACTTCTACTGTTCTTACTGCAATGAGAAAAAATATTGGGAGGTCTTGGCTCATCAGTGGTGAATCATCCAGGCGGTTACGCCAATTTATTCCACCAGACCGATTCTTAGAGCTCTAATACTGTATTGGACGATTCTGCTTATATTCAATCAAACTATGGACATAAGCTTTTAGGACAGTAGAATTACATATAAATATTTTCATCGAGCAATTCATATGCAAATCTGTATATTCAATTCTATTGTCCTCAATGTTTTGCCCATATTTTGCTTGAATATCATTTCTGAGATTCCACACTTTAGTGTAGCATATATAAGCAGAATAGTCCAATACAGTATTAGAGCTCTAAGAAGCGTTCTGGTAAAATAAATTAACGAAATCAAATTATGGAAATAAAAACTCTAATAATAAATATAGTTTATGAATTGAACTGCAATACCTCAGTTCTTTATTCTCAAAAACAATTAGCCATCTTTATGTTTCTTATATTTGGTGCAATCATGCATAGTTCTTTATTTTACAGATTCATTTTTATAAATATAATATTTTATGGTACAATCTTTGAACTCTTCCTTCTCCAACTTCGTTTACTCGTTTCTCTCTTCGTTTTTCTACATCAGCTGCTTTTCGGTCCCCTATATTTTCAGGTAGTAAAATGAGGGATATCTAACCTCAAAACAACACAGTAATTTATCAAATGAAAACATTTAGACGCTAATGTTTCTTTTCACAAAATAAATTAAACTTCTACTCTCCCTACTGCGATGAAAAAATATTGGGAGTTCTTGGTTTATTAGGAAGGTTTCGCCAATTTGAAATACTATACCGCTACTTTAGAGCTATAATAATGTATTGAATTATTCTGCTTTTATATACAGCACTAAAGGGTGGAATCTTAGAAATGGAATTTAAGCAAACTATGGACATAGGGTTTCAGGACAGTAGTTTTACATTTAAATACTATGCAAAAAAATTCTAAAATATATATTAATGGCCCCCTTTCAACGAGTGAATCTAGAATGATAGCCAGACCACCTAAGTTTTTTTAAGTTTCACCTTATAATCAATTTTGAAATAATGTATGTGTTTGTGAAGATTTGAGGTGCTTTATGGCATTGTTTTATGTTGGTACTTGAATTACACGTTTTAATTGTTAACATACTTGTTTTAATCTTAAATATGTAATTCAAATGATATTTAAAACTGTGTATAAAGAGTTTGAGTCAAAAGGCGATCCATTAATTAAGATTATAAAGAAGGGCGTACCTGGATCTGTAAAGAAAAAAAAACAAATTTTCTCTTAAAATATTTCGAGAGATTTCTCCCTCTTTATCAATTTATTGCACTGATAAAGAGGGAGCAATCTCTCGAAATATTTTAAGAAAAAAATTGTTTTTTTTTGTGTTTTTTTTTTCTTTACAGATCCAGGTACGCCCTTTTATATAATCTGTGTATAAAGAGTTAAGGTTTTATAATACAATATAATATAACTTTCATGATAATATATAACTATATATATACTCGAGCTTATCACTCAGTGGAAGGTAAATGGATAATATGTCTCGAGGTCCTAGTGTAATATAAATTGTCCCAAAATTTCGTAAACATATTATGACTATGATTTATATTTTGCAAGTGTCTACAAACTTTTGAGACAATCTTGGTAATATTGGTAACCTTTTGTAAAATTTTAACAGAATTCTTATAGAAGAATGATTTAATCTCTGTTCTAAATGAAGGGTGGCCAATCAGTAGATGGGTCAAGTTTCAGAATTACAAGGTTGTCCGAAGTTCGTAAACACTTGCGAAATATAAATAATAATATGTTTACGAACTTTTGGGACAAACTTATAACTCTTTACTGATAAGGTGGAAAAGTGATAGGTTTATTGTTAAAGGAAAGAGATTGATTTTTTCCTCCATTTTTATTGCAAAATATTCAAAGTTTTCATAGAATCTATGTACCAACTTTTCATTAGCAATAAGGTGGGGGCTTTATAGCATTTATTGACTGCCAGAGCAACTTTGGACGAACATTTCATTGGAGCAATAAAGTGGGGGTTTATAGCATTTAATGGCTGCCAGAGCAACTTTGGACGAACATTTAATTGGAGTAATAAGGTGGGGGCTTTATAGCATTTAATGGCTGCCAGAGCAACTTTGGGCGATCATTTCATTGGAGTAATAAGGTGGGGGCTTTATAGCA
This sequence comes from Cordylochernes scorpioides, assembly GCA_030710605.1. NCBI lineage: Eukaryota > Metazoa > Arthropoda > Arachnida > Pseudoscorpiones > Chernetidae > Cordylochernes > Cordylochernes scorpioides. The sequence continues at coordinate 18,206,068 of CP092873.1, read as the reverse complement.
TTTATTGACTGCCAGAGCAACTTTGGACGAACATTTCATTGGAGCAATAAAGTGGGGGTTTATAGCATTTAATGGCTGCCAGAGCAACTTTGGACGAACATTTAATTGGAGTAATAAGGTGGGGGCTTTATAGCATTTAATGGCTGCCAGAGAAACTTTACACGAACATTTCATTGGAGTAATAAGGTGGGGGCTTTATAGCATTTAATGGCTGCCAGAGCAACTTTGAACGAACATTTCATTGGAGCAATAAGGTGGGGGCTTTATAGCATTTAATGGCTGCCAGAGCAACTTTGGACGAACATTTCATTGGAGTAATAAGGTGGGGGCTTTATAGCATTTAATGGCAATCGGGGCAACTCTGGGCGATTATTTCATTGGAGCAATAAGGTGGAGGCTTTATAGCATTTAAAGGCTCCCAGAGTAGCTTTGGACGATGATTTCATTGGAGTAATAAGGTGGGGGCTTTATAGCATTTAATGGCTGCCAGAGCAACTTTGGGCGATAAATTCATTGGAGAAATAAGGTGGGGGCTTTATAGCATTTAATGGCTGCCAGAGCAACTTTGGGCGATCATTTCATTGGAGTAATAATGTGGGGGCTTTATAGCATTTAATGGCTGCCAGAGCAACTTTGGGCGATCATTTCATTGGAGTAATAAGGTGGGGACTTTATAGCATTTAATGGATGCCAGAGCAACTTTGGGTGGTTATTTAATTGGAGCAATAAGGTGGGGGCTTTATAGCATTTAAAGGCTCCCAGAGTAGCTTTGGACGATGATTTCATTGGAGTAATAAGGTGGGGCTTTATAGCATTTAATGGCTGCCAGAGCAACTTTGGGCGATAAATTCATTGGAGAAATAAGGTGGGGGCTTTATAGCATTTAATGGCTGCCAGAGCAACTTTGGGCGATCATTTCATTGGAGTAATAATGTGGGGGCTTTATAGCATTTAATGGCTGCCAGAGCAACTTTGGGCGATCATTTCATTGGAGTATTAATGTGGGGGCTTTATAGCATTTAATGGCTGCCAGAGCAACTTTGGGCGATCATTTCATTGGAGCAATAAGATGGGTGCTTTATAGCATTTAATGGCTTCTAGAGCAACTTTGGGCGATCATTTCATTGGAGTAATAAGATGGGTGCTTTATAGCATTTAATGGCTGCCAGAGCACCTTTGGGCGATCATTTCATTGGAGCAATAAGGTGGAGGCTTTATAGCATTTATTGGCTACTAGTTCAACTTTAGGTGATCATTTCATTGGAGTAATAAGGTGAGGATTTTATAGAATTTAATGGCTGCCAGAGCAACTTTGGGCTATCATTTCATTGACGTAATAAGATGTGTGCTTTATAGCATTTAATGGCTGCCAGAGCAACTATGGGCGATAATTTCATTGGCGTAATAAGGTGGGGGCTTTATAGCAATTAATGGATGCCAGAGCAACTTCGGGCGATCATTTCATTGGAGCAATAAGGTGGGGGCTTTATAGCATTTAATGGATGCCAGAGCAACTTTAGGCGATCATTTCATTAGCGTAATAAGGTGGGGGCTTTATAGCATTTATCGGCTGCCAGAGTAACTTTGGGCGATTATTTCATTGGCGTAATAAGGTGGGGGCTTTATAGCATTTAATGGCTGCCAGAGCAACTTTGGGCGATCATTTCATTGGAGCAATAAGGTGGGGTCCTCATAGCATTTATTGGCTGCCAGAGCAACTTTAGGCGATCATTTCATTGGCGTAATAAGGTGGGGGCTTTATAGCATTTAATGGATGCCAGAGCAACTTTGAGCGATCATTTCCTTGGAGCAATAAGGTGGTGGCTTTATAGCATTTAATGAATGCCAGAGCAACTTTGGGCGATCATTTCATTGGAGCAATAAGATGGAGGCTTTATAGCATTTAATGGCTGCCAGAGCAACTTTGGGCGATCATTTCATTGGCGTAATAAGGTGGGGGCTTTATAGCATTTAATGGATGCCAGAACAACTTTGGGCGATCATTTCATTGGAGCAATAAGATGGAGGCTTTATAGCATTTAATGGCTGCCAGAACAACTTTGGGCGATCATTTCATTGGAGTAATAAGGTGGGGGCTTTATAGTATTTATTGACTGCTAGATCAACTTTGGGTGATCATTTCATTGGAGCAATAAGGTGGGTGCTTTATAGCATTTAATGGCTGCTAGAGCAACTTTGGGCCATCATTTCATTGGAGCAATAAGATGGGGGCTTTATAGCATTTAATGGCTCCTAGAGTTACTTTGGGCCTTCATTTCATTGGCGTTATAATATAGGAGATTTAAAGCTTTTTGTGAAAGTCAGGGTAACTTTTGGCGATCATGTTATGACATATCTCCACAGAAATAGAAGCCGCCTAAGCCTCAAATAGGAACAGATGCCACCCAATTCCTCAAAGAGGGAATTCAATAAATCAGAGATTTTACACTCTTCCACGATAGATCGCCCAGGTCTCCAAGTCAGCGGAGGTCGCCCACTCCTGCAAAACAGAGAATTTCGTCCAGTTCACCAACATGCCCTTAAAGTTGCACTTACCTACAAGATCAGAGGATTTCGCCTAATCCTCCCTGATAATGGAGGATACTTCCTCCTCTACGACAATTGAGGTGGCCCAAGCCTCAAACAACGGAGGTCGCCCAGTCCTGCAAAACAGAGAAGTTAGTCCAGTCCTCCAACACACCGTTAAAGTTGCACTTACCTCCAAGAACAGGGGAATTCGCCTAATCGGACAACGGAGGTTGCCCAGGCCTCCGTCCGACCCCACGGTCCACCGAGGCGATGGCGGCACTCTCCCCCCGGGATGAACATATCGTCCTGGAAACCTCGTACACCTATATCCCCTATCAGCTAACACCCAACGAAAACCCCGCCCCGCCGCCTTCTCTCCTCCTCCCCAACTCCCGAAGGAGTTTACTGGGGGGAAGGAGAGGAGGGGGTGGTGCCGTGTGGAAGGGAAATCATGCTAGCTAGGGGGCAGTCGTACCAATCATCTGAGGTGAAAGACTGGGGCAAAGAGAACGAAGACACGGGGTGACACGGAACACGGGTTAGTAACGAGGGGAGAGACAACCAACAACGGAGGTGGACAGGGACACAAGGGGGAAGGGAGGGACAAGGGGACAGGGAGGGGTTAGTAGACAGAGAGAACAAGGACAACGGGAGGGAACAGGACATGAGGGACGAATGGGGGGACAAATCAACGCCGTGATGTAAACATTCAGGGGGAACAGTTAGGTGAGAGCTAATAGAGGGTATAGGTGCACGCTGTTCCACAACAATATATTCTTCCTTCCTATAACAATTAAAAACTACTTTAGCTTCTTTCTATCTCTCTGTTATAACAATTCAGTTATGGATCTAATTGACACTTATTATATATAATATTGTAATTATCAGGAAATAACAGTCTCTGTAGCGTGCACCATATAACCTGTACATTTCTATTCTACATGAGCTCTCTCTATGTAAACATTTACATATACATCCTATACCGCGTTATAACTGGAAACAATATTTACTTATAATAAACATCTACTTCTGAGATTGCTCAATTCTGGTTACTATTTGATTCACCGAGAAATATATTTTTCACATACAACTTTGTGTGAACATCTTTCATCAAAACACAATGCAAGATTGCTGCATGAATTGTTAAATTATGGTACAGTTAAACCTGTCTATAGTGCCCCCTCTTGGGACTCACCAAAGTAGTATGCTATAGAGAGGGGGTGCTATAGACAAGTAACTTTTAAATTAAAATGTTTACATTTTAATGTTTACTGGTACTATTACTGTTATTACAGGATGTACCCTACCTTTCAGTTGGGAAAATATGTAAAAGACCAAAAGTTCTTAATAAAGCGTTTTGTCTTTGTTGTTGTATTTAGATGCGATTGAAGTTAATGAAAGAAACTTGTATTGCGAAAGAATTTATCTTTTATATATTATATCTTTGAATGAATAAACGCATATTTTGAATCAAATGTGTTTATTATAATTTCCAATATTTCGATGAGGCAGTTCGCCTATCTTCAAAATCGGAGAATATTCAAGAGTTATTATATTTATATTTTATGATAAATTATCTTCCTTTTCCATTCAACAGTAAAAACAAAATTTCTTATATGATTACTGGTATTTTCGTAAATATTTTCATAACAATTTCGATTTCAAAAACATCTTTAATTTGTTAAAACTCTTATAGCATTTATAGGTTCATTTATATATACATTGCAATTCCTCTCTCCTGTAAGGTCTGGGGGAGGTCACCTCTACTCTACCAACTCGCCATATGTAAATAACCAGGACAAGGTGACTCGAATGGAACACCTGTAAACCGAGACGATATAAATAAATTTAAAAAAACTCCTCTCTCAGTATTTGTTTGTCTCCATAAATGAACTCTAATGTCAGGGATGAAGTATGAAAGGATGAATTGTGAAGAGTAATGATAAACGGAAAAATAATTATTATTTTACGTTTATCATTATTCTTCACAATTCATCTTTTCATACTTCATCTCTAAGGTTAGAAATAATCGTTATTTCTCCTTAAAAATAAATTTTGATATTTCGTTCAAAAGAAACATATGCGGGATAAATTTCAAATATCGTTTTACAATCATAATCCGCATTATATTATATTATAAACTCTAATGTTATTAATTCAGGGTAGAAATACGAAACTCTTATTTAGCCGTTTAATTCTTTCAATTTAACCTCAAACCTCTCTCAGAAATGTTTACTTTGTTAATATCAATCCTCGAGACTCTCGTTTGTTTCTCTTCAGCCAGGATAAACATTATAAAGAGACGCATTGCTATCGTTTGTTTTTATTTAATAATTTATAGCAATTCTTTTGTCTATAAACAACACGTGTCTATAAATCTCATCTCTTTAAAAGACAAAGCTATAGCTAGCTGTATCTAGCCATGAAAGTAATGATATTTCAGAATTAACTATCATATCAAAAGTAAATATCTTCTTCATTTACAAGGGGAGAAAGATCTATAAATTAATTTGATGAATATTATAAAAGTAAATTATTTGGAGAAAAAAAAAGCGAAATCATTTTGCATGTGATATCTGCTTGATATGTTGATACATTTGAATAAGTTCTTCCGTGACCTTGAGCCTTCAAATATTGGACGTTCACCCAAGTTGTTCCTTTGCTAACAGCCCAGTGCTACTTCTTCTATATAATCATAAACTATGTTTAACGATAAACTGCACTTACCTATCACGCTTCTTCTTCTTGCCGCAGCAGCCCCCCATGGTGCTCGCTTGGTCTCAAAAGATTGGTCGGATCACAAAAGGATCGCTTGGTGTCAAAAGATCGCTTGGATCACAAAAGTATCACTCGGTGGCAGAAGATCGCTCTGATCTCAAAGGATCGCTCAGGTTTCAAAGATCGCAAAGATTCGCTCTGGTTTCAAAAGATCGCTTGGATCACAAAAGGATCGCTCTGGTTTTAAAGATCGCTTGGATCACAAAAGATCGCCTTCAAAGATCTCTCAGATGAGATAAGTTCGCTTTCAAAGATAGCTTAGGTCGCTTGGTAGTCGCTTGAGTTGCTCGCTAGATCGCTGCAGTTGCTAAAGTGAGAAAGTCTTTGTTGTGGCGGCCTCAATGGAAGTCCAGAGGGGAGCGGGGTGGAGTTAAATAATATAAAAAAAAATTGGGGACTTTTATAGATGATTATATATATTAGTTATATCAAATATATATATATATATATGAATAAAATAAGCGTATTCTGACCGTTCACATGAACAATTTAAATGACAGAACGCTATCTAGTGATAAAAAATATCAATTAATCGTCGGTTTAAGTTATTTTATAATATTTGGCAAATCCTTTTCTTGATAAATCAAGAAAATCCAACCACGAACGCGTTTCGGCCTGTAGGACCTCGACAGCGTGGCTGTACTTCAACGAACAAATATTTTGTCTAAGCAGTTTTCCGAAAAGCCGAGAAATGGGTATTTACACCAATTTTGCCTAAATACGCTAACATGCTTTAAAAAGTAAGAAAATATAAAAAGATCAGCTGGTGATATTAAAAATAAAATAGATGTAATCTGACCACTCACAAGAACATTTTTAGATGGCACTCGGCCATTGAACTGTCAGGATATACCTATTTTATTTTACTATCATTACCTTAGCATTTTCAATGTGTTTCTTACTTTACATATTTACAACGGAAATTAATATTCTGTGTGTGTAGAGCCGCACATATAACAACTATATGCCTTTTTGTTTTTAATATCAACACCTGACCTTCTATATATTTTTTATTGTTTTTTCACATGAAAAGCGTATTTACGTAAACTTGGCCTTGGTATTTGATGTCTCAGGAAGCCTCTGGGAACAAATTTTGGTCGTCGAAGTACAGTCTGTATCACGCTGACGAGCCCGAAACGCGTTCGTGGTTGACTTTGCTTGATTTATCAAGAAATTGGGTTAGCCAAATATCACGGAGCAAGTTAAATAAACGTTTAGTTTATTTTTGTTCCACTAGATGTCGCTCTGTCATCTAGAAATGCTCATGTGATCCTAGTCAGGATATACCTCTTTTGTTTTTAATATAACAACATAAAGAATGAACCAACAGCCATTAATGTGAAATTAAATAACACTTGGTAACTCCGTTATCAAAACATTCACCACTTATAAAAACATAACACTTTACATGTTAGCCCTATGAGAACATATATTACAACTGCCTTTAAGTTTGAAAATATTGTAGTGAAGTATTTATTATTTTACACTAGTATTAACAGAGTATCATTTTTTATGTTTATATTTTACTACTCTGTAAACTTCCCTCAATACTTATCTTTTGTTTATCCTTCATAGTTTGAAAAAAAAAATTACAAATATGATATTATACTGGGATAAGGTGCATTAATTATGAAAAAGGCATCTCCTTATCGTGCAACTGAAAGTTGCTGATGGCTTGCGCCTTCATAGTTTGTTCTTGCCTTAAATAAATTGCTGTCTCATCCTGAAGTTTGTCTTCCCAAATTTTCCACATGGCAATATTATATTGTCACTGAATAATTATTTTAAATATTCTGTTGTTTATCATCATAAATATTTGCATAGTCATCACCCCTTACCATGCTTGTATATTATTACACCCATACCTCACTTTGCGTCGTTTCGTTTTGCGTTTTTTTTTTTTAAGTTGCGTCGCTGCTTAATTTTTACTGATTTTCACTGTGCGTCGTTAGATTTTCGAAGTTGCGTTGTTTTGGATCCGAGTCATTAATTTTTTTTTTCCTAAAATATGGCAACACCTTTGTTTTTGATTGCGCCATGCCATCAAAATTTGATTTTCACTTTGCGTCGTTTCAATTTGCTTCGTGTTTTTTTGGAACGTAACCCCGAAGCAAAGCGAGGTATGGGTGTACTTGTAAATTAAATTATAAAAATAGTTTGCATTCTAATTGTTACGCAAACTTTGACTTTAATCATCATCGATGCCACGTCACTACTATGACGTCACTACAATAACAACACTTCTACGCTTCATGACTTTTTCTGTTTGATTCTTTGCTAGCTTGTCTTAACAATTGTAATGGAACAAGTCGTTCCTTAAATAAATATATATTTTTTTATATCTAAAGGGATGTCCTCGTAACTACAACATACGTAAGTACCAAAACAACTAGAAATCCTTAGAAAGAAACATCGTATTTTGCTAAGCCTATATCAATTTGGTAGCAGAGCGTGGTTTGGGCGCGCGAATTGGAATAACCGCCAATTGATCCATTTAAATCAAAAAGAAATTAAATAATTGGACTAACCGCCAATTTATAAAAATAAAAATTGAATGAAAACGGATACATATAACTTAGCAAAAATCGAACAGTTAACAGAAAACAACTATACAACGTGGTCCATGAAAATGGAAGCAATTCTAGATTCAAAAGATCTCTTCGAGGACGTAATTGTTAATGACGAGCCAGACTTTACAAAAAATAAACTAGAATATGATATTTGGAAGAAAAAGAATCGGGAAGCATACAGCCTAATAATATTGTCACTTTCGGATGACTTAACAATCATCTTTCGAGGCGATAAAAGGGCCAAAAGAATTTGGTACGACATAAAGAAAAGGTTTGAAGGATCTCTAGAAAATAAAAGGATTGACCTAATGTTGGATCTAGCCAGACTAAAATTGAACCCAAATGAAAATGTTAACATGTATATTGTACGAGCACAGAAACTGGCACTAGAGATCACCCAGCTAGGAAAGACTGTAACAGAAAGAGAACTTGTACAATACATTGTTGAAGGACTCACACCTAACTTTGACACGATCGCAGCAGCACTGTCAATAAACAGAGGAATCTCCTTACCAGACTTGAGACAAACTCTACTGGATTTCGAGAAGAAAAGACAAGACAGAAGCAAAAATCATGAAAATGCTTTCAGATCATCAGGCAACCAATTCAAAGAAAAGTCATGCTTCATTTGCAAAATAAAAGAACATTTCAAGAAAGACTGTTGGTTCTACCCTAACAACAAAGGAAATCAAAATAATACAACAAACAAAAATAACATGGCCAGTACAAGGAACTACCATAAAGGACCAAAACAAAGACACAGCCAGATCAGCAATCCAAGAACGAACGGAGGAGCCATCCTAACGAAGAAACTCCACTTCAGAATACGCACTACATGTAATCACAAGGGAGGAACTCCCGACGACTCAGGACGTGTGGATAATTGATTCTGCGTGCACAAGCCACATGACTTCCCATGGTGAATGGATCGAACACAAGACGGAGGAGAGAAGAAGCATACAAGTGGCGGAAGAAGGGAGACACATCGAATCTGCCTCATCAGGATTAATCCAAGCTACTGTACAAGGTAAGGACAAACTTAACAACGCTGTAACCCTGCATAATGTCCTCCATGTACCACACCTGAAAGGAAATCTAATGTCCATTCCAAGCGTGGTAAGAAGAGGGAAATCTGTTCTTTTGAACTCTGAAGGAGCATACATATACTCTTCTGATGACAAGCTAATAGGAACAGGCAACTTTGATGGTAACATGTACACATTGAACCTATCACGTTTATCTGAAGCAACTCATGTTTCAAGTGAACATTGCTTGATTTCAAAGGACAATTCTAGGACTGCATGGCACAGAAGGTTAGGACATCCTAGTGACAACAAGTTAGACCTGATTTTGAAGAACAATCTTCTAAAAGGCTTGAACTCTATAAATGGTACCCTTGATCAATGTGATGCTTGCTCCTTGGGAAAAATGACCAAAGTACCCTATGTTCACACAGATAGCAATCAGGAAAGCTACCCATTTGAAGCCATTTATGTCGATCTCTGTGGTCCAATGAGAATAAACTCCTTGGGCGGAAGTAAATAGTTCTTGACCATCGTAGATTGATTTTCTAGGAGAATATTTGTAGAATTTCTCAAAGATAAACTCTCAGCAGCAGAAGTTTTGAAGAAGTTTATTGTAAAGAGAGAAAACGAGCTAAACTCAAAACTAAAACTACTTAGAACAGATAACGGAACAGAATTTATCAATAAAAACCTTGAAACCTTCATAGAATCCAAAGGAATTAAACATGAACTAACTACACCGTACACCCCAAGAAGCAATGGGAGAGTTGAAAGAGCTAACAGAACACAATTAGACAAAGGCCGAACACTTCTGGCAGACTCCCAATTACCCCTACACTTCTGGGCAGAAGCTGTGAATACAGCTGCATATCTGTACAATCTAACTCCCACAACCAATGACCCAGACACTACCCCTATGGAAAAATGGAAAGGTAAAAAGCCATCCGTCTCTCACATCATGAGATTTGGTTGTGAAGTCTTCTATAAACTCGAGAATCATCAAAGACACAAACTAGAAGCTAAATCTAAGAGAGGAATATTTGTAGGCTATTCAAGATGCAGAAGAGCTTATCGAGTATTTGATATCACAGCGAGAGTCATTCTTGAAACCGCAGACATTCACTTCAGAGAGAACAATAATGTCATCTCGTAAGAAAAACAAAGTGATAATAATACGGACACTGACACATATTTCTTCATTCAGGAGGATGAACAACTGGACAATCATGTTCTATCAGATGTTGATATTGAAGAGCCAGCACCTGATACCATGATCAACAGACAGACAGAGTCAAGTGGATCAGACAGACCACAGACCTGTAAACGCTAAAGTTGTCAAAAGTAAATGGGTGTTCAAAATATCTAAAGACCAAGAAAACAAAACTTACAAAGCTAGACTTGTTGCAATGGGATACAACCAAATCCCAGGAAGAGATTACAACGAAAGTTTCAGCCCTGTAATTAAAAATGCCACCCCCAGGACTATTTTGTCAATGGCAGCAACAAAAGATTCAGTCATTAAACTATTTGATGTGAAAGCAGCCTATCTAAATGGAAACATTGAAAACACAATATTCATGGAACAACCTGCTGGATTTGTTCAAGACAGAAACAAAGTTTGCAAACTCAACAAAAGTATTTACGGTCTACCTCAATCCGGAAGATCGTGGTATGAGAAATTCAGTCAAGTACTTCATGACTGTGGACTGGAAAAACTTAAATCTGATCCTTGCCTATTTAAATGGCAGAATGAAGACAAATACTTCTATGTAGGGATATATGTTGATGACTTTATCACTGTCTGAGATACTGAAAATACCTCAAACAGATTCATCAATAAATTGAGACATCACCTGGAAATAAAGGATGTAACATGTAAAGGCATGTTTTTGGGAATCAAGATCATACAAGACAAGGAGGGAATTTCGCTACAGCAAAGCCACTATGTACAACAAATATTGGAGAAATATGGAATGGAAAATTGTAAGGAAGTTTCAACACCAGGTTCCAAAGAAATCAATTTGGACAATCATATTGAAGATGACAATTGTGATCAGCACACTTACCAAGAAGCCCTTGGAATGCTAATGTTTCTAGCTGTTAACACCAGACCCGACATCGCTTACATCACTAGCAAACTTTCACAATACTCCAGACAACCAAAACAGATGCATTGGACAGCAATCAAAAGAGTGATGAGATACCTACGAGGAACAATTGACCTAGGAGTGAAATTTGAAAGAGGGAAGACTGGAATCCTGAAGTCCTACACCGATGCCAGCTGGTCGACCACTCATGATGGAAAATCCTACGGCGGATATGTATTGAAGCTCGGCGAAGCAACTATAGACTGTAAAAGTAGTAAACAACCACTCGTCGCCCTCTCCACAATGGAAGCGGAAATGATTGCTGCTTGTGAAAGCTGCTGTCAAATCAAGTGGATAATAAACCTGTTACGAGAGCTGGAAGAATGGAATTTCATGGAAAACCAACTGCGATCTATACAGACAGCCAGTCATTGATCAACTGGATCTCCAGCCCTAAACAAAGCAGTCGCTGTAGACATATCAACAGAAAGTACCACTTCTTGAGAGACTGTTATGAATCCAGAGACATCTGCCTTCTGTACAAGCCATCTCAGGACCTGGAGGCGGATATCTTCACAAAGGACCTATCCCGAGACCAGATGAAGAAACACCTGGAGAACCTCAGCATCGTGGGAATAAAGACAAAGTAAGGAGGGAATTGTTACGCAAACTTTGACTTTAATCATCATCGATGCCACGTCACTACTATGACGTCACTACAATAACAACACTTCTACGCTTCATGACTTTTCTGTTTGATTCTTTGCTAGCTTGTTTTAACAATTGTAATGGAATAAGTCGTTCCTTAAATAAATATATTTGTTTATATCTAAAGGGATGTCCTCGTAACTACAACATACGTAAGTACCAAAACAACTAGAAATCCTTAGAAAGAAACATCGTATTTTGCTAAGCCTATATCACTAATCAATAAATTATTTTCACTTAAACTTTTGTAATACTCGTTATCACTACCGTGACACTATATACTGTGATTTAGTTTAACAAATTATCTCAAGGAACTATTTGAAACTATGTTCCATCTTTTGAATGCCTCGGGAATGTAGGATCAATTTCCCCAAACTGTGTCTTTGTAAACAGTTCTAGGCTGCTGTGTGTAACAGATGTTCCATATTCGAGGACTAAATTTACTCAAAGCAATAACGCGCCATCTATAGCAACAAATGAAAACATTAAGACGCGAATGTTTTATAATACAATATAATGCGGCTTATGATTGTAGAACGACATTTGAAAATTATCCCGCATGTGTTTCTTTTGAACGAAAAATCGAACTTTATTTTAAGGAGAAATAACGATTATTTCAAACCTTAGGGATGAAGTATGAATTGTGAAGAGTAATGATAAACGGAAAAATAAAGTGTCCATGGATGGGAAAAATTCATCCTTTCATACTTCATCCCTGAGGTTCGAAATAATTGTTATTTCTCCTTAAAATAAATTTCGATTTTTGGATCAAAAGAAACACATGCGGGATAATATTCAAATGTCGTTCTACATGAATGTTTCTTTCCACAAATAAATCAAACTCTACTGCCCTTACTTCGATGAAAAAAATATTGGGAGGGGTTGGTTCATCAGTGGTGAATCCTCCCAAAGATTTCGCCAATTCAATCTACCAGACCGCTTCTTTTAGAGCTCTAATACTGTATTGGATCATTCTGCTTATATATGCTACATTGCATGGTGGAATATTAGAATTGTAATACTGATCACTTTTACTTGAGAAAAGAGGAAGCCGTTTTTGAGATAATGGTATCTTTCTTGGCTCTTGAACAAATCACAAGATCTTTCATGATAATGGTAGTCTTTCTATCATGGCTAGGAATGTAGAGTTTCTATTTAGGCTCCCAGCTCAGGACATTCCAAGATGAGATGATGAAAGCTTTCTTCTGGTTTATGGCAGGTTCGGCACTTCTCATCTTCTGTCCTTTTAATTACACTCATAGACAAAACTTGGAATCATAGACAAAATCTTTCTTCTTCTTCCTTATCTCCACTCAATCATATTAAGGTATCAAGCTTGTAAAGCTTGAGACTTTTGATGGTGTCTGCTGGGGATGAGTAGAGCTCATCAATGGATGAGTCAATACAGTACAAAATATTTGATATCGTCTGTTGTCTTTTTTTTTTTTTTTTTTTTTAAGACGGGCAATTTTTTTCACTTTTTTTTGTTGTTGTTGTTATTATTACCCTTAGTACACGTGTAAAGACCATGGTAATCATTATGGGTAGAAGTTGGCGACTGCTTTTATTGTAAGTGCACCACATATCTACATATGTGAAAAGCATTTCGAATTTTTCACAAACAAGTTTTCCTGAGTCCCGCTTGGTTACTTACACTCGCTGGTAGAGTTGGACTTTTGCAAGAAACGGGGGCCATTGGAACTTTTAATTATAAAAAAGTGCCCAATGCGGGATTCGATCCCGGGTCGTAAAAGTCGAAAACCAACGGTTTAGACCATCCTTCCACCGACCCCCTTCTTCACACTTGGTTATTTCGTATGTCTTCAATAAAGGTCGCCGAAATATCTTTCAAAGTTATTGTCTTAATTCCGATATACATGCTGAAAGGTTTTGTCCATGAGTGTATTTTAAGGTTTTGTATGAGAATACTGTCCTTTCAGGTTCAAAAGAGATAAGGTCTCCCAAGGAAGCAGCTTTTGTTTCTAAGCTCTTTAAAAATTGGGGGGAAACTGTTTGAAAAACAACGAACATAGTCGTCTGCTTCTTTGAAATTCAAAAGTTGCAACAAAGTTTTTTAATGTTTAATAAACTTTAAAAGTTAGTATTAAAGTTTATATATTTAAAATACAATATAACGCGGCTGATGATTGTAAAACGAAAATTGAAATTATCCCGCGAATGTTTCTTTTATAAAAAAACAATGGTTGCCTGTAAAGTCGGTTTTACGGGCGAAGATTTTACGTGACAACGGTAGAATATTTATTGATATGAATATAATTAAATTGCACAATAGGAACAAGGAATTGAATGAAAATAAGAATTGCACAAATTTTAACTATAGAAATATATTTTGTTTACTAAAACATTGTACATGTAAACTTAAACTTAACTAATTCCTATTTGAGTGATTTTGTTGAGGATAGGACGATGATAGGAGAAATATGAAATGAAAGGAAGTGTTTCTGCTGTAATGTGTCTTGCGAAAGTCAAGTCGATAGTTGTTCCTTTTAACGTAGTTGACTTAGAAACGTTTGATACGCAATCAAGATTATACGTATTTTTCATGAAATTAAGAAACGAGTTGTCAGGCTTTACGTTTTTGTTAAAATCACCACACAGAAGAATCGGTATACTAGAATCAATTTGCACGAACGGTGGCACGTACTGGCTGTTGTGAATGTACGGACCGAGTCCTTGCCATAGTAACATTCCAATATCCTGCATACTAGCTCCTGGATGAATATATACAGCACCGAGTATAAACTTGAAGCTAGTATTAGCGGCGAAGCAAGTAACTTCAGTCATGCACATGTCACCCTTGGTTTTAATAACACGAGTTACGTCTGTAATCGCAACTTGGAACACTTCCGCCGTAGATGTCGATGATAATTTACGATAGATCGCCACTCCACCAGCCGCGTTGGTATCTGAGTTAGGTCGATTATTTTCCCTGGATACGCACTCATAACCCTTGATTGGAGTTGGTTCACAAGTGTCGCGCATCCACGTTTCAGTCAATACTAAATAGTCTGATCGTGGTATCACTGTATCTGTTTCAATGTCCGCGGCATGGGCACTTAAACTTTGACAGTTGATGTTCGTTACAATAAGTTGTCCAGCGTCGGTTGCGTCGTCACAGAATTTTACGGCTTGTTTGGTAATTGTGTCTAGAGTGTGTCCACGAAGTCGTAAGTATTCATTGCGAATATCTCGAGTAGTCTGTGAGTCGTTTCCATCTCGGCCATGTTTGAAAACCAATGGAGAGTCCTTTTCTGTTATGATGTACAATCCGTCGATACTTGTGACGCGGCTCATGGCTACATATACCAATTGCTGTGGTTGTTTTGAGGAGTACTTGTAAACAATTGTAGTAAACGTCCCACCCTGGGCCTTGTGGATCGTAATTGCACAAGCAGGCACGCAAGGAAATTGTTTTCGCTTGCACTTCACTGTTTTTGTCAACGAAATGTTTACCACTTTCTTGTGCACTGGCACCCAATCGACGGATAAGGTGTTTGGTTTGCTGTGCACATGTGGTCGACATTTGATTTTTGCTGTGGTACCCGTATTTTTGTCTTCAAACTGGAACCATAGAGTGGCGATTTCATCTTCAGCTGGCGGCAAACTTGTGCTGGTCGATGGTCCTCCTGGAGCAGAACGGTCATCTGCATTGGCTGGCTGACGTTCGATGTATAGCAAAACTCCAATAGCCCCATTTACCAATCCATCGGCGACGTCTATGTTAGATGTAATCATGTACGGATATCCTACTGCTAATGGCAACATGTATGGCAATCCGTCGGTTTCTGCAACCGACATCTTGTGAAGTTTCCCTTGCTCCCGGCTCTTTTCAGAATTGCTGGAATACCCAAGCATAATATCAGTGGCGATACAGTTGTGTGCGTTTTGAATTGCGTTTCGATTGTATGAATCTACTTCATGGTTGCTGTAATACAATCTGACAGCGTTGGGTACGTTCTCTTTGCACCAGACCTCAGATTTGTGCCTGGACTCAATAATTAATTAATTAATTTTAAACTAATAATTTACTTAACACTATCAACATTTATCAATAGTATGACATAACCTATAAACTCAGTTTCTCAACTTTTGTGTCAATCTAACAATTAATCAATCAATCATAGTTTACGATAATGAAATATCAGTGTACAATTATTTACCTTTATTGTTGTAGTTGTTGTAAATGACGAATCTAAGCACTCCACATTTTCACTACAGACACAGCTGACGATACTTTAACCACACGTGTGAACTTGTATTATGACGCTTTCTTGTTTTTCCAACGCCAAGAACGTTCGAGAAAGACAAAGACAGAGACAAGCATGCGCCGATTCAATGCGCCTAATTCTCTAGCGCTGCGCGCGCAGCACTCTCGTTCGGTGACTCATCGTAACGTTACCGGGCGTTACACTTTTTCATAAGTGACTCCCAGCCGCAACCTAATTTAAGACGTTGTCACGTCAAAATCGAAATTTATTTTCAAAGAGAAATAGCGACATTTCTAACTTTGAGGATGAGGTATGGAAAGGTGAAACATGAAGAGTAATGGCGAACGGAAAAATAAAAAGTTTCCAGGGGCGGGAATCGAACCCACACCCTTCTGCTTACCGGGCAGGTGCCTTGTCCACTCGGCTACCCTGGACGTATTTTTCCGCTCGTAACTAATACTTAAAGTAACATTTAAAATACAATATAACGCGGCTGATGATTGTGAAACGAAAATTGAAATTATACCGCGAATGTTTCTTTTATAAAAATCGAAATTTATTTTCAAAGAGAAATAGCGACATTTCTAACTTTGAGGATGAGGTATGTTTTTCGTTTTAAAGTTTATATATATATATATAAGTTATTTTATATTAAAATTAGAAAGTTTATAAAAGCCACAAAAAACGTTTTCTTAAACCTTAAAATACTATAAGTAAAACTATTGTAATTTTGTTTTAAAATGACATCGACAACAGTATCAAAGCGCCATCTATGAATCAAAATTGAAACTACTCGTATTTTAGTGCCATAATTCTGATTTAAAGCAAGTGAGTTATTAAAAACTTCATCCATTAATCAAAATTGACATTATTTAACTTTTTTATTTTTTTTTATTTTAAAATATATATAATTACTTTTATATATTCTGGAATGTGTTTTTTTTTTTTTTTAAGGGATTGACCCATCAGTGGTGAACCCTCTCTCATCGGCTTCTCGTCACCTTAATAAATGATTAATGAAAAAATATAGATTATAGAATAAAGGTTTGTGACAAAAGTCGTCTTTTTCAAACGAGTTTATGACCAAATACTATGAAGAGTCCATTTGCCCTTTGCTTGATAAGATCTGGGCTCGAAACTCATACACTTAGGTTGCTTTATAGGAGTTCTTTTCCAAGCTGAACTGCCAATTCTGACTAAAGGAGCTCCATCGGGCCTAGATTTTGGCAGCCAGCTCACTATGTCTTTAGTTCTTGGGTACTCAAACTTTGTGTTTATGTGATTTACAGAAATAGAGTATCTCCACCTTTGCCGGTCCCAAGCCCGGATGAAAAAGGAGAAGGCGGAGCAGTAACAAGCTCACAAAAAACCTGGGCTTATCTGGCCATGCTGATAGTACCCTGTAAGGGCGCCCAGGTATACAGGATGAGCAGCGTTTGTACTCCATGTTAGAAGCTGCTGCACATTGCGTCTGTTCCTCAAGTCAGAGGCGGCCATTTCTTTTGGAGCTAAGTCGGCTTGCCACTGAGTAGTGCTCCCAGTCTTAATGACAAAGGCAGACGCATTCTACTTCACCTAGTGAGGAGATAAGAGGGAAGAAGACAGAAATAGAGTTACTGTTTGTAATGGCAGCTGGCATATCTACAGGATGTATAGTAAATTATCAGTGAGCACATCATTGATGGTACTCTGTGGAGTTGCCTTTTTGACTGATTGTAATATATATACACATATATATGTAAACTTATGTCGGAGTTAGCCAAAAAGTAATAAAGACTTTTCTTTTAAACTTCCAAATACTTCTTGCTGATTAACATCAACTAACAAACACGAGAACGTTACACTGTTAACTTACATAATCTCCAATAACTTATAATGATATACCTGCTAAACTTCACATGTGTATACATAAAGCAGCCGCAACATCAATGATTCACTTATATTTAATGAATGTAAATGTAAAAAAAAAATCGCTGTCAGAATTGCAAAAGCTGCTTTTTTGGAGAAATAGCTTTAAATATGAAACTGAAGAAAATAATGCTTTTTTTTTTTTAGTTTGATCAGTACTCCTATTTGAAAACAAGGTAATAAGACCAAATCCAAATAAATAAATAGTGTGTGACGTTTCGGTAACAGCGTTGTTACCATCTTCAGACAAAAGTACTGAATGAGAAATTTTACCAATACATGCTGAAGATGGTAACAACGCTGTTACCGAAACGTCGCACACTATTTATTTATTTGGATTTGGTCTCATTACCTTGCATTTATAATCTATAATCCAAATTGTCCCTTATTATTCCTGTTTGAGTGCAAAGCTTGAATAATAACTGTGGAATAATGAAGATCCACTTCGGGACGTCGGCCAGACGGATTGGGTGACATCAAACAAACATACCCGCCGCCAACCGGCAACAAAGGAAGAGAGCACGGCCTGGTCTACTGACCAGTTGGGTGTTTTCCTCTGTCCTCTTAACATGTTTTAAATGAAGTTAGTTTGAAGAAGACTTTCACCCTCTCCTTTCTGCTATTTAGCGATCTGATTTAAATCCTTGCAACAGCCCACAAAAGAATCATCACTGCGAATTCTTCTACCGAATTTCGCATCAGTGTTTTGTGAAACGTTTACCATACTTTTCTTCACAATAACCAAAGAACAGGAGTAAAAAAAAGAGCTCTCTTGAAATCTAGTGTACCATAGAACTCTTTAAGACTTTTTGAGAATGGAGAGAACCAAAGAAAAGGATTGGTTTGATATTCTAACAGAATGATCTGGTACTAGAAGATAAGAGTGGTTGTAAACATAAAGTTTCAGGGTTCTACATAGACGACCTTTTTGAGTATTTAGGATGTAGACCCTAACTTGAACTAGGGATGAATGATCTCAACTGATGAGCTAAGCCCCTAGATTGGAGAAAACTGGAGTGTAATGATGAGTAACACCCCTAGACAGCAGAAATCATATGAAAAGCCACACTACTAGCCTGATGAGCGCCAAGCTTGCATTATAGACTGAACCCTAGTCTGGAAGAACCAAGGAAATGCTTCATAGTGTTCTGAAAGATCTATGAAAGTGCTTCAGGTGTGTCTTTTTTTATCATCATTTTTATTATTATTATTATCCTATTTCACAATATTGGTAGAGGGTTGGAATATAGGTTGTCTTGAGGCTCCCATACATTCCAAGAGGTGGTCTGGTGAGACCTCTTTGGTCTTGCAGATGGTGTATTGTGGGAAGGTCTTTACACCATCCTGGAAGAGGAGTGGTCTTATATGACTAGTTTTAAGCCTGGAAATACAGGTTGCTGCCTGTCAGTTGATCTCACATTCCAGAATAGCTCCAGGCTTTTGGTTCAGATACCAATGATGGAATGTTGACTCCTGTATTTTTACTTGAATGTTTCTTTTTTAATGTGTTTGTAAAAGTCGAAATCAATGTCTGACTTAGGATCATCATTATGACCAGTTTTAACTTCAGACTGAAGGTAAAAGAAGTGTTAAGGCAATTATACGAGGATATAAGGATATACTAATAATATTGTCACGAAATTGGTTTTATGTAAATCAAATGTAAAGCAAATGTCTCTATTCGAAAATATGTAAATACTTTTATGTTTAATGTTATATAAGTAAGGTATGTAAATTTTATAACTTATTTTTTATTTCTTGTTTCTAGTTTTGTTGTGAGGGAAACATCACTCACGAAGTTTATCAATTGATTAATAAAATTCTAATTTGAAACTGTGACAATATAAATTCTTATCCATCATTATTATTATTAATTTAGCATCAATTTCAGCTTTTAGACCAATAGAAGGATGTGTTAACATAATTACATATAAGGATATTGCTTTTCACCATCACGGTGTGCAGATATCTCTAATACAGCCATCTTGGAACATCATTTCCCCCTGTTCTGTGCAATTTCCTTGTATCTTTTAGATTATCAAATCAATCCTCTAGTGTGTGCAGAAATTAGAAGAGGTGAAGAGAATGTACTAACCAAGATTTGTTGAAATCCAAATTGTGAAAACTCTACAAAATTACTGAATATAGTCAAATCCTAAGGATAATTTATGCCCAAAAAAATTTATTCCTCACATTAGGTCATGAATAATTTGCATATTTACAATGGGAATTCCATATACTGTAATGTACAAGCCCAAATGAGAGAGGTGAGACAGACAAAAATCACTGAATTTATGCAAGTCTAGATATTGATAAGGCACAATTTGGATTATAGACTATAAACACAAGGTAATAAGACCAAATCCAAATAAATAAATAAATAAATAGTGTGTGACGTTTCAGTAACAGCATTGTTACCATCTTCAGACAACAGATTCAGTACTTTTGTCTGAATATGGAAACGTTTTTACCGAAACTTCACACACTATTTATTTGGATTTGGTCTTATTACCTTGCGTTGAAAGTCTAGATATTTTTGTTAGTGTCCTTTGAGTTTGACCTTTGGTAAATATAGGGACAAATATTCTCCAATTTGAACTGTTAATGACCTTTACTTGCAGCTTGACCTTCCAATAATTTTCATGACCCCATCTAGCCGGCCCACTGGTCCTGCCGTTGTATTAGGCCTCTCATCCAGGAGTCCTTCACCATCATCCAGCGGCTCTCTGGCCTTTAGGGTTGGGTTTTCAGGCGAGGTCTTTGGAGTTGTTGTTGTTGTTTCTTATCCCCTTTTGTGTAAAGATTACACGAATTCAATGAGTTCATGCTCCTCGAGCTGTTTTATGATAAGCAGCGGCCTCTCCCAAGGTCCTGTATAGTGCATCTAATGCAAGCCAAAATGTGTTTTGGAGCTGCAGGTGCCAAGCTACATTTTGGGCAAGTGGGATATATTTTATCATTTTCTCTCTTCAATGGTTTAGATGGCCTGTTCTAAATCTTGTTAGTGTTGTTAGATGCTGTCTGATGTTCAGAGCTCTTCCTGGGTTTACTCCACTGTACTAACTGTGCTTAGGTGGGATCCTGCAGTTCTTGTTTATTTTTGTTTGGCTACTGTTTCTATTTCTTTAAAAGTAAGTTTATTTTTCTGTGGCAAGGGTTCTTTTGTGCCTTTTTTCACTAGCACATCAGCAGCTTCATTGCCTTCAATGCCAACAGATCTTTGGAGTGACCCTTGTATGTGAACACAGACCAGAAGAATTGGGATGATATCCTTCCTTTTATCATCCACAATTCAAGAAACCACGGATTACTCTCCATTTTTCCTGTTATCTGGAAGGGAACCTATGTCTCTCTTTGATGATGGAAATATCTCGGTGGACACCAGTATGAATGATTATAATGAATACATAGAAAAATACTTAGATGACAAAATAACCAGGATGAGACATGTAGTGATCAACAAGACAAAGAAGACTCAGTAAAGAATGAAAAGATGATAAAAACATGAGAGAAGTAATCAACCAATAAATTTAGTAGCAGTTTGGACAACAGTTAGGAAAAAAGTGTGAAAACTTCTTAAGAAATATTTTGGTCCACAGAGAATACTGAAGAAGCTGCCTAATAAAAAAACTATTTAATAGAACTGAAAGATAATCCAGGTCAAGACTCGCTGATAGTTGTCTCGACTCAAGCCATTTTTTGAGAGAATTGATATCATTCACAAGGATGTGACAACCTCTGGAGAGGGGGAAGTGTTGCATCAGGTTTGAGATGCACTATTTTTATATATAAACAATTTAAACACAAGGTAATATGACCAAATCCAAATAGTGTGACATTTCGGTAACAGCATTGCTACAGAAACTTCACATACTATTTATTTGGATTTGGTCTTATTACCTTGTGTTTAAAATCTATATTTTCAAATTGTGCCTTATCATATAAACAATTTCTAAAATATTATTTTTCAAATATTTTTCACACACTTTATTTATTTAGATTTGGTTTTATCACATTGTGCTAATAATCTATAATCCAAATTGTGCCTTATCAATTTCATTTTTTATTTATTTTTATAAACACACGATTTATGTATTATAAAAATTATTTGTGTTTTGTGCAAAATTGTGACTAGACACCTCTTTAAAGATTGATGTGATAAATAAAATTATTCTTAGAGTTTGCATAAAGCAAATGGAGTCCCAGGAGAAATAGAATTATTCTTGGGGCTACTACTTAAAAATATAGTACACCACCTCTCTCTCTCTCTCTCTCTCTCTCTCTGACCAATCAACAAGACACCTGAGAAAATTCTCACCCACTCCAGCCCATCTTAAAAAGAACCTCAGAAAAATACAACTAGGAACATCAACCACGACCTATTATCAGGACATGGATATAAAATCTTCAAGTGATGGCATCAACATTGATATTCACTTTGGAATTCATTTTCTTCAGCTCATAGGAATTTATATTATAAAAATAATTTATATTATTTTCTTGTAGTTATAATCGACTAGACGAATGACCCGGCTTCGCCCGAGAATTCCCCCGAGTGCAATTTCCTTCATACTGAAAGTACATCAATAATAAATAGTAGAAGTGCCATAGAATAGCAATACAGAAGTAACACAAACCACAGGCAAAAGGTGTGTGTGATGGCAAAAATTGTATTATATTAGTGTTAGGTATTTGATTTAATTATTTTTTGCAATCTATTTAGTTGTTTCACAATCAATATAGTATAAATAGATGGCAGCTTTTCCACCCAACCCCAGAGGTACCCACCCCAGCGCATTAACCCTTGAGATTGCCCGAGTTGAGTGAGTAACTAAGATGGATCTTGACTGTGATGCCCATTTTCTCAGTAAGAATAAGAAAAAAATAGATTTATAAAAAAATTAATCAAAAATACTGGCATGTAAATATTTTTCTGTAAAAATAAAAGAGCACATGGAAATTGGGCAAACTTTGTGTTTGCTAATGACTGCGACTGCATTTTAAACGACTTTTTTAAAGAGAAAAAAAACAAAGGCCAGAACAAAAATTAATTTAAAAAATACGAAAGCCATTATTTACATACAGTAACGCTAATTTTGTAAGGGTTTTTCAAAATTGCATTGTGTGCTTTTACCTCGTATTTACTCCGCGTAAAAAAAAGTTCTTCAAATGAAAAAAATAAATAGCCAGACATACTAATCAAAATGTAGCTGAAATTTTTCCTCAGGTTTATAAAAAGCGACATGCAAAATCTGGTACCAATTGGTTCAGTAGTTTTTGGGTTTATCACAAAACAGACATTGACTTTTATATATAAGAAGATAATCCAAATTGTGCTTTATCATTTTTGATAGACTTTAACAGATCTAAGAAGTTATACAGTAGAACTACATCCCTGTAAAGGACAACACCTAATTGCAGAGCCAAAGTGTCCTTTAGGAAGATGTGTCCTCTTACCGGAGAGTTGCTAAATAGTAAAAATCATAATTTTGTAAATGAAAACTGTCCTTTGTAGAGAAGTGTCCGCTAGTGGGGTGTCCGCTAAAGGGAGGTTCTACTGTACTTCATATGAGCTGAAGAAAATGAATTCCAAAGTGAATATCAATGTTGATACCATTACCTGAAGATTCTATTTTAAAGAGTTCAAGATCTGAAGCTCTCTTCTATTTCAAGAAGGACATGTTCAAGTCAACACAGCCAGAATAAAACAAGTCTCTGATCCAACATGTCTACATTGTTAAGAGGAATACCAAGCCGTAGAGCATGTCAACTACCCAACATTTCAACTACAGATTCCAGATGGCTACACTCCTTGGACTGTCCTCATTCAATGACACTGCATTGTTGAATCTACTAAGAAACAAACCGGCCTGGAGACACTTGGTGAACTGGTTCATTAAGGCTACCAAGACAGACTCCTAAACCACAGGACAGCCCAGGTAGATGGCGGCGATCTATGGATACGCTCCAGGAGCCTGAGTTACTTATATGTTAATAAAATCATAAAAATACAGGGTGTACCAGGTAAATTGGGACTAACTTTGACAGTCCATAAAACAAAAACTACTTGAGATTAAAAACTTTTTTTTTTCATTACGTAGCCATATTCATGTAAAATGCAACAGTACATGTGTGCGCAGTGTAGTGATGAAGAGTAACCGAGAATTTGAAAATCGAGCTGCCATCATCGTTGCTCTGCGCGCCGGAAGGAGCCCCAAAGAGATAGTGGATTTTCTTAAGTTGCCCAAAACCACTATTTATCGTGTCAAGAAGCAGTTTGATGAGGCCGACAGTAACAAAGAGGGGATAGCTACAAGGAAAAAGCACTCGCGTCGATCGGACAGGGTAAGAGGCGAAGAATTTGTCAAAAATGTCAAGGAGAAGATTGATGGAAACCCTGGGAAGAGCATGAGGGCCATAGCCAAGGAAATGGACGTTGGCTCTATGACAATTGTCAGAACTATCCATGAGGACCTTGGTCTCAAGTCTTATGCCCTTCGGAAAGGTCAGTTGCTGACTGAGAATATGAAGAATAACAGAAAAGGAAAGGCTGCTGCCCTCCTCAACAACCTGAAACACGACTCTTTTGGCATGCTAAGGTTCTTCTCTGACGAAAAGAACTTTGACGTGGACCAAAAGGTAAATCCCAGGAATGATCGCTGGATCTGTAAAGACCCCTCAGAGATACCTGTCGTGATGCACACGAAATTTCCTGCCTCCGTAATGGTCCTTGGCGTTATCAGCAGTGAAGGTGATGTCATGCCTCCCCATTTCTTTGAGAAGGGCCTTAGGATGAACGCTGACACCTACATCAATGTTCTGGAGATCGTTGTGAAGCCTTGGATGGACATGGTGGCCGCAGGAAGGAAGTATGTCTTCCAACAGGACTCAGCCCCAGCCCATAAGGCAAAAAAGACACAATCGTGGCTGACACTTAACGTCCCTAGTCACTGGGGTCCTGATATTTGGCCCCCTAATTCTCCAGATTGCAATCCCCTCGACTACTATGTATGGGGCGTTGTTGAAAGAGATGTCAACAAAGCTCCTCATACCACCATCCAGTCTGTCAAGAAAGCAGTTCACACGGTGATGACCCAAATGGACAAGGTCATCGTCGCCAAGGCCTGTGCTTCATTCCGCACTCGCCTCGAGACTGTTGTAGCTAATAATGGAAACTACATTGAATAAATAAAAACTATATCCTTTTATCTACTACTGTGTCAAATTTCATTCGGATATTTTAATTTTTACTTGCGAAAAATTTCAGTTAAAATACCATTGTTGAAATTCCCAATTTACCTGGTACACCCTGTACATCTCATTATTCATTTATCTAACCTTGTAGGATGGTTGAAGCATGCTCTGGATAGATGCAAGACATGTCTGAGAAGATAATCAAGGCTGAAGAGTCTGGCACAAATTAACACAAAGCAATAACATGCCATCTATACATATAAAATGAAAGGATTTAAAAGCACGAATGTTTCTTCTATACTTAATACAAACTTCTACTGTCCTTATTTGAATGTAATTCTACTGTCCTATAAGCTTATGTTCAGTCTTCTTGGAAACCATTTCTGAGATTCCATCCTTCAGTGCTGCGTATATAAGCAGAATCTTCCAATACAGTATTAGAGCTCTGAGAAGCGGTCTGGTGGATTAAATTGGCAAAACTGTTGGGAGAGTTCACCACTGATGAGCCAAGCCCTCCCAATATTTTTTATCGCAGTAAGAACAGTAGAAGTTTGTATTATGTATAGAAGAAACATTCGTGCTTTTAATTCCTTTCATTTTATTTTATAAGCTGAAGAGTCTGCCAGACCGCAACCTAGTGCAACACTCAATATATATCTTTACACAGCAAAATTGTTCTCAATTTAAAATAATTTTATATAAAAAAATATTTTATTAAATCTCTAAGGAGTTCTATTTACAATATAAAGTATAAAATATATATATACGACACAGAAAAATTGGTCATTTAAAAAAAAAAAGAAAAAAAAATTGAGTCCTAATTTTATAAAGCTTTAAACAAATGTTTTTGTGTCTTTTTTTTTTTTTTCAAATTGTCAAAAAGGCTTGCATTTCTTAAAAGGAGCATTTTTTTAAATATATATATATATATTTGCATTCTTTTACAGAGTTTTACAGTATTCTTTTTTTACTCAACAAGAGCAAGAAAAATCAAGAACTAAAAATAAACTAGAGGGTTTAAAGAAAAAAAAAGAGAACTATGCAAATTGAAGGACGTTCTGTACACACACAAAAAAAGGAGTTAATTCCAAAGAGGGAGAGAGTGAGGTGGATTCAAGGATCCTACTCTCTGGAACTTGGCCGAGAGGTACTTGGTGCGAATGGCTTGCTGAGAATGTTGCGCGCTGTTCAGGTAGGTGTGATGGAGAAGGGTCATGCAGTCCTTCACCTTGTCTAGGCTGTAGCCAGAGAACTGGGCCAGCTTGTCTGACCACACAAAGATACGGCCCATGCTGAAGTTGGCCAACATGTAGGCGCAGGCTGCGATCTCGCTGCTCAGAAACTTGAGGAAGGCCTCTCCATCCAGCAGGGTGAGTTCACAGAGGTAGCGAGCCAGGAACTCCACCATCTGGGGCACAGGCTCCACTGCCTGGAAGACCCGTAGGAAGAAGAGAGGAGTGGGAACGCTCAGATCAAAGTGGAGTACCTTCAGTACCAGGTGTTCCATCTTCATGAGCTGAGCCTGGGTGTAGGTCTTGTCGGTGATCTCCACGTACTGCTTGATGCCCGGGGTGTAGATCTCCTCAAACTTGGCCGCCACCAGAATGGCTGCCGTCCCCAGCAGCTGGAACTTGCTGCGGATGATGGACATGCAGGAGAGGAACCTGTCCACAAAGTTGATGGCCAGGTAGAGGGTCTCGTCGTTGAACATGTATTCCTTGGCCACTTCCACCAGCCAGTCCACCAGGATAGAGCGCATGTGGTGGCTGATGTCCCCCTGTTTCTTCATGTAGTGGGGCATGGGCCGCAGCTTCTTCTCCCTCTGCAGCATGTAGGGGTAGATGTCGTCCAGATAGGTGGAGGTGAGAGTCCACGACTCCGAGGCAAACTCCTCCGAGCACCGGCTGTTGTACTTCTGGTAGGATGAGGTTTCTACAGAGGGGAGGGAGTCCAGCACTAGCCTCAGTGGGGATTCCTCTTCAGGTAGGGAGGCCATGGAGTGGTCCAGGGCCTCCGATGGAGAGGCCTCCTCTTCCAGGCTGGAAGGCTGTTCATCAATGGACATGCAGCTTTCTGGGGTGCCAACAAGATGCCTGGAAGAAACATAGGGTGTGGGGACCTTGCTCTTGGTGGGGGCAAACACCGGTTGGATCTTTTTGTTGTTTCCTCTAGGGAGTTGATGAGGGATCTGGTTCTCAATGTCATTGACAGGCCTGGCCGCTGCTACAGCCTGTCTTGTGGCTACGGTCCTGTCCTTGGTGCTGTCCAGGTAGATGGAGAATTCCTTGGTGCTCTGCAGGGAGGAGGGGCCCAGGGCCAAGTTGCTCCGGTTATCAATGCTGGTCAGGGGCCGCCTTTCTGGCTGCTGCTTTGTCCCAGGCAGCTGGCCCAGTGGCTGCCGGGTTGTGCCACGGTATCTTGTACTCCTGTTTTCCATTATTCCTATACACACACACCCAGGGTTGACACGGGCACTATACACCAACTACAATAACTGTCTGGAACATGACAAGGGGAAAGAATACACCAACTAGGGTTACAGTGTCTCTAATGAGAAACAATTATAAGGTTGTCCCAAAAGTTCGTGTTTTTCTTATTACTTGGCGAATAATATTTTTACGGCAAATACATAATAAAACATAATACAATTACTTTATACATAATACAACGACATTATACATAACAGCAACTCCGCCTTTGCTGGTCCCAAGCCTGGATGAAAAAGGAGGGGGAGCAGTAACAAGCTTGCTATAAAACCTGGGTTCAGCTGGCCTGGCTGATAGTACCCTGTAAGAGCTCCTAATCCAAGGATACAGGATGAGCAGCGTTAGGAGCAGCTGCACATGACGTCTGTTCCTCATGTCAGAGGCGGCCATTTCTTTTGGAGCTAAGTCGGCCTGCCACTGAGTAGTGCTCCCAGTCTTAATGAAAAAGGTAGACGCATCCTAATTCACCCAGACCCTAATATGATTGAGTGGAGATAAGGAAGAAGAAGACAGTCTCTAATGAGAAACAATTATAAGGTTGTCCCAAAAGTTCGTGTTTTTCTTATTACTTGGTGAATAATATTATTACGGTGAATACATAATAATACATAATACAATTACTTTATACAAAGACATTATACATAACAGCGAATAATATTGGTATTTCAATTTTTTTGCAAATGTTTACGAACTTTTGGGACAACCTTGTATGAATAGAGAACACTCTTCTAGAGATACTCAAAGATTGGATCAGGTCATTTTAAAAAAGCCTATATGATAAGACACAATTTGGATTATAGATTAGAAACAAGGTAATAAGACCAAATAAATAGTGTGTGATGTTCTGGTAATAGCATTGTCACTGAAACTTCACACACTATTTGGATTTGATGTTATTACTTTGTGTTTAAAAAGATTTTACTTGTTTCCATGTCTGTCCACAAATCTTGTAATCCATTTTAATATACATGATAAGGCACAATTTACCTTGGTCTTATTACCTTGTGTTTAATATACAGTAAAACCTCGTTAAACAAACCAGGGGTATAGCAAAAATTCCCTTATAACGAACCTGAAATTATCATCATTTTTATTCTATAATACTTTAGCCATATTCTATGGCTATAATGAACCATAGCTATTGTGAACCAAAGGTTCAGTTACATTGGGGTTCACTATAGAGGAGTTTTGCTGTATTTACAGAGCACCTAGAAGTCTGAAATTTAGTATTTCATTTACCAGAGTCTGCAAATGAAAAAAAGTAAAAGTTAATCACATTTAATGGTAATCATGAAATGTATCAGGAAAACTAAAGACAATCAAGTTCATAAACAGATTGGTCTGGGTAAATTTGAGGAAATTTCTAAGGATTTACCACATAGTCTGCAAAATAAAAGTAAATTAAAAGGCTAATCATCACATTTAATGCTACCAGCTCTGGTCAGATGACGGCAGTGCTGTTACTGAAAAGGTCAGGTTAAGTTTATACTCTTGGATTTAACATTTTTCTCCGCCTTTGCCGGTCCCAAACCCAGATGAAAAAGGAGGAGGGGGAGCAGTAACAAGCTCTCTAAAAAAACCTGGGCTCAGCTGGCCCGGCTGATAGTACCCTGTAAGGACTGCTAATCCAGGGATACAGGATGAGCAGCGTTTGTACTCCTATGTTAGGAGCGGCTGCACATGGGGTCTGTTCCTCATGTCAGAGGCGGCCATTTCATATTGAAGCTAAGTCGGTGGCCACTGAGTAGTGCTCCCAGTCTTAATGACAAAGGCAGACGCATTCTACTTTCACCCAGTCATGATGGTTGTCAAGTCTCAAGTTCTAAAAGCTTGATACCCTAATATGATTGAGTGGAGATAAGAAAGAAGGAGAAGGCTTTTTTTTTTTTTTGTCTCTCAACCATTTGTGTGTTCTAAATATCCATCCATCAAATGTGGAGTCGGTGGAAAGGTGATCTAAACCATTGGTTTTCCACTGCTAGGACCCGGGATTGATTCCTGCTTTGGGCACTTTTTTCTAATAAAAAAAATGTTCCAATGGCCCCCGATTCTTGCAAAAGTCCAACCCCACCACCGAGTGCAAGTAACTCGAGCACATTTGTAATTGCAAAAGTCTAACTACTTTTCACATGTTTAGACATGTGGTGCACTTACAGTAAGAGCAGCCACTAACTACCCACCATGATTTGAATGGTCTGTACCACGTGTACTAGGAATAATTTTTAAAAATATATTTTATAGTCATTGTGTGGGGTGTTGTAGCATTAATTGGAACTTAATACATTAACAAAAAAATTGACCCATTTAACAAAAGTATCTATTTAGGATAGTCCAAGAGGAGGGTAGAAAACATTTTCTTGACCCATAGTATTTTATCATGTCAAAGTGAACAAGTTACTGGTATGGAAGCCTTCACTCAAGCTTGCTGGTAGAACCTCTTGAATTCAACCGACTTTAATTTCAACAGCTTTTTTTTTTATCTCCAACAGCCTATTCAATTTAGCATACTATAATACAGTGGTACCTCGACATACGAGTTTAATTCGTTCCGCAACCTTGCTCGTATCTTGAATTACTCGTATCTCGAAGCAAATTTCCCCAAAAGCAAAAAACAAAGCTTTGCATATAGAACAAATAATAATGAAGAAGAAAGAAACATTTTAGGAAAAGCAAAAACAAAACAAAAGTACTGGTCAAAAAGAAACATTTAAAATCACAGATTAATATCTTCAACACTACCGAACCGAACTCGTATCTCGAATTTCGCTCGTAACTCAAAGCAAAAAATCACTTTTTCGTCGGCTCGTATCTCGAAAAACTCGTATGTTGGGGCGCTCGTATGTCGAGGTACCACTGTATACACAAACTGACTTTAATACAACCTAAAATTCTGATTCAATGTGAGGTGTTGAATTAAAGAATTTAGTCACAAGACTGGGAAGAGAAGTGAATTGAACAAGTTGAGAAAGAAAAAAAAAACTATATACAGTAGAACTTCCCTGTATAGGACACCTAATTGCAGAGCCAAACTGTCCTCTAGGGAGAGGTGTCTTCTTACCGGAGAGTTTCTCTAGAGTAAAAATGGTAATTTTGCAAATGAAAACTGTCCTATGTGGAGAGGTGTTCACTAGTGGGGTGTCCACTAAAGGGAGGTTCTACTGTATTATGGTTTAGAAATATTAAAATAAAAAGTCTTAAAACAGATTGATTATAAAAAGTTAAATAGCTGTGCGTATTTACAACCTATGCTGTAGGTTCAGGTTCCAAAATAAATTTTATTATGTACCGCTTAAAAAGAGCAACAACCTAACTTAATGATATTTTCAAAAATGAATAACATGTAAAGGTTATTCACATATTAAAACAAAGTGTCCAATGCGGGATTCGATCCCAGTTTATGGTTGTCGGGAATCGAGAGATTTAGAGCTGTAGCTGTAGAGAGCCGAGAGATAAAGTACCCGGGGAGGAGAAACTCACCTCTCTTGATCGGCGGGAGATCGCGAGAATAGGGCGGCGCGCGCGGTGTTACGATGGGGTTCAACTTTGAGGGTAGTTTTACCCTTCTTCCAGAGAGTCACTTTAAATATAAGTTAGGGCGATGAATTGTCCGTGGAAATGTTCAAAGAACTCGGGCGTGAATTGATTTTTTTTTTTTTTTTTTTTTAAGATAAAAAACGAGAAACGGCTTTTATGGCAAAATCGTTTTCGTCGATTTTGGTAAGAGAACTACGAATTCTTTTTAACTCTTCGACAAAGACGTTTCGCGAGTTTTTAGCAATTTTAGCGGGACAACTCCTGCGAATTATTTTAACTCTTTGTCAAAACCGTTTCGCGAGTTTTTAGTAATTTTAGTGAGACAATTGCAAATTCTTTTAACTCGACTTCGACAAAAACTATTTCGCGAGTTTAATAATTTTAGCGGGACAACTCCTGGTAATTCCTTTAACTCTTCAATAAAAGTGTTTCGTGAGTTTTCATCTTTTTAGCAGGTCAACTCCTGCAATTTTTTTTCAACTCTTTGACAAAACTGTTTCGCAAGCTTTTATAATTTAGCTGAACTTCTCCTTTGAATTTAACTTTTTGGCAAAACAGTTTTATGAGCTTTTTTAATTATTTTATTGAGACGACTTCTGCCAAATCCTTTAAATCTTTGGCTAAAAAGTAACCTACATTTTTAAAGTAGTTTAACTAGTTGCCTCTATCATGATGGGCTAAAATCCTGCCTTCCTCGATACATATCAAATATAGAATTATTGGTTTACAACCCAAGCATAGCACTACAAGAATACTTGAGAAAAAATCTATTATGTGCATAATACATTTGTGTAGTAGCCTTCATGTCTATCTCACTTCGATAGTTGATCTTATTGTTTATTCTTTTACTGAGGATAATATTTTAACCCTTAACTGAACAGGTTGGGTTGATTCCGCCCATGCATAAACTTTAATGGGGAAAAAAATGTTTTCATTTACTGAGAGCTACCAGCTTTCATGTATTCTAATTTTACAGTGATACAAACATTTTCCATCCATCATTTATAAATATCAGTTTTGGGAAGGGGGTTAAATTTGCATGTGGAGCGGATTCCCCCCCCCCCCCAGGCCGTTCAGAAGCGTGAGAATTTTTTTGTGTCAGTGTTAAGCTTGTGGCTCATACTTGAGTTGCTATCTTCAGCTATTTTTTAAACTTCCTTTTATAAAATAACACTTCTTTCTTTGGATAAGATGAATTATCAATCAAGTCAACAGCGAGAACTATCCCTGCCAACCCAAATACCTTTAGTTTTAGAGATTAGTCGACCACACTTTAGAAGAGTAATAGAAATATTACATCAGACAATTGGTTCACTTCAATAGCATTAGTTGATGAGTTGAAAGAACATGGCCTTACATATTTAGGAAGGATGAGAAAGAACAAACCTTAGATTCCACCACAATTTCAACCGCACCCTATTAGAGGATCAGGAACATCTATTTTTGGTTTCTCTGGAACAACCACTTTAGTCTCCTATGTTCCCAAAAAAAGAAAATCGGTAATCTATATCTTCAAAGCATCATGACAATAAATGTGATGAAACAACACCTGACATTATAATGGACTATTATATATTTGCCTTATTCTGTCTGTTTGTCTGAAGCTCACGGATAGAATGCGCGCTCATTGGCTGCAAGGGAACACGTGTCCTCCCTGCCCCCCTCTAGACAACCCTGTTATTCAAAAACCATACATCCAATCGCCATGAAATTCTGGGATATTATTAGGTATATCCCCGGAAAGGTTTTCGAAAAATAATTTCTTGAATATCTTGAATATCCTTAGAGTTATTTGCAGAATTGTAGATATAACTCGCAAGCAGCGCCGCCAGACGGTGATAGGCCTAAGCTTGCTGCTCCACCCCTGTTGACCTTGGGTCGTCGTGTGAGTCACAGCATGATGCAACAAAAAACACTCTCTCTGGGGATTGCAGCGTCAACAACCTGTAAGTTTGTGCCTCTCTCATAAACCTGTCTATACAGACCACCCTGTCTATAGCGACCACTCTAGACAACCCTGTTATCAGCTGTGTGATACATCCACCTGTCTATACAGACCACCCTGTTAATAGCGACCACCCAAGTCAACGTTTTTAGAATATATTCGCACTCGGGTAAACCCCGGGCGTTGCCCGGGCCATTCGTCTAGTGGACTATAATGGTGTAGATACCATTGACCAAATGGTCTCTAATTTTTTTTACCTCTCGTCGATCCAGAAGATGGCCATTGGCACTTTTTTTATGCCCTCTTAGATATAACAACTATCAGATTGATAAAAAGGATCAAAAAGAAAGGAGTAATTTTATTGGTGATCATAGGGGAGCATTGACTGATGAACACCTGGGAACACGTAAGCTCAATTCTCTCCCAGTGGAATTACAGAGGACAATCCAAGAATGATGGTTCAAGTACATCAAGAGGATCTACAATGCCACAACAATCTGATACTCCAAAAAGGTGCTACAAATATCCATCAAAAATTGCAGGAAAAAATAAAAACCCTTCGCTCTGTATGTCAACTAAACGTTTACAAAAAAACATTTCTCAATAATTTGTGAAAACTGTAAATAGATTAATTTAGAATTTGTAAAAGTCAAAAATCTGTATATTAACATTTGTTTTTCATTAAATATTTTTTTAAATATTGATTTGAATAATTATTTGGCACTTATTTGATAAACACAAGGTAATAAGACCAAATCCAAATAAATAAATAGTGTGTGACATTTCAGTAACAGCGGTGTTACTGAAACGTCACACACTATTTATTTGGATTTGGTCTTATTACCGCGTGTTTATAATCTATAATCCAAATTGGGCCTTTTCTTATTTCATAAAGTTATACATAAGTGGGTTGAATCAACTCAACCGGTCCAGTTATGTAAGAAAAAATCACCCGTCCAGTTTAGGGTTAACCTGTGTGATACTCTTGGAATCTCATATCTACCACCATACCAACACTAATTAGCTCATCTATACCAGAAAGGTACAATTAGTATGGGGATCCCCTTTAATGGAGGTGCCAAACAAACATTGAAACCACTTTTTTTTGGGTTGACTTTATTTTATATAAAAATTGTACAAAAGTGAAATTGTACTGGGATTAGGAGGATAAATTAAGAAAAAGGAATCTACTGATTGTGCAACTAAAAGAAGGAGGGGGAGCAGTAACAAACTTGCTAAAAAAACCTAGGCTCACCTGGCCTGGTTGATAGTATCTTATAAGGTCTCCTGATACAAGATTAGCAGCATTTGTACTCCCTGTTAGGAGCGGCTACACATGGAGTCTGTTCTTCATGTCAGAGGCAGCCATTTCATATTGGAGCTAAGTTGGCCTGCTACTGAGTAATGCTCCCAGTCTTAATGGCAAAGGCAGACACATTCTACTTCATCCAATCTCATTATGGATATCAAATCTCATTTGATGAGCTCTACTCATACCCAGCAGACACAATCTCAAACTCTACAGGTTTGAAACCCTAATATGATAGTGAGTAAAGATAAAGAAAGAAGAAGAAAGATGTTATTTTCTTTGAATCCTATTTAGAATGCTGACTTGTTTTACTGGTAACCAGAAATTAGCACAACTATCATGGATTAAGCAGAAGAGGCCCCAACAACCTCTTGCACAACAAGAGGCCCCATGTTGCCCAAATGACATTCCAGAACTTGAAGCCACCCTGCATACTCTCCAGATATATCCCCAACTGACTGCAAGATGGGAAGATGTTCTCTGATCATGGGAAGCTGACCAATATGTCTGGTGAAGACTCTGTATCAACTCTTGTTTCTTTTCAGTCTTGACTTTCTACTTCTCTTGAGCTTGTCTCTTCATAGGTTCCCCATCCCTGCCAGTCAATTCTACCACCATTCTCTTTCCATTCGTAGTGCCCTCCAGAAATTTCATCAAGGTCTATTTAGAGAATGGAATTAACAAATTAGCAAAGAAATGATAATTCTACAGGTCTATTTTTTTTTTGCTAGTAACTCTTTGTGGACTGCAAGTTTCTAACCCTTATTAAAAACTTTAATTCACTTTCATGTGTCCATCCTCTTTTCTTAAAATCAATTTTTAATATAGGTATACTCACAATACAAGGACAGAACTCTTATCTGGATTCAGACAATAAAAGATATTTGATAAACAGTGACCTTTATAGAAGACACACAAGATAACCAGGTGTGAAATTTGCCTCTGTCTTCTCATTAAAAAAAAAATATATTTTAAAAACGGCACCCGGCATCATCAAAGACCTTCCACCTAGATTAGATAAAAGCCTGAAATGTTCTAAATTCCCTCAATCATGCTAACTATACAAGTGTACAAAATTTCAAGCTTTTAGGTGTGTTTGGGAATAGACTAATTTGTATATTTCCTTTTAAAAGCAAACAAAAGGCAAAGTGATTTCTATCCCAAAAAATAGTAGCAGACATTTATGGATACACACTGCAGTAAAAAGTCGGAAGGATGTTTTTAAAGAGCTTCACAATCTTATCTATCAAAAGTTGAAAGCAAAATATAATGAGAGTATTGTCAATATCTAGCTAAGAATCACAAGATTGTGAAAAAACCAAATCCGAATTATTATATGTGAAGTTTCAAGTAACATTTTACCTTTTTTCAGGAAAAAAAATACTATATAAAAAAAACTTGGGCTTCAATTCCAAAAATAACCCCTTATATAATAAAAGGAGGGGGGGGAGCAGTAACAAGCTCACTAAAAACCTGGGTTCAGCTGGCCCGGCTGATAGTACCCTGTAAGGTCTCGTAATCCAGGGATACAGGATGAGCAGCATTTGTACTCCATGTTAGGAGAGGCTGCACATGGTATCTGTTCCTCATGTCAGAGGCGGCCATTTCTTTCGGAGCTAATTT
>CP092873.1:18144328-18170043 GCA_030710605.1 Cordylochernes scorpioides | reverse complement strand
GCCCAGGCCTCCGTCCGACCCCACGGTCCACCGAGGCGATGGTGGCTCTCTCCCCCCGGGATGAACATATCGTCCTGGAGACCTCGTACACCTATATCCCCTATCAGCTAACACCCAACGAAAACCCCGCCCCGCCGCCTTCTCTCCTCCTCCCCAACTCCCGAGGGAGTTTACTGGGGGGAAGGAGAGGAGGGGGGTGGTGCCGTGTGGAGGGGAAATCATGCTAGCTAGGGGGCAGTTGTACCAATCATCTGAGGTGAAAGACTGGGGCAAAGAGAACGAAGACACGGGGTGACACGGAACACGGGTTAGTAACGAGGGGAGAGACAACCAACAACGGAGGTGGACAGGGACACAAGGGGGAAGGGAGGGACAAGGGGACAGGGAGGGGTTAGTAGACAGAGAGAACAAGGACAACGGGAGGGAACAGGACATGAGGGACGAATGGGGGGACAAATCAACGCCGTGATGTAAACATTCAGGGGAACAGTTAGGTGAGAGCTAATAGAGGGTATAGGTGCACGCTGTTCCACAACAATATATTCTTCCTTCCTATAACAATTAAAAACTACTTTAGCCTCTTTCTATCTCTCTGTTATAACAATTCAGTTATGGATCTAATTGACACTTATTATATATAATATTGTAATTATCAGTAAATAACAGTCTCTGTAGCGTGCACCATATAACCTGTACATCTCTATTCTACATGAGTCCTCTCTATGTAAACATTTACATATACATCCTATACCGCGTTATAACTGGAAACAATATTTACTTATAATAAACATCTGCTTCTGAGATTGCTCAATTCTGGTTACTATTTGATTCACTGAGAAATATATATTTCACATACAACTTTGTGTGAATATATTTCATCAAAACACAATGTAAGATTCCTCATGAATCGTTAAATTATGGTACAGTTAAACCTGTCTATAGCGCCCCCCTTTTTGGACTCACCAAAATAGTATGCTATAGAGAGGGGGTGCTATAGACAAGTCACTTTTAAATTAAAATGTTTACATTTTAATGTTTACTGGCATTATTACTATTATTCCAGGATGTACCCTACATTTCTGTTGGGAAAATGTGTATAAGACCAAAAGGTCTTAATAAAGCATTTTGTCTTTGTTGTTGTATTTAGATGAGGTTAAATTTAATAAAAGAAACTTTTATTGCGAAAGAATTTATCTTTTATATCTATTATTTGAATGAATAAACGCATTTTTTGAATCAAATGTTTATTATAATTTCCAATATTTCTATGAGGCAGTTCGCCTATCTTCACATTGGGGAATTCAAGAGATATTATATATATATATTTTATGATAAATTAACTTCCTTTTCCATTCAACAGTAAAAACAAAAATGCTTATATAATTACTGGTATTTTCGTAAATAATTTCATAACAATTTCGATTTTGAAAACATCTTTATATATATATATATATATATAAAATATGTTAAAACTCTTATATAATTTATATGTTCATCTATATACATTGCAACTCCTCTCTCCTGTAAGGTCTGGGGGAGGCCACCTCTACTCTACCAACTCGCCATATGTAAATAACCAGGACAAGGTGACTCGAATGGAACACCTGTAAACCGAGACGATATAAATAAATTTTAAAAAACTCTCTCAGTATTTGTTTGTTTCCATAAATAAGCTCTAATGTCAGGGATGAAGTATGAATGGATGAATTGTGAAGAGTAATGATAAACAGAAAATTATTATTATTTTACGATTATCATTATTCTTCACAATTCATCTTTTTGTACTTCATCCCTGAGGTTAGAAATAATCGTTATTTCTCCTAAAAAATAAATATTTCGATTTTTCGTTCAAAAGAAACACATGCGGGATAAATTTCAAATATCGTTTTACAATAATAAGCCGCATTATATTATATTATGAACTCTAATGTATTAATTCAGGGTAGAAATACTAAACTCTTATTTAGCAGTTCAATTATTTCAATTTAACCTCAAACTTCCCTCAGAAATGTTTACTTTGTTAATATCAATCCACGAGACTCTCGTTTGTTTCTCTTCAGCCAGGATAAACAACACGTGTCTATAAATATTACATCTCTTTAAAACACAAATCTATAGCTAGTTGTATCTAGCCATGAAAGTAATGATATTTCAGAATTAACTATTATATCAAAAGTAAATCTCTTCTTTATCTACAAGGAGTATTTAGAGAAAGATCTATGAATTAATTTGATGAATATTATAAAAGTAAATCATTTGGAAAAGCGAAATTATATTGCATGTTATATCTGCTTGATATGTTGATACATTTAAATAAGTTCTTTCATGAACTTCAGCCTTCAAATCTTGGACGTTTACTCAAGTTGTTCCTTTTCTAAAACCCCAGTACTACTTCTTCTCTATAATCCTACACTATATTGAGCTATAGAGTGCACTTACCTATCACGCCTCTTCTTCTTGCCGCAGCAGCCCCCCATGGTGCTCGCTCTGGTCTCAAAAGATTGGTCGGATCACAAAAGGATCGCTCTGGTCTCAAAAGATCGCTTGGATCACAAAAGGATTGCTTGATGTCAAAAGATCGCCCGGATCACAAAAGGATCGCTCTGGTTTCAAAGATCGCTTGGATCACAAAAGATCGCCTTCAAAGAACTCTCAGATGAGATAAGTTCGCTTTCAAAGATAGCTTAGGTCGCTTGGTAGTCGCTTGAGTTGCTCGCTAGATCGCTGCAGTTGCTAAAGTGAGAAGGTCTTTGTTGTGGCGGCCTCAATGGAATTCCAGAGGAGGGCGGGGTTAAATAATAGAAATTGGGGACTTTTATAAATGTTTATATATATATATTAGTTATATTATATATATACGGATAGAATAGGCGTATTCTGACCGTTCACATGAGCAGTTTTAGATGACAGAACGCCATCTAGTGGTAAAGATATTAACTAATCGTTGATTTAAGTTATTTTATAATATTTGGCAAATCCATTTCTTGATAAATCAAGAAAATCCAACCACAAACGTGTTTCGGGCTGTATGACCTCGACAGCGTGGCCTGTACCTCAACGATCAAATATTTTGTCTAAGCGGTTTTCCGAGAAACTGAGAAATGGGTATTTAGGCCAATTTTTCGTAAATACGCTAATAATGTTTGAAAAGAGTAAGAAAATATAAAAATATCAGCTGGTGATATTAAAAATAAAATAGACGTAACCTGACCACTCACTAAGCATTTTTCGATGGCACTCGGCCATTGAGCTATCAAGATATACCTGTTTTATTTTACGATCACTTTTTCAATTTGTTTCTTGCTTTACATATTTACAACGAAAATTAATATTCTGTGTGTATGGAGGCGCACATATAACAACTATATGCCTTTTTGCTTTTAATATCAACACCTGACCTTTTATATATATATACAGTTAAACCTGTCTATAGCGCCCCCTCTTGGGACTCACCAAAATATGATGCTATAGAGAGGGGATGCTATAGACAGGTCACTTATCATGTAAATCGCATCGTACTACGTATTTAAAATCGGGCGCTATAGAGAGGAAAGCGCTATTTAGAGGGGGCGCTATAGACAGGTTTAACTGTA
Organism: Cordylochernes scorpioides; assembly: GCA_030710605.1. Lineage (NCBI taxonomy): Eukaryota > Metazoa > Arthropoda > Arachnida > Pseudoscorpiones > Chernetidae > Cordylochernes > Cordylochernes scorpioides. Next base: position 18,166,450 of record CP092873.1, on the reverse strand, counting down.
TATATATATTTTTATTGTTTTTCACATGAAAAGCTTATTTACGTAAACCTTAAATACGCATTTCTTGATGTCTCAGGAAGCCTCTGTGACCAAATTTTGGTCGTAGAGGTACAGTCTCTGCCACGCTGACGAGGACCAACAGCCCGAAACGCCGTTCGTGGTTGACTTTTCTTTATTTATTAAGAAATTGGGTTAGTCAAATATCACGGAGCTAGTTAAATAAACGTTTAGTTTATTAGTGGGGGCTGAAAGATTTCATTCCAGCCTACCGGGATGCCGCACCCCACCGCCATTAATCACCAGGACGACCGCTTCGCCAGGAGGGCACAGCGGAGGAATCCGGAGAGAGGACCTGATGTACATTCCGGGGTGTTGTCTCCTCTTGGTCTTCCCATGTGAATGTAGTGTGTTAACAAGAAACTTCAATAAAACACTAACTTGAGAAACTTTCTGAGCCATCGCTGGACCAGTAAATCGACACACGACATTGGTGAGCCGGACGTGATTGAAAAGAAAAAGCATACGAAGATTTCAAGAGATAAAGAAATGCAAAAAGTGATTCAAGCTTGAAAAGAAGCATCATCCAGGATATCGGGATATCATCTCAAGACTAAGATAAGTTTTTATATTATCTTCCTTATTATTTTATCTCGATTTTTTATTTTTTACTTTATCTCTAAGCTGTTGTGTCGAATTTAAATTTACGTAAAATGGAAACAGAAAATAAGACTAGCGATACCTCAGAAATATGCAAAGTTAGTGTTAAAATACCGCCTTTTTGGGTTGAAAAACCTGAAATATGGTTCTTCCAGGTAGAAGCACAGTTCAAAATAGGTGGAATTATTCAGGAAGACACTAAATTTAATTATTTGATCTCCCAATTAGAACCTAAATATATAGAAAACATTTGGGATATAATTAATAGCAAAAGCGACAACAAGTACTCTGAATGTAAATCACGACTACTTGAATTGTTCAGAGAAAGTGAAGGGTTGAGAATTAAAAAGTTAATTTCTGGTATAGAGCTCGGAGACATGAAGCCGAGCCAGTTATTACAAAAGCTCAGATCCCTCGCTACCCCAGATATCTCTGACAATTTAATAAAAACTTTATGGCTCGATAAACTCTCCACATCCATAAAGAATATACTTATTGTAAGCGATGGGAACATTAGCAAATTGGCCATAATGGCCGATAAAATAAGTGAAATAAACTCTTCCAAAGAAATATATGATACGAAAGTGCCTTCTTCATCAACAGATCGCTTGATCGCCAAATTGGAAGATCTTGAACGGCAGGTGTCCGAATTGAGACTGGATAGATCTAGATCTCGATCCAAAAATAGGACTCAGTCAAGACCGAGAAGTAATTCTCAAAGATCTTTCGATCCAAAAGGGAAATACTGCCATTACCATTTTAGATTTTGTCCTAATTGCTTGCAAAATAAATGCAGGTCTCCGTGCAGTTGGAATGAGTCGGAAAACTCCAACCGGCGGACAGAGTAGCGACAAGCTCTTCTGCCGGCATTCAGGATTGTCGCAATCTCCGATTATTTGTGACGGACAAAAACACGGGATTGCGCTTTTTGGTGGACAGTGGCGCTGATATATCTATAATACCTCCAAAGGATAAAAATAGGATGCCTAGCTCTGATTATAAATTATATGCAGCCAATGGTACAGAAATTGTTACCTATGGAACAAAGGTTAGAAATTTGGATATCGGACTTCGACGTCAATTTCAATGGCCTTTTGTAATCGCCAACACTAACAGAGCAATAATAGGAGCCGATTTTCTGAACAACTTTGGATTGATTATTGATATAAAAAATAAACGTCTAATTGATGGAATAACTAATCTTTCCATAAGAGGCGTCATTCAGTCAATCTCAGACATGGGAAATATTAGCACTCTAAACTCATCATCCAAGGTCAGCGCTATCCTAACCAAATATCCTAACCTATGTAGGCCACCATCAGATTTTGTAGAAGCAAAACATAGCGTTAAGCATTTATATTCCTACAAGAGGTCAGCCAATTCACTCAAAAGCCCGTCGCCTAGATTCACAGAGATTAACTCTTGCTAAGGCAGAATTTCAATATATGTTGAATAATGGAATAATTAGACCCTCAAATTCTCCTTGGGCGAGTCCACTACATTTAGTTTCAAAAAAGGATGAGTCACTAAGACCCTTGTGGTGATTATAGAAGACTCAATGCAGTTACACTTCCAGATCGTTATCCAATCCCTAGACTGGACGATTTCCACCACATCTTAAAAGATACTCGTGTGTACTCAAAAATAGACCTATGCAAGGCATTCTATCAGATTCCAATTGCTGAAGAGGATAAACCAAAGACTGCCATCATTACTCCTTTTGGGCTATTCGAATTTAATGTAATGAGTTTCGGTCTTAGAAATGCTACTGCTACCTTTCAGAGATTCATGCATGAAGTCTTAAGAAACTTGGACTTTGCATTTGTCTACTTAGATGATATTCTGGTAGCCTCTAAAACGGAAGAAGAGCATTATAGCCACCTTGAAACCTTATTCAGCAGACTAAATTCCTATGGATTAAGAATCAATCTTTCTAAATCTAAATTCCTAGTACAGGAAATTGATTTTCTAGGATACCTAATTACCTCTCACGGTGTGAAACCACTCCCAAAAAAGGTTAAAGCTATTCTAGAATATAAGAAACCAAAAACAGTTCATGAATTACACATATTTTTGGGAATGCTAAACTTTTATCGTACCTTTTTGAACAATGCCGCAGAGACTCAGGCAATCCTTCATGAATACTTGAGGGGAGCCAAGAAAAGGATAGAAGCGAAATAAAATGGACTAAAGAAGCTGAAGTTCAGTTTGAAAAATGCAAACAAGCCCTAGCTAATACAGCACTGTTAGCCTACCCCGATACTGAACTGCCTATCTCACTCTGTACAGATGCTTCAGATCGGGCAGTTGGATCAGTTCTCCAACAGCTTGACAATAATAATTGGAAACCAATAGCATTTTTCTCTAAAAAATTAAATCCTGCTCAATGTAATTATAGTACATATGATAGAGAGCTTCTCGCAATATATTTGTCTATCAAATTCTTCAAGCACCTGCTTGAGGCACGTGAATTTACAATTTTAACTGATCACAAACCTTTAATTTACGCATTCAAACAAAAAAATGAGAAAGCTTCTCCTAGACAATTAAGACATCTACAATACATCTCCCAATTCTCTACTGACATCAAGTACATAAAAGGTACTGACAACATAGTCGCCGATGCTCTGTCCAGAGTTGATGCTATCACAACTATCGACTATGAAGAGATCGCCAAAGAACAAACTGGTGATTCAGAACTACAAAACCTGATTTCAAAGAATACTTCTCTAAAATTTAAGCAATGCCCACTACAATCAGGCAATTTGTTATGGTGTGACGTGTCTACTAATAATATTAGACCATTCATTCCAATTAAATTCCGAATGATGGTTTTTAGGAACTTCCACGAACTCTCACACCCAGGCATCAAAGCCACTACTAAACAATTAACATCAAGATTTATATGGCCCAATATGAATAAAGACATTAGAAAATGGGCTCGAGCTTGTGTCAACTGCCAAAAGTGCAAGGTGTCGATACACACAAAATCAGAAATAGGCAAATATCAAGAAGTGGATGAAAGATTTAGTGTTGTCCACATAGATCTAATTGGTGCTTTACCTCCATCGAATGGTAACATCTACTGTCTGACCTGCATCGACAGGTACACCAGCTGGATGGAAGTTGTTCCGCTACCAGATATGAAGTCTGAAACGGTAGCGAGAGCGTTCTACGAAAACTGGATTGTTAGATTTGGAGCACCGCATACAGTGATATAAGATCAAGGAAAGCAGTTTACTTCTCAGCTTTTCAAAGATTAAACAACGCTGTGTGGTATCAAACTTCGTCATTCCACGGCGTACCACCCTCAGTGTAACGGGAAGATTGAAAGGCTTCATAGAACCATTAAAACTGCCATTCGTGCCCACAATAGTATTAAGTGGACAGAAACGCTGCCAACAGTTCTCCTAGGCTTGCGTGCTGCTATCAACAAAGATAACAATCATTCTTTGTCTCAGATGGTATATGGCAAAACCATCAGACTGCCTGGCGAATTCTTTGATGCTTCTAAACATCACCTGCATGCTGAAGAATTTGTTCAGCAGCTTCAAAAGCAAATGGAATTGCTCAAACCCTTAAATGAAAAACATCATTCGAAGACTAAAGTATTTGTTCATAAAGATCTGAAAACATGTTCACATGTATTTATCAGGACAGATCGAGTGGGGGGAAAACTGTTTGAAAAATAACGAACATAGTCGTCTGCTTCTTTGAAATTCAAAAGTTGCAACAAAGTTTTTAAATGTTTAATAAACTTTAAAAGTTAGTATTAAAGTTTATATATATACTAGCGGACGTACCCGGCTTCGCCCGGGTTTTACCCGAGTAAAGGTTTGTCTAACGAATCTCTCGATAAAGTGAACATTTTTTCCCGGTCCCTTGAAAAATACTCGATAAGTTGAATAAAATCAATATTAATTGGTTCCCTCGGTAATTGGAAGTTAAAGGAATAGTATCTTGCCTTGGAATTGTATCATTATTCTTGTCTCAAATAAATTGCCGTGTCATCCTGAATTTTGTCTTTCCTAATTTTCTACCTTACAAAATCATCGTATCATCATGATAATATTTATAGCAGATTGTTGAATTATAACAGATAAATTAGATTATTTATCTTGATTATTTTAAAGCGAAAAGTTATTTCAAAAATTTTATTTGCTAGAAACCTTCCCAGTACTATACTAAAAAAACTTCCCAAAGTTTCATGGCGTTCCAATGAGTGGTTTGGTCAGGCATAAAGGACAAACAGACACACACACACATACATTCATTTTTATATATATAGATAAGTTATTTTATATTAAAATTAGAAAGTTTATTAAAGCCACAAAAAAGGTTTTCTTAAACCTTAAAATACTATAAAGAAAACTATTGTCATTTTGTTTTAAAATGACATCGACAACAGTATCAAAGCGCCATCTATGAATCAAAATTGAAACTATTTTAGTGCCTTAATTCTGATTTAAAGCAATTGAGTTATTAAAAACTTCATCCATTAATCAAAATTGACATTATTTAACTTTTTTTATTTTTTTTTATTTTAAAATATATATAATTACTTTTATATATTCTGGAATGTGTTTTTTTTTTTTTTAAGGGATTGACACATCAGTGGTAAACCCTCTCTCATCGGCTTCTCGTCACCTTAATAAATGATGAATAAAAAAAAAAGATTATAGAATAAAGGTTTGTGACAAAAGTCGTCTTTTTTAAACGAGTTCCTGACCAAATACTATGAAGAGTCCATTTGCCCTTTGCTTGATAAGATCTGGGCTCGAAACTCATACACTTAGGTTGCTTTATAGGAGTTATTTTCCAAGCTGAACTGCCAATTCTGACTAAAGGAGCTCCATCGGGCCTAGATTTTGGCAGCTAGCTCACTATGTCTTTAGTTCTTGGGTACTCAAACTTTGTGTTTATGTGATATACAGAAATAGAGTATCTCCACCTTTGCCGGTCCCAAGCCCGGATGAAAAAGGAGAAGGCGGAGCAGTAACAAGCTCACTAAAAAACCTGGGCTTATCTGCCATGCTGATAGTACCCTGTAAGGGCGCCAAGGTATACAGGATGAGCAGCGTTTGTACTCCATGTTAGAAGCTGCTGCACATTGCGTCTGTTCCTCAAGTCAGAGGCGGCCATTTCTTTTGGAGCTAAGTCGGCTTGCCACTGAGTAGTGCTTCCAGTCTTAATGACAAAGGCAGACGCATTCTACTTTACCCAGTGTGTAGATAAGAAAGAACAAGAATACAGAAATAGAGTTACTGTTTGTACCGGCAGCTGGCATGCCGACAGGATATATAGTAAATTATCAGTGATCACATTATTATCACTGATGGTACTCTGTGGAGTTGACTGATTGTAATATATATACACATGTAAACTTATGTCGGTGGTTAGAGTCTAAAAGAAATAAAGACTTTTCTTGTAAACTTCCAAATACTTCTTGCTGATTAACGTCAACTAACAAATACGAGGACGTTATACTGTTAACTTATATAAGCTCCAATAACTTATAACGATATACCCACTGAACTTCACATGTGTACACATAAAGCAGCCGCAACATCAATGATTAGGCAATTCACTATGTTAAATGAAATTAAATGTAAAAAAGAAAAATCGCTGTCAGAACTGCAAAAGCTGCTTTTTTGGAAAAATAGCTTTAAATATGGAGCTGAAGAAAATAATGCTTTTTTATTTTTAGTTTGATCAGTACTCCTGTTTGAAAACACAAGGTAATAAGACCAAATCCAAATAATCCAATACATGCTGTGGTAAAATTTCTCATTCAATACTTTTGTCTGAAGATGGTAACAACACTGTTACCGAAATGTCACACACAATTTATTTATTTGGATTTGGTCTTATTACCTTGTATTTATAATCTATAATCCAAATTGTGCCTTATTAAATTGTGCAAAGCTTGAATAATAACTGTGGAATAATGGAGATCCACTTGGGGACGTCGGCCAGACGGATTGGGTGACATCAAACAAACATACCCGCCGCCAGCCGGCAACAAAGGAAGAGAGCACGGCCTGGTCTGCTGACCAGTTGGGTGTTTTCCTCTGTCCTCTTAACATGTTTTAAATGAAGTTAGTTTGAAGGAGACTTTTACCCTCTCCTTTCTGCTATTTAGTGATCTGACTAAAATCCTTGCAACAGCCCACAAAGAATCATCACTGCGAATTCTTCTACCGAATTTCGCATCAGTGTTTTGTGAAACGTTTACCAGACTTTTCTTCACAATAACCAAAGAAGAGGAGTAAAAATATTAACTCTCTTTACATCTGGTGTACCATAAAAACTCTTTAAGACTTTTTAAGAATGAAGGGAGAGGACCAAAGAAAAGGATTGGTTTGATACTCTAACAGAATGATCTGGTACTAGAAGATAGAGTGGTTGTAAACATAAAATTTCAGGGTTCTACATAGACGACCTTTTTGAGTGTTTAGGATGTAGACCCTAACTTGAACCAGGGATGATGGACCTCAACTGATGAGCTAAGCCCCTAGATTGGAGAAAACTGGAGTGTAATGATGAGTAACACCCCTAGACAGCAGAAATCCAATGAAAAGCCACACACTAGCCTGATGAGCCCCAAGCTTGCATTATAGACTGAACCCTAGCCTGGGAGAACGAAAGAAATGCTTCATACAGTGTTCTGAAAGATCTATGAAAGTGCTTCAGGTGTGTCTTTTTTTATCATCATTTTTATTATTATTATTATCCTATTTCACAATATTAGTAGAGGGTTGGAATATAGGTTGTCTTGAGGCTCCCATACATTCCAAGAGGTGGTCTGGTGAGACCTCTTTGGTCTTGCAGATGGTGTATTGTGGAAGGTCTTTACACCATCCTGAAGAGGAGTGGTCTTATATGACCAGTTTTAAGCCTGGAAATACAGGTTGCTGCTGTCAGTTCATCTCACATTCCAGAATAGCTCCAAGCTTTTGGTTTAGATACCAATGATGGAATATGTTGACTTCTGTATTTTTACTTGAATGTTTCTTTTTTTTTTTTATGCGTTTGTAAGAGTCGAAATCAAGGTCTGAGTTAGGTATTGCTGCTGATTATCATGATCAGTTTTAACTTCAGACTGAAGGTAAAGGGGCTGTGTTAAGGCAATTATATATAAGGATATACTAATAATATTATCACGAAATTGGTTTTATGTAAATCAAATGTAAAGCAAATGTCTCTATTAGTAAATATGTAAATACTTTTATGTTTAATATTATATAAGGAAGGTATGTAAATTTTATAACGGATTTTTCATTTCTTGTTTCTAGTTTTGTTGTGAGGGAAACATCACTCACGAAGTTTATCAATTAATTAATAAAATTCTAATTTGAAACTGTGACAATATAAATTCTAATACATCATTATTATTATTAATTTAGCATCAATTTCAGCTTTTAGACCAATAGAAGGATGTGTTAACATAATTACATATAGGGATATTGCTTTCACCATCACGGTGTGCAGATATCTCTAATACAGCCATCTTGGAACATCATTTCCCCCTGTTCTGTGCAAATTTCCTTGTATTTTTTAGATTATCATATCAATCCTCTAGTGTGTGCAGAAATTAGAAGAGGTGAAGTGAATGTACTAACCAAGATTTGTTGAAATCCAAATTGTGAAAAACTACAAAATTACTGAATATAGTCAAATCCTAAGGATAATTTAAGCCCAAAAAAAATGTATGCCTCACATTAGGTCATGAATAATTTGCATATTTACAATGGGAATTCCATATACTGTAATGTACAAGCCCAAATGAGAGAGGTGAGACAGACAAAATCACTGAATTTATGCAAGTCTAGATATTGATAAGGCACAATTTGGATTATAGACTATAACACAAGGTAATAAGACCAAATCCAAATAAATAAATAAATAGTGTGTGACGTTTCAGTAACAGCATTGTTACCATCTTCAGACAACAGATTCAGTACTTTTGTCTGAATATGGTAACGTTTTTACCAAAACTTCACACACTATTTATTTGGATTTGGTCTTATTACCTTGTGTTTAAATTCTAGATATTTTTGTTAGTGTCCTTTGAGTTTGACTTTTGGTAACTATATGGACAATGTCTCCAATTTGATCTGTTAATGACCTTTACTTGCAGCTTGACCTTCCAATAATTTTCATGACCCCATCTAGCCGGCCCACTGGTCCTGCCGTTGTATTAGGCCTCTCATCCAGGAGTCCTTCACCATCATCCAGTGGCTCTCTGGCCTTTAGGGCTGGGTTTTCAGACGAGGTCTTTGGAGTTGTTGTTTCTTATCCTCTTTTGTGTAAAGATTACACGAATTCCATGAGTTCATGCTCCTCGAGCTGTTTTATGATAAGCAGCGGCCTCTCCCAAGGTCCTGTATAGTGCATCTAATGCAAGCCAAAATGTGTTCTGGAGCTGCAGGTGCCAAGCTACATTTTGGGCAAGTGGGGTAGATTTTATCATTTTCTATCTTCAATGGTTTGAGATGGCCTGTTCTAAATCTTGTTAGTGTTGTTAGATGCTGTCTATTTCTGATGTTCAGAGCTCCTCCAGGGTTCACTTCACTGTACCAACTGTACTTAGGTGGGATCCTGCAGTTCTTGTTTATTTTTGTTTTGGCTACTGTTTCTATTTCTTTTTAAAGTTTATTTTTCTGTGGCAAGGGTTCTTTTGTGCCTTTTTTCGCTAGCACATCAGCAGCTTCATTGCCTTCAATGCCAACTGATCTTTGGAGTGACCTTTGTATGTGAACACAGACCAGAAGAATTGGGTCAATATCCTCCCTTTTATCACCCACGCTTACAACACCACAATTCAAGAAATCACAGGTTACTCGCTATTTGGGAGGAAGCCTATGTCTCTCTTGGACGATGGAAATATCTCGGTGGACAATTATGGATGATTATGATGAATACATAGAAAAATACTTAGATGACAAAATAACCAGGATGAGACATGTAGTTATCAACAAAACAAAGACTCAGGAAGGAATGAAAAATTATGATTAAAAACATAATGAGAGAAGTAATCAATCAATAAATTTAGTAGCAGTTTGGACAACAGTTAGGGAAAAAGTTTGAAAACTTCTTAGGAAATATTTTGGTCCATATAGAATACTGAAGAAGCTGTCTAATGTAAACTATTTGATAGAACCGAAAGATAATCCTGGCCAACATCCGCTGATAGTTGTCTCGACTCAAGCCATTTTTTGAGAGAATTGATGAGATAATTCACAAGGATGTGACAACCTATGGAGAGGGAGAAGTGTTGCATCAGCTTTAAGATGCACCTATTTTTATATAAACAATTAAACACAAGGTAATAAGACCAAATCCAAATAAATAAATAGTGTGACATTTCTGTAACAACGCTGTTACCAAAACCTCACACTATTTATTTATTTATTTAAATTTGGTGTTATTACCTTGTGTTTATAATCTATAATCCAAATTGTGCCTTTTCAATTTCATGTTCATTTATCTTTATAAACACAGATTTATGTTTGAGTCAAAAGGCGATCCATCAATTAAGATTATATAAAAGGGCGTACCTGGATCTGTGAAGAAAAAAAAAATTACCAAAATATTTTGGATGTTTTTTCTTTACATATCCAGGTACGCCCTTTTATATAAACCTAAACAGATTTATGTATTATAAAAACCATTCTTTGTATATTGTGTAACATTGTAACTACACACCTCTTCAAGATTGTGATGTAATAAATAAAATTATTCTTAGAGTTTGCATAAAGCAAATGGAGTCCCAGGAGAAATAAAATTATTCTTGGGGCTACTACTTAAAAATATAGTACACCACCTTCTCTGACCAATCAACAAGACACCTGAGAAAATTCTCACCCACTTCTAGCTATCTTAAAAATAATCTCAGAAAAATACAACTAGGAACATCAACAACAACCCTATTATCAGGATATGGATATAAAATCTTCAAGTGATGACATCAACATTGATATTCACTTTGGAATTCATTTTTTCTTCAGCTCATAGGAATTTATATTATAAATATAATTTTTTTTTCTTGTAGCTATAATCTATAATTCAAATTGTGCTTTATCATTTTTGATAAGACTTCAACGGACCTAAGAATTTATACAGTAGAACCTCCTTGTAAAGGACAACACCTAATTGCAGAGCCAAAGAGTCCTTTAGGAAGAGGTGTCCTCTTAGCGGAGAGTTGCTACAGCAGAACCTCCCTGTGAAGGACACCTAATTGCAGAGCCCAAAGTGTCCTTTAGGGAGAGGTGTCCTCTTAGCAGAGAATTGCTACAGTAGAACCTCCCTGTAAAGGACACCTAATTGCAGAGACAAAGTGTACTTTAGGGAGAGATGCTAAATAGTAAAAATGGTCATTTTGCAAATGAAAAACTGTCCTTTCTGGAGGTGTCCGCTAAAAGGAGGTTTTACTGTACTTCCTATGAGCTGAAGAAAATGAATTCCAAAGTGAATATAAATGCTGGTGCTAAGCCATGACTTGAAGTTTCTATTTTAAAGAATTCTCATAATCTGAAGCTCTCCTCTTTTTCAAGAAGGACATGGATGTTCAAGTCAACACAGCCAGAATAAAACAAGTCTCTGATCCAATATGTCTACATTGTCAAGAGATAGAGAAAACCGTAGAGCATGTCAACTGCCCAGCATTTCAACTACAGAAATGCCAGATGGCTACACTCCTTGGACTGTCCTCATTCAATGTCACTGCACTGTTGAATCAACCAAGAAACAAACCGGCCTGGAGACACTTGGTGAACTGGTTCACTAAGGCTACCAAGACAGACTCCTAAACCGCAGGACAGCCCAGGTAGTTGGCGGCGATCTGTGGATATGCTCCAGGAGCCTGAGTTACTTATATGTTAATAAAATCATAAAATATATCTCATTATTAATTTATCTAACCTTGTAGGATGGTTGAAGCATGCTCTGGATAGATGCAAGACATGTCTGAGAAGATAATCAAGGCTGAAGAGTCTGGCACAAATTAACACAAAGCAATAACACACCATCTATACATATAAAATGGAAGGAATTAAAAGCACGAATGTTTCTTTTATACATAATACAAACTTCTACTGTCCTTATTTGAATGTAATCCTACTGTCCTATAAGCTTATGTCCATAGTCTTCTTGAAACCATTTCTGAGATTCCATCCTTCAGTGCTGCGTATATAAGCAGAATCTTCCAATACAGTATTAGAGCTCTGAGAAGCGGTCTGGTGGATTAAATTGGCAAAACTGTTGGGAGAGTTCACCACTGATGAGCCAAGCCCTCCAATATTTTTTCCACCGCAGTAAGACAGTAGAAGTTTGTATTATGTATAGAAGAAACATTCGTGCTTTTAATTCCTTTCATTTTATTTTATAAGCTGAAGAGTCTGCCAGACCGCAACCTAGTGCAACACTCAATATATATCTTTACACAGCAAAATTGTTCTCAATTTACAATAATTTTATATAAAAAAATATTTTATTAAATCTCTAAGGAGTTCTATTTACAATATAAAGTATAAAATATATATATACGACACAGAAAAATTGGTCATTTAAAAAAAAAAGAAAAAAAATTGAGTCCTAATTTTATAAAGCTTTAAACAAATGTTTTTGTGTCTTTTTTTTTTTTTTTTTCAAATTGTCAAAAAGGCTTGCATTTCTTAAAAGGAGCATTTTTTAAATATATATATATATTTGCATTCTTTTACAGAGTTTTACAGTATTCTTTTTTTACTCAACAAGGGCAAGAAAAATCAAGAACTAAAAATAAACTAGAGGGTTTAAAGAAAAAAAAAGAGAACTATGCAAATTGAAGGACGTTCTGTACACACACAAAAAAAAGGAGTTAATTCCAAAGAGGGAGAGAGTGAGGTGGATTCAAGGATCCTACTCTCTGGAACTTGGCCGAGAGGTACTTGGTGCGAATGGCTTGCTGAGAATGTTGCGCGCTGTTCAGGTAGGTGTGATGGAGAAGGGTCATGCAGTCCTTCACCTTGTCTAGGCTGTAGCCAGAGAACTGGGCCAGCTTGTCTGACCACACAAAGATACGGCCCATGCTGAAGTTGGCCAACATGTAGGCGCAGGCTGCGATCTCGCTGCTCAGAAACTTGAGGAAGGCCTCTCCATCAGCAGGGTGAGTTCACAGAGGTAGCGAGCCAGAAACTCCACCATCTGGGGCACAGGCTCCACGGCCTGGAAGACCCGTAGGAAGAAGAGAGGAGTGGGAACGCTCAGATCAAAGTGGAGTACCTTCAGTACCAGGTGTTCCATCTTCATGAGCTGAGCCTGGGTGTAGGTCTTGTCGGTGATCTCCACGTACTGCTTGATGCCCGGGGTGTAGATCTCCTCAAACTTGGCCGCCACCAGAATGGCTGCCGTCCCCAGCAGCTGGAACTTGCTGCGGATGATGGACATGCAGGAGAGGAACCTGTCCACAAAGTTGATGGCCAGGTAGAGGGTCTCGTCGTTGAACATGTATTCCTTGGCCACTTCCACCAGCCAGTCCACCAGGATAGAGCGCATGTGGTGGCTGATGTCCCCCTGTTTCTTCATGTAGTGGGGCATGGGCCGCAGCTTCTTCTCCCTCTGCAGCATGTAGGGGTAGATGTCGTCCAGATAGGTGGAGGTGAGAGTCCACGACTCCGAGGCAAACTCCTCCGAGCACCGGCTGTTGTACTTCTGGTAGGATGAGGTTTCTACAGAGGGGAGGGAGTCCAGCACTAGCCTCAGTGGGGATTCCTCTTCAGGTAGGGAGGCCATGGAGTGGTCCAGGGCCTCCGATGGAGAGGCCTCCTCTTCCAGGCTGGAAGGCTGTTCATCAATGGACATGCAGCTCTCTGGGGTGCCAACAAGATGCCTGGAAGAAACATAGGGTGTGGGAACCTGGCTCTTGGTGGGGGCAAACACCGGTTGGATCTTTTTGTTGTTTCCTCTAGGGAGTTGATGAGGGATCTGGTTCTCAATGTCATTGACAGGCCTGGCCGCTGCTACAGCCTGCCTTGTGGCTACGGGCCTGTCCTTGGTGCTGTCCAGGTAGATGGAGAAGTCCTTGGTGCTCTTCAGGGAGGGGCCCAGGGCCAAGTTGCTCCGGTTATCAATGCTGGTCAGGGGCCGCCTTTCTGGCTGCTGCTTTGTCCCAGGCAGCTGGCCCAGTGGCTGCCGGGTTGTGCCACGGTATCTTGTACTCCTGTTTTCCATTATTCCTATACACACAACCAGGGTTGATACAGGCACTACACACCAACTACAATAACTGTCTGGAACATAACAAGGGGGAAAGAATACACCAACTAGGGTTACAGCGTCTCTAATGAGAAACAATTATAAGGTTGTCCCAAAAGTTCGTGTTTTTCTTATTACTTGGTGAATAATATTATTACGGCAAATACATAATACAATTACTTCATACATAATAACGAATAATATTGTTATTTCAATTTTTTTGCAAGTGTATACTAACTTTTGGGACAACCTTGTATGAATAAAGAACACTCTTCTGGAGATCCTCAAAAGGTTAGATTTGATCAGGTCATTTTAAAAAAGCTTTTAAGATAAGACACAATTTAGATTATAGATTAGAAACACAAGGTAATAAGACCAACTCCAAATAAATAAATGGTGTGTAATATTCTGGTTAACAGTGTTGTTACCGAAACACCAAACACTATTTGGATTTGGTGTTATTACTTTGTGTTTAAAAATATTTTATTTAACTTGTTTCCATGTCTGTCCACAAACCTTGTAATCCATTTTGATATACAGTAAAACCTCCCTAAACAAACCAGGGGTATAGCAAAAAATTTATTTTTAACAAACCTGAAATTTTTCTCATTTTTTATTCTATAATACAGTGTACTATGGCTATAATGAACCATGGCTATAGTGAACCACAGGTTCAGTTACATTGGGGTTCACTATAGAGGGGTTTTACTGTATTTACAGAGCATCTAGAAGTCTAAAATTTAGTATTTCATTTGCCAGAGTCTGCAAATGAAAAAAAAAAGTAAAAGCTAATCACATTTAATGGTAATGATGAACTATATATACAGGAAAACTAAAGATAATTTTTTGTTTGCTGGTCTTTAAGTTTGGAAGGTGATTAATAAATAAAATGGAGTCATCCACATTAAGTTCATAAATAGATTGGGTAAATCTGAGGAAAAGAAATTTCTATGGGTTCACCACTGATCTGCAAATGAAAAAAAAGTAGAAGTTAATCACATTTAATGGTAATCATTAAATGTATATACAGGAAAACTTAAGACAATCAAGTTCATAGATTGGTCTGGGTAAATCTGAGGAAATTTCTATGGATTTGCCAGTGAGTCTGCAAAAGAAAAAAAAGAAAAAGCTGATCATCACATTTAATGCTACAAGCTCTGGTCAGATGACGGCAGTGCTGTTACTGAAAAGGTCAAGTCAAGTTTATACTCTTGGATTTAACATTTTTCTACGCCTTTGCCGGTTCCAAGCCCGGAAGAAAAAAGAGAAGGGGAGAGCAGTAACAAGCTCGCTAAAAAACCTGGGCTCAGCTGGCCATGCTGATGGTACCCTGTAAGGACTCCTAATCCAGGGATACAGGATGAGCAGCGTTTGTACTCCCATGTTAAGAGCGGCTGCACATGGCGTCTGTTCCTCATGTCAGAGGCGGCCATTTCATATTGGAGCTAAGTCGGCCTGCCACTGAGTAGTGCTCCCAGTCTTAATGACAAAGGCAGACGCATTCTACTTTCACCCAGTCATGATGGTTGTCAAGTCTCAAGTTCTAAAAGCTTGATACCATAATATGATTGAGTGGAGATGAGAAAGAAGGAGAATACATTTTTCGTTTCTCTCCACTAGCTGTGTGTTCTATATATACATCCATCAAATGGGGGTCGGTGGAAAGGTGATCTAAACCATTGGTGGTCTGGTGGATTAAATTGGCGAAACCGCAGGAAAGGTTCACCAATGATGAGCCAAGCCCTCTGAATATATTTTTCATCGCAGTAAGGACAGTAGAAGTTTGTTTTATTTTGAAGTCATATATTGAAGTTTTACCATAAAACAAGTATAGCTTGTATAGCTAAAAATATAATGTGCGTCTATTTGAGATGTTTTGGCATATTTTTTATGCTGGTGTCTGATTTACACGTTGTTAACTAACTTGTTGTTATGTTAAATATGCAATTTATATGGTATTTGAAACTAAAGAGAGTTAAGGTTTTATTATACAATATAATTAACAACTTCATACTATATATAACTGTTTAGCTCGTCGAGCTTATCACTTAGGAAAAGTTATATGTAAATGGATCATATGTCTCGAGGAATCCTAGTGTAATAACTCTTTACTGGTAAGATGGATGAAGTGAGAGATTTGTTGTTGAATGAAAGAGTTTGATTTATTTCGCCATTTTTATTGCAACAACCAAAATTATGGAAGAATTTATGTGGCAACATTTCATTTGAGCAATAAGGTGGTGACTTTATAGCATTTAATGGCTGCCAGAGCAACTTTGGGCGATTATTTCATTGGAGTAATAAGGTGGGGGCTTTACAGTATTTAATGGCTGCCAGAGCAACTTTGGGCGATCATTTCATTGGAGCAATAAGGTGGGGCTTTATAGCATTTAATGGATGCCAGAGCAACTTTGGGCGATCATTTCATTGGAGCAATAAGGTGGGGGCTTTATAGCATTTAATGGCTGCCAGAGCAACTTTGGGCGATTATTTCATTGGAGCAATAAGGTGGGGGCTTTATAGCATTTAATGACTGCCAGATCAATTTTGGGCGATTATTTCATTGGAGCAATAAGGTGGGGTCCTCATAGCATTTATTGGCTGCCAGAGCAACTCTAGGCGATCATTTCATTGGCGTAATAAGGTGGGGGCTTTATAGCATTTAATGGCTGCCAGAGCAACTTTGAACGATCATTTCCTTGGAGCAATAAGGTGGGGGCTTTATGGCATTTAATGGCTGCCAGAGCAACTTTGGGCGATCATTTCATTGGAGTAATAAGGTGGGGGCTTTAAAGTATTTAATGGCTGCCAGAGCAACTTTGGGCGATCATTTCATTGGAGTAATAAGGTGGGGGCTTTATAGCATTTAATGACTGCCAGAGCAACTTTGGGCGATCATTTCATTGGAGTAATAAGGTGGGAGCTTTATAGCATTTAATGGCTGCTAGAGCAACTTTTGGCGATCATTTCATTGGGGCAATAAGGTGAGGGCTTTATAGCATTTAATGGCTGCTAGAGCAACTTTGGGCGATCATTTCATTGGAGTAATAAGGTGGGGGCTTTATAGCATTTAATGGCTGCTAGAATAACTTTGGGCGATCATTTCATTGGCGTAATAATATAGGAGATTTGAAGCTTTTTGTGAAAGTCAGGGTAACGTTTGGCGATCATGTTATGACATATCTCCACAGGAATAGAGGCCGCCTAAGCCTTAAACAGGAACAGAGGCCACCAATTCCTCAACAAGGGAATTCAATAAATCAGAGATTTTCCACTCTTCCACGATAGATCGCCCAGTTCTCCAAGTCAGCGGAGGTCGCCCAATCCTCCAAAACTGTGGAGGTCACTCAGGCCTCAAACATGGCGGAGGTCGCCCAGTCCTGCAAAACAGAGAAGTTAGTCCAGTCTTCCAACACACCGTCAAAATTGTACTTACCTCCAAGATCAGAGGAATTCGCCTAATCCTCCCTGATAACGGAGGATACTTCCTCCTCTACTGACAATTGAGGTGGCTCAAGCCTCAAACAGCGGAGGTCGCCCAGTCCTGCGAAACAGAGGAGTTCGTCCAGTACTCCAATATACCGTTAAAGTTTCACTTACCTCCAAGAACAGGGGAATTCGCCTAATCGGACAAAGGAGTTTGCCCAGGCCTCCGTCAGTCCCCACGGTCCACCGAGGCGATGGTGGCTCTCTCCCCTCGGGATGAACATATCGTCCTAAAAACCTTGTACACCTATTTCCCCTATCAGCTAACACCTAACGAAAACCCCGCCCCGCCGCCTTCTCTCCTCCTCCCCAACTCCCGAGGGAGTTTACTGGGGATAAGGAGAGGAGGGGGTGGTGCCGTGTGGAGGAGAAATCATTCTAGCTAGGGGGCAGTCGTACCAATCATCTGAGGTGAAAGACTGGGGCAAAGAGAACGAAGACACAGGGTGACACGGAACACGGGTTAGTAACGAGGGGAGAGACAACCAACAACGGACAGGGACACAAGGGGAGGGACAAGGGGACAGGGAGGGGTTAGTAGACAGAGAAAACAAGGACAACGGGAGGTAACAGGACATGAGGGACGAATGGGGGGACAAATCATCGCTGTGATGTGAACATTCAGGGGGAACAGTCAGGTGAGAGCTAATAGAGGGTATAGGTGCACGCTGTTCCACAACAATATATTCTTCCTTCCTATAACAATTAAAAACTACTTTAGCCTCTCTCTCTTATAATAATTCAGTTATGTATCTAATTAACACTTATTATATATAATATTGTAATTATCAGGAAATAACAGTCTCTGTAGCGTGCACCATATAACCTGTACATCTCTATTCTACATGAGCCCTCTCTATGTAAACATTTACATATACATCCTATATATATACCGCGTTATAACTGGAAACAATATTAACTTATAATAAACATTTACTTCTGAGACTGCTTAATTCTGGTTACTATTTGATTCACCGAGAAATTAATCTTTCACATACAAATTTGTGTGAACATATTTCATCAAAACACAATGCAAGATTGCTGCATTAATTGTTAAATTATAGTACAGTTAAACATATCTATAGCGCCCCCTTCTTGGGACTCACCAAAAGAGGGTGCTATAGAGAGGGGGTGTTAAAGACAGGTCACTTTTTATGTAAACGTTTACATTTTAATGTTTACTAGTACTATTACTGTTATTCCAGGATGTACCCTACATTTCTGTTCGGAGAATCTTTAAAAGATCAGAAGGTCTTAAAAATCGTTTTATCTCTGTTGTTGTATTTAGATGCGATTAAAGTTAATAAAAGAAACTTGAATTGCGAAAGAATTTATCTTTTATATATTATATCTTTGAATGAATAAACGCTTATTTTGGATCAAATGTGTTTATTATAATTTCCAATATTTCGATGAGGCAGTTCGCCTATCTTCAATCGGAGAATTCAAGAGATATTATATTTATATTTTATGATAAATTATCTTCCTTTTCCATTTAACAGTAAAAACAAAAATGCCTATGTAATTACTGGCATTTTCGTAAATAATTTCATAACAATTTCGATTTTGAAAAACATCTTTCATCTGTTAAAACTTTTATAGCATTTATAGGTTAATCTATGTACATTGCAACTCCTCTCTCCTGTAAGTTCTGGGGAAGGTCACCTCTACTCTACCAACTCGCCATATGTAAATAACCAGGACAAGGTGACTCAAATGTAACACCTATAAACTGAGACGATATAAATAATAATAATTGAAAAAACTCTTCTCTCAGTATTTGTTTATTTCCATAAATAAACTCTAATGTCAGGGATGAAGTATGAAAGGATGAATTGTGTAGAGTAATGATAAACGGAAAAATAATTATTATTTTACGTTTATCATTATTCTTCACAATTCATCTTTTCAAACTTCATCCCTGAGGTTAGAAATAATCGTTATTTCTCCTCAAAAATAAATTTCGATTTTTCGTTCAAAAGAAACATATGCGGGATAAATTTCAAATATCGTTTTACAATCATAAGCCGCATTATATTGTATCATACACTCTAATGTTATTAATTCAGGGTAGAAATACGAAACTCTTATTTAGCAGTTTAATTCTTTCAATTTAATCTCAAATTTCCCTCAGAAATGTTTACTTTGCTGATATCAATCCACGAGACTCTCGTTTGTTTCTCTTCAGCCAGGATAAACAACACGTGTCTATAAATATTACATCTCTTTAAAACACAAATCTGTAGCTAGCTGTATCTAGCCATAAAAGTAATGATATTTCAGAATTAACTATCATATCAAAAGTAAATCTCTTCTTTATCTACAAGGAGTATTTAGAGAAAAATCTATAAATTAATTTGATGAATATTATAAAAGTAAATTATTTGGAAAAGCGAAATCATATTGCATGTGATATCTGCTTGATATGTGTGTTGATACATTTAAATAAGTTCTTCCGTGAACTTGAGCCTTCAAATCTTGGACGTTTACTCAAGTTGTTCCTTTGCTAAAACCCCAGTACTACTTCTTCTCTATAATCCTAAAATATATTGAGCTATAGAGTGCACTTACCTATCACGCCTCTTCCTCTTGCCGCAGCAGCCCCCCATGGTGCTCGCTCTGGTCTCGAAAGATTGGTCGGATCACAAAAGGATCGCTCTGGTCTCAAAAGATCGCTTGAATCACTAAAGGATCGCTTGATGTCAAAATATCGCCCGGATCACAAAAGGATCGCTCTGGTTTCAAAGATCGCTTGGATCACAAAATATCGCCTTCAAAGAACTCTTAGATGAGATAAGTTCGCTTTCAAAGATAGCTTAGGTCGCTTGGTAGTCGCTTGAGTTGCTCGCTAGATCGCTGCAGTTGCTAAAGTGAGAAAGTCTTTGTTGTGGCGGCTTCAATGGAAGTCCAGAGGGGACCGTGATGGAGTTAAATAATAGAAATTGGGGACTTAATAAATGTGTGTTTATATATTTATATTAGTTTTATATTAAATATATATAAGAATAAAATAGGCGTATTCTGACCGTTCACATAAGCAATTTAGATGACAGAACGCCATCTAGTCATAAAAAATATCAATTAATCGTCGGTTTAAGTTATTTTATAATATTTGGCAAATCCATTTCTCGATAAATCAAGAAAATCCAACCGCGAACGCGTTTCGGTCTGTAGGACCTCGACAGCGTGGCTTGTACCTCAACGACCAAATATTTTGTCAAAGCGGTTTTCCGAGAAACTGAGAAATGGGTATTCACACCAATTTTGCCTAAATACGCTAACATGCTTTAAAAAGTAAGAAAAATATAAAAAGATCAGCTGGTGATATTAAAAATAAAATAGACCTAACGTGAACCCCCACATGAGCATTTTTAGATGGCAATCGGCCATGTAAGCTGTCAGGATATACCTATTTTATTTTACTATCATTACCTTAACATTTTCAATTTGTTTCTTATTTTACATATTTTTACAACGAAAATTAATATTCTGTGTGTGTGGAGGCGCACATATAACAACTATATACCTTTTTGTTTTTAATATTGTTGCATCAATTTTAATGCGCCCTGCATTTATTCAAAATATTCTATGATATTTAATATTCATTTAAAACAGATTATTTAGATTATCATCATTCCTTTTTATAGTTGCATTCCTTTTGTAATATTTTATTGTACATATATCTTAATTGGTTATTGGAGTGAGAGAGGACCTAGAGAAAGACTGCGGATCACGGCCTACGAGAAGACAACGAATAAATAAACGCAATAACTTTAAAAGGTAATTTATTTTTATTTACTTTTATTTATTTGCTTTGAGTATTTATTTATTTATTTCAACACACAAAAACGCGATATCCCGGCTAGGGATAATTGCGTCGATTTACAATTTTTTAAAACAGAAACAGTCATAAAATTTTTACAAAAAAAAAGCAATCGAAATAAATATATATATATATATATATATATATATATATAGTGTAGAAACTATATAACAAAATTATAACAGTGATTCTAATTTTAAAACTTAAGGAGCAAACTGATAATAATGATAACTTATATCAGTTAGATTTGATTAGATTAGCAAGCTAAATCTAAATTAATTATAATAATAAATAGTTATTTAATTTTATAGTCCAGTTTTGTATTAAGATTATCTTCACTATTATGATTATTTAAATTCAAATTATAAAATTTGTAAAATGTTATTAATTTGTAGATAGAGAGAGAAAAAAAAATCCTTTACTTCTACTACATCCTCAAGTTAATTATATATTTATAATTAATAACAATAAAAATTAACAAAGTAACGTCTATTACATCGGCTTTTACACGTCATTCAGACATACTCTAATCCTATATATAGAATAATCGAAGAGAGAATATATATAATAGTTAGAAAAAAGAGAGAAAGACAGAACCATGCACTTTTAATCAAACTAATAATAAGGAAAAAAAAAAGAGTTTTATAAAGAAGGTAGATAAGATTGTTAGTATATATATATATTTTTTTTATGATTTTATATTTTATCCTTTTTTTTTAAAGATTTTTAAAGGTTTTTTTATTTTATAATATGATTATAAATAGTTGTATTTAGTAATATATCTATAGTATGAATTAACATTTGTTATAAGTTTGGATATTATGTTTTGAAACCCTAATGGTAGACCAGACATACACAAAAGACTTTAAATTGAAATGAATTGGAAAAAGAGATCTGCTGGAACGGGGATCTTCAGATAA
>CP092873.1:18077321-18136045 GCA_030710605.1 Cordylochernes scorpioides | reverse complement strand
CGTAAGTTAGTTGTCTAAAGTGTCTCGCTTTAGCTGCCCATCTCTCTCTCGTTGGCTGTTGGTTTGTTTTATTAATCCTGGAAGAGCATATATTATGACATATATATATTTTATTAAAATATATTTCGTAATTAGTGTAACAACTTTGTCAGAAAGTTCGTAGTTTTAGAATAGAGAAAACAACACACACTTCACATTAAAATGATTATTATTAGCATTTTACAGAAAATTAAGTCCACAAAAGCAAACGAAGACCTCATTAATGAAAAATATTTAACGAAAATCTGGTCCAAAACTTGGACAAAGAATCAAAAGACTTATACATTGCCGAACACCTTATCCAGAATGTAGGGGGGAACACAAACAAAATAGAGAGCAAATAGAAATAACATAAAAAATAATTTGAGTAAACATTTTAAAAATGGAAAGCAGACTATATATAGACAGAATTTCTAATATCTTTATTTAAAAATAAATCCTTCTGCACTAATATAAATACACCAATACCTCGCTTTGCGTCGTTTCGTTTTCCGTTTTTTTCGAAGTTGCGTCGCTGCTTAATTTTTACTGATTTTCACTGTGCATCGTTAGATTTTCGAAGTTGCGTTGTTTTGGATTCGAGTCTTTATTTTTTTTTTTTTCCTAAAATATGGCAACACCTTTGTTTTTGATTGCGCATTGCCATCGAAATTTTATTTTCACTTTGCGTCGTGTTTTGTTTGGAACGTAACCCCGACGCAAAGCGAGGTATGGGTGTATATAAAGCCGTTGTTTCAAGCTATAAAGAGAATCTATTCTATTCCAGAAACAATTCCAGACTGGATGTTTACTACAAAAACCTTCTTGTTTCCTAAATGAGGAGAGAACAGCCCCAGCAACTTCCGCCCCATAGGTTGCAAGAGCAACCTGTACAAATTAATCACGCTGATATTATCTAGAAAGCTGAACAAATACATAGAACGATATCTGTCTATCAAATAGCAACGACGCAGCAAACTCAAGACGCCAAGGAACAGATATTATTAAACAAGGCTATCTGCAAGAAAATCTCCGAATAAACTAAAAACCGTGTCTTCTTCTTCTTTCTTATCTTCACTCACAATCATATCAGGGTATCCAGCTTATAGAGCTTGTCTTCTGGGGATGAGTAGAGCTCATCAATGGATGAGTCAATACAGTCAATGATGTGTTTTGGGGTGTTATGTGGATTGACAGCATCGACCACAAATATCTGCTTAAGATATTGTAATCATCAAGAGTTCCAAAAGAAGTTCAATAATTCATGTGTTTGTAAGAATTAAAGAACATAAGCTTATAGGACTGTAGAAATATATGCCAAAATTAACGATTATTTTGATGGTATTTGATCTGAGGTTGGCCATCATGGAAACTGAATCAAGATACCATTCCACGATGTGACGACATAACGGCTAATACTGTATAGAAGGGGCCCCTGAACCAAATAAAAGTTTGTGACAAAAGTCGTCTCTTTTAGACGAGTTAATAATCAAATACTATGAAGAGCCCACCGAAGCGGGGATGTAAGGCTCAGTTGGTTTATTTGGTAGTGTTCTATGGTGGGCTATGGTCACCAAGGCCCGGTCCAATGCTGGGGTTCATGGTCTGTTCCAGGAAGGTTGTTAAATTCTGGGTCTCGTTGAACGGTTGTAGGAGGAGTTGGAGCTGTGGCTAGACATTTTTCAATCACCGACTCAAAATCTAAACAGGATGAAGGGTACAAAATAATTGACATGTTGTATTTAACACATTGCTGTTATGCACGACTCCATATTGGTTATATGCCAGTTACGTTAAAGCGCTGGTTTTATCCAACTGTACAGAGAACCAAGAAGAGTTCTTGAACTTCTTTATGAGCACGACCTCCAAGATCTTTTCTAATTTACACTAATAAAAGGATAAGTAAAAAAAAACTCATTGCTGTGAAACAGTAGTCAATGGTCAAATACAATTTATACTCTTCATCTCTGTGGTGCTGTTTCTCTCTGATAATTTTTTTCTCTTTAAATAAAATAAACAAAAATTTAAAAAAAAAATTAACGGTCACATGTACCATCATCGATCTGTTACTTATTGATACACAACAATATGTATATAAGAAATACACCTATAGACAAAACTTAAAGAAGTTTCATATTTTTATGTCGGCAGTTTTTTTTTTTCTTTCTTTTTTTAGATATTTATTCACATTTGGTTATCTTGTATCTTTAATAAAGGTAACTGTGCATCAAATAGCTTTCAGAGTTATTGTCTGAATCTTGATATATATGCTAAAAGGTAAAACATTCTTAAGTTTTGTCCCTGAGTGTATTTCTACTGAACTGCAGGGCGGGCAAGTTAGTTCCCTCTATCACAAGGGGGAACTTGAGAGTGCCTATAACAGCCCAAGTATTTTACTTTTAGTAATTGTATTACAATTATTACAATTCCTATATCTTTCTTTTAAAATTAAACACTTGATAGAATCAACCATTGCTTTATTATTAAACTTATACAAAACCATCAACAAAGTAGAATCTCAAACGAAAGACACCTCTCTACAAAGGACAGTTTTCATCACCAAAAAATTAACATCTTTACTATTTGGCAGCTCTCCTCCGGTAAGAGGACGCTTCTCTTTAAAGGATAGCTACAAGAAAATAAGACATAATCAAAAAGAATAACTTCTTAGGTCCATTGAAGTCAATCAAAAATGATAAGCACAATTTGAATTATAGATTAGAATTACAAGAAAATAAGCCCTAATCCAAATCCCCTAACCCAATCCTCTAGCTATAATCTATAATCCAAATTGGAGGTCGATTTCATGGGGTCGGTTGAAGGGTGGTATAAACTGTTGGTTTTCAATCGCTACAACCCAGGATCAAATCCCGCATTGGCTACTTTTTTCCAATTTAAAAAAAAAATGCTCTAATGGCCCCAGATTCTTGCAAAAGTCCAACCCCACCAGCGAGTGCAAGTAATCAAACGGGGCTCTGGTACATTTGTAAGTGCAAAGTCGAACTGCTTTTCACATGTGTAGACATATAGTGCATTTACAGTAAAAGCAGTTGCTAACTACCCCCCATGATTACCATGGCCTGTAGCACATGTACTAGAAATAAAAATAATAATAATCCAAATTGTGTTTTATCATCTCTTTATCAAGGATACTTTGGTTTGTAATTAGGTGGTGTCTTTGAGGTGTTTACTGTATTTATTATTCTTTAATTGCCAATGTTTTTTGGGACACCTGTTACCTAAAGTATGGATGGCACTTAGGAGAGGAACTACTGTTACATCAGGTTTAAGGATACACCTCTTTTCTAAACAATTTATTTTTCAAATATTTTAAATAATAATTTCAATTTTATATTCATTTATATTTAAGAAAAAGACATCTCCTTATCGTGCAACTGAAAGTTGCTGATGGCTGGCGCCATCTATCGGAATAAATATCAACTATTCTTGTTTATTTTTAATTATTCCAGAATTGGCCAAATACCCATTCTTGATTAATCAAGAAAAGCTAACCACGGACGCATTTCGGGCTGTTGGCCCTCATCAGCGTGGTGCTTATTTATATTTATGTACAGATTTTTTTTTGCTCATCCCTAGTACAGGCCATGATAATGGTGGGTAGAAGTAGGCGACTGCTTTTACTGTAAGTGCACCACATGTCTACACATGTGAAAATCAGTTTGACTTTGCACTTACAAATGTGCCAGAGCCCCGTTTGGTTACTTGCACTCGCTGGTGGGGATGGACTTTTGCAAGAATCAAGGGAGCCATTGGAGCATTTTTTTTTTTTTATCAGAAAAAAGTTTCCATTTGGGATTCGATCCCGAGTCATAGCGGTCGAAAACCAACAGTTTAAATCATCCTTCCACTGACTCCCGATTATATAAAGAAAATGCTCATATCAGTTACCTTCTGGACTACTACAGCCTATTCCCCCAGCTAACTTTCCTTTTGAAAGAATTGGAATTGACTTTCTTGGTTCTTTGCTCTCTACAAAAGCTGTAAAAAAAAAAACTTCAAATTTTTAACCGAAGATATTTTCCTACGTCGCACAGAGGCCCAAAGTAGACAGGGGTTCTCAATTCCAAAGTAATTTAATGAAGGAAGTGATGAGAAGATGCAAGTTCAAATACTGCTTCACAACAAGCTACCATCCCCAGACTAATGGACTAACAGAAGGTCTAAATAGAACATTAACACACAAAGCTTTATTAAGACCACCGGTCTTATACAGATTCACCACTATCAGCAGGACCAGAGGCCTCACCAGACCACCTCTTGGAATGTATGGAAGCCTCAAGACAGGACCTATATTCCAACCCTACTAGGATTGTGAATTTGATCTATGAATAGTCTCCATGAACCTTGTATAATTATACAATGAGATAATATAAAAAATAACATAAAAAAAGATTCACCACTGGAAGAAAGGAAAGGAAGCATAGATGGAGCTCCTATACTCCAGGCAGCGCAGAACCCAACAACAGCCTACAGGTCCGACACATATCCAGTGGCCACAGATTCCTTTGTGCATAACATTAATTAACATAATCAGTATGTATGTGAACAGACCAGAAGAATTTGAATGATATATTTCCGTTTATCACCTACACGTACAACACTACAATTCAGATTTTTGAGAGAGGCCACTGCTTATCATAAAACAGCTCGAGGAGCATGAACTCATGGAATTTGTGTAATCTTTACACAAGGAGATAAGAAACAACAAAAACAACACAATTCAAGAAACCACAGGTTACTCGCCATTTTTCCTGTTATTTGGGAGGGAATCTGTCTCTCTTATACGATGGAAATATCTCGGTGGACACCAGTATGAATGATTATTATGAATACAGAGAAAAATACTTAGATCACAAAATAACCGTGATGAGACATGTAGTCATTAACAACAAAAACTCAGGTCTCAGGAAAGAATGAAAAATTATGATATAAACATAAAGAGAGAAATAATCAACCAATAAATTTAGTAGCAGTTTGGACAACAGTTAGGGAAAAGGTGCGAAAAACTTCTTAGGAAATATTTTGGTCCATATAGAATACTAAAGAAGCTGTCTATGTAAACTATTTAATAGAACCGAAAGATAATCCTGGCACTCACTTATAGTTGTCTCGACTCAAGCCACTTTTTGAGAGAATTGATGTCATTTACGAGGATGTGACAACCTCTGGAGAGGTGGAAGTGTTGCATCAGGTTTGAGATGTGCCTATTTTTATATATAAACAATTTGAACAAAAGGTAATAAGACCAAATCCAAATAGTGACATTTCGGTAACAGCATTGTTCCAGAAACTTCACACATTATTTATTTGGATTTGGTCTTATTACATTGTGTTTATAATCTATAATCCAAATTGTGCCTTTTCAATTTCATTTAATGTTCATTTATCTTTATAAACACAGATTTATGTTTGAGTCAAAAGGCGATCCATCAATTAAGATTATATAAAAGGGCGTACCTGGATCTGTAAAGAAAAAAAAAATTCCAAAAATATTTCGATTGCACAGTGCAATAAATTGATAAAGAGGAAGCAATCTCTCGAAATATTTTGAAAAAAATATTTTTTTTTTCTTTACAGATCCAGGTACGCCCTTTTATATAAACCTAAACAGATTTATGTATTATAAAAATCATTCTTTGTATTTTGTGTAACATTGTAACTACACACCTCTTAAAGATTGTGATGTAATAAATAAAATTATTCTTCGAGTTTGCATAAAGCAAATGGAGTCCCAGGAGAAATAAAATTATTCTTGGGGCTACTACTTAAAAATATAGTACGCCTCTGTGTGTGTGACCAATCAACATGACACCTGAGAAAATTCTCACCCACTCCAGCCCATCTTAAGAAGAATCTCATAAAAATACAACTAGAAACATCAACCATGCGACCTATTATCAGGACATGGATATAGAATCTTCAAGTGATGGCATCAACATTGATATTCACTTTGGAATTCATTTTCTTCAGCTCATAGGAAGCCCAATATGATAATTTATATTATTTTCTCTCTCTTGTAGCTATAATCTATAATCCAAACTGTCCTTTATCATTTTTGACAAGACTTCAACGGACCTAAGAATTTATACAGTAGAACCTCCCTGTAAAGGACAACACCTAATTGCAGAGCCGAAGTGTCCTTTAGGAAGAGGTGTCCTCTTAGCGGAGAGTTGCTACAGTAGAACCTCCCTGTAAACAACACCTAATTGCAGGGCCAAAGTGTCCTTTAGGAAGATGTGTCCTCTTACCGGAGAGTTGCTAAATAGTAAAAATCATAATTTTGCAAATGAAAACTGTCCTTTGTAAAGAGGTGTCCGCTAGTGGGGTGTCCGCTGAAGGGAGGTTCTACTGTAATTCCTATGAGCTGAAGAAAAAGAATTCCAAAGTGAATATCAATGTTGATACCATTACCTGAAGATTCTATTTTAAAGAGTTCAAGATCTGAAGCTCTCTTCTATTTCAAGAAGGACATGTTCAAGTCAACACAGCCAGAATAAAACAAGTCTCTGATCCAACATGTCTACATTGTTAAGAGGAATACCAAGCCGTAGAGCATGTCAACTACCCAACATTTCAACTACAGATTCCAGATGGCTACACTCCTTGGACTGTCCTCATTCAATGACACTGCATTGTTGAATCTACTAAGAAACAAACCAGCCTGGAGACACTTGGTGAACTGGTTCATTAAGGCTACCAAGACAGACTCCTAAACCACAGGACAGCCCAGGTAGATGGCGGCGATCTATGGATACGCTCCAGGAGCCTGAGTTACTTATATGTTAATAAAATCATAAAAATACAGGGTGTACCAGGTAAATTGGGACTAACTTTGACAGTCCATAAAACAAAAACTACTTGAGATTAAAAACTTTTTTTTTTCATTACGTAGCCATATTCATGTAAAATGCAACAGTACATGTGTGCGCAGTGTAGTGATGAAGAGTAACCGAGAATTTGAAAATCGAGCTGCCATCATCGTTGCTCTGCGCGCCGGAAGGAGCCCCAAAGAGATAGTGGATTTTCTTAAGTTGCCCAAAACCACTATTTATCGTGTCAAGAAGCAGTTTGATGAGGCCGACAGTAACAAAGAGGGGATAGCTACAAGGAAAAAGCACTCGCGTCGATCGGACAGGGTAAGAGGCGAAGAATTTGTCAAAAATGTCAAGGAGAAGATTGATGGAAACCCTGGGAAGAGCATGAGGGCCATAGCCAAGGAAATGGACGTTGGCTCTATGACAATTGTCAGAACTATCCATGAGGACCTTGGTCTCAAGTCTTATGCCCTTCGGAAAGGTCAGTTGCTGACTGAGAATATGAAGAATAACAGAAAAGGAAAGGCTGCTGCCCTCCTCAACAACCTGAAACACGACTCTTTTGGCATGCTAAGGTTCTTCTCTGACGAAAAGAACTTTGACGTGGACCAAAAGGTAAATCCCAGGAATGATCGCTGGATCTGTAAAGACCCCTCAGAGATACCTGTCGTGATGCACACGAAATTTCCTGCCTCCGTAATGGTCCTTGGCGTTATCAGCAGTGAAGGTGATGTCATGCCTCCCCATTTCTTTGAGAAGGGCCTTAGGATGAACGCTGACACCTACATCAATGTTCTGGAGATCGTTGTGAAGCCTTGGATGGACATGGTGGCCGCAGGAAGGAAGTATGTCTTCCAACAGGACTCAGCCCCAGCCCATAAGGCAAAAAAGACACAATCGTGGCTGACACTTAACGTCCCTAGTCACTGGGGTCCTGATATTTGGCCCCCTAATTCTCCAGATTGCAATCCCCTCGACTACTATGTATGGGGCGTTGTTGAAAGAGATGTCAACAAAGCTCCTCATACCACCATCCAGTCTGTCAAGAAAGCAGTTCACACGGTGATGACCCAAATGGACAAGGTCATCGTCGCCAAGGCCTGTGCTTCATTCCGCACTCGCCTCGAGACTGTTGTAGCTAATAATGGAAACTACATTGAATAAATAAAAACTATATCCTTTTATCTACTACTGTGTCAAATTTCATTCGGATATTTTAATTTTTACTTGCGAAAAATTTCAGTTAAAATACCATTGTTGAAATTCCCAATTTACCTGGTACACCCTGTACATCTCATTATTCATTTATCTAACCTTGTAGGATGGTTGAAGCATGCTCTGGATAGATGCAAGACATGTCTGAGAAGATAATCAAGGCTGAAGAGTCTGGCACAAATTAACACAAAGCAATAACATGCCATCTATACATATAAAATGAAAGGATTTAAAAGCACGAATGTTTCTTCTATACTTAATACAAACTTCTACTGTCCTTATTTGAATGTAATTCTACTGTCCTATAAGCTTATGTTCAGTCTTCTTGGAAACCATTTCTGAGATTCCATCCTTCAGTGCTGCGTATATAAGCAGAATCTTCCAATACAGTATTAGAGCTCTGAGAAGCGGTCTGGTGGATTAAATTGGCAAAACTGTTGGGAGAGTTCACCACTGATGAGCCAAGCCCTCCCAATATTTTTTATCGCAGTAAGAACAGTAGAAGTTTGTATTATGTATAGAAGAAACATTCGTGCTTTTAATTCCTTTCATTTTATTTTATAAGCTGAAGAGTCTGCCAGACCGCAACCTAGTGCAACACTCAATATATATCTTTACACAGCAAAATTGTTCTCAATTTAAAATAATTTTATATAAAAAAATATTTTATTAAATCTCTAAGGAGTTCTATTTACAATATAAAGTATAAAATATATATATACGACACAGAAAAATTGGTCATTTAAAAAAAAAAAGAAAAAAAAATTGAGTCCTAATTTTATAAAGCTTTAAACAAATGTTTTTGTGTCTTTTTTTTTTTTTTCAAATTGTCAAAAAGGCTTGCATTTCTTAAAAGGAGCATTTTTTTAAATATATATATATATATTTGCATTCTTTTACAGAGTTTTACAGTATTCTTTTTTTACTCAACAAGAGCAAGAAAAATCAAGAACTAAAAATAAACTAGAGGGTTTAAAGAAAAAAAAAGAGAACTATGCAAATTGAAGGACGTTCTGTACACACACAAAAAAAGGAGTTAATTCCAAAGAGGGAGAGAGTGAGGTGGATTCAAGGATCCTACTCTCTGGAACTTGGCCGAGAGGTACTTGGTGCGAATGGCTTGCTGAGAATGTTGCGCGCTGTTCAGGTAGGTGTGATGGAGAAGGGTCATGCAGTCCTTCACCTTGTCTAGGCTGTAGCCAGAGAACTGGGCCAGCTTGTCTGACCACACAAAGATACGGCCCATGCTGAAGTTGGCCAACATGTAGGCGCAGGCTGCGATCTCGCTGCTCAGAAACTTGAGGAAGGCCTCTCCATCCAGCAGGGTGAGTTCACAGAGGTAGCGAGCCAGGAACTCCACCATCTGGGGCACAGGCTCCACTGCCTGGAAGACCCGTAGGAAGAAGAGAGGAGTGGGAACGCTCAGATCAAAGTGGAGTACCTTCAGTACCAGGTGTTCCATCTTCATGAGCTGAGCCTGGGTGTAGGTCTTGTCGGTGATCTCCACGTACTGCTTGATGCCTGGGGTGTAGATCTCCTCAAACTTGGCCGCCACCAGAATGGCTGCCGTCCCCAGCAGCTGGAACTTGCTGCGGATGATGGACATGCAGGAGAGGAACCTGTCCACAAAGTTGATGGCCAGGTAGAGGGTCTCATCGTTGAACATGTATTCCTTGGCCACTTCCACCAGCCAGTCCACCAGGATAGAGCGCATGTGGTGGCTGATGTCCCCCTGTTTCTTCATGTAGTGGGGCATGGGCCGCAGCTTCTTCTCCCTCTGCAGCATGTAGGGGTAGATGTCGTCCAGATAGGTGGAGGTGAGAGTCCACGACTCCGAGGCAAACTCCTCCGAGCACCGGCTGTTGTACTTCTGGTAGGATGAGGTTTCTACAGAGGGGAGGGAGTCCAGCACTAGCCTCAGTGGGGATTCCTCTTCAGGTAGGGAGGCCATGGAGTGGTCCAGGGCCTCCGATGGAGAGGCCTCCTCTTCCAGGCTGGAAGGCTGTTCATCAATGGACATGCAGCTTTCTGGGGTGCCAACAAGATGCCTCGAAGAAATATAGGGTGTGGGAACCTGGCTCTTGGTGGGGGCAAACACCGGTTGGACCTTTTTGTTGTTTCCTCTAGGGAGTTGATGTGGGATCTGGTTCTCAATGTCATTGACAGGCCTGGCCGCTGCTACAGCCTGTCTTGTGGCTACGGGCTTGTCCTTGGTGCTGTCCAGGTAGATGGAGAAGTCCTTGGTGCTCTGCAGGGAGGGGCCCAGGGCCAAGTTGCTCCGGTTATCAATGCTGGTCAGGGGCCGCCTTTCTGGCTGCTGCTTTGTCCCAGGCAGCTGGCCCAATGGCTGCCGGGTTGTGCCACGGTATCTTGTACTCCTGTTTTCCATTATTCCTATACACACAACCAGGGTTGACACAGGCACTACACACCAACTACAATAACTGTCTGGAACATAACAAGGGGGAAAGAATACACCAACTAGGGTTACAGTGTCTCTAATGAGAAACAAACAACAAGGTTGTCCCAAAAGTTCATGTTTTTCTTATTACTTGGTGAATAATATTTTTACGGCAAATACATAATAAAACATAATACAATTACTTTATACATAATACAACGACATTATACATAACAGCAACTCCGCCTTTGCCGGTCCCAAGCCTGGATGAAAAAGGAGGAGGGGGAGCAGTAACAAGCTTGCTATAAAACCTGGGTTTAGCTGGCCCGGCTGATAGTACCCTGTAAGAGCTCCTAATCCAAGGCTACAGGATGAGCAGCGTTTGTACTCCATGTTAGGAGCAGCTGCACATGACGTCTGTTCCTCATGTCAGAGGCGGCCACTGAGTAGTGCTCCCAGTCTTAATGACAAAGGTAGACGCATTCTAATTCACCCAGACCCTAATATGATTGAGTGGAGATAAGGAAGAAGAAGACAGTTAGTCTCCAATGAGAAACAATTATAAGGTTGTCCCAAATGTTTGCGTTTTTCTTATTAGCTTATGAATATTATTACGGCGAATACATAATAATACATAATACAATTACTTAATACAAAGACATTATACATAATAACGAATAATATTGGTATTTCAATTTTTTGCAAATTTTCACGAACTTTTGGGACAACCTCGTATGAATAGAGAACACTCTTCTGGAGATCCTCAAAGGTTAGATTGGATCAAGTCATTTTAAAAATCTTTTATGATGAGGCACAATTTGGATTATAGATTAGAAACACAAGGTAATAAAACCAACTCCAAATAAATAAATAAATAGTGTGTAATGTTCTGGTACCAGTGTTGTTACTGAAATGTCATACACTACACCTATCCCCCGATTTACATGGTACTTGTTTTACACGTTTTCGCTTTTACACGGTTTTCCAAATAAGTTTTTTTTTTTTTTGTTTTTATCGCACTATACTAAATGCTACTGTGATTGAACACATGCGCTGTGTACGCATCTCACGAGGAATCCTGAACTTATGTGCTGACTACATATTTTAACCTGTCAATGCAT
Organism: Cordylochernes scorpioides; assembly: GCA_030710605.1. Lineage (NCBI taxonomy): Eukaryota > Metazoa > Arthropoda > Arachnida > Pseudoscorpiones > Chernetidae > Cordylochernes > Cordylochernes scorpioides. The sequence goes on along the minus strand of CP092873.1, from coordinate 18,124,454 downwards.
CTTATTTTTATTTCTGTGTATACCTATCCCCCGATTTACACGTTTTTCTCAGGAATGTATCTACAGTATAAATCGGGGGATAGGTGTATTTGAATTTGGTGTTACAGTCGAACTTGGATAATTCGAACCCCAAGGGACCATAAAAAAATTCGAATTATCCAAAAATTCGAATTAAAAACGGAAATTCTATTAATAGGAAATTCTAGGGACCAAGATAAATATTCGAATTAAAGAGGTTTTCGAATTAAAGAAGTTCGAATTATCCAAGTTCTACTGTATTACCTTGTGTTTAAAAATATTTTATTTAGCTTGTTTCCATGTCTGTCCACAAATCTTGTAATCCATTTTAATATACAGTAAAACCTCGCTACCAGCTCTGGTCAGATGACGGCAGTGCTGTTACTGAAAAGGTCAAGTCAAGTTTATACTCTTGGATTTAACATTTTTATTTGCCGGTCCCAAGCCCGGATGAAAAAGGAGGAGGGGAAGCAGTAACAAGCTCACTAAAAAACCTGGGCTCAGCTGGCCCGGCTGATAGTACCCTGTAAGGGCTCCTAATCCAGGGATACAGGATGAGCAGTGTTTGTACTCCATGTTAGGAGTAGCTGCACATGGCGTCTGTTCCTCATGTCAGCGGCGGCCATTTCTTTTAGAGCTAAGTCGGCCTGCCATTGAGTAGTGCTCCCAGTCTTAATGACAAAGGCAGACGCATTCTACTTTCACCCATTCATGATGGTTGTCAAGTCTCAAGTTCTAAAAGCTTTATACCATAATATGATTGAGTGGAGATAAGAAAGGAGAAGACATTTTTCTTGTCTCTCAACTAGTTGTGTGTTCAAAATATCCATCCATCAAATGTGGAGTCGGTGTAAAGGTGATCTAAACCATTGGTTTTCCACTGCTAGGACCCGGGATTGATTCCTGCATTGGGCACTTTTTTCTAATTAAAAAAAAATGCTCCAATGGCCCCCGATTCTTGCAAAAGTCCAACCCCACCACCGAGTGCAAGTAACTCTAGCACATTTGTAATTGCAAAAGTCTAACTACTTTTTACATGTTTAGACATGTGGTGCACTTACAGTAAAAGCAGCCACTAACTACCCACCATGATTTGAATGGTCTGTACCACATGTACTAGGAATAATTTTTAAAAATATATTTTATAGTCATTGTGGGGTGTTATAGCATCAATTGGAACTTATTACGTTAACAAAAATATTGACCCATTTAACAAAAGTATCTATTTAGGATAGTCCAAGAGAAGGAGAGAAAACACATTTTTTTGACCCATAGTATTTTATCATGTCAAAGTGAACAAGTTACTGGTATGGAAGCCTTTACTCAAGCTTGCTGGTAGAACCTCTTGAATTCAACCGACTTTAATTTCAACAGCTTTTTTTTTTTTTATCTCCAACAGCCTATTCAATTTAGCATACTATAATACAGTGGTACCTCGACATACGAGTTTAATTCGTTCCGCAACCTTGCTCGTATCTTGAATTACTCGTATCTCGAAGCAAATTTCCCCAAAAGCAAAAAACAAAGCTTTGCATATAGAACAAATAATAATGAAGAAGAAGAAAGAAACATTTTAGGAAAAGCAAAAACAAAACAAAAGTACTGGTCAAAAAGAAACATTTAAAATCACAGATTAATATCTTCAACACTACCGAACCGAACTCGTATCTCGAATTTCGCTCGTAACTCAAAGCAAAAAATCACTTTCTCGTCGGCTCGTATCTCGAAAAACTCGTATGTTGGGGCGCTCGTATGTCGAGGTACCACTGTATTCACAAACTGACTTTAATACAACCTAAAATTCTGATTCAATGTGAGGTGTTGAATTAAAGAATTTAGTCACAAGACTGGGAAGAGAAGCGAATTGAACAAGTTGAGAAAGAAAAAAAAAACTATATACAGTAGAACTTCCCTGTATAGGACACCTAATTGCAGAGCCAAACTGTCCTCTAGGGAGAGGTGTCTTCTTACCGGAGAGTTTCTCTAGAGTAAAAATGGTAATTTTGCAAATGAAAACTATCCTATGTGGAGAGGTGTTCGCTAGTGGGGTGTCCACTAAAGGGAGGTTTTACTGTATTATGGTTTAGAAATATTAAAATAAAGTCTTAAAACAGATTGATTATAAAAAGTTAAATAGCTGTGCGTATTTACAACCTATGCTGTAGGTTCAGGTTCCAAAATAAAATTTTATTATGTACCGCTCAAAAAGAGCAACAACCTACCTTAATGATATTTTCAAAAATGAATAACATGTAAAGGTTATTCACATATTAAAACAAAGTGTCCAATGCGGGATTCGATCCCAGTTTATGGTTGTCGGGAATCGAGAGATTTAGAGCTGTAGCTGTAGAGAGCCGAGAGATAAAGTACCCAGGGAGGAGAAACTCACCTCTCTTGATCGGCGGGAGATCGCGAGAATAGGGCGGCGCGCGCGGTGTTACGATGGGGTTCAACTTTGAGGGTAGTTTTACCCTACTTCCAGAGAGTCACTTTAAATATAAGTTAGGGCGATGAATTGTCCGTGGAAATGTTCAAAGAACTCGGGCGTGAATTGATTTTTTTTTTTTTTTTTTTTAAGATAAAAAACGAGAAACGGCTTTTATGGCAAAATCGTTTTCGTCGATTTTGGTAAGAGAACTACGAATTCTTTTTAACTCTTCGACAAAGACGTTTCGCGAGTTTTTAGCAATTTTAGCGGGACAACTCCTGCGAATTATTTTAACTCTTTGTCAAAACCGTTTCGCGAGTTTTTAGTAATTTTAGTGAGACAATTGCAAATTCTTTTAACTCGACTTCGACAAAAACTATTTCGCGAGTTTAATAATTTTAGCGGGACAACTCCTGGTAATTCCTTTAACTCTTCAATAAAAGTGTTTCGTGAGTTTTCATCTTTTTAGCAGGTCAACTCCTGCAATTTTTTTTCAACTCTTTGACAAAACTGTTTCGCAAGTTTTTATAATTTAGCTGAACTTCTCCTTTGAATTTAACTTTTTGGCAAAACAGTTTTATGAGCTTTTTTAATTATTTTATTGAGACGACTTCTGCCAAATCCTTTAAATCTTTGGCTAAAAAGTAACCTACATTTTTAAAGTAGTTTAACTAGTTGCCTCTATCATGATGGGCTAAAATCCTGCCTTCCTCGATACATATCAAATATAGAATTATTGGTTTACAACCCAAGCATAGCACTACAAGAATACTTGAGAAAAAATCTATTATGTGCATAATACATTTGTGTAGTAGCCTTCATGTCTATCTCACTTCGATAGTTGATCTTATTGTTTATTCTTTTACTGAGGATAATATTTTAACCCTTAACTGAACAGGTTGGGTTGATTCCGCCCATGCATAAACTTTAATGGGGAAAAAAATGTTTTCATTTACTGAGAGCTACCAGCTTTCATGTATTCTAATTTTACAGTGATACAAACATTTTCCATCCATCATTTATAAATATCAGTTTTGGGAAGGGGGTTAAATTTGCATGTGGAGCGGATTCCCCCCCCCCCCCAGGCCGTTCAGAAGCGTGAGAATTTTTTTGTGTCAGTGTTAAGCTTGTGGCTCATACTTGAGTTGCTATCTTCAGCTATTTTTTAAACTTCCTTTTATAAAATAACACTTCTTTCTTTGGATAAGATGAATTATCAATCAAGTCAACAGCGAGAACTATCCCTGCCAACCCAAATACCTTTAGTTTTAGAGATTAGTCGACCACACTTTAGAAGAGTAATAGAAATATTACATCAGACAATTGGTTCACTTCAATAGCATTAGTTGATGAGTTGAAAGAACATGGCCTTACATATTTAGGAAGGATGAGAAAGAACAAACCTTAGATTCCACCACAATTTCAACCGCACCCTATTAGAGGATCAGGAACATCTATTTTTGGTTTCTCTGGAACAACCACTTTAGTCTCCTATGTTCCCAAAAAAAGAAAATCGGTAATCTATATCTTCAAAGCATCATGACAATAAATGTGATGAAACAACACCTGACATTATAATGGACTATTATATATTTGCCTTATTCTGTCTGTTTGTCTGAAGCTCACGGATAGAATGCGCGCTCATTGGCTGCAAGGGAACACGTGTCCTCCCTGCCCCCCTCTAGACAACCCTGTTATTCAAAAACCATACATCCAATCGCCATGAAATTCTGGGATATTATTAGGTATATCCCCGGAAAGGTTTTCGAAAAATAATTTCTTGAATATCTTGAATATCCTTAGAGTTATTTGCAGAATTGTAGATATAACTCGCAAGCAGCGCCGCCAGACGGTGATAGGCCTAAGCTTGCTGCTCCACCCCTGTTGACCTTGGGTCGTCGTGTGAGTCACAGCATGATGCAACAAAAAACACTCTCTCTGGGGATTGCAGCGTCAACAACCTGTAAGTTTGTGCCTCTCTCATAAACCTGTCTATACAGACCACCCTGTCTATAGCGACCACTCTAGACAACCCTGTTATCAGCTGTGTGATACATCCACCTGTCTATACAGACCACCCTGTTAATAGCGACCACCCAAGTCAACGTTTTTAGAATATATTCGCACTCGGGTAAACCCCGGGCGTTGCCCGGGCCATTCGTCTAGTGGACTATAATGGTGTAGATACCATTGACCAAATGGTCTCTAATTTTTTTTACCTCTCGTCGATCCAGAAGATGGCCATTGGCACTTTTTTTATGCCCTCTTAGATATAACAACTATCAGATTGATAAAAAGGATCAAAAAGAAAGGAGTAATTTTATTGGTGATCATAGGGGAGCATTGACTGATGAACACCTGGGAACACGTAAGCTCAATTCTCTCCCAGTGGAATTACAGACAACAATCCAAGAAGAATGATGGTTCAAGTACATCAAGAGGATCTACAATGCCACAACAATCTGATACTCCAAAAAGGTGCTACAAATATCCATCAAAAATTGCAGGAAAAAATAAAAACCCTTCGCTCTGTATGTCAACTAAACGTTTACAAAAAAACATTTCTCAATAATTTGTGAAAACTGTAAATAGATTAATTTAGAATTTGTAAAAGTCAAAAATCTGTATATTAACATTTGTTTTTCATTAAATATTTTTTTTTAAATATTGATTTGAATCATTATTTGGCACTTATTTCATAAACACAAGGTAATAAGACCAAATCCTAATAAATAAATAGTGTGTGACATTTCAGTAACAGCGGTGTTACTGAAACGTCACACACTATTTATTTATTTGGATTTGGTCTTATTACCGCGTGTTTATAATCTATAATCCAAATTGGGCCTTATCTTATTTCATAAAGTTATACATAAGTGGGTTGAATCAACTCAACCGGTCCAGTTATGTAAGAAAAAATCACCCGTCCAGTTTAGGGTTAACCTGTGTGATACTCTTGGAATCTCATATCTACCACCATACCAACACTAATTAGCTCATCTATACCAGAAAGGTACAATTAGTATGGGGATCCCCTTTAATGGAGGTGCCAAACAAACATTGAAACCACTTTTTTTTTAGGTACTTTATTTTATATAAAAATTGTACAAAAGTGAAATTGTACTGGGATTAGGAGGATAAATTAATAAAAAGGAATCTACTGATTGTGCAACTAAAAGAAGGAGGGGGAGCAGTAACAAACTTGCTAAAAAAACCTAGGCTCACCTGGCCTGGTTGATAGTATCTTATAAGGTCTCCTGATACAAGATTAGCAGCATTTGTACTCCCTGTTAGGAGCGGCTACACATGGAGTCTGTTCTTCATGTCAGAGGCAGCCATTTCATATTGGAGCTAAGTTGGCCTGCTACTGAGTAATGCTCCCAGTCTTAATGGCAAAGGCAGACACATTCTACTTCATCCAATCTCATTATGGATATCAAATCTCATTTGATGAGCTCTACTCATACCCAGCAGACACAATCTCAAACTCTACAGGTTTGAAACCCTAATATGATAGTGAGTAAAGATAAAGAAAGAAGAAGAAAGATGTTATTTTCTTTGAATCCTATTTAGAATGCTGACTTGTTTTACTGGTAACCAGAAATTAGCACAACTATCATGGATTAAGCAGAAGAGGCCCCAACAACCTCTTGCACAACAAGAGGCCCCATGTTGCCCAAATGACATTCCAGAACTTGAAGCCACCCTGCATACTCTCCAGATATATCCCCAACTGACTGCAAGATGGGAAGATGTTCTCTGATCATGGGAAGCTGACCAATATGTCTGGTGAAGACTCTGTATCAACTCTTGTTTCTTTTCAGTCTTGACTTTCTACTTCTCTTGAGCTTGTCTCTTCATAGGTTCCCCATCCCTGCCAGTCAATTCTAACACCATTCTCTTTCCATTCGTAGTGCCCTCCAGAAATTTCATCAAGGTCTATTTAGAGAATGGAATTAACAAATTAGCAAAGAAATGATAATTCTACAGGTCTATTTTTTTTTTTTTGCTAGTAACTCTTTGTGGACTGCAAGTTTCTAACCCTTATTAAAAACTTTAATTCACTTTCATGTGTCCATCCTCTTTTCTTAAAATAAATTTTTAATATAGGTATACTCACAATACAAGGACAGAACTCTTATCTGGATTCAGACAATAAAAGATATTTGATAAACAGTGACCTTTATAGAAGACACACAAGATAACCAGGTGTGAAATTTGCCTCTGTCTTCTCATTAAAAAAAAAAATATTAAAAAAACGGCAACCAGCATCATCAAAGACTTTCCACCTAGATAAGATAGAAGCCTGAAATGTTCTAAATTCCCTCAATCATGCTAACTATACAAGTGTACAAAATTTCAAGCTTTTAGGTGCGTTTGGGAATAGACTAATTTGTATATTTCCTTTTAAAAGCAAACAAAAGGCAGTCATTTATATCCCAAAAAATAGTAGCAGACATTTCTGGATACACACTGCAGTAAAAAGAAGTCGGATGTTTTTAAAGAGCTTCACAATCTTATCTATCAAAAGTTGAAAGCAAAATATAATGAGAGTATTGTCAATATCTAGCTAAGAATCACAAGATTGTGAAAAAACCAAATCCAAATTATTATATGTGAAGTTTCAAGTAACAACATTGATAAGGCACAATTTGGATTATAGATTATAAACACAAGGTAATAAGACAAATCCAAATAAATAGTGTGGGACATTTCTGTAACAGTGTTGTTACCATCTTCAGACAAAAGTACTGAATGAGAAATTTTACCACAGCATGTTTATAATCATTTTTTATGTTTATAAACATGCTGTGGTAAAATTTCTCATTCAGTACTTTTGTCTGAAGATGGTAACAACACTGTTACAGAAATGTCCCACACTATTTATTTATTTGGATTTGGTCTTATTACCTTGTGAAGTAACAACATTGTTACCCTTTTTTTTTTCAGAAAAAAAAAATACTATATATAAAAATAAAAAAAAACTTGGGCTTCAATTCCAAAAATAATCACTTATATAATAAAATGAGGAAGGGGAGCAGTAACAAGCTCGCTAAAAAACCTGGGCTCATCTGGCCCGGCTGATAGTACCCTGTAAGGGCTCCTAATCCAGGGATACATGATGAGCAGCGTTTGTACTCCATGTTAGGAGAGGCTGCACATGGTATCTGTTCCTCATGTCAGAGGCGGCCATTTCTTTCGGAGCTAAGTCGGCCTGCCAATAAGTAGTGCTCCCAGTCTTAATGACAAAGGCAGGAGCATTCTACTTCACCCAGTCATGATGGTTGTCAAACAGACACCATCAAAGGTCACAACTTGATACCCTAATATGATTGAGTGGAGATTAGAAAGAAGAAGATCCCTTATATAATAATATTTGAGAAACTCCACCTTTGCCGGTCCCAAGCCTAGATGAAAATGGAGGGGGAGCAGTAACAAGCTCGCTAAAAAAAGATGGTCTGGCTGATAGTACCCTGTAAGTGCTCTTGATCCAGGGATACAGGATGAGCAAGATCTGTACTCCATGTTGTACATTGTGTCTGTTCTTCATCTCAGAGGAGACCATTTCATATTGGAGCTAAGTCAGCGACCTGCTATACTGAGTAGTGCTCCCAGTCTTAATGACAAAAGCAGATGTATTCTACTTCACCTATTCATGATGGTTGTCAAATCTCCTTTGATGAGCTCTACTCATCATCTGACACTATCAAAAATCATAAACTCTACAGGCTTGATGCCCGAATATGATTGAGATAAAGAAGTGAAGTGGTTTATTGTAAAGCCTTGAATAAATTATAGACAATCCCAAAGCCATTTATATATATCTGATAATTTAAAAGCCCAGTCATTCTACCATGTCCCTGCCTATGTCCAACCACCTTGTACCCTGTACCAACTTACTGTACGACATGATGTACTGCTAAGAGCCAAATAAAATACGGACTGTATGTCAGACAGACAGAGAAAAACAAGGAGATTATACAATTATAGATATTAATAAACAATTGCAGTTAGGCCTAGAGTTAAGAGGAAAGATTCCATCTCGCATCATTAGCGCTAGGTCAAGGACACTTTTATTCCAGAAATCTCCAAGACAAAAGACCCTGGAGTTGAATTCGCTGAAAACAACTTTATTTAGGTCAATGCTCCATCCTCACATTTTCTGCTATAACTATCAAAGATGGCTTCCCAGTCGTTCGGACCAATCAGGCCGATTCTTCATCTTCCATGATGTAATGAATGACCAATCAGAATCTCAATAGAGGTCACGTGACACCACCCGACTGGGGAAGTCTCAGTAGCGTCTCCGAGTCTCATCCGCACTACACGCGTCTCCTGATCCAGCGTAAATCGCGGGGCGTAAGCTCACTCTCCTCCATGCTCTCTGTCTGTCAACATCGGATCCCTTGACCAACCAATCCTGTGTCCTCACTCCTGCCATCACGACTGCAAAATTCACCAATCCAATCCCAACTTCCAGTTGACAGCACCTTCGCTGTCACAACTACCACAGAGCAAATGGAGAATCGGCAAGAGTTTCCACAGAGAAAAGAGAGTCGACAGGATTTCAAATCGATTCTCACATATATACTCTTCATTATATCAGCTACAAGAAATTAAGACCTAATCCAAATAAATTAATAATGTGTGACGTTTCTGTAATAGAGTTGTTAACATTATCAGACAAAAGAATAAAATTTATTCTTGGCTGATGATGGTAACAACGCTGTTACCGAAACGTCACACACTGTTTATTTGGATTTAGCCTTATTACCTTGTGGTTAGAAAAGGTAATATTAAAGAACAAGAAGTCTTCAGTCATAAGTGAGCATGTCGCTTCTTTTTTTATCTCCATTCAATCATATTAAGCTTGTAAAGTTTGAGACTCTTGATGGTGTGCATGTCACATACTTTAATTCAACACTCCTCTTAGATGTTGACAACAAAATGTTTCAGTAAAAATGTCCACCAGCAGTTGAATGTTGAGATGAATCATCTTAACCGATTATAATTCAATCAAAAATTTTGATCTTTTGGAGTTTTGAATTGAAGAAGACTGTATTAGGGTCTTTGATTTCCAGACTTAAGTTCTGGTCATCTACGAACAATGACTTTCCAGAATGGTTGCAAGGTTTTCCCACTATGTACTAAGTGTCAACCTGTAACCCCAAACTACATCATTGACTGTATTGACTCATCCATTGATGAGCTCTACTCATCCCCAGCACAGACACCATACCAAACTCTACAGGCTTGATACCCTGATATGATATTGAGTGGACATAAGAAAGAGGGGGGGGGGAAGAGACTATTATAATTTTATTTGATCATAAACCTAGTCTTATATAAATATTATAAGGTTTAATTAATATAAAGTAATAATACGTCATCTATATAGGAAATGAAAGCATTAATGCACGAATGTTTCTTTTACACATAAAACAAACTTCTACTGTCCTTAATGTGATGAAAAAATATTGGGAGGGCTTGGCTTATCAGTGGTGAACCTTCCCAGAGGTTTCGCCAATTTAATCTACCAGACTGCTTCTTTAGAACTCTAATACTGTATTGGATCATTCTTCTTATATGTTGCAATGAAGGGTAGCACCAAACCTATAAGGCTGTTTAAAACATGACGTAATAAGACCAAATAAATAGTTTGTTAACACTGTAAAACACAATATTTATTTATTTGAATTGTCTTATTATCTTGTGTTTATAATCTACTAGCCGAATGACCCGGGCAACGCCCATATTTTACCCGATTGAATGTTTTGATTCAAATACTATTTGTTACAATTCTAAATTGGCGCCTTAATTAATTGCATATGTTAGTTAATAACTATAGCCTACCGCCCGCCATGCGCACGCACAGGGAAGTCACGTGCTCGCCGGCAGCCAACGGGTGCGCGCCGCCGGCAGGGGGGTGGGGGGGGGGCAAAGGTGGCGTGACCGTAGCCAACCAATAAAAGCAAACGGTGACAGAGGCGGCTGATTGACAAGTAGTAGCCTTTTATAAATGTAATTGTACTGTAACATGGTTGAGCCATAGTGAAGAGTTGGAAAAAGTCTCTCACTTTTTGAAGAAAAGAGCTCTTCTTTCTTATCTCCACTCAATCATATTAGGGTATCAAGCTTGTCATGTCATGATTGGGTGAAGTAGAATGTGTCTGCCTTCATCATTTAGATTGGGGAGTACTACTCAGTGGTAGGCCAACTTAGCTCCAAAAGAAATGGCCGCCTCTGACATGAGGAACAGATGCCATGTGCAGCCGTTCCTCCTAACATGGAGTACAAATGCTGCTCATTCTGTATCCCTGGATTAGGAGTCCTTACAGGGTACTATCATCCGGGCCAGCTGAACCCAGGTTTTAAGTGAGCTTGTTACTGCCTCCCCTCCTCCTTTTTCATCCAGGCTTGGGACCGTCAAAGAGGTGAATCCAATGAAGAATTTGAACTTCAAACTTTATTTTAAGTCACATTTGTATTTCCTTACAAAAAAAAAAAAGTGCTCCTAAACCCATGTGGTCAAAAAGAGAACTATCAGAAAATTGTGTCATGTTGAAAGAAAGGTCGCAAAAATGACATGGGCAAATAGATCCAACAAGTGTGGTTTAATGTTTCAATGATATCTGTCCAATAGATTTCAATAAAGGGAGTCAAAATATTGGGCTTCTGAGCAGCTTAAAGTAAGGGCCGACCAATTTAATTGACTCTTAACAAGTTTACATATTTGTGCCTCAAGTCACTTGGCAATTCCTCATAGCCCAGTATGTAAACCTATTTCTTTTATAAAAAAAGGAAAATAAAACCTAATCCAAATAATTCATTAGTGTGTAAGGTTTCGGCAACAACATTGTCACCATCATCAGACAAAAAATTTTTAAATAAATGGAAAAATGAAAAAAAAATTTTTTTTTTTTTTTTTAATTCTTTTGTCTGATGATGGTGACAATATTGTTGCCGAAACGTCACACACTAATAAATTATTTGGATTAAGTCTTATTTTCTTTTATTATAATCTATAATCCAAATTGTGCTTTTATCTATTTCGTTTACTTGAAGTTGACATTAAAACAATTCTTCCACAGTGTATATTGTCAATTTGTCAGTGCCATGGCTACTTGGTACAAAAAGTATTATCTGATGTTGAAGAAAATGTATGAGGAAGGTTTTTTTGTTGTTGTTGTTTTGTGTATAGCAAAACCCCTTTATTAAGGTTTTCAAGGTATGACACCGGTTCTGTCCTCCCAAGAGAACAACAGTTTTGATTTCCAGACTTAAGTCTGGTCATCTACGGACAATGACTTTCCAGAATGGTTGCAAGGTCTTCCCACTATGTACTAAGTGCAATTCTCAGCCTGCAACCCCAAGACATTATTGAGTGTATTGACTCATCCATTGATGAGCTCTACTCTTCCCCGGCAGACACCAAAAGTCTCAAGCTTTACAAGCTTGATACCTTAGTGTGATTGAGTGAAGATAAGAAAGAAAAAGAAGGTATGAAACTTTTATAGCAGATAACTTTAGAAAAAATTTTTTTTTTCTTCTTCTTTTTTATCTCCACTCAATCATATTAGGGTGTCAAGCTTGTAAAGTTTGTTGATGGTGTCTGTCGGGGATGAGTAGAGCACATCAATGGATAAGTCAATACAGTCAATCAATTTTTTTTTTTTATATTCCAGGTACACCTGGTACATATAAAATGAAAGGATTTAAAATCACGAATGTTTCTTTTATATATAATACAAACTTCTACTGTCCTTACTGCGATTAAAAAATATATTGGGAGGGCTTGGCTCATCAGTGGTGAACCCTCCCCGCGGTTTCGCTAATTTAATCTACCAGACCGCTTCTCAGAGCTCTAATACTGTATTGGACGATTCTGCTTATATACGCAACACTGAAGGGTGGAATCTCAGAAATGGTTTTCAAGAAAACTATGGACATAAGCTTATAGGACAGTAGAATTACCTTCAAATATTTGCATCGAGCAATGCTCTTCCGCAAAAATAAAGACAAGGTCAGTTAGGCATAAATTAACACAAAGCAATAACGTGCCATCTATACATATAATATGAAAGGTTTTAAAAGTTTTAAAAGGATTAAATCCTTTCATATTATATGTATAGATAGTGTGTTATTGCTTTGTGTTAATTTACACCTGGTACAGGTCATGATAACCACCAGTCCATCACATGTTGACAAATATATAGAAGTGCAGTTTGACTTTGGCACTTACACGGTTACTCGCATTTCATTTGGTTACTTGCACTTACTGATGTAGTTGGACTTTTTGCCCCATGTTGAAGCATTTTTCACTTCCGAAAAAGTGTCCATTGCAAGATTCAATCCCAGATGGTGGTTGCCGAAAATAAAAAGCCAGCCATATATGCACGTCAGGCTGTTGGATTTCATTTGCGTGGTGTGACTCCACCTTTGCCGGTCCCAAGCCTGGATGAAAAAGGAGGAGGGGGAGCAGTAATAAGTTCACTAAAAAACCTGGGCTCAGCTGGCCCGGCTGATAGTACCCTGTAAGTGCTCCCAAACCAGGGATACAGGATGAGCAGCATTTGTACTCCATGTTAGGAGCGGCTGCACATGGCGTCTGTTCCTCATGTCAGAGGCGGCCATTTCTTTTGGAGCTAAGTCATCCTGCTACTGAGTAGTGCTCCCAATCTTAATGATAAAGGCAGACGCATTCTACTTCACCCAATCATGACAGTTGTCATTTTGACTGTATTTACTCATCCATTAATGAGCTCTACTCATCCCCAGCAGCAGACACCATCAACAAGCTCTACAAGCTTGATACCCTAATATGATTGAGTGGAGATAAGAAAGAAGAAGATTTGTGTGGTGTGTACTGAATAACAACCAAAGTTTTTTTTTTTTTTTTTTGCTTATCCCTAGTACACGTGGTACAGGCCATGATAATCATGGTGGGTAGTTAGTGACTGCTTTTTACTGTAAGCGCACCACATGTCTACACATGTAAAAAGCAGTTCGACTTTGCACTTACAAATATGCCAGAGCCCCGTTTTTTTTTTTTTTTTTTGCATTACTTGCACTCGCTGGTGAGGTTGGACTTTTGCAAGAATCAGGGGCCATTGGAGCATTTTTTTAAACATAAAAAAGTGTCCAATGCGGGAATCGAACCCGGGTCGTAGTGGTCTAAAACCAAACGGTTTAACCAGCCTTCCATCGACCCCCCAACAACCAAAGTGGCTTAACCGACTGTATTGACCATCTTGATGGATTGTTGAAGGCCATTCTGACAAATGTTTGGTTTTTTTTTGCCTTTCTTGATTTGCCAATAAAAATGTTTTTGACCAATATTCTAGGACAAAAAAAAAACATTTATTTGATATTTATTAGATAGCAAGATAGACATGTTTGAGTTGCATGGTCAGATATAACAGAAAGATGTGGGAGGAAGATATTCATATACCAAAAGAGTCAGCTCTCTCTTTAATTGTACATCAGAAGGATGGCACTCTTCGCATCACCTTAGTCAAAAACTTAAGAATGAGTATAAATGAGTATATAATGAGTAATGATAAGGCACAATTTGGATTATCTATATATATAAAAATCAATGTTTGTATGTTTGTTTGTTTGTTTGTATATGTCCGGTATACAAATTCGCAGTAGTTCACTAATTCAAACCAAAATTTCCATACATAGGTAAAAAAATTACGGGGAAGATGATAGGCTATTTTAAAAAAATATATAAATTAATTATTAAAACTATATATTCAAATTATTCTACTTAGCTCACAAACAGCGCCCTCTATCAAAGATTAGATTAAATTATGCCGATGCAAACAAATAGATAATGCGCTAATAACAAACAATTATTTTTAAAAATCTTATCTAAATATATATCACTCGGGTAGATATGCACACGGGTCAATCCCGGGGCGAAGCCCGGGTCACCCGTCTAGTAGATTATAAACACATGGTAATAAGACCAAATCCAAATAAATAGTGTATGCACAGTGTTAACACTATTTTTTATTTGGATTTGGTCTTATTGTGTTTAAAACAGCTTTTTAGGTTTTTTAAAAAGTGGTTGAATTATAGAGGTTATGGCATATTTATTAAGCTTCCTACAGTACAGTGAAAACTTTTGTTATGATACTCTTCTAAAGACATAGCTAAAAGTTCACTATAAGTTGGAAAAAGACCTTTAACCAGGATATTTTAAAAAATGTAAATACAAGAACAATAATAATACTCAAAAAAGACAGACCTATCATTGCAATAAATTCTGACCTCATTATTTCAATGTTATTTAGAACTGTTGTTATAACCATGATTAAAACAATTGAAACTTTAAACACAAGGTAATAAGACCAAATCCAAATAGTGTGTGATGTTTCGGTAACAGCGTTGTTACCATCTTCAGACAAAGGTACTGAATGGTATTTTTATATCATATTCATTCAATACTTTTGTCTGAAGATGGTAACAATGTTGTTACCAAGACGTCACACTCTTATTTGTTGTTGTTTCTTATCCCCTTGTGTAAAGATTACACGAATTCCATGAGTTCATGCTCCTCAAGCTGTTTTATGATGAGCAGCGGCCTCTCCCAAAGGTCCTGTTTAGTGCATCTAATGCAAGCCAAAATGTATTCTGGAGCTGCAGGTACCAAACTACATTTTGGGCAAGTGGGATAAATTTTGTTATTATTTTCTATCTTCAATGGCTTGAGATGGCCTGTTTAAATTTTGTTAGTGTTGTCTGATGCTGTCTATTTCTGATGTTCAGAGCTCCTCCTGGGTTCACTCCACTGTACCAACTGTGCTTAGGTGGGATCCTCCAGTTCTTGTTTATTTTTGTTTTGGCTACTGTTTCTATTTCTTTAAAAGTAAGTTTATTTTTCTGTGGCAAGGGTTCTTTTGTGCCTTTTTTCGCTAGCACATCAGCAGCTTCATTGCCTTCAATGCCAAGGTGTGAGGGGTATCCATTGAAGGTGAATTTTTTAGGTTTTTGAGTTTTTGGAGATAACCAATTATGTTCCTGCTTACTTTGTCTCGGAGTTCCCCTGTGTGACTCAAGTGTTGTATGGCACTTCTACTATCAGTAAGAATCCAGATATCTTGATAATTAGTATTTCTGATGGATTTTAAGGCTTCATAGATGGCTATAAGTTCTGATCTGAAGACTGAGCAAAAATCTGGGTTTCTTCTGTTCATTTTCTCAATGCCATTTGTGGTTTTGATGAGACAGCCACTGCCAGTGTGTCCTAGCTCGTCTCTGCTACCATCGGTATAGATAGTTATTGCATTTTTAGGAATGTTATTAATTATTTCTAATGATAATTGTTTTAAGTATTCTGGATTTTGGTATTGTTTGTTGGTGGGTTCATTTAAAGTGGCATTAAAAATAACATTTTGTAGTGGTTTTCATGGAGAAATTTTTTCTGCTAAATAATTTTTTTCCACTGTATATTTTAAAAATTCATTTCTTTTGGCCAGGTGTAGAGGGCCTTCTTTTTTGAGTCTTAAATTGGATTCCCAATTAAGTATGTACTTGGAAGTTCTGTGTTTGTTTCCATACCTCTTGATTTTGTTTATATATTTTGGCAGATTGTAGCTTCTTCTATCCTTTAAGGGCATAATGTCTGCCTCGTAAAGTACAATATCATTAGGGCAGGTATTTCGAAGACCTGTAATAATTCTAGCTGCACTCTTATTTATTTGGATTTGGTCTTATTAACTTGTGTTTATAATCTATAATCCAAATTGTGCCTTATCAGTACTTTTGTCTGAAGATGGTAACAACGCTGTTACTGAAACGTCACACACTATTTATTTATTTGGTCTTATTACCTTGTGTTTATAATCTATAATCCAAATTGTGCCTTATCAGTACTTTTGTCTGAAGATGGTAACAACGCTGTTACCGAAACGTCACACACTATTTATTTATTTGGATTTGGTTTTATTACCTTGTGTTTATAATCTATAATCCAAATTGTGCCTTATCAGTACTTTTGTCTGAAGATGGCAACAACGCTGTTACCGAAACGTCACACACTATTTATTTATTTGGATTTGGTTTTATTACCTTGTGTTTATAATCTATATTCCAAATTGTGCCTTATCAGTTCTTGAACTTCTTTATGAGCAGGACCTCCAAGATATCTTGTCTAATTTAGACTAATAAAAGGATAAGTATAAAAAAAACTAGTTTTTCACTAGGGTGATTAACAGTACCATTGTTGATGCATAAAGGGAGAGTTGCCTCTTTTGGTACATGGTCAAATATTTTATCACCCTCATCTACCTTATTTATTTTACCCCAAGTCTTGGAGAAGCTTAAGTTTCTGATATCTCTCCATCCTCAATGACAATTAGAGAAAGAGTGTTTTAAAACTTGAGAATTTTGACAAACTTGTAAAATATTTGTTTGAAGAGGGTATAAAGTTTTGCACAAACATTGGTTTTTTTGGAAGGCTTCCAGAGAAGTTTAGTACTTGAAGAATTTGAAAAGGATAACTCCGCCTTTGCCGGTCCCAAGCCCGGATGAAAAAGGAGGAGGGGGAGCAGTAACAGGCTCACTAAAACACCTGGGCTCAGCTGGCCCAGCTGATAGTACCCTGTAAGGGCTTCTAATCCAGGGATACAGGATGAGCAGCGTTTGTACTCCATGTTAGGAGCGGCTGTACATGGGTCTGTTCCTCATGTCAGAGGCAGCCATTTATTTTGGAGCTAAGTCGGCCTGCCACTGAGTAGTGCTCCCAGTCTTAATGACAAAGGCAGACACATTCTACTTCACCCAGTCATGATGGTTGTCAAACAGACACCATGATTGAGTGGAGATAAAGAAGAAGATTTTGAGACTTACGCAAAGTTTAGACTTAAAAAAAAAGGCTTCTGACAATTGTCTCAGAATGTTCAGATTTTGAGACTTACTCAAAGTTTAGAATCATCAAAAAGGCTTCTGACATTGAGAATGTTCAAAGATTGAGACTTGCACAAATTTTAAACTCAAAGAAGATTCTGATATTCTCTCAGAATAGAAGTTTGTTTGTTTAAAAAAAAAAACAACATCCGTGCTTTAATGCTTCCATTTATTATATATATATGGCACTTTATTGCTTTATAATTTTTTTATTTTTTTGCTTATCCCTAGTACACATGGTACAGGCCATGATAATTATGGTGGGTAGAAGTTGGCGACTGTTTTTATTGTAAATGCACCACATGTCTACACATGTGAAAAGAAATACGACTTTTGAACTTACAAATGTGTTAGAGCCTCATTTGGTTAGTTGCACTCTCGCTTGGACTTTTGCAAGAATCGGGGGCCATTGGGCCTTTTTTTTTTTAATCAGAAAAGTGTCCAATGCGGGATTTGATCCCGGGTCGTAGCGGTCGAAAACCAATGGTTTAGACCATCCTTCCACCGACCCCCTGCCTTATAAATAAATATGCCTAACTGGCCTTGCACTTATTGTTTGCGGAAGAGCATTCCTCGATGCAAATATTTATATGTAATTCTACTTTCCTAAAAGCTTATGTCTATAGTTTGATTTGAATACCATTTCTAAGATTCCATCCTTCATTGTAGAGCATATAAGCAGAATCGTTCAGATTTGAGCTCTAAGAGAAGCAGTCTGGTGGATTAAATTATTGAAAACACTGGAAGGATTCACCACTGATTAGTCAGGCATTCCCAATATGTTTTTATCACAGAAAGGACAGTAGAAGTTTGTTTTATGTTTTAAAAAAACATTCGTGTTTAAATGCTTTCATTTCTTATTCTCTCAGAATGTTCAGATTCTGAGACTTGCGCAAGGTTTAGACTCAAAGAATATTCTGACATTGTCTCCAAATGTTCAGATTCTGAGACTTGCGCAAGGTTTAGACTCAAAGAATATTCTGACATTGTCTCCAAATGTTCAGATTCTGAAGCTTGCTCAAGGTTTAGACTCAAAGAATATTCTGACATTGTCTCAGAATGTTCAGATTCTGAAGCTTGCTCAAGGTTTAGACTCAAAGAATATTCTGACATTGTCTCCAAATGTTCAGATTCTGAGACTTGCGCAAGGTTTAGACTCAAAGAATATTCTGACATTGTCTCCAAATGTTCAGATTCTGAAACTTGCACAAGGTTTAGACTCAAAGAATATTCTGACATTGTCTCAGAATGTTCAGATTCTGAGACTTGCGCAAGGTTTAGACTCAAAGAATATTCTAACATTGTCTCCAAATGTTCAGATTCTGAGACTTGCGCAAGGTTTAGACTCAAAGAATATTCTGACATTGTCTCAGAATGTTCAGATTCTGAGACTTGCGCAAGGTTTAGACTCAAAGAATATTCTGACATTGTCTCAGAATGTTCAGATTCTGAGACTTGCGCAAGGTTTAGACTCAAAGAATATTCTGACATTGTCTCCAAATGTTCAGATTCTGAGACTTGCGCAAGGTTTAGACTCAAAGAATATTCTGACATTGTCTCCAAATGTTCAGATTCTGAAGCTTGCTCAAGGTTTAGACTCAAAGAATATTCTGACATTGTCTCAGAATGTTCAGATTCTGAAGCTTGCTCAAGGTTTAGACTCAAAGAATATTCTGACATTGTCTCCAAATGTTCAGATTCTGAGACTTGCGCAAGGTTTAGACTCAAAGAATATTCTGACATTGTCTCCAAATGTTCAGATTCTGAAACTTGCACAAGGTTTAGACTCAAAGAATATTCTGACATTGTCTCAGAATGTTCAGATTCTGAGACTTGCGCAAGGTTTAGACTCGAAGAATATTCTAACATTGTCTCCAAATGTTCAGATTCTGAGACTTGCGCAAGGTTTAGACTCAAAGAATATTCTGACATTGTCTCAGAATGTTCAGATTCTGAGACTTGCGCAAGGTTTAGACTCAAAGAATATTCTGACATTGTCTCAGAATGTTCAGATTCTGAGACTTGCGCAAGGTTTAGACTCAAAGAATATTCTGACATTGTCTCAGAATGTTCAGATTCTGAAACTTGCGCAAGGTTTAGACTCAAAAGAATATTCTGACAATGTCTCCAAATGTTCAGATTCTGAAACTTGCGCATGGTTTAGACTCAAAGAATATTCTGCCATTGTCTCCAAATGTTCAGATTCTGAAACTTGTGCAAGGTTTAGACTCAAAGAATATTCTGACATTATCTCCAAATGTTCAGATTCTGAGACTTGTGTAAGAGAGAGAGAGAGAGAGAAAGAGATTTAAAGAATATTCTGACATCGTCTCAGAATGTTCAAAGATTCTTAAGGTTACGCAAGGCTTAAACTCAAAAGATCCTGACATTTTCTCAGAATTTTCAAAGATTCTGAGACTTACGCAAGGTTTAAAGGTTTTATGAGGATTTTAACAGAAGGCTAAGACTTAAGAAAGAGATTCTGACAGAATTGTGCACAAGATTTTAGACTCAAAGAAGATTTTGACAGTCTTGAACATAAGTTTTAATACAAGTATTCCAAAACAGATCTTGAATAATGTTGCAGAATTTGATAGAATTTGATAGAATGGCACAAGATGTTAATGGATTTGACCCAGTTACCAAAGATCACTGAGTCAAAGAACTCAAGTGTATTGAGCTTTGCACAAGAAGCTTACACAAGTGACTAACCACAAGTAGAGGATTCCAGGAATAGCTGCAGATCAGAGGTCAGCTAACTCCGCCTTTGATGGTCCCAAGCCCGGATGAAAAAGGAGGAGAAGAAGCAGTAACAAGCTCACTAAAAAAACCTGGGCTCAGCTGGACATGTTGATAGTACCTTGTAAGGGCTCCTAATCCAGGGATACAGGATGAGCAGCGTTTGTACTTCATGTTAGGAGCCGCTGCACATGGCGTCTGTTCCTCATGTCAGAGGCGGCCATTTATTTTGGAGCTAAGTCAGTGGCCTGCCACTGAGTAGTGCTCCCAGTCTTAATGACAAAGGCATTCTACTTCACCCAGTACCTTAATATGATTGAGTGGAGATAAGAAAGAAGAATAAGAAGAGAGGTCAGCTAAATGTTAATTTCAATATTGACAACAGCCTAAACAAGATATAAAAGTCAAAAAGGAATGTCAGTTTCAAATTAAGATTCATTTCATGGTTGCTTTTTGGACTCTGGCAAATTCTGGAGCTCTTGGCTACCCTGAGGACAGAAAAACTACCACCCAACTAGATGAAAGAGACCTTCTCCGTACCATCAAGGCTCATCACCATATACCATACCATCAAATGCCTGCAGGAATGGAATCTACTGCTGAACATGACTGGTACAGAGCAGGAGGGACAAGCACCGGTTCTGTCCTCCCAAGAGAACAACAGTCTTTGATTCCAATACTTAAGTCTGGTCATCTACAGACAATGACTTTCCAGAATGGTTTCAATGTTTTCTCCCTATGTACTAAGTGCAATTCTCAACCTGCAACCCCAAAACACATTGACTGTATAGGCTCATCCATTGATGAGCTATACTCATCTCCAGGAGACAACAAAAGCTTCAAGCTCTACAGGTTTGATACCCTAATATGATTGATTGAAGTTTTTTTTTTTTTTTTTCTTTAAAGAAAAAAAAAATAGATTTTTTTGAAGTTAAATTTTCAAAAGAATAACATGTAATCAAATTAGCATACATATAATTTACCTAAAAGTAAAAATAAATAGCAAATTTAAAATTGGCTTCTTCCTCAATGGATAAATAATATTTTCTAAATTTATAAGCATTTAAAACAAATAAATTATTTTGAAAGTGTTGAATATTTAACTTTGGGTTACTTATTTTTGGATACATAAAATTTTTGTATTGACAAAATTTCACTACCATTGACAACTAAAAAGGTTTAATTTACACTAGGTATTTAGGTGGGACACACAACGGATGATTTCCTTTATTTAAATATCGGAAAATGGTTAATCATTAATGCAAATTTTTAAAAATTAGCATCTTAAATTTTCAACAAATAGTTCGCGAGGCCCTGATCTTTTTCTTTTAATATAAAACACATTTGTAATATAAAATGAATGGAATGGGTAGATGTGTGTATTTATAACCCTGACACTTTATATATCTCTAATATAAATTTGAAATTCAAAGAAAAAAAATTAAGTAGTTTGATATAAACATTCAAATTATGAAGCGGGAAAATTGAATTCGCGAAACTTTTGTTTATAATGTCAAATGCTTAATATTTAACTTATTTATGAGTTCTATGTATTTATAACGTAATCAGTAAAAAAAACTTACCACTTTAGAAAAGTTTTAACAAAATTTAAACATGAGTACAAGTTAAAATTTGAATAAACTTTTTAAAAATAAGGCATGGATACAGAGTAGCAAATTTTAAATTTAGAAATTTCAAATACGTTGTTTTTTTTTTTATTATTATTATTATTATTTATTTATCTGTGAGAATATATATTTCGAAACTTTAAAACACACACACTTTATAAAATCTTTATCCTTTAATAATATAATTTTCGATTTACAATTCCAATATACACTTTGTAAATATTATTTATATTTTGAAAGGATTTTTGCATTTAAGTACATTCAAGAGCCTTAATTAATTGACAAAATTGTATTCAAATGTTTATACATATATAGTTGAAAGTTCTTAAATTATTCCTAGAGATATAGATAACTCAGGTTCCTGAAATACAGAGCGCAAACTATTCTTACTCTATATTAGGGAAATATATATAGGTAAATTTGAAAATAATATTCATTTTGAAAGTAAAAATCTCTTCAATTTAAGAATACAAATTGTAAATATATGAAGCTACAAGTATAAAATTATGCCTTAGCACGTCTGTTTGGACCAAATTTTTTCTAAGGCCAAAGATGAAAACACTTATATGATCTGAATTTTTTCAACTGACACAACCTCCTAGCATGGAACTATATTTTTATCAATTTATATTGTAGCAAATTATTTATTATATTTTATGTACAGATTATTATTTTTTTAATATTTATATTATTTGTTACTCTGGAAACTTCCATCTTTACTTCTCTTGTATTTTATAAATTTTATCTGGTGCTAGTGGCTTAAATAAATTGCTGTTTCATCCTGAAGCATGTCTTTCCTTATTTTCTACTGTTACAATTTCATTTATAAAAGAATATTGTTTAATCAACATGTTATTAATTTTAATATTTTTTTACATAATATTTCTATTTTTGTCTCTTTATATTTTAAGCTAATATAGCTGACCAGCTTTCCTGAGACATAGGATGCAAACAGCTATCCTACTTGAACTGACCCACTTCTCAATCCTGCTCTATTGCCAACTTCCTGTAATGTAACATGCAGTTGTATTTTAGTTAAGATCAAACAACACAAAATCTTAAGCAGCCAAATATTTTTATCATATTACAAGCGAGAAACAATAACAAATAATATACATGGTTGGGTCAATAATTAATGCACAGTCATCAATAATTTTTTATTTAACAAACCATAAAGATGAAACTTTGTATATATGAATACCTAACTATTAGCTATATATCAGCATCATTCAATATATCCACCTTCCCTCTGTACACATTTGGTCCAGTGTTCTTTCCAACTCACAAAAGCACTTTGGTAAAATGCTACATCTTGCTTTCTGAACCACCCTCTAACCTCGTGGAGTAACATTTCATCATTTTAAAATGTTCTACCGCGTAGAGAATTCTTTAAATTACCAAACAGGTAGAAGTCGGAAGGAGCCAGGTCAGGACTGTAAGCTGAGTGAGGCATCAAATTCCACCCATATCTGGAAATTTGAGGCAATGTCTGTTGCGAGGTGTGAGGTCTTGCATTGTCCCGATGAAATTTGATTTGACATTCTTTTAGGGCCGGCCTTTTGTTGAAATGGCTCTTTTTTTAGCTTTTCTAATGATTTACAATATATTTCCTTGTTGATGGAAGTATTTTTTTTTCAAGCATGTCCATGAATATGAGCCCATCCTGGTCCCAATAGACCGTGATCATGATTTTGTCTTTGGAAAGGGTAAGCCTTGGCTTTTTCTTGGCTGGAGACAGTTTATGGTACATTGCATTGATTGACGCTTTGAATAAAGGTCATAATGATAAATTCAAGTCTAATCACACGTTATGACTCATTTAAAGGCCCCAGAAGCTGCTCCTGGGTAAGAATCGATTAGGTCTAAACATATTTCTTTTCGAGATTGCATCATTTCTCGTGTTAGAAGCTTTGGCACCCATTTAGAGCACAATTTTCGATAGCCAAGATCTGAAAGTAAATAGGTTAAGTTTAAGTTAAGAAAGAAGTTTAACACTTCCTTTAGAGATCGAACGTTTTTTTCATCGATTGATATGTTGTTATTGTCCATTATTCTTGACAATTTCCTCAAAAGAGCCAAATTTTGGTCTGTTGTGACAGTTGAAGGTTTACCTGGCCCCTCTTTGTCATGAAGATCAAAATCACCTTTCTGGAAGAGCTGAGTATAGTGCTTCTATCCAATGTTTCTTTTCCATATACTGGAACGCCGTTTTCGGATTCTTGTGTTCACATTAGGCTCCATATCTGAAAAAATACGAAGGATAAATCAATTCTGGTTGCAGATATGAAAAGCAGAGTGTTTTATTTACCAGAAAACATGTTTTTATGATAATAAATTATTTATATATTTTGCTAGGGGTGATTGTGCATTACTTATTGACCCAACCTTGTATTATACATAATTTTCTTTTAAAAATATGTAATAAAGAAGCGCGGCATAAAAATGATGTGAGTATATGAGCAAGTCAAAAAATATTTTTGAAAAAAAAAAGTAACTTTGAAAACAATATCTGCTTTTCACGAAACTTTGTTTTAGACAGCGAATAAAAGTATTTACATTACTTTTTTCAACAAAAATCTAAATTATAAAATACTTTGAAGACTCAGAAAAAATTATTTAGAAAAGATCCAAACTCAATATATAAGTTAACTGTCGCTTATTGGTGTCTGAATGATTCACCTTGGCTGACAAAGACCAAAAGTCTTTCATAAAGCCCAGGAATAACAAAGATCATTGAGATATTAAATAAGAATTTACCATATTTTCTACAATTTCTTACAGGTCAAAAACATAAAACAAATTTTTAAAGACCTTTAGTTATAAAATCTTATTTGGCTTAGGATAATTTTCCCTGTATTAAAATGATTTTAAGAAAAAACTTTATGATAACAATAGCGTAGAAACTAATAGAAAGGATAAAAGAGAAGCTAGTTTACAGTTTTTCAGATGCAGGAACCTGATTGGCTGGCCTGCGATGACGTCATAGCTGGATACTCTTGCAGGAAAAAACGGTGCAAAAAAAATATATATAGTCACAGAATTTCTCGAGTTAGTAGTGGCATACACACACACAATGGAAAATAAATAATTGATTAAATACTTTTCAAAAGATTTTATTAAAATTCACTAAAAAGGAATAAATAAATAATTCAGCTACCGCAATTGAGCAATCAGAAATATATGAGACAAAATAAAAATAATGGCAGACGATCATCATGAATTCAGAACTTAAATACAATATAATATGTGAAACAACTTGATTAACAGGTTTCTGTATATTTGACTAAATATTTGACCTCTTCACTCAATATACAATGGTCGTCTGCTTTTATTTCTACGTGTTCAATGGCATTGCTGAAATATTTTACTCCTCTTTCAATGCATTTAAAAAATATGAGAAAATATTAAATAATTATTTATTTAATATTTAGTGGTGAAAATTCAAAATTAATAAATTTATCATAGCCAAAATGATTTCGAAAATTTGCACTTTGCACAAATTCCTGCTTTTCACATGTGTAAACATGTGGTGCACTTACAGTAAAAGCAGTCGCCAACTTCTACCCACCATAATTATCATTATGGCCTGTACCACGTGTACTAGGAATAAGCAAAAAAAACTAGAATCAAGAGTTAAAATATTTACAAATTCAATAAAAAAATTAAATATACGCTTCAATATATTAACCCGAATATTTTTAAAAAGAGTTTTTAAACATTATATATTTAAAATATTCATTAAAATATATTTACACACATTTTCCCAAATTAATCCACCAGATAGCTAAAACTATTATATGTTGATTGTGTTTATATTGTAGCGTAGAAATCAAGTCTTTGTATATCTGGAGATGTGAAAGTATTTATTGATGACGTCACCACGACCAGTCGACAATTATTAACCAAACTATCTACAGCTAGAGAATATCGAGCAAGCAAGCTAGGTAACTAAATGGTGATTTAGAAAATCTAAAAGTTTAAATCTGTTTCAAATATTTTCGTTGAATAATTAAATTAAAAATATATATTATTTCTTCGCCACAATATTGTATCAGAGTATTTATTATATTTTATGTACAGAGAGTATTAATTTTTGATATTTACTTTATACATATATTTTCCTACGCTGGAAACTTCCCTCATTGCTTATCTTGTATTCTATAAATGTTGATTTTGTTTTTAGCCTTCATTAAATTGCTGTGTCATCCTGAAGTTTGTCTTTCCTGATTTTCTACGTTACAATATAGTCTGCACTTGAAGGTTTATTGTTGGTGATAGTGTTTAACAGAACTTTGGATTAAAAAAAAATGGAAATTCGAAATTTGAGTAAAATTGTTTCAGCCATTTTGAAGCTAATTTGGTACAAACATATATCTGTGATAAGGTCCTGTCGACTTATCTGTGATGATGAGATATCCAGTCGACTCTCGCTATAGCTGTGGTAACCGAGGGTCAAACCAGTAGTAACCGAGAGGGACAGTCAGGGCGTGGAGAGTTTTCCAGTACCTCTCTGCACCTTGGAGGACCTTTAACAGTTCTCACAGAGTACAGGCAGTCGTCGTCGAGGCAGAGTGGAAAGCTTGGGAATGTCCACACATAAAAAACGAAGAGACACAGTTGTAGTAGGAAAGTTCCATGAACAGATAGGAGGCGAGCTAAGAGCAAGATGGAGATAGAAGATTTCTTACTGTTCTACATGGTCGATGAGGTGGTCCTGGGTACAACCGACAAGGGCTCACGCCGATGGTGAAGTGACTATAATTTCGGCTAAAACCGAGGTTTTATATACCTTTGCCGAGGGGAGAGACATGCGGGAATTTGGACTTTGAACGGGTACAAAGGGCGTGGGACGTCTGCGCTATTCTGCCCCCTTTGAACTTGATGGCAACGACTTGCCAAATTCCTCTTTAGGGTTGTTGGATTTCTATCTCGATATCTTTCTTAGCTCAGCTCTTAATCTATTACATAGTTTTATTTATTCATCCTCAGTTTGTACAAAGTACATTACATATGGTGATGCAATGACACATTATAAAACTATTTAAGAGGCGTAATATTCTTTTTTAAAATAAAACAATTTCTACTGTCCTTACTGCGATGGAAAAATTAAAGGGAGGGCCTGGCTCATCAGTGGTGAACCCTCCCAGCGGTTTCGCCAGTTTAAAGCAATGACACATGTCAATCATGCGTATAATTATTTATAGATGTGTTTCTATATACAACATGACAATCTTGTTATAAGTATTATACAATATAGGGTTGTTGGTTTAAATTACCATATATATTTAATTAAAAAGGCATATATTGGATCAAAATATCATTTATTTTACCAATATTTCAGTTGGCTGAACGCCAACCTTTATCAAGGTGTTATAACATTTTAAAGTGTGTCAACAACAAACTCAACGCCAAATAAAAATCAATTCTGTTGACGTTATGTGACGTTGAGATTGTTGTTGACACACTTTAAAATGTTATAACACCTTGATAAAGATTGGCGTTCATCCAACTGAAATATTGGTAAAATAAATGATATTTTGATCCAATATATGCCTTTTTAATTAAAGATTTATTTATGGATTGATCTATTTTCAAAACATATATATGTTATGAATAATTTCTTTGTTGTCAGAGAAAGGGTTGATAAGACAAAGGATCGATAAGATAAAGGATTGGTGCAGTCGTGATAAAAAAAAAAGATAATTATTTACCGTCAAGTAGCTTTTATTTTAATTACTTGAGGAAATATTACACATTAGTTATTTTCACATTATATAGAATTTATAAAGTTAATCCTATATTAGTGATTCAAAAAGATAGATATGTTAACTACGCATATTTACAACAAAACTGAAAGTCATTCTAAAAACGATGATAACCAAAAGTAAAATATCAATGAATAAAAATAAAATATATATATTTTTAAAATATAGAAATATTTGAGTTTTTATATTATATAAATAAATAAATTGTATATAGATATTGCAAAAGATATGTTTGAAGGTGTGGTGTATTTAGGTTGACTAAAAAGTAGAAATAGATTTTAGGCCTTATTTATATAAATGGCTTTTATTATATTACACCAGAGTATTTGCAAGATCCAAAATTACAAGTCAACAACAGCAGAATGATGATGATAAGTTATATATTACGATATATATATCACAGAATAATAATCTGTGGGTTTAATATTATTAGAATATAAATATACGACAGAAGGCTCATTTCAAGAATTCTTTTGCTGTTCTTTCGAGATAAAGTTCAGACGATACTTTGATGTCTAATTACTGTTCTTGAAAATATGTCAAAACAGTTAGCGCAGAATAAGGATTATCAATTATCAAAGAAAGTATTAAAAATTTAAAGTTTTCTAAATGTTTATTTTTAAGTGACTGTTGTAACGTTTATGTGCTAAATACTAAAATATGTTTTGGATTGTTAATTTAAATTTGTTGTTGTTTTATAATAAAGAAGATGCAAATTGTTTTGTTGTTTAATTTAATTTGTTGTTTTTTAGAAAATACATTACATGTAATAATGATAGAAAATGACTTTTTAACTTAATATACAAAAATCAGCGAAAAAAAAAGAAATAATTATAAAATTCACAAAGGTGACAATATATTCTAAAACTAAGAATTGAAAGTAATTAATTTGTTTCAAATTATTTCGATTAAATAATAGAAATTTAAAAAAAGTTGAGTATTCCCAAGTGCAGAGAGATTTCCAAGTTGCTTGGGAAAGAGAAGAAAATAAGAAAAATAGAGGATCAAATAGCATGACCTACATTAGTCAAAATAGTTACAAAAGTTAAAGGTAGATGGCAGCACTTATAGTTCCGGATGTGGTCTCAGGTTATTGACACGGTGGCCTGACATTGCCCAACACCGATGATGCCATCTGGTCACGTGACCCTCCGGCCCGCTGACCCACTGTTCAGGCGGTCACTGCCCGGGCACACTTCCCACATCTTGTTCCGTTCCCTGTTACCACATCATGTGATCAGTTCTTGTTCAGTTCCCTGTTACCACATCATGTACTCAGTTCTTGTTCAGTTCCCTGTTACCACATCATGTGCTCAGTTCTTGTTCCGTTCCCTGTTACCACATCATGTGTTCTGTTCTTGTTCCGTTCCCTGTTACCACATCATGTTCTCTGTTCTTGTTCCGTTCGCTGTTACCACATCATGTTCTTGTTCCGTTCCCTGTTACCACATCATATTCTCTGTTCTTGTTCTGTTCGCTGTTACCACATCATGTTCTCTGTTCTTGTTCCGTTCCCTGTTACCACATCATGTTCTCTGTTCTTGTTCTGTTCGCTGTTACCACATCATGTTCTCTGTTCTTGTTCCGTTCCCTGTTATCACATCATGTTCTTGTTCAGTTCTCTGTTACCACATCATGTGCTCAGTTCTTGTTCCGTTCCCTGTTATCACATCATGTGCTCTGTTCTTGTTCCGTTCCCTGTTACCACATCATGTGCTCTGTTCTTGTTCCGTTCCCTGTTATCACATCATGTGCTCTGTTCTTGTTCCGTTCCTTGTTACCACATCATGTGCTCTGTTCTTGTTCCGTTCCCTGTTACCACATCATGTGTTCTGTTCTTGTTCCGTTCCCTGTTACCACATCAAGTGATCAGTTCTTGTTCCGTTCTCTGTTACCACATCATGTACTTAGTTCTTGTTAAGTTCTCTGCTACCACATCATGTGCTCAGTTCTTGTTCCATTCTTTGTTACCACATCATGTACTCTGTTCTTGTTCCGTTCTCTGTTACCACATCATGTACTCAGTTCTTGTTCAGTTCCCTGTTATCACATCATGTGCTCAGTTCTTGTTCAGTTCTCTGTTACCACATCATGTTCTCTGTTCTTGTTCAGTTCTCTGTTACCACATCATGTTCTCTGTTCTTGTTCCGCTCCCTGTTACCACATCATGTGCTCTGTTCTTGTTCAGTTCTCCGTTACCACATCATATACTTAGTTCTTGTTAAGTTCTCTGTTACCACATCATGTGCTCTGTTCTTGTTCCGTTCTCTGCTACCACATCATGTGCTCAGTTCTTGTTCCGTTCTTTGTTACCACATCATGTGCTCAGTTATTGTTCCGTTCCCTGTTACCACATCATGTGTTCTGTTCTTTTTCGTTCCCTGTTACCACATCATGTGCTCAGTTCTTGTTCCGTTCTGACCCACTGTTCACACATCGATGTGTTTAGTCCATGTTCCGTTCTGACCCACTGTTGACACATCGATTTGTTCAGTTCATGTTCCGTTCTGACCCACTGTTCACACATCGATGTATTAAGTCCATGTTCCGTTCTGACCCACTGTTCACACATCGATGTGTTCAGTCCATGTTCCGTTCTGACCCACTGTTCACACATCGATGTGTTCAGTCCATGTTCCGTTCTGACCCACTGTTCACACATCGATGTGTTCAGTCCATGTTCCGTTCTGACCCACTGTTCACACATCGATGTATTAAGTCCATGTTCCGTTCTGACCCACTGTTCACACATCGATGTGTTCAGTCCATGTTCCATTCTGACCCACTGTTCACACATCGATGTGTTCAGTCCATGTTCCGTTCTGACCCACTGTTCACACATCGATGTGTACAGTCCATGTTCCGTTCTGACCCACTGTTCACACATCGATGTGTTCAGTCCATGTTCCGTTCTGACCCACTGTTCACACATCGATGTATTCAGTCCATGTTCCGTTCTGACCCACTGTTCACACATCGATGTGTTCAGTCCATGTTCCGTTCTGACCCACTGTTCACACATCGATGTGTTCAGTCCATGTTCCGTTCTGACCCACTGTTCACACATCGATGTATTAAGTCCATGTTCCGTTCTGACCCACTGTTCACACATCGATGTATTAAGTCCATGTTCCGTTCTGACCCACTGTTCACACATCGATGTGTTCAGTCCATGTTCCGTTCTGACCCACTGTTCACACATCGATGTGTTCAGTCCATGTTCCATTCTGACCCACTGTTCAAACATCGATGTGTTCAGTCCATGTTCCGTTCTGACCCACTGTTCACCCCTCGATGTGTTCAGTCCATGTTCCGTTCTGACCCACTGTTCATACATCGATGTGTTCAGTTCAAATTTTGTTCTGACCCACTGTTCACACATCGATGTGTTCAGTCCATGTTCCATTCTGACCCACTGTTCACACATCGATGTGTTCAGTCCATGTTCCGTTCTGACCCACTGTTCACACATCGATGTGTTCAGTCCATGTTCCGTTCTGACCCACTGTTCACACATCAATGTGTTCAGTCCATGTTCCGTTCTGACCCACTGTTCACACATCGATGTGTTCAGTCCATGTTCCGTTCTGACCCACTGTTCACACATCGATGCTGTTATCTCCTAATTATTGTATCTATTTAAGCTTGGTGCTCTGTAAGGAATGAAATACGGAACACCATTTTCCAGGTTAAAAATCGAGAGATAAGGAAAACGAGATAAATCAAGATTCAAGCTAAATTTAAATAAAAGAAAATATAAGACAGACCTAAAGACGAGTTTTTTTTTTAGTTAGTTAAAAAAAGCTCAATCATTAATTCTAGAGTTTTAATTATATTTTTAGTAATTAGTTTTAATTATTTGAGTCGTAAAAACTATATTTATCAAGCTTTCTTTAACACTTTTTTCCCAAACATTTTGACGTCTCTCTGTCGTTCTCTTTCAAAGGAACTATCTAGAAATATAGATTAAAATCGAATTAAAAAAAAAAAACATGATAATATTTCATTTTTATATCAACACGCCCACATAGATATTTTTTTACAAAAGAAAAAAATATAAAAGAACAAAGGATGAAAAAAAGGTCTACAATAGGTAAAATTAGCAACTTTTTAAAAAGTTTGCAAACAAAGAAAGAGAAGAAAGGTTGATTTTACATTAGAAGGTGTCTTCATCTTTTAACCAGCAAATTAAGTTGGATTCTTGTCGTCGTGGGATCTTGAGATTCCATAGAGAATGTTTGATATCTTCTCTGCTACAGAATTTCTATACATTCTTCTTGTTGGCTTGAAGTCTTCGGGACAAAGATCCTGAGAGGTTTGTAGAAGCGACGTTTGGGAGTCGTTTTCATCTTGCATTTTCGGACGATTGTTTTTTCGGGGCTGGAAGGTGGCCAGGTAGATGGTATTGGCGACGTGGAGGGCTTGCTCACCTCTGGGATCAGTGAAGAACTGAGCGATGGTGGCAGATCGTGGACGGGGGTCGACTGCCGGGAAGATTTGAAGTAAGAACGGCCTTCATCCCGCCGAATTCTTCTGCAGACCACTTCAACTACCTCAACATCGCTTTCGACGGTTCCTTGGCTGCTTTGTGGAGTTGAAACCCACTGATGAATGTTGACGGTTCCCTGATTTTTTGGTGGGGTTTCAGACAACCTGTTCGAGTCGAGGGTTACTTGGCTTCTTTGTTGGGTTTCAGCCAACCTGTAGGAATCGAGGGTTAATTGGCTTCTTTGTTGGGTTTCAGCCAACCTGTTGGAATCGAGGGTTAATTGGCTTCTTTGTTGGGTTTCAGCCAACCTGTTGGAATCGAGGGTTAATTGGCTTTTTTGTTGGGTTTCAGCCAACCTGTTGGAATCGAGGGCTATCTGGCTTCTTCGTGGGGTTTCAGCCAACCTGTCCGAATCGAAGGCTATCTGGCTTCTTCGTGGGGTTTCAGCCAACCTGTCCGAATCGAGGGTTATCTGGCTTCTTCGTGGGGTTTCAGCCAACCTGTCCGAATCGAGGGCTATCTGGCTTCTTCGTGGGGTTTCAGCCAACCTATTCGAGTCTAAAGTTACTTGGCTTCTTCGTGGGCTCAAAGTCAAAATTTCGTTCTTGATTATTATTTGGTTTTCTTGTGGGGTTGCTGCAACTAACTTGTCAGTTTCTCTGGGAATCTTTTTCAAGAGAATCTCATTCTTCCTCTTCCTTTCTGCACCCTTCCGTCTACCCGGCTGATATGTACATTCCAGAGACGGATTCTTTCTACGTTTGGAAGTTGATTCTTCTGACTTTCTTCTGTTTCTCTTGTTCTGTGGCTTGGAAGCAGGAGGATATGCTTTCAGAGTTCGGCTGACAAAGCCGTCTTTGCCTTCGGAAACGCAGTACTTGAAAACCGAGGCTTGGTGCATCGTCAGACAATGGTCTCGCAGCTCTTCCAGTGTTCGGCAGTAGGTCTTGAATTCTCCGACACACTTGAGGCAGCTGTATAGCTTGCTCTTACAGAACAATACCAGGACATCGCTCCGTCCACTTTTACAGAAATACAGATAAATTAAACTCTGTTTTTTATGTGACCGAATAAAATGCTTCTTTAAACTCGAAAATATTTCATAATCTCTCGAACAATAAAAACATCTGTATAATCTTTCAAAAAGTAGCATATTTTGTGAGCTAGCCGATAAAAAATCGCTTTCGTAATAATTTACTTTTTCATTCAAATCGTTGAGTTGATCAATATCTGATGATAATTTGGTTGAGGAAGAAAGTTCTTTATAGAATGTTGGCAATTCTGTATCAATGTTATTTACATTATCTTGAATTATTGAATTAGGAATTTCACCGTTAGACTTTGATATTTCTTCTAATGGCAAATTATCGATATAGTTATGAATTATTTTATTGTGAATTTCATAATGAGACATACTAGCAAAATTTTGATTACAAATACAACATGTTTTAACAGGAAATCTTGGAGAACTAATTATTTTATGAATTTGAACTTCGCCATCATGTTTTAATATACAATGATTTTGAATGGAATCTATATTATCTGTGGTATATCACATAACGTACATGTAAACGTTTCTTCTTCTTCAAGTTGCACTCTTCTAGTGAAAGGGCAATATAATACATATTTAAACGGCTCTAATCGATTTCTTGTGAAATTTTTGGTATGCGTTTGATAGTGAATTTTTGCTTCATATTTTGTGCTACTTTCAATTGGACAATAATAGCAAACAAAACGTGGTAGCGATTTCAAAATTTGATATGGTTCTTTGATATTATGTTTGGCTTCAAAATGCAGTTTTAGGTAATACTGATCTATGAAATATTTCCCACATAGGCTGCATTTACAACAGTCAGTAAAATTATTATGGATATCCATATTAAAAACGTAATAAGAATTCAGGAAAAAAAGCAAAACAAAACATAAATATAAATTTTTAGGATTTTTATTGATGGGCCACAAAATATTATTGCATGACTACATAAAAATAAGCAACACATTAAAAATAAATATTCAGGCTTCTAATATATATTTAAAAATAATGTATTTATATATGAATTAAAAATAGTAGATAAATTTATATTTAAACGGAATATTTTTCATTACATTAAAAATAAGTGCAAAGTATAATATATGCCTTTTATATATTTATATAATTTCAAAATATAGAAACCTTTTTCAGAATTTTACGCATATTAATATAATACGTGTTTTCAGAAATTAAAATATAATTTTTAAATATATATAAACTTTTGTAGTAGTATATAATTTTTCCAACACCCATAAATCTCAATCTTCCCAAAAATATGAATTAATTCTCAAATATGTTGTATCACACAAAACTTCATATAAACCTTTTCAATTTTAATTGCAGCGTTTTCAGTTTTGTAGATTTTTATAAACATATTTTTAAAATACATTATATACACACATCTATATTTATTACACCTTTATTTATAAAGAATACCATTTAATTTTGCAATACAATAGTAGATCTACACCAATACCTCGCTTTGCGTCGTTTCGTTTTGCGTTTTTTCGAAGTTGCGTCGCTGCTTAATTTTTACTGATTTTCACTGTGCGTCGTTAGATTTTCGAAGTTGAGTTGTTTTGGATTCGAGTCTTTAATTTATTTATTTATTTTTTTCCCTAAAATATGGCAACACCTTTGTTTTTGATTGCGCCTTCACATATTTTCACTTTGCGTCGTTTCAATTTGCGTCGTGTTTTTTTTTGGAACGTAACCCCGACGCAAAGCGAGGTATGGGTGTATTTTTAGCGATTTCATATAGATTTCATATTTTAAGGCAACATTTTAAAACGTTTGAAAACATTAAAAATTTAAAAATAATATTTTAAAGATTAATAGCAACACACACATTTTAATTTTTTTTTTTAAATAACATATTTATTACGCAAAAAAGAAGTATGAGTAGAAAAGTTTCTTTATTGATTTTCAATTTTTAAATGTTTTCGGATATGTTTATCCTTCTATAAGAGTAAATGCTACAATACTTCTTTTTAGCGTTATACATCTTTGAAGATTATCGTTTGAATATACCTTTTTGCTTTTTTATTAAGAACATTTTTAAAATTTCAATCTGTATATATTTTTTGTGTTGTGCATATATAGGTTTTTAACTTTTAGATAGACAATTTTAATATATATTTAGACATTTTCATTTTAATTTAGGCATTTTTCATTTCAATTTAGACATTTTCATTTTAATTTAGACACATTTATAGAAAAAGTCCATGTGTCTAAATTGAAATGAAAAATGTCTTAATTAAAATTGAAAATGTCTAAATAAAAATAAAAGTGTCTAAATTAAAATGAAAAATGTCTAAATATAAATTAAAATTGTCTAATTAAAAGTTAAAAACCTATATATAATGGGGCTTTAAATTTTTAGACTACATTGAAAAGGCTACTAACGGCATTATTTAGCATGATATCAACATTTAAAAGTTTATAAGTATATATTTATATATTTAAAAATGCCTATTTTGGAAGCGATTTTGTTCCCTGAGGAAGTTTGGCGAGTTGCCAGACGAAATATCGGAAATAAAAACTTTATGATTCAAAATAGGCATTTTTAAATATTGTGATATATGGATTGCCCTATTTTCAAACATATTTATATATGTATACATCGTATTTGCGCAAATTTGGCCTTAAATACCCATTTCTTGGCTTCTCAGTAGGCCTCTAGACTAAATATTTGGTCGTTGAGATACAGTCTGCACCACACTAACGATGACCAAGAGCCCGAAACGCTTTCGTGGATGACTTTTCCTTGATTTATCAAGAACATGGGTTGGTCAAATATCAGGGAACAAGTTAAATAAACGTTTAGTTGATTTTTGTTTCACTAGATGGCGCTCTGCTATCTAAAATGTTCCTATGAACAGTCAGGATATGTCTTTTTTTGTCTTCAATTAATTAAATCCATAAAGTCTTTAGACTATATGAAATGTTATTTTTACATTAAATGTGGTTTTAACACTTAAAAAAATCGATATTATATATATGGGCTTTGAAATGCCTTGTTGAATGTCAAAATTTTGTTATTAAATCTTAAAATATTCGTGGTCTTTAGGATCAAACTGGCGAAACCGCTGGTAGTGTTCAGCAATGATGAGCCAGGCACTTCCATTTTCCATCACAGTAAGGTCAGCTGAAAGTTTTTTTTTTTCGAAAAAAATAATAATTCGTGCTAAATGTTTTATTTTCAAACTTGTATAGTTTATCAACAAAAGCAATTCTTGAACCTGCAACCTAAAGTTGATGGCTTGCGCCATCTATAGAAATAAATATCAACTAATCGTAGGTTTTTTTTTCGTCCAAATTATCAGGTGATGCTTTTTCCCTAATTTAGCTACCTGTTTCGGGTACAATTTTGCATTTGTTCTATTTTTAATAGTTTATGTTAAAAAGTAATTAAAAAATATATTAATTATGATGCATTAGCGCGCCATCTGTTATGAAAATTCGAAACTATTATATTGTAAAAAAGAATCATATAATATTTTCGAAATACGAGGTGTGTTCAAAAAGTATCGCGAATTTTGAATTTTCGCGGGTTACGTATATTCGAATTTCGATCTTTTTGTGGCTTTATGTTGGTACTCATGTCTCTCACTTATGCCGACAAGCTCGGCCATTTTGAATGTTCACTTAATTGTTGACAGCTGCTTTGCTTGCAGGTGTTTTGGATCGTCTTCGATTTTTTACCTATTAAAAAAAAATGGATCAAAGAACCTGTATCAAATTTTGTGTGAAAAACGAAATTAAGTGCGCGGATGCATTCCGAATGTTGACTGTGGCATACGGAGAAGCTACCTTGGACCGAAGCAACGTTTATCGGTGGTACAAAATGTTCTCAGAAGGCCGAGAAGATGTGAACGACGAAGAGCGTGCCGGACGCCCGAGCACTTCAACAACAGACGAAAAAATTAATGAAGTGGAGAAAATGATATTGGCCAATCGTCGAATCACCGTTAGAGAAGTTGCTGAGGACCTAAACATATCGATTGGCTCGTGCCATTCGATTTTTATCAATGATTTGGGCATGAGACGGGTCGCCGCGAAATTCGTACCAAAATTGCTCAATTGCGACCAAAAACAGCATCGCATGAACATTGCTAATGAGATGTTGGACTCTGTCCGCGACGACCCAAATTTGCTCCAGAGGGTCATAACTGGTGACGAAGCGTGGGTTTATGGTTATATGACGTGGAAACCAAAGCTCAATTATCTCAATGGAAGCTGCCGCACGAACCAAGACCGAAAAAAAGCGCGCCAAGTTCGGTCGAATGTGAAAGTTTTGCTGACAGTTTTCTTCGATTGCAGGGGCGTGGTGCATCATGAGTTCTTGCCACAGGGTAGAACGGTCAATAAGGAATATTACCTGCAAGTTATGCGCAATTTGCGCGAAGCAATTCGCCAGAAACGCCCGGATTTGTGGAAGAACAAAAATTGGCTTTTGCACCACGATAACGCCCCTGCTCACACATCGTTGCTTGTGCGCGACTTTTTGGCCAAAAACAACACACTAATTATGCCGCAGCCACCGTATTCCCCAGATCTGACCCCCTGTGACTTTTTCTTGTTCCCTAAACTGAAGAGGCCCATGAAAGGACGACGTTACGCTACGCTTGACGAGATAAAGACGGCATCGAAGGAGGAGCTGAAAAAGATTTTTAAAAAATGATTTTTTTGAAGTGCTTCGAAGATTGGAAAAACCGTTGGCACAAGTGTATAATATCTCATAGGGATTACTTTGAAGGGGAAAAATAGGTATTCATGAATAAATAAATAATTTTTGAAAAACACAAAAGTCGCGATACCTTTTGAACACACCTCGTATATTAATGTTCACACAAACACATTCTTTATAGAAATACTTAATAATATTCAATGAGAGAGATTGACAACATCTGGCAACTCTGGATGTCACAGAAGGGCTATCTCGACGTGGAATTCCATCACGCGACCTTGAGACATGCTCTTGCCGCCTCAACTGCAAGTTGGGTAACTGACCTTTCTTGATGTTTTTTAGCAGGATTCCTTAGACGTACCATAGTTTGGCCGGAGCTAAACACGGGGACGGCCATGCAGATAGCTGTCAATTATATTGGAAAGGCTATCATTGTTCGGTATATTCTAATTGGTACTGTTCATTATAGACGCTATAATGGCAACAATTATCTGTAACCTTCATAGAATTATGTTTTTGCATAAGTTATGTATGGACATATGTATAGTGTTTCAAACATCAGAGTAGATGATCAAAGCTTTTACTTTGGATGATACTTTCAAATCTGTTTATGAGCTCAAATGTCTTAATTACAATGTATAAATTTCATTATCTCAATATTGATTGTGATTAGCTTTTGCTTTTTTTACCTTCATTTGTGGTGGATCCGCGGTAAATCCATGTGAAATAAATTTCTTTTCCTCCAATTTACCCCGACTAATCTATTAGCTTGATTGTCTTTATATAATATTTCCTGTATATAATTCTCATATTGCCATTAAGTTATTATAACTGTTATTCCTGAATGTATCCTACATTTCTGTTTGGAGAATCTGTATAAGACGGTCTTAATAAAGCTTTTTGTTGTTGTTGTTGTACTTTGGATGATTGAAATATAGTATTATAACGATGAGAAAAGATGGTCAACAAACGTGAAGATAACAAATCAATATTTTAATCAAAACAATTACCAACTTATTTACATATAATAATAGAAATAGAACAATACGCTCCAAGAGCCTGGGTTACCTATATTGTTACATCATGTTTGATTGATCTGATACAGCAAAATTTCATCTTAGAATATTTGACATTATTTAGTCATTGTGAAAATTAGTTGTGAACTATTTTTCACAGATATATATTTTTGACAGAGTATAATATTATTATATTTATATTCGGAAAGCTGTGTCATGACTTCAAATCTTTTTGAAGGTTGGCGCGCGGAGAGAATAAGAGTTAACAGGAGTAGCGGAAGCGAAGACCTATGGACCAGATTGTACCATTCAAGAGGGAACATTGTCGTCCTCAATGTCTGGAACATCGTCGTCGGAACATCCAGAAAGAGCACAGTCAATAGAGATGGAACATCCAGAAAGAGCACAGTCAACAGAGATGGAACATCCAGAAAGTACACAGTCAACAGAGATGGAACATCTAGAAAGAGCACAGTCAACAGAGATGGAACATCCAGAAGAGCACAGTCAACAGAGATGGAACATCCAGAAAGTACACAGTCAACAGAGATGGAACATCCAGAAAGTACACAGTCAACAGAGATGGAACATCCAGAAAGTACACAGTCAACAGAGATGGAACCTCCAGAAAGTGTACAGTCAACAGAGATGGAACATCCAGAAAGTACACAGTCAACAGAGATGGAACATCCAGAAAGTGTATAGTCAACAGAGATGGAACATCCAGAAAGTACACAGTCAACAGAGATGGAACATCCAGAAAGTGTACAGTCAACAGAGATGGAACATCCAGAAAGTACACAGTCAACAGAGATGGAACATCCAGAAAGTGAACAGTCAACAGAGATGGAACATCCAGAAAGTTCACAGTCAACAGAGATGGAACATCCAGAAAGTACACAGTCAACAGAGATGGAACATCCAGAAAGTGAACAGTCAACAGAGATGGAACATCCAGAAAGTGAACAGTCAACAGAGATGGAACATCCAGAAAGTGCACAGTCAACAGAGATGGAACATCCAGAAAGTGAACAGTCAACAGAGATGGAACATCCAGAAAGTGAACAGTCAACAGAGATGGAACATCCAGAAAGTGCACAGTCAACAGAGATGGAACATCCAGAAAGTACACAGTCAACAGAGATGGAACATCCAGAAAGTGAACAGTCAACAGAGATGGAACATCCAGAAAGTGAACAGTCAACAGAGATGGAACATCCAGAAAGTTCACAGTCAACAGAGATGGAACATCCAGAAAGTACACAGTCAACAGAGATGGAACATCCAGAAAGTGAACAGTCAACAGAGATGGAACATCCAGAAAGTGAACAGTCAACAGAGATGGAACATCCAGAAAGTGCACAGTCAACAGAGATGGAACATCCAGAAAGTGCACAGTCAACAGAGATGGAACATCCAGAAAGTACACAGTCAACAGAGATGGAACATCCAGAAAGTACACAGTCAACAGAGATGGGACATCCAGAAAGTACACAGTCAACAGAGATGGAACATCCAGAAAGTGTACAGTCAACAGAGATGGAACATCCAGAAAGTACACAGTCAACAGAGATGGAACATCCAGAAAGTGAACAGTCAACAGAGATGGAACATCCAGAAAGTACACAGTCAACAGAGATGGAACATCCAGAAAGTTCACAGTCAACAGAGATGGAACATCCAGAAAGTACACAGTCAACAGAGATGGAACATCCAGAAAGTGTATAGTCAACAGAGATGGAACATCCAGAAAGTGTACAGTCAACAGAGATGGAACATCCAGAAAGTGCACAGTCAACAGAGATGGAACATCCAGAAAGTGTATAGTCAACAGAGATGGAACATCCAGAAAGTACACAGTCCAACAGAGATGGAACATCCAGAAAGTGTATAGTCAACAGAGATGGAACATCCAGAAAGTACACAGTCAACAGAGATGGAACATCCAGAAAGTTCACAGTCAACAGAGATGGAACATCCAGAAAGTACACAGTCAACAGAGATGGAACATCCAGAAAGTGCACAGTCAACAGAGATGGAACATCCAGAAAGTTCACAGTCAACAGAGATGGAACATCCAGAAAGTACACAATCAACAGAGATGGAAC
This sequence comes from Cordylochernes scorpioides, assembly GCA_030710605.1. NCBI lineage: Eukaryota > Metazoa > Arthropoda > Arachnida > Pseudoscorpiones > Chernetidae > Cordylochernes > Cordylochernes scorpioides. The sequence continues at coordinate 18,083,627 of CP092873.1, read as the reverse complement.
ATCCAGAAAGTGCACAGTCAACAGAGATGGAACATCCAGAAAGAGCACAGTCAACAGAGATGGAACATACAGAAAGTGTACAGTCAACAGAGATGGAACATCCAGAAAGTACACAGTCAACAGAGATGGAACATTCAGAAAGTGCATAGTCAACAGAGATGGAACATCCAGAAAGTGTACAGTCAACAGAGATGGAACATCCAGAAATAGTACAGTCAACAGAGATGGAACCTCCAGAAAGTGTACAGTCAACAGAGATGGAACCTCCAGAAAGTGTACAGTCAACAGAGATGGAACATCCAGAAAGTGTACAGTCAACAGAGATGGAACATCCAGAAAGTGTACAGTCAACAGAGATGGAACATCCAGAAAGTACACAGTCGGCACAACCAGATCATCCAGAGAGAGAAAGGGTCCATATATTCCAGCAGAGAACTGAGCAGTTCAGACAGACGAACAGACAGCCAGGTCAAAGACCTCCGATCGATTTGTCTGACCCGGAAGCTCCAAGATCTACTTCCGGCCACGTGCGCCCCTGTCAATAATCAAGAACTCTGTTAACAGCCCAGGTCTTTGTCCCCACCCAGCCTGTGCCACACGGCATTTCTTCTACCTAGTCCACATTTCTACCTTCAAATATAGTTCAACATTTATCAAACATTTTGTTTACCTTGAATGCTACAGTATTTTAATATGTCAATTTTATAGCTGACAGTTCTATTGTTAAAACGTGATTTAACTTCTAAATTACAAACATTTTTTAGATATTTTTTGTAATACAATATAATGCGGCTTATGATTGTAAAGCGACATTGAAAAATATCCCGAATGAGTTTCTTTTAAATGAAAAATCTAAATTTATTATAACGATTATTTCTAACCTTAGAGATGAGGTATGAAAGGATGAATTGGGAAGAGTAATGATAAACGGAAAAATAAAAGTGTCCAGGAATTCAGCTCGCTTCAATGATTGTCTGTTTACAAATTTCGCGATCAATTTTTAATATACTTTACAGAGAAACTAGAAGTCTGAAAATTGCCATACCTGCTTAAACCTGATGACATTGTAAATTGCCAAAATTTAAGACTTTTGGATGGTAGGAAATCGCTTATATTTCTATATTTCCTTTCAAATTTACGACTAATTTTTAACATTATTCTTGTAGTAGTAGTAACATAAAAGTAACCCAGGTTCCTGGAGCGTATCCATAGATCACCAACTACCCTGAGCTGTCCTGCGGTTTAGGAATCTGTCTTGGTAGTCTTAGTGAACCAGTTCACCAAGTGTCTCCAGGCCGGTTTGCTTCTTAGTAGATTCAATAAGGCAGTGTCATTGAATGAGGACAGTCCAAGAAGTGTAGCAGTCTGGAATCGCTGTAGTTAAATTACCATGTTTCCTGACCAACTGGAAGTATGGTATATAATTGAATAGTTTAATTCTACCAACATGGTTGGGAATAGACAAGAGAACAGAATTTATAATGTCTCATAAAAAATAAAGACAAGCTTCAGGATGATATGGTTATTTATTTAATGCAAGTATAGCTTAAAATTTATTATTAAATTTATTAACTTTCTTAAGTTTTATCCATGAGTGTATAAATTATTCTGTGTTTAGTGATTCTTCGAGGATCTTTTTTTTTATAACGACTATAAAAACTTTCGGGTGTAACAGCCTTTCGATAGGTATAACTACGTTACGTTTAGTATCATAATTGTAGTTATTTTCTGTACCCGAAACAGACAGGAAACAATGTGTACAATGTCTTTCCAAGCTAACACAGGGCGTATGTTGACTCCATATATTCCCAAGAGTATATAAGGACATGTATTGTATAGATTCTATGGCACATAGATGTTAATCTATGACAACAGACACGACACAAATCCTATGATGTGACAGGAACTATAAATACCTGGAAAATCAAACTTGGATTCCAGGAACAGGAAGGTGAATGAACTCGGAGGAAAGCAGATATCAAATTACGCTCTCTTTTGACATTGTTGTTGTTTTCTCTCTCTTTAGAATGAGGAAATTTTTAGGAATGACATCTTGTACGCGGTTCTATACCGCCCTGAGGGAAGAAATCATCGAGATATTCTCGTCTGAACAGAAGACAATTCTGTGCGAATTCAACAAGATTGCTATTGAGCATGCTGAGGACAAGAAGTATGCAAGTGCCTGTCCACACTCAGGGCGGCTCGTAGCACCTGATAACATCCAGACGTCCCTTCAGAGAGGGCTTCGTCTCTGGTGTAAATATATTTTATTTTTTATTTTTATTGCAGTAATATATTTAAATTTTATTTAAAAATTTATTATTTTGCTGTTGAATAGGATTCAATAAAGTTGTTAATTGCTATTGTCTCTCACTTGAGAATAAATAGCTCGACCATTCTCTTCAATGTACAGGACGTCGACTAAATAAGATAGTCTAAAAAAGCATAGGGCTTCTATCCCGTCGAATTAAACGTCAAAACTAGACGCCATCTATTGACCGTCGCCGCCTCAGGTCGGTAACAAAGCTACAACACCAGCTTTGGCAAACTGAGAAGCGTCCACCTAGAGACCATGGTTACAGGCTAATTATAGATATCTATAATTTGGCCATAGATTTGGCCCAGCCACTTTACTAGCTTAACACCTCTTTGGCAGATTGTCAAGATTCCATTATATCCCGCGTGGATCTCATGGAATAAAGTCCGTCCTAGGCTGACAAGGGCCATTAGCTCGAAACCATGGTCTACAGGTGGACGCTTTTCAGTTTGCCAAAGCTGGTGTTGTGGCTTTGTCACCGACCCAAGGCCGTTAGTTTGCGGCGACGGTCAATAGACGGGAGAAGTGACCTTTATTTTTTTTAAATGTATATTTTTTATCACTCTTCTCTGCGAAAGAAATTTCCCATCTGGATAGATTAACATATAGACAATACATAATAACTCTGAAAGATATTACAGTGACCTTTATTGAAGACACACGCGATAACCAAGTGTGAACAAAATGCCTCTGTCTCCTACAAAAAAAATATTATAATAGATAAAATAATAACTATTATAATAGAGGACTGGCGATATCAAAGACTTTCTACTTCCTTATGTTCTGTTCATGAGTATCGTGACATAATATAGAACACAGTGTCAAATATTACGCAGTTTAATAACAAGAAAATCTCCAGTTTACATAGAGTGAATGAGGCATTACAGGTTTTCCCATTTAAATTTATAATATCTCACAACTCCATCATAGTGCTCTTGGTCAGGAGGTCAAGGTGACATTGTGGGAGTTATTTATTCAAAACTTTAATGCTTTATTTCTATATTATATATATTGATAATCCTTGAAGATTATATACACTCATGGACAAAACTTAAGGAAGTTGTACCTTTTAGCATGTATATCAGGATTCAGACAATATCTCTGAAAGATACACTCAATGACAAAACTTAAGGAAGTAGTACCTTTTAGCATGTATATCGAGATTCAGACAATAACTCTGAAAGAAACACTCAATGACAAAAACTTAAGGAAGTTGTACCTTTTAACATGTATATCAGGATTCAGACAATAACTCTGAAAGAAACACTCAATGACAAAAACTTAAGGAAGTTGTACCTTTTAACATATATATCAGGATTCAGACAATAACTCTGAAAGATACACTCAATGACAAAACTTAAGGAAGTTGTACCTTTCAACATGTATATCGGGATTTAGACAATAACTCTGAAAGATACACTCATGGACAAAACTTAAGGAAGTGATACCTTTTAGCATGTATATCGAGATTCAGACAATAACTCTGAAAGATACACTCATGGACAAAACTTAAGGAAGTTGTACTTTTTGCATGTATATCGGGATTCAGACAATAACTCTGAAAGATACACTCATGGAAAACACTTAAGGAAGTTGTACCTTTTAACATGTATATCGGGATTCAGACAATAACTCTGAAAGATACACTCATGGACAAAACTTAAGGAAGTTGTACTTTTGCCATGTATATCGGGATTCAGACAATAACTCTAAAAGATACACTCATGGACAAAAATTAGGGAAGTTGTACCTTAACATGTATCGGGATTCAAACAATAACTATGAAATATATTTGATATACACAATGACCTTTGTGAAAAAAAAAATAGTACAAATGTTTGAAATTGTACTGGGATAAGAGGTCTTCTTCTTCTTCTTCTTTCTTATCTCCACTCAATCACACTAAGGTATCAAGCTTGTAAAGCTTGAGATTTTTGATGGTGTCTGCCGGGGATAAGAGGTTGATGAATTAAGAAAAAGCCATCTCCTTATTGTGTAAATGAAAGTTGCTGATGGCTTGCGCAATCTGTCGGAATAAATGTCAATTATTCGTTGATTTTTATTATTCCAGAATTGTCCAATCAAGAATGGGTATTTGACCAATTCTGTAATAGTTAAAAATCAACGAATAGTTGAGATAGTTATTCCGACAGATGGCGCAAGGATAAGGAGATTCCTTTTTATAAACAATGACCTTTATTGAAGAGATTTTAGCCTGAAATCTATCCACACGGAATTATATTAGAGAAACAGATCACTTGCATGCGTTTATTGATTGGCATTACAGTAGATTCTCCCTTTAGCGGACACCTCTCTACAAAGGACAGTTTTCATATACAAAATTACCATTTTACAATATAGCAACTCTCCTGTAAGAGGACACCTCTCTCTAAAGGACACTTTGTCTCTGCAATTAGGTGTTGTCCTTTACAGGGAGGTTCTACTGTATGTTATTATTAACATATATTGTTGCACCAAGTTGCAGCTTTGCAGAGTCATCGACATTGGTTTCCTCCTTCTTGGTGTTATACACCGAGCGGGTTTCCATACTTAAAACAAATAAAGAAAATAATGAAAAGTAAATTGCTTTTTAAAGTTATTGTGTTTATTTATTCGTTGTCTTCCTCGTAGGTCGTGATCCGCAGTCTTCGTCTAGGTCCTCTCTCGCTTCAATAACCAATCAAGATATATGTACATTAAAATATTACAAAAAGGAATGAAACTATAAAGAGGAATGATGATAATCTAAATAATCTGTTTTAAATAAATATTAAATATCATAGAATATTTTGAATAAATGTAAGGCGCATTAAAATTGATGCAACAATTAACACTTTATATTAACAGTGAACATTAATAATAAGCGCTAAAAACTAAATATAAAAAAAAACGTATCAAAAGATTACAGCAGTTTATATGAACGCAATGGGATTCTTTATTACAAAAATGGTCAAGAATTTTGATCAATAGATTATCAACCGACCAAAAACAACCTATTTGGATATACATACATAGATTAATACATAGCAATAACACGTCATCTATATAATACAAATGAAAACACCAAAACGCGAATGTTTCTTTTCACAAATACAACAACAGCTTTATTAAGACATTTCCGTCCTGTAAGGACTCGCCATACATCATTTTCATGGAGAAAAGGAAAAAAGAAACATAAACAAAGGGTAGAAGGGAAAATGAAAAGGAAATCAAAGTATTCAACATAACTATACAAATTAACTATGGAAGGAAATTGTTCTGTAATTTTAGTTCTCAGAGATTACCTTGTTCTCTAACGCTTTATGAAAATTATACAATTCTATCGCTATATATTTTTCTCGGACATTATTCTGATTAGCTGAACTGGGTTCACGAAGACTTGGATAATGTTCTTTAAGATCTTATTCCGTTTTCCTCGTTAATCTTTTCACAAATAAATCAAACTTCTACTGCCCTTACTGCGATGAAAAAAATATATTGGGAGGGCTTGGCTCATCAGTGGTGAACCCTCCAAGCGGCTTCGCCAATTTAATCTACCAGACCTCTTCTTTAGAGCTCTTTGTATTATATAGATGGCGTGTTATTGCTTTATATTAATTTATGCCTAACTGGCCTTGTACTTATTGTTTGCGGAAGAGCATTGCTCGATGCAAATATTTCTATGTAATTCTACTGTCCTAAACCGCTGGGAATGTTCACCACTGATGAGCCAAGCCCTCCCAATATATTTTTTCATCGCAGTAAGGGCAATAGAAGTTTGATTTATTTGTGAAAATAAATATTCGCGTTTTGGTGTTTTCATTTGTATTATAATGTAACAAAGTATTTATTAATTTTATAATTTTTATTAACAGAGAGGTCATTTTTATGTTTATATTTTGCTACTCTCTGTAAATTTCCCTCGTGGCTTATCTTTTGCTTACCATTCATAGTTTGTTCTTGCCTGAAATATATTGTTGTCTCATCCCGAAGTTTGTCTTCCCTAATTT